>CM039674.1:308090768-308763154 GCA_022496015.1 Hordeum marinum | reverse complement strand
TACCTTGGTTTTTTCACTGTAAATGGGTGTAGGATGTCACGTTCCACGGGCGTTCCGTCTCTTCATCGGAGGCGTCTCTCTTGCGCTTCTGCGGCTTCTAGGCCTCTATCAGGTAGTATGCATTGTTGTGTAGTGCCTTGCTGATGATGAATGGGCCCTCCCATGGGGATGACAACTTGTGTTGTCCAGTTGTCTGCTAGATCCTCCTAAGGACCAGGTCCCCTTCGTGAAATGAGAGTGGCCGGATACGCTTGCTATGGTAGTGGCAGAGCTTTTGCTGGTAGATTGCTGTCTGGCTCAAGGCCAGTTCGCGAGCTTCCTCGAGTAGGTCGAGGCCGTGTTCTCTTGCCTCCTTTGCGTCCTTCTCCGTGTATAGGGTGACCCAAGGCAAATCGAAGTCGATGTCGGTGGGGATGATCGCCTCGGAGCCATACACAAGGAAGAAGGGAGTGTAGCCGGTTGAACGGTTCGGGGTGGTGCTGAGACTCCAAAGGACGGCCGGCAGCTCGTCGATCCAGCAGCCGGCCGACCTCACCAGCGGCGTGCCAAGCCGGGGCTTGATGCCGGACAAGATGAGGCCGTTTGCCCTCTTGACCTGGCCGTTTGACTTCGGATGAGCGACGGAGGCCAGGTCAAGCCGGATTCCCTGCTTGGAGCAGAAATGCACGAGTGCGCCCTTGGTGACGTTCATGCCGTTGTCGGTGATGATGCTGTGGGGACGCATAGCGCACTGTGATGTTGTCGATGAACCGGACGGCCATGGGGCCATCCAACTTCTTGATCGGCAGCGCCTCGATCCACTTGGTGAATTTTCGAAACCACCAGTAAGTGTTCTGCACCTCGAGCGGTCTCGAATGGGCCCACCATGTCCAGCCCCCAAACGGTGAAGGGCCACGAGAGGGGGATGGTTTTGGAGGGCTGTTGCTGGTAGGTGGCTCTACGTGCTGAAGCGTTGGCAGCCCTTGCACTCGTCAACCATTCTTGGCTGCCTCGAGAGCAGTCGGCCAGAAGAAAATGTGGTTGAAAGCCTTGGCCACTAGGGTCCTAGAGGCGGCATGGTGCCCGCACTCACCCTGGTGGATGTCGAGGAGGATCTCCAGACCCTTTTCCGTCTCGACGCATCGCTTGAAGACGCCGATGGTGCTGCTGTGGACGAGCTCGTTGTTGATGATACCATAGGCCGTGGCCCGGCATTGGATTTGCCTTGCCAAAGCCTCGTCCGAAGGCAGCTTGCCCCGTAGAAGAAACACTAGGATGGGTTGGGCCCATGAGGGGGCCATGACGGGGACCGGCTCGGGAGCCCCTAGGGCCGGATGAGCAGCCCCTGGGACTGGCGCGCCACCCTCGACCAGCTCAGGAGCCCCTGGGACTAGATGATCAGTCCCCGGGACTGGTTTGCCATCCCCGGGCCGACTGGTCGATGGTCATCATGATGACCGTGTCGTTGGAGTCAGCCGCCTCAGACGCTGCAGACTCGATTGGCGTCGGCTGGTCGGTCGATGGTTTGGTAGCCAGCAACGAAGGTGCCGAGAGGCGACCGGGGCCGTCAATGGGCCGGCGATGCCCGCCGGTACGAAGATTGACTCTGATTCTAGGGAATGCTTGATTAACGACTTGAGCAGCCGTTCAAGGGAGACGCCGGCTGGGATGCATACCGGGTGGATCCCATCTTTGCCAACGCATCCGCCGCCTCATTGTCCGCTCGTGGGACGTGATGAAAGTCACAGCCCTCGAAGGAGCCGGTGAGATATTGTACGAGGAAGCGGTAGCTGGCCATGTTGGCATCCCTGGCGTCCCATTCGCCAGAGACTTGCTGCACCACGGATTGGAGTCGCCGAAGCAGAGGATGCGCCTGATGTCGATCTCCTTGCAAGTTGGAGGCCATGGACGAAGGCCTCGTACTCGGCCATGTTGTTGGAGGCGGCAAAGTGGGATCTGGAGGGCATATTTGAGCTGGTCACCCTTCGGGGAGGAGAGAACTATGCCGGCACCCAGGCTGGTCCTCATTTTCGAGCCGTCGAAGTGCATGCACCAATGCGTGGAGTCTGGGGGAGGCGGCACAAACTCCGTCTCCGCCCTGTCGACGAGGAAGTCAGCAACGCCTGTGACTTGATGGCGGTTTCTTGGCTCGTACCGGATCTCATGATCAGCGAGGGCGATGACCCACTTGGCGATCCGGTCGGTGGAGTCCTAGACACTCATGATCTTGCCGAGCGGGGCCGTGCTCACCACGGTAATGGTTGTGCTCCTAGAAGTACTGCTTGACCTTCTTGGCAGCAAATATATGCCATAACACATCTTCTGGTAGTGGGGATAGTTTTGCTTGGACGCGGAGAGGACCTCGCTGAGGTAGTAGATGGGTCGCTGGACCGGCAGGGACTTGCCCTCCTCTGGGCCGCTCGACCACCAGGACGACGCTAATGATGCGTGTGGTCTCTGCGATGTAGGGGAGCAGGGGTTCCTTCTCAGCTGGCGTGTCCAGGACGGGCGCGTGGGTGAGAGCCCTCTTGAGTCCGCGGAAAGCCTCATCCGCCTTGTTGGGCCAGTCGAAAATGCCCGGCTTCTTGGTTTGGCCTGGCTCGATCAGAGCCATCTTGCGAAGGAGCCCGTAGAGGGCAAGGCCTTTTCCCCCAGTCGGCTAATGAACCGGCTGAGCAAGGCAAGGCAGCCGGTGAACTTCTGGACGTCGCGGAGCCGGGTCGGCTTCGGCATGCGCTCGATCACGCTGATCTTCTCGGGTTTAGATTCAATACCACGGGCGGACACAAAGAAACCCAAGAGTTGACCGCCCGGGACGCCGAAGACACACTTCTCCGGGTTGAGCTTGATCTTGTACTCGCGCAAGTTTGTGAAGGTCTCCCAGAGGTCATCGAGGATGCTGAATGCTTCTTGGTTTTGACGATGATGTTGTCAACGTAGACATGGACATTCCTGCCTATTTGAGGCAGGAGGCATTTCTGCATGCACCATTGGAAGATGGCGCCTGCGTTCTTTAGGCCGAAGGACATGCATATGCAGCAGTAGGCCCCAAAGGGCATGATGAAGGAGGTCTTGAGCCGGTCTTCTGGGTCTAGCTTGTTCTGGTGGTAGCCGGAGTAGGCGTCCAGGAAGGACAGCAGGTCGCAGCCGGCCATGGAGTCGATGACTTGACCGATCCGCGACAGAGCAAATGGGTCCTTAGAACATGCCTTGTTCAGGCTCGTGTAGTCGATGCACATGCGCCAGGTCTTGTTTTCCTTCAGTACCAGGACCCGGGTTGTCCAGCCAGTCTGGGTGGAACACTTCCATGATGAACCTGACTGCGAGCAGCCGGGCGATCTCTTCGCCTATAGTACACCACTTCTCCTCGGAGAAGAGGCGCAGGGGTTTCTTGACCGGCTTGACGTCTGGCCGGACGTGTAGTCTGTGCTCGACGAACTTCCTCGGAACACCTGACATGTCCTTGGGGGACCATGTGAAGATGTCCCGATTCTCACGGAGGAAGTTGACGAGCTCGCCTTCCTATTTGCTCTTGAGGCGGGAGCCAATGGTGACGCACTGAGCCGGGTTGTCCGGGTCGAGCGGGACTTGTTTGGTGTCTTTGGACAACTGGAAGGAGGCCTTGCCGATAGATTGCGAGGGAGTAGCCGGCACGACCGGCTGGCTAGCAGAAAGGGCCATGAGCCGGTCGAGCTGTCGTTTCTCTTTGGTGATCTCCAGGGCCTCAGCCAGCCGTCTGATGTCTCGAGCGCACTGGAGAGACATCTTGTAGTCGCCCGTGATGGTGATAATTCAACTGCGGCCCGGCATCTTGAGCTTGAGGTAGGAATAATGGGGGACCGCCATGAAGCTGACAAGGGCCGGCCAGCCCAACAGCGCATGGTAGGGGCTCGCGAGGTCCACGACCTCAAACAGCACCGGCTCACGGCAGATGTGGCTGGATCCGCCGAAGAGGATCTACCGAAAGGGGAGCAGGACTTCCTAGGCATGATGCCGTGGAAGACCGCCCGGCTTGCCTACAGGTCTTCTATCTTCAGCCCAAGCTTGTGTATAGTGTCGAGGTAGAGGATGTTGATGCTGCTGCCACCATCTAACAACACCCGCGAGAAGCGGCAAGTTCGCTCCTTAGTGGCGATGGTGGGGTCGAGGACCAGGGCGTAGCTTCCGGGATTCGGTATCACTGCGGGGTGATCGACCTGGCTCCAAGTGACCAGCTTCTCCGACCAGTGCATGAACTGGGGAGTTGCCGGCATGGTGGCGTTCACCTCAAGTCGGAGCTGACGTTGGGCATGTTTGCCCGTCTATTCACTGGTGAAGACAACGTAATAGCTGTCTTGGTTGGGGAACTAGTCGATCAAACGACCGTCGTTCTGGGCCGGAGCCGGAGCCGGCGCCGGGGCGGCAGCTTGGGCTGGGGCCGGGGCACGGGCTGGCGGCACGGGAGGAGCCAGAAGGCCGTCCCCCCGGGCCAATTGTTGTGAGAAGCTGCACTGTCGAAGCATGCACGTAGAGGATTTGGCCCCTAAGTGGTTCTTGCAGCAGAGGTCAAGCATTTGCTCGAAGGTGAGCTTTGGCTGCCAGGCAGCCTTGCCAGTGCGCTGGCGCTGGCTGGAAGGCTGGGCAGCCGGCTCCTGCTCCTTGATGGTGTTGACCTTCCGGCTCGCATAGCGGGGATCCGGCTGGTCATTCTTGCGCTTGTTGTTTTGCGGCTGCCGGTTGTCGGCAGCCGGCCGGGTTGTGGCCGGTGTCGTCGTCGTCTTGGTAGGCGGGGTCATCTTGACCCGAATGGCCGAGTCGGCCGTGGCGTACTTGTCCGCCTTGGTCATGAGCTCGGCAAGCGTGGCCGGCTTGGAGCATAGAAGCTTGTGGTTGAGGGGGGTGCCGTCTCGGCAGCCTTCAATGAAGTACTTCATGACTTGTACCTTGTGCACCCCCTCACAGGAGTTGCGAAGCTCGGTCCATCGAGTGAGGTAGTCGCGAAGGGATTCGTCCAGCCCCTGAATGCACATAGCGAGTTCACGGGGACGGCCAGGCCGCTTGTAGGTACCGGTGAAGTTGCGGATGAAGGCCTCCTCAAAGTCCGTCCAAGTGTTGATACTGCCGACCGCCAGGCTGTTGAGCCAGGTGCGGGTCGAGCCGATCAACATGAGGGGGGCGTAGTGAACGGCTACGCGCTTGTTCCCCGTGGCGATGCCAAAAACAGTGGTGTAGTCGATCAGCCAATCATCGGGCTTGGCTGCCCCGTTATATTTTGGGGTGTGCCGAGGGAGTGTAAAGCCGGTTGGAAAAGGCTCGATGCGGATCCGGGGGCCAAAGCAAGCCGGACCAATCGAGCCCTCCTCCTCAAGGTGGGCGGATTGCTAGAGTTTGTCGATGCGGTTGCGGGCGTCGTTCTTGCTACGGGGGACGCGTGGTCCGAGACGAGCTGAGAGCTCGGGGCGGATGGTAGGTGGAACAGATTGTCCCGACTCGCACCGCAGGGGCGGCGTGTGCCCGCGGCTGCGCCGGCTGCCGGATGCCGGCGCTTCGTGATGGCGGCCGCTTCGAGGCGGTTCGTTGGTGCGCCGGCTATTAACAGCCGGTTGCTCGCTCCCCGGTGGCTGACAGGGCTAGGGATGGTTCATCTTGTCCCAGCGGCCAGAGACGCGAGGGGAGCAGGAGTACTGGGTCGCCTGGCGGCCGACAGTTCCTGTGCCCTCACGCTCGGGCCGGGGGCCTTCAGTGGCGGTGCTGCCCGTCGTGAGCAGATGTTGCTGCGTGTCAGCAACATCGATGAGCTCTTTGATGTGGCGCTCATGGGAGGTACGCTCTTCGCCCTCCAAGGTGGCCAATTCCTAGTAGGACACCTTGAGATCCCACATGTTAGCTGCGAGGATGTCATAGACGGACATCTTGCCACCGAGGATTTCGTTGACCACACGACCGTGGTCGCGCACGGCCCCACGCCGGCTGGGCTCGGTGCCATCCGGGGTGAGTCCGTAGGAGGAAGCATACTCCCGCTGTGCCGCCTCCATGCGGCGCCACATGGCTGCAAGGGTGGTGGCGTCCTCGAAAAAGACGCGACAAGCCGCCTCGAGATCGGCCGCAGCGGTGGCGGGGTTCGCCGTCGGGGCGATCGGAGTGCTCAGGCCACGGAGGGCCATGCCGAGCGGGTCGGACGTGCCGACGCGGGCAGCAGCAGCGCTAGCCGCGACCCGCGCCCATCCGGAAGCGGTGGAGGAAGTGATGGCCATTACTCCCACGTGACCGTGGGAGCCATTGGACCGAGTCACAGCGAGTGCGCCTAGGGCCATGGGCGGACCGGCACAGACGAGCACCTGCGTGGGGTACTCATCAGCGGCCGGAGTCTCGGCGAGGCTGAGCCTGCCGAAGCGCTCGGTGAGCGCATCAATGTCGGTCGTGAGGCTGACGGAGTTGCCCGCAGGGCATGCCGGAGCAAGCCCCACCAGCCCACGGTTTCGCCTGGACCTGCGGCGACGACGGGGAATGGCGAGGGGTCCCGCTCGGAGCATGAATCTGGCCGGCGCCACGTACGGCCCCACGGTGGGCGCCAACTGTCGTCGTTTTATCACGACAGATGCCATAGGGTGGCTTATCGTGGGTGTTGGGGTCAGAGGACGCCAACGGGCTCCGGGTGCAAGATTGGGAACAAGCGGTGGAGACACACGATGTACCCAGGTTCAGGGCCCTCAGAGGGAGGTAATACCCCTAGTCCTGCTAGGTTTAGTTGGATGGGTGAGTATGTATACAAGTGTAATCTTGGAGCTATGTTTGGAGGAGGAAGAAGGAGCAGCCGGTTCATCTTCCTCCACTGCTAGAAGGGGCGTGAGGGCTCCATGTGTGTGTGTGCGGGTGATCATCCGTCCCCGTTGCATGGGGGGCTCGAGGGGTTTTATAGGCCAACCCCTCGGCTCTTATAATATGTTCTAAGTACAAAGGTGGGGGGGGGTATGGCTGGCAGCCTCTCCGGCTGCCCAGGGGGTCCCGCCATTCGCGTCGTCTCGTCACTTGTAGGGGCCACCGGCTGAGCGGTCCCATCTCCTGCCGGGGCCCGCCAGCCGGCCCGGCGATTAGCCCTTGCCCACGTGCCCTGGCACGGGCCGCCGAGTTGGCGTCGCCTAGTGCCAGCCAGCCGGAGTCTCTAGTTCAGCAGGCGACACTTTAGCCATGCCGGGACAGGTAATCAAGTGGGCGAGGGCGTGCCGGCACTATTCCCTTGCCTGGTCGCGCTCGACGAGGTCAGCGGCCTGGACAGCCGGACTGTAGCCACGCTCTGCAGTGCATCAGCGGCCACTATAGCCACAGGGCGACCCGTCGTGTCGGTCGCGTCGTGTGGCCGTACCCACACGCAGAGGAACGAGACGTCACATGTCCGTCCCATGGTCAACGGAAGAGGCGGCCCAGAAGCAGCTGGCCACGCCCAGCTGGCCGAGAGTCGGGCCGGCTCTCAGATCGGCCGACCGAGGCGCCAGCAGGTGCCAGCTCGAGCCAGACATCCTCCAGCCGGCCTTGTCTAGCCGGCCATGTTGTTTTTCTTCAAAGCATACGGGGGGGACCCCGTTGCTTTGTCCTACCTAGGGGTAATAACCCTGTCATGCTCCGTTAGGCATCCCTGAACTTCTACGGGACGGGACAGGAGCCCGTCCCATCTACACCGCTTAGCCTCTCCATTTCCAGCGCCTTGACACGTATCCTAGGGGTCGACACCTAGCCTCTGTGCTGGCGAGGTGGTGGGGCCTTTCCAGGTGCATACCTTGCCGGGGCTCCGCAGGTCACCCTGGCAAGATCATGCCCAGGTTCTAGCCCTTATCCTTTGCTCTTGTGCTTGTTGACTCGAATGTTCCTTTGATGTCTTCGTGCTTGCTTCCAGTAGTCCTCCGGCAGGCCTTGCCGCTGGTGTGGCAACAACTGCCCCTGCGCAAGTAAGGGGTACTAATAGACCCAAACTTTAGTACACCAACATCCCCTATATATCTTGCTGTGACGAATGGAGTTTTCCCTTTGACATTTTGTTATTACCGGATTGAATACTTTTATGGATTTTAGAGCATTTGATTTATGTCTTGCATGTAGACACCCATAGTAACATTTGGGTATTCAAATGATTAACTTGATATATTTTGTGGCGTCAACTTGCGGATTCCGGTGACCTTGGGGTTCTATGCATAGGGTTGATTGCACGTTCTCATACCTTGTTCTTCGATAGAAATCTTGGAGCACTCTTTGAGGTTCTTTGTGTTGAATTGAGTAATATGAATCTGAAATTGTTTGATGCGTATCGTATAACTAACTCATGGATACTTGTGATAACATTGGAGTATCTAGGTGACATTAGAGTTGGTTGATGCGTATCGTATGGTGTTATTCTATTACGAACTCGTAGAAAATCAAGAGAGATTGGCTGGACTTTGCAGATGACCCAATGAACTTATGGTTTGGTTTAAGTGCAGATGGCATTAATCCATTGGGGGAGCAGAGAAGCAAGCATACCACATGGTCTGTGACTCTATGTATCTATAACCTTCCTCCTTGGTTGTGCATGAAACGGAAGTTTATTATGATGCCAGTGCTCATCCAAGGCCCTACGCAACCTGGCAACAACATTGATGTGTAACTAAGGCCATTAGTTGATGAACTTTTACAGCTGTGGAATAAAAAGGTGTACGTGTGTGGGATGAGCACAAACAGTAGGAATTTGACCTACGAGCATTGCTCTTTGTAACAATTAATGATTGGCCTGCTCTTACCTTTCAGGACAGACAAACGGGGGATACCATGCATGCATGCACTGTTTAGATGATACCGAAAGTATATATTTGGACAAATGCAGAAGAATGTGTACATGGGACATCGCCGATTTCTTCCGGCCAACCATGCCTTAAGAAAGAAAGGCAAGAATTTCAAAGGTGAGGCAGATCATCGGAAGAAGCCCATCCTCTGTACTGGTGATGACATACTTCATATGGTCAAGGATTTACAAATAATATTTGGAAAGGGTCCTGGCGGACAATTTATTCCAACTGACGTTGAGGGACGTGAATCCATGTGGAAGAAGAAATCTATAAGATGGGAGCTAGAATATTGGAAAGTCCTACGGGTCCGCTCTGCAATCAGTGTGATGCACGTGACGAAGAATCTTTGCGTGAACCAGATAGGATTCCTGGGCATGCATGGGAAGACAAAAGACACACCGGAGGCACGGGGGGACCAGGAACATGTGCACGAAAACGACGGCATGCATGCAAAGCAGTATGAAGGTCCTGCCAGCTACGCCCTTACTAAAGCAGAGAAGGAAATCTTCTTTGAATGCCTTTTCAGTATGATGGTCCCATATGGCTTCTCGTTGAATGTAAAGGGAATAATAAATATGGCAGAGAAAAAAAATTCCAGAACCTAAAGTCTCATGACTGCCATGTGATCATGACGCAATTTCTTCTAGTTGCGTTGAGGGTGCTTCTACCAGAAAATGTTCGATCAGCCATTGTGAAGCTATGTTCATTCCTCCATGCAATTTCTCAGAAGCTAATCGATTCGTAAATCCTACCAAGCTTACAGAATAATTTGGTCCAATGTCTTCTCAGTTTCGATTTGGTGTTCCTACCATCCTTCTTTAATATTATGACACACGTTCTAGTTCACCTAGTCGAAGAGATTGCCATTTTGGGTCCTATATTTCTACACAATATGTTCCCCTTTGAGTGGTTGATGGGAGTCTTAAAGAAATATGTTCGTAACCGTGCTAGGCGAGAAGTAAGCATCTCCAAGGGCCATGAAACAGAGGAGGTTATTGAGTTTTGTGTTGGCTTTATTCCTGACATTAAGCCGATTGTTGTTTCTCAATCGCGACATGAGGGGAGACTGTATGGAAAAGGCATGCTTGGACAAAAATAAATAATATGTACGGACGGGCATTCTTGGGTGCAATCACACTACATAGTTCTACAGAATTTTACCTTGGTCCCCCCATATATCGAGGAACACATGGATATTATATGCTCGAAGAACCCGAAGAAGTCTGACCCCTGGATTCAACGTACACACAGTGAGGCTTTTGGTGGTTGGTTGCGAACACATCTCATGAATGACGACAATCTGAAGATGACATGTACTTGTTGGCCAAGAGAACATCTTCGACTATATTCACTTTCCAAGGGTACAAGATAAATGGGAATAAATTTTACACGATCTCCCAAGATAAAAGAGCATCAACCAAAACAGTGGTGTTTGCTTTGACGATGCGGCAAACACCAAGGAAAAGGACACATATTATGGTTACATAGAGGAAATATGGGAACTTGACCATGGAAATGATTTGAAGGTCCCTTTGTTCCGGTGCAAATGGGCCCATCTGACTGGAGGATGGGTAATGGTAGACCTGTAGTACGGAATGACAATAGTGGATCTCAACAATCTTGGGCACACAAACGAACCATTCGTTCTAGCCAATGATGTGGCGCTAGTTTTCTACGTGAAGGACATGTCTACCAAATCGAGAAAAAGGAAAGATAAGAAAGAGGATACAACATACGATGAGCCAAAGAACCACATAGTTCTTTCTGGGAAAACAAACATTGTGGGAGTGGAGGACAAGACAGACATGTCAAAAGATTATGAAAAGTTTGATGAAATTCCTCCCTTCGTAGTGAATACTGACCCAAGCATCATGTTAAATGATGAAGATTGTCCATGGTTACGGTGCAATAATCAAGGGACACATGCGAAGAAAAAGTTTTATACCCCAAGATCCCACTCTGGGATGTGATTGGCTGCACTGTCGTCACTTTTCTTCTCTAATGAGTAGCCGGAATGGTTCAGTTTGTACACAAACTACATCCAATTTTTTTATAACCCTCTCAAATTTTTAGCACATGCTATGTGGGTGAAATGATTATACCATGCCAAATTTCAACCTTTTTAGATTTCATTTGTGGTGCTTTTTAATTTCAGGGTCATTTAGCTCAAAACAATTAATTAAATGGATGAAAAATAGCAAATGAAGTTACAAAGGGTTGAAATTTGGGGATGTCTCGTACAACTGTTCATACTGAATGCACAAAAAGTCTAGAGTTGAAATAAGTTTAAAAAAATGAAATGCCTTTGTAACATATGAGTTTTCGTTCGAAACCCGCGTACTTCGAAGGAGATGGTCCAGTTTGTACACGAAGTGCGTCCAGTATTTGTTGTAAGCCTCTCAACTTTTTACCACATGCTATGTGGGTGAAATGATGATACCATGCCAAGTTTCAACATTTCCAGAGTTTATTTGTGGTGCATTTTAATTTCAGGATCATTTAGCTCAAAACAATTCATTAAATGGATGAAAAATAGCAAACGAAGTTAGAAAGGGTTGAAATTTGAGGATGCGGCTTAGAATGGTTCACATGGAATGCACAAAAAGTCTGGAGTTGAAATAAGTTAAAAAATGAAATGCCTTTGTAACATATGTGTTTTCGTCCAAAACCCTCATACTTCGAAGGAGATGGTCCAGTTTGCACACGAAGTGCATCTAGTTTTTACCGCAACCCTCTCAACTTTTTAACACATGCTATGTGTTTGAAATTATGATAACATGACAAGTTGCAACCTTTTCAGAGTTCATTTGTGGTGCTTTTTAATTTCAGAGTCATTTAGCTCAAAACAATTCATTAAATGGATGAAAAATAGCAAATAAAGTTAGAGAGGGTTGAAATTTTTGGATGTGGCTTAGAATGGTTCATATTGAATGCACAAAAAATATGAATTTGAAATAAGTTAAAAAATGAAATACCTTTGTAACATATGAGTTTTCCTCCGAAACCCTCATACTGCGAAGGAGATGGTCCAATTTGTACATGAAGTGCGTCTAGTTTTTGCCGTAACCCTCTAAACTTTTTACCACATGCTATGTGGGTGTAATGATGATACGATGCCAAGTTTCAACCTTTTCACAGTTCATTAATAGTGATTTTGATAAAAACAAATGAAGGTATAAAACTAAAAGGAGTTAAACAGAATCTGGTTTTGATTGAAACACCTATTTAAAAATATCCTAAAAATTCCAAAATTTAACATAATGATAAAAGATACTAATATTAAGCAACAGCAAAAACAATCACTCAAAAATCTATTTTTAAACTAAAGTTATTCACAAACTAGTGTTTCACCAAATTTTCAAAAGAATTCAAATTTAAACTAATTAAATTTGAAAACTAATGGCACTAACAGAAAGTTTGTCATTGTTTTGACCTAAAGCAAAAAGATTTATTAAAAAACTATAAATATTCTAACAACTATTGCAAATATAAAAATAGTTATTCCAAATATTAAATCAGAAAAACAAGAAAAGAGAAAATAGACCTTTAGTCCCGGTTGTATCCACCAACCGGGAATAAACGTCCCTTCCCACACGAATTCGGGCCGCCAAAAAGCCCTCTTTAGGCTCAGTTGGTATAACAAACCGGGACTAAAGGGAGGACCTTTTGTCCCGGTTGGTGATACCAACTAGGACTAACTGGTTGGTATCACCAACCGGGACTAAAGGTCCTCCCTATATAGCGACGTCTCCTTCCTCCCCAAATTCACTCCGTCTTCACTCGATTCGACGATGCCGCCAGGCTGCCCCACCTGCGCCGTCGATCGACGACACTGTCTGTCCACATGCCGCCGCCGCTCTCTTCCTCCACGTCATCGCCCTTAGCTCCGCCGGCGCCAGTCCTCCTAACCGCCGTCCATCGCCCACATCTCCGCCGATCCTCCCTCACCCCCGCTAACTCCACGACCGCTCTCCTCCTCCACGCCGTCACCGTCACCTCTGCCTGCACCGATCTCCTCCTCCACTCCGTAAGCCCAATCCATCCTCTGCCCTCGAAATTGATGTTTATGTGTATGTTAGATGTATATGTGTATTTGTATGTGTATATATGTGTATGTTACATAAAATCAGGATCCCTAGGACTTTATAGTATTTGTATGTTAGATATATTTATGTATATATGTGTATGTTATAAAATTAAAATAAATGATACATTTTATTAGTTTAAATTTTCCCCTAGGAGTTTATAGCATTATACGTATGATCATAGGTACTAAAGAATTTACCGATCGTTGGAGGAGTTTATACATTTTATTAGTTTAAACGTATGTATGTTTAAATGTATGTTTTAAATATTTAGATGTTGCTGATTTGCTAATTTACAAATTGCATATAAAGCATCTTTCCTAACCGTCGAATCGACTGTAGAGCGTAGCCGTCGAGTCAACGATGTCCATCCTGTATCCTTGTCGTCGACTTGGTAGCAACCACCTGCTTGAGAGGCACCATGTCTGGGACTGGGCTCTGCCGGAATGACAATGGGAGGTGGTGCCTTCCGGGGCACGGAGCTTGGTGAGGAGTGAGGGTCCCGTCGTCGACCCGGAGGTTATTTGGTGGCGGTCGTGTGGACCACTGTCGGTGCAGAGGGAGCCAGCTCCCGCGGAGGTCATACATCGCCGTGTTAGGGAGGAGGACGAGCACGTCCAACGCTACATTGCTGCGTTGGATGCCATGTTCTCAAATACCTGACAGGTTCTTGAGGGATCTCATCTGAGTTATGATCCTGTCATAGTTCCTTCTCTTTGGGTGTCCACCGCCTACGCCGCGAGACGCCAACCACATCTGTATTAGTGGATACTATTCGATGATGTGTTAGTGATATTATTTGATGATGTGTTAGTGATACTATTCAATGATGTATTTGTGATACTACTATTCGATGATGTATTAGTGATATTATATGATCATATTGTTGCATTGCCTTGTATTGATTTGCATATCTTCGGTTTTGCTTATTGAATGCATTCTAATGATTTTATATTTGATAGACCAAAAGTAATAATCAATTTTTGAATCATGAACATAGGAAATGTCTTCGTCTGATGACGACGATAGGATCCAAGCGTGTGAACTCTGCGGCAATGTCACAACCCTAGTAAGAGTCATAGGCTAGTATTGTGTTTGCATCATCATCATCATCTATGCATCAATATGAAATGGGGAGAAGAAGAAAACCCCACCCATTTAATGAATTAAAGGATTTCTAGATGAATGAAATTTCAACAAATCCAAAATGCCCATCAAAAATGTCCCCTTATGTCTGATAAATAGGGACATGGATATACCAGGGGACATTTGTATTATTTGAACATTTAAAATAATTTGAATTAATGGTTTACATCCCTGGAAAATGACAAATAAAGCAAATATCATTATCACTGTTTCCAAAATAATCTGAAACTATTATTATAAGTTTGGAATATTCAAACTACAATTTAGAAAATATGTGGGTCATTTTATAAAGTCATTGGACCTGCAAAGGAAATAAATAAATATTAGAAAACAGAAAACAGAAATTAAAAAAAAAAGAAAAGCCAGAAGGGGCTTACCTGGCCCAGGAAGGAGATGGCCTAGCCCACCAGGGCCAAGCGGTCATCTTCAACCTCTGCCAGTAGGCAGAGGCGAAGTGTCGCGCGGCGCCTGGGAGGCCTCCACCTCCTCCCTGCCTGGTTCGCCCGCCTGGAGGCCCCAGGGTGCGCCAGCTCGCCGTCGCCGAGGTCTTCTCCCTCTCTCCCTCGTGGTCGCCGCTCTCTCTCGCTTTCCCCCCTCTGCTCTCCTCCTTCCCCGGCAACCGACGTCGTTCTCGCCGTCGATTCGTCGCCCTCGACGCCTCCCCGACCCTCCCGTCGCCGCCAGAAGCACCGGGGTGAGTCCCCGGTTCGTTTCCCCCTCTCCCCGTTGCTCCTCCCCTCCTCTAGCCCTGCTAGCTGTCGACGCCCGAGGGGACCTCGCCGCCGGCCATGGCATGGATGTGGCCACAGCAGCCGCAGCCCACACCCGAGCATGTGCTTGTGCTCAGTGCGTCCCCAGGAGCCCGTAGCCGCCACCAGTTCCCGCCCCGCGTCCTGGTCGCCGTTTCCCCGTCGTCCCGAGCTCCGGCCGCCGCCAAAACGGACGTGGCCGTCGACTCCGGCGACCCCGTGACCTCCTGCGGCTCTGGATGGATGCGGCTATGCGCGGGCTACTCGCCAGTGGCCTTAGATCGCTAGATAACCCCCTGTAGAAGAAACCCGACGGACGCCGCCGTCTCTGGTGGTCACCGGCGTCAAGCCGCCGGCCAACTCCGGTGGGTTTGGCCCGGGTGGACCCCTGGCTTGACTCCGGGAGTCAATGACAGGTGGGCCCCGGCCCTAATTGGTATTAATTTAATCCGGTAATTAAGTTAACTTAATCTGTTAACTAATAAGACACTGACAGGTGGGCCCAGTTAGTTAATTAAAACAGGATTAGTTTTAATCAGTTAACTAAATTAATCAGACACTGACATGTGGACCCCACATGTCAGGTTTGACTCTGGGCCGAGTCAGCTGACCAGCTGATGTCATCATGACATCATGCTGATGCAATAAGTCAGATTTCTTATTTAAAAATAATTCCAGAAATAGTTAAAAAACTTTGAAAAATCATATAAATTAATCTGTAAGTCAGATGAAAATAATTTATATATGAAAATTTATCAGAAAAATCCAATGAATCCAATGGTGCTATCCTCATGCATGATAGAGCAACCTAAATAGGTGAACATGGACATTTTAGCATTAGGACAATATATAGAATTTGAAATGAGAATACTTTGAACCTATAATCAAATACATTTCAAATTGTCATGATCACTAACTATATTAGCTCATCCATGCATACTTTCATGCCATGATCATGCATCATATTGTTGCATCTGCTTGTATTGAATGTTTTCATCTGCATTACGGTAGGCTCTAATACGGAGGATACTACTCCGTACCCTGACGAAGGAGAGAACTCTTCCGCAACCCAGCAAGGCAAGCAACCCCATTGATCATTCCGATAACATCCCCTTTCTCTCGCTCCTGCTCTTGTTTATTTCACTAGGACATGGTTACATGACAGTCATACATGGTAGATGAACCTAATCTTCTACATGACCTGATCTTGTCACAGTAAATAGCTAAACCATGCAACCTAGCATACCTGGTAGATGCTTGTGCCATGATGTGCTTAGCTTAACTTCATGCCATGCTGCTATGCTTAGAGTTGTGTCAGGTCTGATTCATCTGGGTGATGAACCAGAGTGATATTGTGATGTTCTGAGGTGATGAGCTCATAACTAATCCGTTCTGGTAAAAGGTAGCGATGAGAGGCTATGTAGGAGTACATAGTGGGTTGCCTCATTGGGACCGTTCCTAGGAACTGGGTTTCGTGTTTGTGATCCAAGACGAGATACTACCACATGCTGGGCCCTGAAATATGACCCCGCTCGACTTATCAGTCGCTTAGTCTTTGGTCCAGGTATTGCAATTAGTTTCTGGTGTTTATAGCATGCTAGGGGACGTGCGTAGCGCTGACCCTCGGGGTGGGTTATGACGCGGTAGGCAGTGGCACGGTGTACCAAGGGTCACCCGAATGGTGGGCTTGGGAACCCTGCGCACATCGTTTGGGACCGTAGTGGAAACTTCGGCCGGATTTCCATGCGGGTCAGTCTCAAATAGGCGGTAGCCTGGACTAGAGGTCTTATGTGATTGACGGTCGTGGCCGACTCCCTTGCTGGGCATCCGCTTGAAGGTTGCCGAGGTGCATGGTTTATGGCACACAGCGATAAGTGGCGAGAGCGTGTGTGAAGAAGTACACCCCTGCAGGGATATGAAACTATTCGAATAGCCGCGTCCTCGGATATGGACTACTTGGAGAACTTATGCTGTTCATAGATAATCAAGCGGATACTTCTAAAATTCTCAAGACAGGTGTGAGTACCGTGGATGGCACTCTTCCGGGAGGGGAAGGTGAGTCCATGGTGGTGTATTGAGATGGAGTTAGTGGACTCGTGTGCGATAACTAAAATTGTAACAAAGAAGGTAAAATTGAGTAGTGTGGGTTAGCCATGAGTCAAAGCTAGCTTCTGCATAAACTCCACCACCCCTTTGTTGATACATGAGCATAAATAGACTAGGTCTGTTTTAAAAGACTTGCTGAGTACGATTGTACTCATCCTTGCTTAATTAATGTTGCAGAGGAAAACCAGGACCTATCAGGTGGGTTCTATCTAGACGTTGACGATACCGAATAGCTGGTGTCCCAGCTACGATCTTGCCCGTGTGGTGGGCTGTAGATAGTCAGGCCATGTGCCTCTTTGCCTTTTCACTGTCCGTACTCGGATAGTTCTAAGTTTCCGCTGAGTTGTATGAACTTGTTTGTATGACTTGAGTGCCGGGTCATGTGACCCCTATCTGTATGAACATATCATGCAAGGCTCCTCTGGGCCTTTTAAATAAAAGTCATGTTGTTGTATGGTTATGTTATGACGCCATAGTTGTATCTATGCATATCGGGCATGTCGTGCGTATGCGTGACGTGCAACGGTATGTATGGGATCTGACACCTAGTTGTGTGCCTTTAGTAGTACTCCTTACGGGAAACTATCTCTTTGTGCTTCCACCAAGCCTTGGTAGCTTGCTACTACTCCGGACACATTGATTGACCGGCATGTATCCTTCTTTGCTGCTGTGTCTGTCCCTTTGGGGAAATGTCTCGCAGTGTAATGGAGTCCCTGTAGCCTGTTACGACTCGTCTACGTGCAGCGATGACAATCGTGTCTCACGACGTAATGGAGTCCTTGTAACTTGCTACGACTCGTCTACACACGCTTGAGACCGACACCTGCATTGCTGGGTTATGTATGCCTGTTTCCGTACGGATGTGCCACTTGGGTTCTATGACTAGTTATGTCGGCCCGAGTTCTTGCTATGTGGTTGCCAGCGACATGTTCACATACGTGAGCCAAAAGACGCAAACGGTCCCGGCCAAGGTAGGGTGGCAGCCGTGGAGTACCGTGCGTGAGGCCGCAAAGTGATGTGGCTTGTTACAGTATGGAATCATATGACTTAGGATCGAGGTCCCGACATCGTTGGTATCAGAGCCTGACTGACTGTAGGACTACCAAGCCAAACCGGTCGAAGTTGAGTCTAGAAACACTATAGATAAGTAGGGGAATTGATTGTGGAAGGGAACGTAAGACTCTTTTTACTCCTCTTCCCAAGTTATTCTATGATGGGTCATTCTCATCTTATCTACGAGGATAGGTACTAGGATTCTCATCTATTGCCTAGGATGACGAGTTACTAGCCATGGACCAATAACTATCTTGTTTGTGAGTAAGTGTGGTTATTTTAGTGTTGTTGATGTGACAAACAGATGGAGAAGAGATTTGAGTCTAGATAGTCGAGTGGTCATGCCTTTCCAATCTCCTTTAAATTGTCTCAAAAATTTTGTTGAGCAATTACAACCGTTATGCTGCTCGATTTCCGTTAGGATCTCTAATGTCTTTGCATCATTCTCTGTTTCAGATGCCATCTCGTCCTTTCCGTCAGGTGGTCCGTATGACCAGGTGCATCGATGTGCCGGGTCACATGGCCATGTTGGTTAGAGTGATGATGGAGGCGGGATATCGTTGGTACCCGGAGTACACCGTGGAGGAGCAGTACCGAGATTTCAACCAGAGTCAGTATCTATGTACTGTTAGGATATACCCTTCATATCCTGGAGCTACAGAGCCGCTTCACTGGACTCATGGATTGGGAGTTACCATAGATATGGCAGTTCAGGAAGCCGCCTATACTATGCTGACTATTATGAGGTTTCACCATGGTCTGCTTCAGAACACGGAGTTCTGCTATGTTCCTGCTTCCATTGGAGGAGAGGATGGATATCTCAGTGCAACCTATTCTAATCATTCTCATGAAGACCCTAGACTGCAGGTGACCGCTCAGATGTTGGAGAATAGGGACCGTGATGCATGTGCCCTACGCATGGAGCTCTATGCTACCCGTGCCCGTCTTTGGACAGCTTTGACGCAGTTGGCACCTGTTGTGCAAACAGGTTATGGAGAGATATGGAGATGCTGACTCCATCGCGGACTCATTTGCCAGCACACGTAGACTGGCCTGATGTTGGAGGCATCACCCCTCTTCGAGGACCGCTGTTGCCACCGACAAGGGGACCAAGGCCACACCCGTGTCCTTATGGTTTCCAGGGATTCCAGGCTAGAGTGTTTCCAGATCCGCAGGTTCAGCTTCCAGGTCATGGGGGTAACCTGTACGAGGCCTTCTACGGTGATGTTTGATTGCGAGGATGCTAGACCTAGTAAGCTAGTAGACGTATCGCCACAGTCCTGTGTGTCTTGTGGGGTATGATCAAGGTTGAGAGTTGAGTTCCGGAGGTGTAGATAGATAATGTATAGGATGCTTGTAATGCCTCCGATGAGTTGTGTCATCTCTCCATAGTTGTTTTCAGCTTGGGTTTGTACTGAACTAAGTCATGGTGTGTATGAAACCTAATGTTCATATGGTAGTTGTTTTACCATGTTGATTGGTGTTTATTCTACATGCCATGCTGATCAGAGCATTTCCTAATTCTTGTCCTAGAGTTGTTGCTCGCTATGTCTAAGATATGGATTGTTTTCCCCAGGATGGTGTCAACCAGGAACAACCCTGTGCATGCTCATGAGCAAGGCGAGAGTAGCCAGCCAAGGCAAGAAGAGCTGCCACGAGCACCATCTCTAGCAGAGGTGATGCTAGAAGCCGAAAGGAATAAGAGGGAGACCAACAGGCTGTTGGAGAGGATTGAACAGAACACCGCACGTGCTCCCCGCAGTGATCACCATGATGGAGTGTCACTTGGTGACTTCATTAAGCTGTGTCCGCCTAAGTACCATCACTCGATCGATCCCCTCGATGCGGATGATTGGCTAACCAGCATGTCACGCAAGATTCGAGCTGCAAATGTTTCAGAGGCCAACAAGGTGACCTTTGCAACATACTTCCTAGAGGGACCCGCCAACCTGTGGTGGGAAAGCTATGAAGCTATGCGTCCTCAAGGACCCGCGCCAACCTGGGCAGAGTTTAGTGCCACATTTCGTCTCCATCACATCCCGGAAGGGCTGATGGACCGCAAGAGAGAGGAATTCTATGCCTTCACCCAGGGCAGATTGTCAGTGGATGCATACAGCCGCGAGTTTGGAAACCTTGCTCGCTATGCTCTAGAGGAGGTCTCAACCGATGCCAAGAAGCAGGCTAGGTTCCGCAAGGGACTAAATGCTGAGCTTCGTCGAGATCTTCGTCTGCATGAGTGCGCCACCTTTCAAGCTCTCGTCAATAAAGCGATCAATGCTGAGTCCGGACAGACTGACTACGAGGCCACAAGGAGGCATAACCGTGACTTCAACCCTGCATCGGGTTCAGGACCCAACAAGCGCCGAATATGGGTACCCAATGCAGCTATGCCGGCAAGGTACACTGCGAGGCCATCCTTCCAGGCACCTCGTCCAGTTCAGTCCAACCCTCCACCCAGACCATTTGGAGGACCGCAAGCAAATGTTGCCCCTCGTGCTACAGTGGTATGCTATAAGTGTGGAGAACCGGGACATTATTCTCGTGAATGTCCCCAGAACAATGCCAAGCCTGCTGGACACGAAAAACCAGGGAAAGCCTTCTATGTGAAGCCAACTCCTGCCCGTGGGCGAGTTAATTATGTGTGTGCTGAAGAAGCTCTTGAAGACCCTGATGTCATTCTAGGTACGCTTCTTGTTAATAGCCATCCAGCATCTGTTCTATTTGATACTGGGGCATCTCATTCATTCATCTCAGAAAGTTATGCACAGTTGTATAACATGTCTTTCTATGACATGCCCACACCTTTAGTAGTTCAGACTCCTGGATCAAAATGGCAAACTTCTAGAGTGAGACATGACAATGAAATTCTGGTGGATAGACTAGTATTCCTAGCATCCTTGATAGCTCTTAAGTCTTCGGACATCAATATCATTCTAGGTATGGATTGGATGAAAGCCCACTATGCCAAGATTGATAGTCATTTTAGGAATGTTCAACTTACACATCCCTCAGGAGAGATAGTTAATGTCTCTACTCGAACAACCAAGCGCCAACTCTATTCTCTAAATGCTAGCCCTCTCCCTGAGCTAGAAGATATTCCGGTAGTCCGTGATTTTCCGGACGTCTTTCCAGAAGAACTGCCAGGTATTCCACCTGTCAGAGATGTCGAGTTTGTAATAGAACTTATTCCAGGGACAGTTCCAATAGCCAGAAGACCCTATAAGATGGCACCCTTAGAACTAGCCGAGCTAAAAACCCAACTCGATGAAGCTTTGAAGAAAGGTTTCATTCGTCCTAGTTCTTCTCCTTGGGCTTGCCCCGTCCTTTTTGTTAAGAAGAAGGATGGCTCGGATCGAATGGTTGTGGATTACCGACCAGTGAATTTGGTCACTATCAAGAACAAGTATCCGCTCCCCAGGATCAACGATTTGTATGATCAACTCGCTAGATCCTCTGTCTTCTCCAAAATGGATTTGAGGTTGGGATACCATCAAATCAGAATTAGAAACGGGGACATTCCTAAAACGGATTTTGTCACTCGTTATGGCCAATATGAGTACACCGTCATGTCCTTCGGTTTAACCAATGCTCCAGCCACCTTCTCCCGACTGATGAATTCGATCTTCATGGAGTATTTGGATAAATTCGTCGTGGTTTATCTTGATGACATACTCATTTACTCGAAGAACGAACAAGAACATGCCGAGCATCTAAGGTTGGTATTGATGAAACTTCGAGAGCATCGTCTATATGCCAAATTCTCCAAGTGTGAATTCTGGTTGCCGGAAGTGACTTATCTGGGTCACGTAATCTCTGGCAAAGGTATTGCTGTCAATCTTGAGAGAGTTCAGGCCGTCCTTGATTGGACTCAACCTGAATCGGTTAAGCAAGTAAGGAGTTTCCTTGGCTTAGCAAGCTATTGTCGCCGCTTTGTTGAGAATTTCTCCAAGGTTTTGAAACCTCTAACTGAACTTCTCAAGAAAGATAAACGGTTCGAGTGGACTCCACAATGCGAGCATAGTTTTCAGGAGTTGAAAAGACGACTGACCTCTGCTCCCGTTCTGGTGCCACCAGATTTATCTAAGGACTTTATTATCTATTGCGACGCCTCGCGACAAGGATTAGGTTGCATTCTCATGCAAGATCGTCATGTGATTGCTTACGCATCTCGACAGTTGCGTCCACATGAGGATAATTATCCCACACATGATCTTGAGCTTGCAGCTGTAGTCCATGCACTGAAAACATGGCGACATTATCTTCTGGGTAATCGTTGCGAGATATACACTGATCACCAAAGTCTAAAATATATCTTCACCCAGCCGGATTTGAATCTCAGGCAAAGACGGTGGGTAGAGTTGATCTCGGACTACGACTTAGGGATAACTTACACCCCGGGAAAATCCAATGTCATGGCTGATGCACTGAGTCGTAAGTCCTATTGTAACAACTTGATGTTACAACAAGGTCAACCACTTCTTCATGAGGAATTTCAGAAGTTGAATCTCCACATTGTTCCTCAAGGATTCCTATCCAACTTGGTGGCGAAACCTACTCTTAAGGATCAAATCATAGCTGGCCAAAAGCGTGATAAGGGAATTTCCCGGATCAAGGAGAACCTCGTTAGCGGTCTCGCTAAGGACTTCTCTACAGATGATCAAGGTGTAGTGCTCTTTCAGGGCCGTTTAGTGGTTCCTAAAAGCCAACATCTCAGGCAGCTGATTCTTAAGGAGGCTCATGATTCTCCTCTCACAATTCATCCGGGTAGTACCAAAATGTATCAGGACCTACGTCAGAGGTTCTGGTGGACTAGGATGAAGAGACAAATTGCTCAGTATGTTGCTAACTGCGACGTTTGTCGTCGTGTGAAGGCGGAGCATCAAAGGCCTGCTGGCATCCTTCAACCCTTAGCTATTCCTGAATGGAAATGGGATAAGGTCGGTATGGATTTCATCACCGGTTTTCCCAGGACCAAGAGAGGGAACAATGCTATATTCGTAGTCATTGACCGCCTTTCCAAAGTGGCTCATTTTCTTCCTGTTCGGGAAAGCATTACTGCTAGTCAGCTAGCGGAGTTATATGTTTCTCGAATAGTTTCTCTTCATGGTGTTCCCTTGGAGATTAACTCAGACCGTGGAAGTATCTTTACTTCTCGATTTTGGGAAAGTTTTCAAACTGCCATGGGGACTCATCTATCTTTTAGTACCGCTTTCCATCCTCAATCAAGTGGTCAAGTTGAGCGAGTCAATCAAATTCTTGAAGATATGCTTCGAGCTTGTGTTATATCTTTCGGTATGAATTGGGAGAACTGCTTTCCATTTGCTGAATTCGCCTATAACAACAGTTATCAATCAAGCTTGGGCAAAGCCCCTTTTGAAGTTCTCTATGGACGAAAATGCCGAACACCTCTTAACTGGTCAGAAATCGGGGAGAGGCAACTCTTTGGTCCGGACATGATCCAGGATGCAGAGGAGCAAGTTCGCATTATTCGTGAAAAGTTGAAAACAGCCCAATCCCGTCAAAAGAGTCAATATGATCGCCATCATAAGTCTGTGACTTATGAAGTTGACGCGAAGGCTTACCTTCGGGTTACACCTCTGAAGGGTACCCATCGATTCGGTATCAAAGGCAAGTTGGCTCCTCGTTACATTGGACCATTTCGCATTCTTGCTAAATGAGGAGAGGTTGCCTACCAATTGGAACTTCCTTCGCATCTATCCAAAGTGCATGATGTCTTCCACGTCTCTCAACTCAGGCGTTGCTTTTTGGACCCTGTCCGAGAAGTGGACCACGAAGCGCTTGATCTCCAAGATAACCTTTCTTATCAAGAATATCCTGTTCGTATTCTCGACCAGGCCGAGCGTACCACTCGACGTCGGAACATCAAGTTTCTTAAAGTTCAGTGGTCACATCATTCCGAGAAAGAGGCGACATGGGAAAGAGAAGATCGTCTCCGACTAGAGTACCCCGCGCTCTTCCGGTGACTTCAAATCTCGGCACGAGATTCCTTTGAGTGGGGGTGAGTTGTCACAACCCTAGTAAGAGTCATAGGCTAGTATTGTGTTTGCATCATCATCATCATCTATGCATCAATATGAAATGGGGAGAAGAAGAAAACCCCACCCATTTAATGAATTACAGGATTTCTAGATAAATGAAATTTCAACAAATCCAAAATGCCCATAAAAAATGTCCCCTATGTCTGATAAATAGGGACATGGATATACCAGGGGACATTTGTATTATTTGAACATTTAAAATAATTTGAATTAATGGTTTACATCCCTGGAAAATGACAAATAAAGCAAATATCATTATCACTGTTTCCAAAATAATCTGAAACTATTATTATAAGTTTGGAATATTCAAACTACAATTTAGAAAATATGTGGGTCATTTTATAAAAGTCATTGGACCTGCAAAGGAAATAAATAAATATTAGAAAACAGAAAACAGAAATTAAAAAAAAAAAAAAGCCAGAAGGGGCTTACCTGGCCCAGGAAGGAGATGGCCCAGCCCACCAGGGCCAAGCGGTCATCTTCAACCTCTGCCAGTAGGCAGAGGCGAAGTGTCGCGCGGCGTCGGGAGGCCTCCACCTCCTCCCTGCCTGGTCGCCCGCCTGGAGGCCCCAGGGCGCGCCAGCTCGCCGTCGCCGAGGTCTTCTCCCTCTCTCCCTCGCGGTCGCCGCTCTCTCTCGCTTTCCCCCCCTCTGCTCTCCTCCTTCCCCGGCAACCGACGTCGTTCTCGCCGTCGATTCGTCGCCCCCGACGCCTCCCCGACCCTCCCGTCGCCGCCAGAAGCACCGGGGTGAGTCCCCGGTTCGTTTCCCCTCTCCCCGTTGCTCCTCCCCTCCTCTAGCCCTGCTAGCTGTCGACGCCCGAGGGGACCTCGCCGCCGGCCATGGCATGGCCGTGGCCACAGCAGCCGCAGCCCACACCCGAGCATGTGCTTGTGCTTAGTGCGTCCCCAGGAGCCCGTAGCCGCCACCAGTCCCCCCCCGCGTCCTGGTCGCCATTTCCCCGTCGTCCCGAGCTCCGGCCGCCGCCAAAACGGACGTGGCCGTCGACTCCGGCGACCCCGTGACCTCCTGCGGCTCCGGATGGATGCGGCTATGCGCGGGCTACTCGCCAGTGGCCTTAGCTCGCTAGATAACCCCCTGTAGAAGAAACCCGACGGACGCCGCCGTCTCTGGTGGTCACCGGCGTCAAGCCGCCGGCCAACTCCGGTGGGTTTGACCCGGGTGGACCCCTGGCTTGACTCCGTGAGTCAATGACAGGTGGGCCCCGGCCCTAATTGGTATTAATTTAATCCGGTAATTAAGTTAACTTAATCTGTTAACTAATAAGACACTGACAGGTGGGCCCAGTTAGTTAATTAAAACAGGATAAGTTTTAATCAGTTAACTAAATTAATCAGACACTGACATGTGGACCCCACATGTCAGGTTTGACTCTGGGCCGAGTCAGCTGACCAGCTGATGTCATCATGACATCATGCTGATGCAATAAGTTAGATTTCTTATTTAAAAATAATTCCAGAAATAGTTAAAAAACTTTGAAAAATCATATAAATTAATCTGTAAGTCAGATGAAAATAATTTATATATGAAAATTTATCAGAAAAATCCAATGAATCCAATGGTGGTATCCTCATGCATGATAGAGCAACCTAAATAGGTGAAAATGGACATTTTAGCATTAGGACAATATATAGAATTTGAAATGAGAATACTTTGAACCTATAATCAAATACATTTCAAATTGTCATGATCACTAACTACATTAGCTCATCCATGCATACTTTCATGCCATGATCATGTATCATATTGTTGCATCTTCTTGTATTGAATGTTTTCATCTGCATTGCGGTAGGCTCTAATCCGGAGGATACTACTCCGTACCCTGACGAAGGAGAGAACTCTTCCGCAACCCAGCAAGGCAAGCAACCCCATTGATCATTCCGATAACATCCCCTTTCTCTCGCTCCTGCTCTTGTTTATTGCACTAGGACATGGTTACATGACAGTCATACATGGTAGATGAACCTAATCTTCTGCATGACCTGATCTTGTCACAGTAAATAGCTAAACCATGCAACCTAGCATACCTGGTAGATGCTTGTGCCGTGATGTGCTTAGCTTACCTTCATGCCATGCTGCTATGCTTAGAGTTGTGTCAGGTCTGATTCATCTGGGTGATGAACCAGAGTGATATTGTGATGTTCTGAGGTGATGAGCTCATAACTAATCCGTTCTGGTAAAAGGTAGCGATGAGAGGCTATGTAGGAGTACATAGTGGGTTGTCTCATTGGGACCGTTCCTAGGAACTGGGTTCCGTGTTTGTGATCCAAGACGAGATACTACCACATGCTGGGCCCTGAAATATGACCCCGCTCGACTTATCAGTCGCTTAGTCTTTGGTCTAGGTATTGCAATTAGTTTCTGGTGTTTATAGCATGCTGGGGGCTGTGCGTAGCGCTGACCCTCGGGGTGGGTTATGACGCGGTAGGCAGTGGCACGGTGTACCAAGGGTCACCCGAATGGTGGGCTTGGGAACCCTGCGCACATCGTTTGGGACCGTAGTGGAAACTTCGGCCGGATTTCCATGCGGGTCAGTCTCAAATAGGCGGTAGCCTGGACTAGAGGTCTTATGTGATTGACAGTCGTGGCCGACTCCCTCGCTGGGCATCCGCTTGAAGGTTGCCGAGGTGCATGGTTTATGGCACACAGCGATAAGTGGCGAGAGCGTGTGTGAAGAAGTACACCCCTGCAGGGATATGAAACTATTCGAATAGCCGCGTCCTCGGATATGGACTACTTGGAGAACTTATGCTGTTCATAGATAATCAAGCGGATACTTCTAAAATTCTCAAGACAGGTGTGAGTACCGTGGATGGCACTCTTCCGGGAGGGGAAGGTGAGTCCATGGTGGTGTATTGAGATGGAGTTAGTGGACTCGTGTGTGATAACTAAAATTGTAACAAAGAAGGTAAAATTGAGTAGTGTGGGTTAGCCATGAGTCAAAGCTGGCTTCTGCATAAACTCCACCACCCCTTTGTTGATACATGAGCATAAATAGACTAGGTCTGTTTTAAAAGACTTGTTGAGTACGATTGTACTCATCCTTGCTTAATTAATGTTGCAGAGGAAAACCAGGACCTATCAGGTGGGTTCTATCTAGACGTTGACGATACCGAATAGCTGGTGTCCCAGCTACGATCTTGCCCGTGTGGTGGGCTGTAGATAGTCAGGCCATGTGCCTCTTTGCCTTTTCACTATCTGTACTCGGATAGTTCTAAGTTTCCGCTGACTTGTATGAACTTGTTTGTATGACTTGAGTGCCGGGTCATGTGACCCCTATCTGTATGAACATATCATGCAAGGCTCCTCTGGGCCTTTTAAATAAAAGTCATGTTGTTGTATGGTTATGTTGTGATGCCATAGTTGTATCTAGGCATATCGGGCATGTCGTGCGTACGCGTGACGTGCAACGGTATGTATGGGATCCGACACCTAGTTGTGTGCCTTTAGCAGTATTCCTTACGGGAAACTGTCTCTTTGTGCTTCCACCGAGCCTTGGTAGCTTGCTACTGCTCCGGACACAGTGATTGACCGGCATGTATCCTTCTTTGCTGCTGTGTCTGTCCCTTTGGGGAAATGTCTCGCAGTGTAATGGAGTCCCTGTAGCCTGTTACGACTCGTCTACGTGCAGCGATGACAGTCGTGTCTCGCGACGTAATGGAGTCCTTGTAACTTGCTATGACTCGTCTACACACGCTTGAGACCGACACCTGCATTGCTGGGTTATGTATGCTTGTTTCCGTACGGATGTGCCACTTGGGCTCTATGACTAGTTATGTCGGCCCGGGTTCTTTGCTATGTGGTTGCCAGCGACATGTTCACATACGTGAGCCAAAACACGCAAACGGTCCCTGCCAAGGTAGGGTGGCAGCCGTGGAGTACCGTGCGTGAGGCCGCAAAGTGATGTGGCTTGTTACAGTATGGAATCATATGACTTAGGATCGGGGTCCCGACACCAGCCCTGACAGTTGTGGCCATCGGTGCCGTTGTTGTCGTCCCAGCAGCCGCCTCCGCCGTTGCCATCATGGCTACTGTTGCCTCTCTCCTTACGGCTGCCGCGACGGTTGGTGCAGCCCTCGCTGAGTTGCCTAAACTCGTAGCATTTCTCGATGCTGTGGGAGTTCAAGTTATGGTAGGCATAGATGGGGCGGTCGTCCTTCTTGACTTCATCACAATCGTGGTCGCGCTTGTAGTCGGGCTCCGCTGCGACTGCGCATAGGCGTCATTTTCTTCTTGAAGGCGCTACCTTGGGACTCCAGGTTGCTTAGGGGCTTGGTGCGGTGGTGGTTTGCCTATTCTTCTGTTGTGTCCCTGGTCGGCAATGGCGGTGGGCTTCTTGGTCTTGGCCGGTGATGGTTGTGATGTATGGGTTCCTATGAGAGGTGAGGTGGCCAGGTCTCATCCTCTCCCTGGCAACATGTTTGTATGTTCATCCGTGCTCGGGGTGAGCTATTCTGTCTCCTGATGAGCCAGCGTCCTTCGATCCAGGACAAGAGGGCAGGGGTGCCCTCTGCGGAGGTAGCAGCAGAAGGTAGGACAACAGGGTTGGCCCTTGGGAGTTGATGGAGCGTGGCCTTCCTTTGGTGGCGGAGTGCTCCCTTGTCGTGGTTGCGTTGATGGCATGATCGGACACCGTCATTTGTTGTTCCGTAGTGTTTGTATCCTTGTTGATTTTCTTTTCTTGTATTTTCCTTTGTTGTTGTGGTGGTGGTTGGAATGTGTGGTTGTTGCTTTATATATAAACCGGGGCGAAAGCCTTTTTTAGTATAACCACAATTTCATTAAATTTATGGGTAGTCATCCAATAGAGGAAATGGATATCCGCACATACATATTTTTTCTATGTTTATTTGGATGGTTTCATGAAAATACATTAGAAGATTCCATGGCGACCGTAAGAGCAACTCCAACCGGACGACCCATTTCATCCGCCCGTGTCCGTTTGGGTTGTCGCGGACAAAAGTGAAGGCCCAAAGTGCCGACCCATTCCCAAAACGCGTCCGCTCCCCGTCCACGCCGGCCCATTTCAGACCTAAATTTGGGGCTGAAATGTGTTAGTGCAGACGCAAAACAGATGCGGCATGCGCCTTCTCATGTCCCCCCCGTCCACACGTTGTGCCCGGTCAAAACCAGCATCGTCTTTATTAACGATGACCACCCACCAGGTGTCAGTGACCCCCAGGCATCTTTTTTTAATCCGAGAATGAGAGGGGGGGGTCGGCCTTATCCTATTCTAGAAGCGTCCCCATCCCCATCTAGGAACCGCTGCCCCCCCCCGCCGGTGACAAACCCTAGTCACCGATATGGGTTTCTTCTCTGGTTCGAGCTCTGGTAAAGACAAGGGAAAGTCCCTCGCCTTCCTTGTTTGCGCGCTCCCATCGCCAGCATCTTCCTGTCCGCCTCGGCAGCGGGTAGGGGCGGATCCAACTATATGGCATGGTTTGGTAGCTGCCATACCTAAAATTTGGCAAAAATGCATATATTATACTGTATGTATGAAGATATGAGTTGGGTCAATGTGTTTCTTGTCAGTTTCTTCAATTTGGAGGAGGAGGTATTTTTTGAGACAACCCCACAAAGCTTTATTCAACCATCACAAGGTTTAGAGGGACGAAATCCAAAATCCCGGGTACTCCTAACCAAACATGGCGGCCATACTCGAGAGATAAAGTGTGCTTTTCAAGATTGTGATCCTCTATATTAGAGGTTCTAAATTCATGGTTAATGAAACAAGAAGAAAAATCTCTAGAGCGTGCTATTATTTCATGTACCACAACCCCATATTGCACTGATGTGCCATCCTTGACCGCATCTACTCCCACTTTGTAGTCGGATGCAATTGAAATTTTTTGCTGGTAAAGATCCTCTCCAAGTAATAGTGCTTCACAAATTGCTAAAGTCTCCAATACTTCAGGATCATCAATGTTTTTGTACACCATAGCCGATGCCCCCTGGTAGACTCCATCACCATCCCAGCATTTTGCCACCGCTGTTCTGAATGCACCATGCCATGCCACTGCCGCATCAACATTTATTTTCATACCTTGCTCAGGAGGACAAATCCACCCCCTTGTCCTCGACGTGGCCACACCATGCGACCAATTGTCTGGCCTTGCTAGCACTTGTAGCTCGGTTAGATAACTTGAGATAAAGCCATGAGTAGCATGAGGTCTTTGGAATATACCATCATGTATGACTTTCCAGGGACAGGCGACTCAAGGCCTGTAATGTATTTCAGTACGTAATTGTGACGTAGGTGGTATTTCTGGCTCATTAGAGGCCCAACTACATCTGAATGAGAGAATTAAGCAATAGGTGATTTGTATCACATAATCCCATGACCCACAATCCCATGTTCTAAGCAAGGGCACCATGGACAGTTAGCTGCAAGTCTATTCACACGTAGTTGATTGTAGACATGATACTAAAAAAGGACTTATTAATTTTGAAGAGAGACACAACATTCGGGTGGGTGATTCCTTTTGGAATGAAGATGAACTTGTAACTCCGGAGGAAAATGAGATGCTTTAGAAGGACTTTATTGAGGAAGAAATCAAGAAAGCTGTCTTTGAGTCATATGCCCATGGTGCCCTAGGACCTGATGGCCCATCCTTCCTTATTTACCAAACATTCTGGGAGATTATCAATAATGATTTTATGGCTCTGGTGAGAGATTTGAGAAGGGGAAGTTAGACCTGTATAGACTCAACTTTGCTCTGATCGTGTTAATCCCTAAAGAACCTAATGCTAGAGATATGAAGAAATTTGGACCAATTAGTCTTAGCAATTGCGGAATTAAGATTGTTTCCAAAGCTATGAACAATACGTGTTCACGTCTTGGTGACAGATTAATTTCCCCTAACCAAACTACGTTTATTAAAGGGATGTTTATATTGGAGAGTGTGGTTATGGTGCATGAGGTTATCCATGAGCTGAAAAAATCTGGTATAGAGGGGTTGATTCTTAAGTTGGACTATGAAAAAGATTATGACAGAGTTAGTTGGGAATTTCTTTTTGAAATGTTGGCTTCTCGAGGCTTTGGTAGTAAATGGATCAATTGGATAAAAAGTACTTTGGTCCAGGGATCTTCTTGTGTTAGGATCAATGATACTAATGGGTCATATTTTATTAGCAAGGAAGGTCTAAAACAGGGGGATCCTTCCTCTCCTCTGCGTTTCAACTTAGTGGCAGATGTGTTCACTAAGATGTTGATCAAACTAGAGAGACGTAACTTGATTGCGGGGCTTTCGCCTGGTGTGATCCCTGGAGGCGTGGTCAGTCTGCAATATGCGGATGATACACTGCTTTTCCTAGAAAAATCTGTTGAGAAAGCCATGAATTTTAAATGGATTATAATCTATTTTGAAAACCTCTCTGGGATGAGAATTAACTTTCATAAAAGTGACCTCATGACCATCAACATGGATGATGAAGTCACTAAAGCCTTTGCTCAAATCTTTTGCTGTCAAGTGGGGTCTTTCCCTATTAAATACTTGGGTGTGCCTTTGCACTTTGACAAACTTAGAAGAGAGGACTTGCAGCCTATCATTTATAGGATCATAAGAGGGATTGCTAGTTGGTTGGGTAGAAACCTCTCTACTAAAGGAAAGTTAATTCTTTTATGTGCTTGCATTGTTAGTATCCCTGCCTACCTTATGGATATTATTAAGTTTCCCAAGTGGGATATTGATGCCATTAATTCCCAGATTGCTCACTTTTTCTAGGGCAACCTGGGAGGCGATCATAAATACCATTTGGCTAATTGGGGCCTAGTATCTAGAGATAAGAGTTTTGGGGGTCTGGGTATCCCTAATCTAAGAGACTTCAACATGGCACTGCTAGCCTCTTGGGGCAAAAGATGTTTTGAGGTAGAGAATAGAGATTGGAAGAAATTGATAGACTACAAATATAACACCAACAACCCAAATCTACTATGGTCTAGGAACAATGTGGGTTTGCCTTTTTGGAGGGGATTTACCCGGGCCTTGTGAGCTGCAAAAGTTTTTTTATAAATGGAGGTTAGGGAATGGTCGTAATATAAGTTTTTGGCATGATACTTGGGTGGGGGATTGTGCCCTCAAAGTGCCGTTCTGGTGGCTCTTCTTCATATGTAACCAACAAGATTGTACTGTAGCCCAGGATTGGGATGGTGAGGAACTTAAACTTTCTTTTAGAAGAAATGTGGATCGGGTGGGGTTGGATATATGGCAACACATGATCTCCTACCTCAAACAGGTTCAATTGTCTAATGAAACTGATTGCCATATCTGGACATTGGAAGCAAATGGAAAATACTCTGTTAAGTCCTTTTATAAGGCCATCAACTTTGGGGGTGCGAAAACCAAGATTGGGGATAGTTTTTGGAAGATCCTGTGCCCACAAAGAATGCATGTTTTTTGTGGCTAGTTGTTTATATCTTACCCAGGACAATTTGAACAAAATAAGGAAGGTGGACGACCTATCCTGCTATTTTGTTCAGATAGTGAATCAATGCAACAGCTGTTCTTAGATTGTATTGTGGCTAAACATGTATGGAAGTTTATTGCTGGTTGCTTTGATATACATGCGCCTATTCAAATGGATGATATTGTTGCTATCTGGCAGTTGTACAAAACCAAAAAGTACTAAATCTAGTTGTGGTTGCTTCCATGTGGAGTATATGGACACTAAGGAATGATTCCTGCTTTCAGGGAAGGACCTAGAGAGGCATGGGCTGCATGTTTGCTCAGCTCAGAGGCTCCCTTCATCAATGGAGTGTGCTTTGTGATGACACAAAATCGGTGCTTATTCAGCGATGCATCCTTCTTCTAGACAAGTACAAGGGGGGCTACTCATGATCGCTTGGAGGTGATCGGCATGCTGCGTGGAATAGAGATGTAGAGTTCTTTCTCTATGTTGATGTTTCCTAACCTTAGTTTTTAGTTGTAATAAAAGACGTATTAGTTCCTTTGTTGCCCGATCCTTGGCCTGACCAGTCTGGCAGGCCCAGACTCTGTGAACGTTTGCTGCTTCATATATAAAAATGGAGCAGGGGGCAACCCCTTTCTTTCAAAAAAACTAAAAAAGGACTTAATTATAGACATTTTGCTAAAAATAAAAGATGATTGAGGCACATGATCGATCTGTTTCCATTGAGCGCAGCTAGATAACTGCCAACGAGGCAACGAGCATGAATGACACATTTTTCTTTGGTGAAGCATGCCATACATAGAAATTATTCCTGCTCCGCCACTGGCAGTGGGTCAACGTACTAGTGCACCAGGCGAGGTGGCACTAGGAGAGACGCGTCTCATTCGCCTACCCAGACGTCACATTGCTGCAAGACCGGCATTTGGATCCAGAGAGGATCCCAATGCAAGTGATCCCGCAGTCGGCATGGGAGCAGGCAGAGGAGGTTAGGCGTCGCCGGCAACATCTGACACCAGAACAGCGACGCAATCGCGTGTACACTGTAGACTCTCTGATATGGGGAAAGACCCATGGGAGTCAATCTTTCACGAATTGGAGGTGTAAAACACAAAGAACACGGGACAGAACAAGAGAAACACTCAAAGAACAAACCCCAGTGACACATCCACTAGATCCATGATCATCACACGAGGTAAAAGATCCCAAATCAACCAATGATACAAGTAGCGGTAGTGTTCTATCACTCCGGAGGAGGAGCCTTGAATCCACTAGTGATCTTCCCTCTAGAGGGGCCTTGGCATCACTTGGATCTACTCCCAATGGAGGATAAGCCCCACAAGAGAGACAAGTAATGGAGCTATGCTCACAAAGTGTATGCAAAACAATAGCTAACCCTAACTAGAGTCCCAAGTACCAAATATATAGGTAGCACAAGGTAGGGGACGAAGAGGGGTCGAGTTGGGGGTGAAATGGGCCGAATGGCCTGGGAGGCCTATGCGCACGTCCTAAGTGAGCCCCGTGCGCACGGGGGGCTCCTGTGGCATGGGACACGGTCGTGCGCACGGGGTCGCCGTTGTAGCTTCCTAGGAGGCCCGTGTGCATGGGGTCTTCTAAGCCCGTGCACACGGGGTCGTCACTGTAGCTCTTGGGAGGCTCGTGTGCACGGGGTCTTTTGGGCCCGTGCGCATGGGGTATTCTATTGTCACTTTGTTACCCTCGTGCACACGGGGTCCAGCAAGCCCGTGCGCACGGGGTCGGCTATAGCTGGCCTTCTTGTCTACGGCAGCATCTCAATCTTCCGTGCGTCCTCGTGGTTCCTCCCCTTGGCCTTGGATGTCTTCCTCGTACCTAATGATGCATAGCGTCCTGAGGTGAGGTAGTGAAAGTGCGTTATATCGGCTAGAGGGGGGGTGAATAGGCGATTTTTTACAAATTCATCACTTGAGAAATTTCAACTTTGAGGAATTTGAAATGTGATGAATAACTAGCAGCAGAATAAGTACTCAGGTGCATGAGGAGCATAGTATCAGCTTAGTCATCATGATGAAATGAAACATGCACGAAGAGTGAGTAGCATGATAAGGATAAGCAGTGATGAACAAGGCAACTTGAAGAATTTGAGGTGAGGAATTTGCGAAAGTCTTCAGTCAAATTCTTCAAATAGTAACAATCAATTTCATCAACAAGTTTATGAGGAATAAGGAGGTTGAGGAAATAGAACCAGGTAGCTTGATGAAGACAATGGTTTGATGACCCAGTTCCAACTACTATGACAGTCGTACGTCTGGTTTGGAGTGGCCTGGTATTTAAACCAGAGGACACACAATCCCAGGACACATAGTCCTTACCGTATTCTCCTTGAGCTAAGGTCACACAGTCCTCGCCCAACACTCGTGGTAAGTCTTTAGGGTAGACTTCCAAAACCCTCACAAACTGGTCACCCGGCGATCCACAATTTACTGCCGGATGCTCTAGACAAAGGTCACTTCGTGGTCCCCAATTGACTGCAGGAGCACTAGACCATGACGCCTAACCGTCTGGAGGATGCACAGTCCTCAAAGGTAACAAGCGTCGGTTCCACACAGGAATTTCTTTAGTGATGCTCAATCACTATGGGTTTTGTGGTTTGTTTTGTGGGTTTTCCTCACTGATGATTTTCTCTCAAAGTCCTCGGAGGATAGGTTGCTCTCAAATGACAAGTGTCAGTTCTCTCTCGGAGCAGCCAACCAGCTAGTGGTTGTGGGGGTCGGCTATTTATAGCCAGGGTGCAACCTCACATGATAAGTCATGAATGCCCCCCAATGATATGACCATTATGTGGATAAGAACGATTGGGGAGAGCTGGTGCTAAGCACAGCAACGGTCGGAATTTCGAACTATGAAAGTCCTTAGCTTATCATGATCCTCACTTGTAGGCAATTCGCATTGGCAAAATCCTAACTCCTCAGTCACATCAATTTCCTCAGAGACCAGAAGACCTTCGTCTCTGTCACTGAAAAACTTGTCTGAACCGTAAGAGATTTCCAAAGGCTTCACTCGAAGAATTGTATGGGTTGAGGATTTTGGAGTTGAGCATCAGTTGGAAATTTTCCTTAGTATTACCTCGACCCCCTCTAACAGTACGTTGTTTCCTATGACTCAAATAAAGGAAATGAAACTACGAAAACAAATTCTTCACGCTTCATATTCCTCATTCATATCTTCAAGGTCACACCAACTTCTTCATTTTCAAAGTCTTCACAAAGTCTTCACAAAGTCTTCACCAAAGTCTTCAGCAAAGTCTTCACTTGAAGACATTCATTTTTAGGGGTCTATAATCTCCGAATATATCAAACTCCTCATCGACTTATAGAGCCTGTGTACACTCACAAACAGATTAGTGCCTTAACCTATAAGTCTTCAATACACCAAAATCACTAAGGGGCACTAGATGCACTAACAATCTCCCCCTTTTTGGTGATTGATGACAAATAGGTTAAGTTTTCAACGGTGATAAACATATGAAGTGAAAGTACAGATTTTGAGGAATTTGATTGCAAGATATAGAAGAACTCCCCCTGAAGATGTGCATATTTGAGGAATTTTCTTTGGGCTGCAAATGCACATGGCAGGTTCAAAACATGGAGAACTCCCCCTATAACTTGTAATTCATACACGCATTTGAATATATGAAATGAAGAATTTGAAATGCGTGAGGAAAATGGTGTCTGACAAAATTCAGCATGCATGCATTAAGGTATTGAGGAAATAAACATGCGAGGAAATAGTTCAAAAGTGTCAGACCACCATCGGACTTAAGTTTACAACTCAATAACCAAAAACTTCAGAAGTGCGAGAGTTGTAACTTAAACAAAAATAGCCCATATATATGTAGACCCTCTTGAACACTAACTCAAATTTTCTCCCCCTTTTTCATCGAAGACCAAAAGGGAAGAAAAAGTGATGACTAACGCCCCATGAGGAATTTCATCCTTTTGGTGAAGAAGGAGCGCCGGCATTGTTGGGGTCGATTGTTGATGCAGGGCCAGCAGCAGTATCGTCAATGTCTTCATCTTCATCGCGCTCGCGAGATGAAGAATATGAACTGGTGGCCATCAGAGGAACTTGGACTTTCTTGAACTTCTTCTGAGGACAGCGAGCAAAGTCAGGATATTCTTCAAAGTTTAGCTCATCCAATTCTTCAGAAGACATGATGTGATTTAGCACAACCCAAGAGCGCTTGAGGTTTTCATGAGCATAGTAGTGGTTCCTCTTGACAGTGTTCTGCGTCACAGTCACATTCTGCACAATATACCCAAGTTGACGCTTGACCCACTTGTGATTTCGATCGACCTTTTGATGAAGACTTAAGAGAAGCTCACGATCAGTCATCACACGAGGAGCAGTTGCATGAAGCTTTTGTGTAGAGGTTTTGGCAGAGGAGTCCTGTGTGGCAGAGTCATCATTGGTGGAGTAGGATGCTGCTTGACGAAACTGACCATCCAATGGATGAGTGCCTTGATCAATGACATCCTTGCCTTTTCCTTCATCAATTGTGCTTTTGAGGACTTCAATCGGGGGCAGAAAACTGAAATGATTCTGGAAGTCAGCCTTAAAGTGAACTGAAGACTTTGTTCTGAGGAAATGCATAATCCAGGGAGCAAAGCGCTTCAACTCAAATGGTGACATAGCAGCATCGGCCAGAGTCCTCATGAAGAAATCGTGAAAATTGATGGGAATCCCATGAATGATGTTGAAAAGCATATTCTTCATGAGTCCTTCCACTTCTTCTTCTTCAGAGTTGTGGCCCTTCTGAGGACATAGGGTGTGAGTGAGGATGCGATAGACTGTTCTTGGTACATACAGCAAATCCTTCACAAGAAAGGTTGTCCTTTTTGGCTTTCCAGGCGCTAATTTCTTCATCATCACATTCATCATCTGATTTGGTAGTGGTGGATCATTGAACAGACAGCGGGCTTCATCTGCAGGAATTAGAACTGGGACAGACTGAAGCAATTCGGAAGAGCTTGCAGTGAAATGAGTTGTTCCGGTCATCCAGTCCAAGACCAAGGAGTTGATGTCTGAGGAATTTCCACTAATGTATAGAGTGGCATAGAATTGAAGAATCAACTCCTTGTTCCAGTCACAGACATCTACACAGAAGGGAAGAAGCCCAGCATCATGAAGAACTTGGAGCACCGGTGTGAATGATGGAATTGACTCCATGTCCACATGAGGAATATTGTGGTGCTCGAAGATTTTCTTCTTGTCACATAGAACAGTGTCATAGTAGTTCATTTGAGTAGGAGTCAAGAACCTTGTGCGACCAGTTTGAGCAGAATCATATGGATTTGGCCCTGTGAAGAACATATGTTCATTGAAGAAATTTGTCCTGAGGAATTTGGGGTGCACCGAACCTTTGAATGGCATTCTTTGCTTAGGTTGAAGATTTGGTCGATTGTGCCCTTTGGTCTCAGTTGGCATGGGAGGAACAGCCGACTGAGTGATTTGTAGAACAGGTTCCTCAGTAGTGGCTAGAGCATCAATTTTCTCAACTGTTGCAGCTGGAATTTCTTTAGGGTCTGGAAGGTACAGGTGTTTAGAATCTTCAAGTATTTCCTCAGTTTGTGCAGGTGACTGAGGAATCAGCATCAAAGGAGTTTCCACTTGTGAGTTGGGGTGTGCAGATTCCCAATATTCATCATTGATGACTGGAGTAGTGTCACCAATGTCAACTTCTTCATCAATTTCTTCAGCGCCAGCAGTTAGCAGAAGCTGGGGTGATGATACCTTGGGAGTTGATGCAGTGACATCAATGACAATTTCCTCATCAAGAGGCTCTGAGGAAGCAGCCGAATGATTCTATTCTTCGTGAGGAATGTCATATGCTTCCTCAATTGGCACAATAGCATAGGCTGGTGCCGAGGAAATTGGAGTTGCATGAAGTGGTGTAGCTGAGGAACTTGCCAAAGTTTTCAACTTCTTCAACACAGGGGCTTCAGAAGTTGATGCCTTTCTTTTGAGGGGATTTTCCTCAGCAGGAGCAGTTTCTTCAGGAACGACTGATGCAGTCACCCTGGGTGGTTTAGGTTCTTGAGGCACAGCGGATTCTTCAGCTGGCCTATCAGATTCTTTAGGCACAACATTTGGGGTTGTCCTGACAGGTTCTTTAGTGATCTGAGTTTCTTCAGCAGCACTGGCAGTTGCTTTTGGTGCAAAAGCACTTTCTTCAGTAGTATCTTCAGGCTGAGCATTTTCATCAGCAGCCTGAGGAATTTCATGTTCAGTCTGAGCATTTTCTTCAGGCTGAGTCTTTTGTGGTTGCAATCGAGCTGCAACCCTGGTGTTGTGATCCTTTACAGCTGCATGAGCAGCCTTGACGAGTCTGACCTTGATGCCCTTCCATTCAACATCATATCTTTGTTGATCCAAGGAGAGGGTGCGAATCTTGGACGGAACTATGACCAGTTGATTTGGGGCAAGTTTATCACATTTTCGCGCAGAAACTTTTCTTTGCGAGTCTTGTTCCTCTTAGCCCTCTAAGCTTGGTCTCTTTTCCATTGTTCTTCAGAGATGAAGTGGGTGAGGACATGATCCACTTCAGGAGGCAGATTTAGTGAGGAAAGTGGAGTACTTGGGTCCTCATGCCATATATCAATGAAATTGAGGATCAACTTGGGATCCAACATGAGAGGAACAGAGCCTCCTTTTGCTTTAGCAGCCCTATGCTGACTCTGTCTGATGATTTCTACCAATTTCTCCGCCTCCTCCTCCTCCTCATCATCATCTGAAGAATCTGAGGGGATTGTAACTAGAGCCTTGCCGGTGTGAGAGCTTGGTTTTTGACCACGTCCAGCTGTCTTCTTCAGTTTAAGTGCAGAGGGACTAGTTGAAGACTTTGCAATAGTGGTGGGGCTTGCAGTGAGCTTCGGCACAGTCGTGAAACCCTCAGTCCTTCTGCATGTTGCCATATGCACTGGAGTTGAGGACTTTTTGGCTGTTGCAGATGACTGAGCAGCAATAGTTCCAGGAGCTGAAGGTTTTCTGGGCTGAGGCCTTTGACCTTGAGGAATTTGCACCGAAGATTTGGAAGAGCCAATTTTCAGAGCAGATTTCTTTACCATCTTCTTTGGAGCACTAGCAGAAGCTCCGGTAATGGCAGCAGCAGCAGAATCCTCGTTGAATTTCTTCACAGCCTCTTTGGCTTTCCTCGCCAATTTGGCTTGTTGCTTTTCCCACATGGCAGGAAAGTCCTCACTAGATTTGAGGCTAGAAGGATCAGCAATTTGGTTAGGAGCAAGAGGAGGCCTGCTGCAAGGTGGTTTCATAGCGAATTTCATCATGTATTTTGGAGTTACATAATGATATTCTCTCCATTCTTTGGCCCATCTCCTCTCAATCTTTTGCAGACGGATCTTCCTCTGCTTGGTCGTCTCCTTTCCATGAGTTTCTTCGTCAGGTGTGCAATATTCATCATACAGATCCTCAGGAATCTCAAATGCAGTGTGCACACCTGGCTTTTTCCCTCCTTTCTGAGGTTTCTTTCCATCCGACATTTTCTTCACTTCAGGAATATGAACTCTTGAAGATTTTGAAGAGGTACACAATTTTTCTTCAAGAAGCGCTGCAAATGAGTTAAGTTGATGAGAACCTAGTGATTCATTAGCGGACATGTTGTACATGTGAATAGAGTATAGGTGCGAAGAATTTGAAGAGGTCATATGCGTTCTCAGAAATTTTAAGAGAGATAGGTCTGAGGAATTTGACCATGGATGTCTTGATTTTTACTAAGTGTTCTTAGCCTCAGGTTCCAGAGTTGTGCAAATTTGAGAATTCGCACAATTGTGGAAAATCATCAAGTATCAAGTATGAGGAGATAAAGGTGCTTGTGTATTTGATTTCTAATATTTAAACACATATTTGAGGAATAGTAGTTGTAATTGAGGATCAAACAGGGGCAGTAAAAATAAATTTTAATTACCCTGGTGAAGAACACGACGAACACAGAGATGAAATGAGGAGGTTCGTCTATTCAGATCTCCCACGCCCTAGCTTGGCGGAAGGAGACAGCTACAACGGCGGCGGGATGAAGATTTCCACGGCCGATGCGAGTATGGAGACAACGAGGTTGAGGCAGTGAAGCTCTTCCTCACCAGCGACGATGACTTTAGCTGTGGCGTTTGGTTGGAGCTCGGGAGAGAGATGAGATGCGGAGTAACCGAGCACAGTAGATGGGAAGGGGGCATTTATAGAGGAAGTAAAAACGGATCCTCCCGAAGATTTTGGACAGGATTGCCCCTGACCCTTGCTCTCCACGCGACAGGTGTCACCCTTGATCTGGGTCGTGAAGATTGTGGAGGATCGTGGGTTATCTAGGCGCGGGAATCAGAACAGTTTGAGCGGGAACCGTTGAAAATTTTGGTAGTGAAGATTTCAAAGTTTTCGTTCGCAAATTCTTCAGCTGTCAAGGACATAGTGAAGACTTTGAACAAGTTTCAAAGTAGAACGCATACGAGGAATTTGTGAACAGACTGGGCTTAGTTTAGCATAGACGGGGAAAGGGTCCGATCACATTCACTTAGATGAAAATCAACTTGAAGAATTAGCAATAAGTGAATGCTGTTGAGGACATTGAAAAACTCAAATGTATACATATATATGTATAGTCCATGAATAATATGAGTCTCAAAAGTTTTGAAGAATTTGAAAAGTCGATGAATTTGAAAACTTGAGGAATTTGCAAATTTGAGAAATTTGATAATTTGAAGAATTTGCAACAGTGCTCTATTTTGAAGAACTTCAACTTTTGGTTGGTGGCGTAACCCACCGTATAAGAATGATGATTTCAGACACCGCTTACAATTGTCGTAGAGTTCTGAAAATCAAATTCTTCGTTAATTTCTTCACACTTAGAGAGTTATTCTTCATTGATTGAAGAAAAACATTACTTTGTGTGTTGCACATCTAGGGCATCAATTTTGCATACGTGTTAGGATGTGTGTTCTTCATCAAAGAACATTCGAAGATTCTAAGATATTTAGCTCACACCGCAACTTGCAAAATCTCTTTTCATCCAAGGGCTTTGTGAAGATATCGGCCAGTTATTCTTCAGTAGGAATGTGATTGACAGAGATGTCGGCCTTGAGTACATGATCTCGAAGAAAGTGATGACGAATCTAGATGTGCTTGGTCTTGCAGTGCTGAACAGGGTTGTACGCAATCTTGATGGCACTCTCGTTGTCGTAGAAAAGAGGCACATTCTTCAGCTTGATGCAGTAGTCCTTGAGGGTTTGCTTCATCCATAGTAACTGAGCACAACACGAGCCAGCAGCAATGTACTCAGCTTCTGGTGTTGAGAGTGAAACGCAGTTCTGCTTCTTCGAGGACCAACAGACTAAGGATCATCCGAGGAAATGCCATGTGCGTGAGGTTGACTTGCGATCCACACGATCTCCAGCATAGTCAGCATCAGAGTATCCGACAAGATGAAGATTCGAGCCCTTGGGATACCACAATCCAAGTGTTGGTGTGTGAGCTAAGTATCGAAGAATGTGTTTCACAACCTTATGGTGTGATTCCTTTGGAGTTGCTTGGAATCAAGCACACATGCAGACACTTAGCATTATATCAGGCCTAGATGCACATAGGTACAATAAGGAGCCAATCATGGAGCGGTATACCTTCTGATCAAAATCTTTACCATTTTCATCAGTGCAGAGATGGCCTTTTGAAGGCATTGGAGTTTTGACGCCTTTGCAATCTTGCATGTCGAATTTCCTCAGAACATCTTTGAGGTATTTCTCTTGTGAGATGAAGATGCCATTGTCTTGCTAACGAATTTGAAGACCTAAGAAGAATTTCAACGCTCCCATCATAGACATTTGATATTCTTCACACATCATATAGGCAAATTCATCACCGTAACGTTTGTCAGTACATCCAAATATAATATCATCAACATATGTTTGGCATATGAACAGTTCATTGTCATAGGATTTCGTGAAAAGAGTAGGGTCGAGTGAACCGGGTTTGAAGCCTTTCTTCATGAGGAATTCCTTCAGAGTGTCGTACCACGCCGAGGGGCCTGCTTGAGGCCATAGAGGGCCTTGTTTAGTCTGAAGACTTTGTCAGGATGCTTAGGATCTTCAAAACCTGGGGGTTGAGCAACATATACTTCTTCCTCAAGCTTACCATTGAGGAATGCAATGTGTATAGCCTTGAGCTACAAGTCGAGCCTTATTCCTCACCACAAGACCATTTTCATCTTGCTTGTTGCGGTAGATCCACTTGGTACCTATGATGTTATGCTTGCGAGGATCTGGCCGCTTGACAAGTTCCCACACGTTGTTGAGCTTGAATTGATGCAATTCCTCTTGCATAGCTTGAATCCATTCGGGCTCCTTGAATGATTCATCAACTTTGGTGGGTTCATTTTCTTCAGGTATATCGACATGAGAGTCTTCATTTGTTGAAATGATCTCCTCAGTGGGTATGAAATCTTCAGTTGCCTTCAGCTTGATGGATTCCTCAAGAGATTGTTCATCTAACACAGAAGGCAGGTGCTCTCTTTGCGAGCCATTAGTTTCAACGAACCGCACATCTACAGTTTCAACCACCTTGTGATGGTAGGTGTTGAAGACTTTGTAGGTGTGCGAGTCCTTTCCATAACCAACCATAAAACCTTCATGTGCTTTCAGTGCAAACTTAGAACTATGGTGAGGATCTCTGATCCAGCATTTTGCACCGAAGACTTTGAGATAACTTACATTGGGTTTCTTGCCTATCATGAGCTCATATGAAGTCTTCTTGAGGAATTTGTGAAGATATACCCTGTTGATGATGTGGCATGCAGTATCAATTGCTTCAGGCCAGAAGCGACGAGGGGTTTTGTATTCGTCAAGCATGGTTTGAGCCATCTCAACAAGAGTCCTTTTCTTGCGCTCCACGATGCCATTCTGCTGATGAGTGTAAGGAGCAGATAAATCATGAGTAATACCAAGTTCATCAAGATATTCATCAAGGTTAGTGTTCTTGAATTCAGTCCCATTATCACTCCTGATATGCTTGATCTTGACGCCAAAATTGGTGGAGGCCCTAGAAGCAAATCGTCTGAAGACATCCTGTACTTCATTTTTGTACGGAATAATATGCACCCATGTGTAACGAGAGTAATCATCAATAATGACAAATCCATACAAACTTGAATAATTTGTTAGTACGGAGTAGTGAGTGGGACCAAAGAGATCCATATGAAGCAATTCAAAAGGTTGCGTAGTGGTCATGATTGTCTTTGAGGGATGCTTGGATCTGGTCATCTTCCCAGATTCACATGCACCACAAAGGTGGTCCTTGAGGAATTTGACACCCTCGATGCCAATGACGTGCTTTTTCTTCACGAGTGTGTGCAGATTCCTCATACCAGCATGTCCAAGTCGTCGATGCCACAACCAGCTTTCTGAAGACTTTGCAAGTAAGCAAGTGGCAGGTTGAGGACCTGTAGAGAAATCAACAATATACAAGTCTCCTCTCCTAAAGCCTTCGAAGACTTTGGAATTGTCAGATTGCATGATGACAACACAACGACATTTTCCAAATACGACAACCATATCAAGATCACAAAGCATTAAGACAGACATGAGGTTGAACCCGAGGGATTCAACAAGCATCACCTTGTCCATGGTTCGGTCCTTTGAGATAGAAACCTTTCCAAGTCCCAATACCTTGCTTTTTTCCTTTGTCTGCGTAGGTGATATGCTTCAGAGGAGATGGAGTGAGTGGCAAATTCATCAGTAGATTCTTGTCACCCGTCATGTGGTTTGTGCATCCACTATTGAGAACCCACTCGGTTGCTTTTAGATTATCATCCTGCAGATGAATTAGTACACTTACGAACTCATATACTTCAGAGTGAAGAATATGATATCAATTTCATCAGACAGAATTTCACGATACAAGATAGTAAGCAAGTGGAGAGAGGACGTGAGAAATGAAGAATTCATTTCATTATGGTTACCTTGCGTCCTTTCAAGCATTTCCTCAGGTCTCCAGCAAATTCATCAGATGTTCAAATTCATCTGGAGACCTGACCCTGCATAAGATGTCAGTTTGTTTTCTTCACCACCCACATCTGGAGGGGTGGCAAGGAATTCATCATTCTGCGAGCACCATGTGAGAAGGGAGGCATTGAAGCAAGTGCGCTTCGTTTGACAGGGCGAGGGTTAGAGTATTCAAATGAATAGGCAGAGAAATTCTTCGAGGACTTATGAACATAATGGTTAGAAGAATAATGCACATATTCATAAGTCTTAGGTTTTCCCTGCGAGACAGAGGCATTAGCACGAGAATGATGATTTTGACCATTTGAGGAATTTGGTCCAAGTGAGGCCTTTGGTCCATATGAGGAATTTGATCTAGGGTTCCGATTCTTCATGAGTGGTGTCGTGAGGACATTCACTTGAAGATTTTGTAGGTAGCTCTTGGGAACCCAGTTTTTCTTCATAGGAGAACCGTTCCTGCAGTTAGTTCCAACATATCTAGCAAATACTTCACTAGACTTATTTTTGAAGAATCTGTAATTAGAGTCAAGTGACTCAACAGAGGAATATGAAGTTTTACAAGTAAAGCCAGATAAAGTGGATGGATCCACAGGAGATCGTTTTGCAACAACCCATGAGGTTTTGGGGTACTAATCAGGTGTCCAATAGGATCCATCTGCATTGAGTTTCCTCACAAAGGCAATACCCTCTTTCCTAGGGTTCCTGTTCAGAATCTGCTTCTTGAGAACATCACAAAGGGTTTGATGCCCTTTGAGACTTTTGTATATGCCTGTCACATACAATTCCTTCAACCCTGCATTATCATCAGTGATACTAGTGGTATCCTCGGATAAGGAATTTAAGACCACGGGAATAGTTGAAGAAATTGCAGCAATAGAAGCATTTGAACATTTAGGTGAAGAATTAGCAGTTTCATGTTCGATGCATTTCAAACAAGGTGGAACAAATTCTTCCTAAGAAGTATTGATTTGTTGAGCCAGCAAGGAATTCATATGAAAGCTTTTCATGATCAGCTAAGAGGTCGTTATGATGACTCTGAAGGTTATCATACTTTGTCTGAAGACTTTTAAGATCAACAGACAGAGTTTGAGTCCGATCCACTTCACGGTTTAACAGATCATCGCTTTTGTCTAGCATTTTCTGAAGCTTTTCAAGTGCACTTTGTTGCTTAGTGGCAATTTTAACAATTTTAGCATAGCTAGGTTTCACATATTCATCAGATTCACCTTCACTTGATTCAGATGAGGAATGATGTTTGTGTACCTTTGAGCCTTTTGCCGTAAAGCAATAAGTGGGAGCATAATCATCATTGCTGACGTCAGAGTCATTGGAGTGGTCATATTCTTCATTGAAGATGGACTTGCTGACGAACGCAGTAGCGAGAGCAAGGCTAGCGACACCAGATTCTGATTCCTCCTCAGATTCTTCCTCTTCTTCATATTCTTCAGATTCTTCCTCAGAATCCATTTCCTTGCCGATGAATGCTCGAGCCTTTCTGGAACCATTCTTCTTGTGCTTTGAGGACTTTGAAGATGAGGACTTCGCAGATGAGGATTTTGAAGATTTCTTCTTTTTCTTTGAGTCATCAGAACTATCATCTTTGTATTTCTTCTTCTTCTTTGAGTCTTTTTCCCAAATAGGACAATCAGAGATAAAGTGGCCAGGCTTCTTGCAACGATGACATGTTCTCCTTTTGTAATCTTCTGAGGAATCTGATTTCCTCAAGCCACTTTTTGATGACTTTCCAAATCCACCTCGTCTTGAGAACTTCTGGAATTCCCTCACGAGCATAGCTAGTTCCTGACTTAGTTCTTTAGGATCACCAAGGCTGCTGTCAGAATCTTCTTCTTCAGATGAGGAAATTGATTTTGCCTTCAGAGCACGAGATCTTACATAGCTTGGCCCGTAGAGGTCTCTTTTCTCAGCTTGTTGGAATTCATGAGTATTGAGTCTCTCAAGAATATCAACAAGATCAAGAGCTTTGTAGTCTCCACGTTCTTGAATCATCAAAACTAGAGTATCAAATGAGGAATTGAGAGATCGTAGCAGTTTCTTCACCACTTCATGGTTAGTGATATCAGTGGCACCCAGTGCTTGAAGTTCATTTGATATATCAGTGAGCTGATCAAATGTTTGCTGAACATTTTCATTGTCAAGCCTCTTGAAGTGGTTGAAGAGATTGCGAAGAACAACAACACGAGAGTCACATTGAGTGGAGACACCTTCGTTGACTTTGGACAGCCTATCCCAGATAAGCTTAGCAGATTCCAAAGCACTCACTCTACCATACTGTACTTTGCTCAGATGACCACAGATGATATTCTTCGCTTGAGATTCGAGTTGCTTGAATCTCTTCACATCAGCAGCTATAACAGTGGGAGCGACAGAGGGCACACCATTTTCCACAATGTACCAGAGATCGTTGTCAATAGCTTCAAGGTGCATACGCATCTTGTTCTTCCAGTAGGGGTAGTTTGTCCCATCGAAGGTAGGACAGCCCGCGGAAACCTTGATCATACCTGCAGTCGACATAACTAAAACTCCAGGTGGTTAAACCAAAATCACACAGAGCGAGGGAGTACCTGCTCTGATACCAATTGAAAGTGCGTTATATCGGCTAGAGGGGGGGTGAATAGGCGATTTTTACAAATTCATCACTTGAGGAATTTCAACTTTGAGGAATTTGAAATGTGATGAATAACTAGCAGCGGAATAAGTACTCAGGTGCATGAGGAGCATAGTATCAGCTTAGTCATCATGATGAAATGAAACATGCACGAAGAGTGAGTAGCATGATAAGGATAAGCAGTGATGAACAAGGCAACTTGAAGAATTTGAGGTGAGGAATTTGCGAAAATCTTCAGTCAAATTCTTCAAATAGTAACAATCAATTTCATCAATAGGTTTATGAGGAATAAGGAGGTTGAGGAAATAGAACTAGGTAGCTTGATGAAGACAATGGTTTGATGACCCAGTTCCAACTACTGTGACAGTCGTACGTCTGGTTTGGAGTGGCCTGGTATTTAAACCAGAGGACACACAGTCCCAGGACACACAGTCCTTACCGTATTCTCCTTGAGCTAAGGTCACACAGTCCTCGCCCAACACTCATGGTAAGTCTTTAGGGTAGACTTCCAAAATCCTCACAAACTGGTCACCTGGCGATCCACAATTTACTGCTGGATGCTCTAGACCAAGGTCACTTCGTTGTCCCCATTTGACTGCAGGAGCACTAGACCATGATGCCTAACCGTGTGGAGGATGCACAGTCCTCAAAGGTGACAAGCATCGATTCCACACAGGAATTTCTTCAGTGATGCTCAATCACTATGGGTTTTGTGGTTTGGTTTGTGGGTTTTTCCTCACTAATGATTTTCTCTCAAAGTCCTCAGAGGATGGGTTGCTCTCAAATGACAAGTGTCAGTTCTCTCTCGGAGCAGCCAACCAGCTAGTGGTTGTGGGGGTCGGCTATTTATAGCCAGGGTGCGACCTAACATGATAAGTCATGAATGCCCCCAATGATATGACCGTTATGTGGATAAGAACGATTGGGGACAGCTGGTGCTAAGCACAACAACAGTCGGAATTTCGAACTATGAAAGTCCTCAGCTTATCATGATCCTCACTTGTAGGCAATTCGCACTGGCGAAATCCTAACTCCTCAGTCAGATCAATTTCCTCAGAGACCAGAAGACCTTCGTCTCTGTCACTGAAAAACTTGTCTGAACCGTAAGAGATTTCCAAAGCCTTCACTCGAAGAATTGTATGGGTTGAGGACTTTGGAGTTGAGCATCAGTTGGAAATTTTCCTTAGTAATACCTCAACCCCCTCTAACAGTTCATTGTTTCCTATGACTCAAATAAAGGAAATGAAACTACGAAAACAAAGTCTTCACACTTCATATTCCTCATTCATATCTTCAAGGTCACACCAACTTCTTTATTTTCAAAGTCTTCACAAAGTCTTCATCAAAGTCTTCAGAAAGTCTTTAGCAAAGTCTTCACTTGAAGACATTCAGTTTTAGGGGTCGATAATCTCCGAACATATCAAACTCCTCATCGACTTATAGAGCCTGGGTATACTCACAAACACATTAGTGCCTTAACCTATAAATCTTCAATACACGAAAATCACTAAGGGGCACTAGATGCACTAACAGGTAGCATCCAAGTTCTATTATCATTCATGTCAAGCTCAAAGAGGAGTGAGTTCACCTTAGTTTCTATTGCGCGTGCGCAAGCTCTTGTCATAGGGCCACCCGTGTATTGTGGAGATGGTGTAGGCTTCATGGGGATGAGAGAGGGATTCTCCGCATCATCTCCCCCACTTTGGGAAGATCTTCATTACCATGGAACTGGGTGAGGTCGGTGACATTGAAGGTGTCGCTCATGTTGTAATTGTCGCATGGAATGTCGATCTTGTAGGCATTGTTGTTGTAGCGTGCCAACACCTTGAATGGGCCTTCGGCGTGAGGTAGTAGTTTGGATTTGCGCTCATTGGGGAAACGCTCCTTCCGAAGATGTAACCACACAAGGTCGTCGGGTTTGAACACATGGGGTGTTTGTTGGTGTTGCACTTGGCGGTGATGTGTTCCACTTGATGCTCGATTGTGTGCCTTCTATCTTCATCCATCTTATAGATGTAGCTTGCCCTTGTACTTGCATCCATGTTGACGTGCTCTTGTAGTGGTAGCACGAGAATGTCCAATGGGGACAACGGGTTAAAGCCATAGACCACCTCAAAAGGAGATTCATTGGTGGTGAAGTGTCGTGCGTGATTGTAGGCGTACTCAGCGATGGGGAGGCAATCTTCCCATTCCTTGATATTCTTCTTGATCAACACGCGTAGGAGAGTTGCAAGCGTCTGGTTCTTCACCTCTGTTTGGCCATCAGTTTGTGGGCGGCAGGCTGAAGAGAATAGTAGCTTGATGCCGAGCTTGGTGCAAAGAGTCTTCCAAAAGTAGCTCAAGAACTTGACACCACGATCTGAGACAATGGTCTTGGGCACTCCATGTAGGCGTAAGATGTCCCTACAAAAGATATTGGCAATATGTGAAGCATCGTCTATCTTGTGACAAGGAATGAAATGAGCCATTTTGGAAAAGTGATCCACAACGACAAAAAACGAAATCATGGCCATTTTTTGTTCGTGGCAAACCAAGCACAGAATTCATACTAATGTCTTCCCAAGGTTGGAAGGGTATAGGTAGGCATGTAAAGACCATGGGATTGAGCTTTAGACTTAGCTTTGCGGCATGTAGAGCATCGATTGGTGAAGCATGCGACATCATGAAGCATCTTTGGCCAATAGAACTTGTTGGAGAGTGTGTCATATGTCTTGTCACATCCAAAGTGACCCATTAGTCCTCCATCGTGAGCCTCTGGCATAAGCAACAAACGAAGAAAAGACTCGGGTATACAAAGTTTGTTAGCACGCATAAGATATCCATCTTTCATATAGTAGTTCTCCCAACAAGTTTTCACTTTCAACTGGCATAAGGAGTAGAAAAAGAAACATCATTATCATACAAGTCTTTTATGTGCTCAAAACCAATAACATTGAATTCAAGTTGAGTAACGAGCATGCATTTGCGGGAAAGAGCATCCGCCACGGCATTTTCTTTGACCTTATTGTATTTGATGACATAAGGGAAATACTCAATAAATTGACTCCATTTAGCATGTATTTTGTTCAACTTAGTTTGACCTTTTAGGTACTTGAGAGTTTCATGGTCGGTATGAATGAAAAATTCATGCGGTCACAAATAATGTTCCCAAACATGTAACACTCTCACCAATGCATACAATTCTTTGTCGTAGATGGGATAGTTTAGTTGACCACCGGAAAGTTTCTCACCAAAATACAAAATTGGGCGCTTTTCTTGCATAAGCACACCACCTATGCCATTACCACTAGCGTCACAATACACTTCAAAGGTAAGTCAAGCAAAGGCGCATGAGTGAGCAATTTTTAATTCATGGAAAGTGGTGTCTTGGGATGGTCCCCAAACAAATGGTGCATTTTCTTGCTCAAAGAGTGTAGAGGAGATGCAATAGTGCTAAAGTCCTTCACAAACCAACGATAGAAACTGGATAGTCCTAAGAAACTACACACTTGTTGCAAATTGGCGGGTGTGGGCAAATTTTTAATGGCATAAATCTTAGTTTGATCAACATGGACACCCTTAGACGAAACCACAAATCCTAGGGAAACAACTTTTTCAACACCAAAAATGCATTTGTCCATGTTCGCATAAAGTTTTTCTTTCCGAAGAGTTTGCAAGACGTCCCTAACATGTGTGGCGTGTTGTTCTAGAGAGTTGCTAAAAACAAGGATGTCATCAAAATAGACCACAACACAGTATCCAATGTAGGGGCCCAAGACATGATGCATCATTTGCATAAATGTACCTAGTGCTTCGGATAAGCCCATGGGCATCACTAGCCATTCATATAGACCAACTTTAGTTTTTAAAACCATTTTCCACTCATCACCCTCTTGGATTGTAGTAACCACTTTTTAAGTCTATTTTGGAAAATATAGTGGCACCACTAAGTTCATCTAGCATGTCATCCAAGCTAGGAATAGGGTGGCGATATCTAATGGTGACGACATTTATAGGTCAGCAATCGGAACACATGAGCATACTTCCATGTTGCTTAGATACTAGGATCACTGGAACCGCACAAGGACTCAACTCTCATGTGCATGCCCTTTATCTAGGAGTTTTTGGACTTGCCTTTGTATCTCCTTTGTTTCATCGGGGTTTATGCGGTAGGGTAACTTTTTAGGGAGCGGTGCGCCGGGGATGAGGTCGATGCGGTGTTAGATACCTTGTTTTGGTGGTAGTCCTAGAGGTATCTCATTGGGAAAAACATCTTGAAATTCCTGGAACAATTGAGACAACACAAGAGGAAGATGTTGTGTAGGGTTAGGCCGGGCGATATCATCTTGCACACTATCATGTAGCGAAGGACGGTCGATAGGCTCTCACTCACATCCCTCAAATCTCTTTTGGAGGAAAAAAGTACTAGGTCAATCTTGTCCCTCATCGTGGAGTCACTCAATTTTGGCTTGTGGCGCTCACTCGCTTTGAGGTGTATCACTCTCTCACTTTTCTCTCCACAATGGGATGAAGCTTGAATGTCGGCGGTCACTTGACTTGAAGACATAGGTAGAAGCACATATTCGGTGCCCTTCATCTTGAAGCTATAGTCATTTGTCTACCCATTGTGGATGACTCCACGCTCTAATTGCCAAGGTCTCCCAAGGAGTAGGTGGCAGACAGACATGGGTACCACATCACACTCCATGGTGTCTTCGTAAGCTCCAATCTTGAAGGAAACTTGCACGGTGTGGTCGACTTGTATTGTCCCGGAGTCACATAGCCATTGGACCTTGTATTACGAGGATGCTTTTTCTTGACCAATTGCAACTTGGAGCAAAGTTCCTCACTTCCCAAATTGTGGCAACTTCCTACATCGATGATGACCTTGATGGATCTTCCTTGGATACCGGCCTTGGTGTGGAAGATGTGGCAATGTTGGTCCTTGTCTTCTTGTTGTTGCAGTGCCAAAACCTTTGAGACAACGAGAGAGGAGCATGGCCACTTGTTCCAAAGCTTCCATCTCATCGTTCCATCATCTTGAAGGATCATGGTCCGCTTTGTGGGACACTCATAAGACTTGTGGTCTCGGCTTTGGAACATGAAACACTTGATGGAGCTTGTTTTCGTGGCATTCGGTCTTGATGTAGAGGAGGATGCTCTTGGTTTGCTTGTAGTAGCGGTGCTGGATGACGAAGATGACTTGTCCTTGTAGCTTGACTCGTCATCTTTTGTCGTGGAGGTCCTTGTAGAGGAAGGTGTTATGGTTGGAGAATCTTGAGTTATTGCACCATAGGTCTTGTAGGAGGTCTTGGAGTACTTGTAGTCCTCTTGAAATTGATGTTCCGCCTTGGTGTCTTGATGCACTAGCTCGAGCAAGTTAGAGTAGGGTTGGAAATCCGCAATTTTCTTGACATGGTAATTGAGACCATTCAAGAAACGCGCCATAGTTTGCTCATTGTCTTCCTTGACATAGGCTCTTATCATGGCTATCTCCATCTCTTAGTAGTACTCTGCCACCGACTTGGTGCCTTGCTTGAGGAGTTATAGCTTCTTGAAGAGATCACGATTGTAGTGTGTTGGGACGAATCGAGCTTGCATGAGGTCCTTCATTTGTGCCCAAGTGATGATTAGGTTCAACTCTTTCTCTTCTTCGCTCAATCACTTGTTGCCACCAAATGAGAACATAATCTTGGAAATCAAGGGAGGCCATGGCAATATTCTTCTCCTCTTCATAGTTGTGCAACCAGAATATCTTGTCAACCATGAGTGCCCAAGAGAGATAGTCTTCAGGGTCATTGCTTCCGTAGAACTTAGGCATGTTGAACTTGAGCTTGCCAAAGCGATTTTCCTCATTGTTATTGTGATGGCGGTATCCTTGTCATGGGGGAGCATAGTTGTCTTGTTGAATCTGGCCTTGCATTGGAGCTTGATCATCCACGTGGTCAACATGATTTGCTTGAGGTCGCTCTTCTTGTCATGGAGGGGCATTGTTATCATGTTGATATTGTGCTTGCCTTGGAGCGAGATCATCAATGTGTTGCTCCTCTTGCCTTGGGTGTCGTTGACGTGGTGGTCGCATCTGTTGTTGGCGTTCTTGGTGCTCCTCTTGATGCGCGGCTTCCTCTTAGCGTTCTCAGGTAGAGCTTCTTGTTCCTCGTGAGCTTGACGGTTACGTTCTTGCAAGGCATATGTTGAGTCGCGAAGTGTTTGATATGCCTAATTTGCTTGTTCTTCATGACACCGGTCTTCCTCGCGATGGTGACATAGTCGTTCTTGCTCAAACACATCTTGCTCTTGTTGGTGACGATGGTTACGCTCGCGATGTCGAACTTGAGGATTTTTGTCATGGAAGGGGTTGCTCGAGTCTTGAGAAAGGCGACGGTTGTTAGGTTTTTGTGGTAGAGCTCGAGGAGGAGGACTCTCACCGGAGGAGTCCTCGGAGGAGTGGCGACTTGATGTGCGTCGTCGATTTGAAGTAGAAGTTTATGATGTGTGGTTCACCATCACGGCGTGGAGCTCGTCCATTTGGGTTGTAAGGAGGTTCCACGTGCGCTCCTCGGTTTCGCATATGTTGGTGGCAAGGTGCTCGATGCGGTCCCTGATGACATCTTGTGCTTGAGCATTACCTTTTGTGCGCCGAAGAATTGTAGTTTGGTGACATAGTTGTTCGCGTCGTCGTCGCACTACTCAAAGGCCAGGGTCGTCACAGTAGTCCTATCCATAGCACTAAAGTAGATGTAAGTGGCAGAATGAGAAAACACAATACCAAATACCGTTCCGAAGGTTGAAAGAGTATCAATCACTCAGTGTGAAATCATGGAAATAGTGGAATTGGTACCGGAGTTTGCCCTTCTCACACCTACACAAAGTAATGCTTTGAAGAGTAGCTTGGTTAGGATGAGTGGCACAAAATTTGAGCAAATGTGAACCAAGATGTTGTCAATGTTGAGTAAGATTCAAAAAAGAGGAAGACAAAGCAAATATACCAATAGCTTTCAAGGCACTGGGAACTAGGAACGCGCACACGAATATATATAATGGGATGCGCGCAACCAAGGAATGAGCAATATGAAATCCCCACAAGGCTCGTGTTGCACGGGTACAAGAGAGACACTAGGTCGATTGCTCGAATGGGCTAGATACACACTTGTGCACCAACCTATGAGAGTAACCGTGCTGTCTTCAATCCCAAATATCTAGTATGTATGCGAGAGGATATGATGCTATGGCTATTGCTTACAAGCTCTCTGGAATCTTTCTCTTTGCTTAAAAGCTTTTGTTTCTTCTTCTTTTTTCTATGCTTGATGCTCGAACCAAGATATGAGACAAGTATGATGGATATGCACGGGAGAGACTTATGGCACAAAGTAGACAACAATTGAGGTGTACACTAAGCTAGCTATGCTGCATATGAGTGTCACTATGGTGCACAAGTAACGTGGCCCGACAATTCTCAACATGCTAGTCTCGATGGGTAAGGTACCCAAATAGGCTCGGATTTATCAATGCAATGGCAAGGGATGGACAAAGATGTTGTCAAAGTTACCGTCCTTACTTACGGTTGAAGGTGGCCGAAATCGAAGTCGAGGCCGGTGATGATGAATGGTGGTGGTGATGGCGTTGAACCGTCCCTAAGTAGTCGAAACACCTTAGGCAACGGAAGCCACAAACTCAAAATCACAAAGAAAACTTGTCAATGGAGCGGAAGGATGTGTGTGTGGGTGTTCGAACCAAAGGCCGAAACTGATTTTTTTGTTACTATTATGTATTGCCCGTGCGCACAGCGTGTTTTGGAGCCCGTGTGCATGGGGTGTCCAGGAAGTTCGCGGGGGCCCGTGTGCACGGGGTCTAGAGTCCGTGGACACGGGGGTGTGGAATGTTTTTCGGTCAGATCATGAATTTGATGGTTTTTGGAAAAAGGGATTCTTTTAGATGGAAAGCTAGATCCACTTGCTAAGCATCTATTCCACGAATCAAAATGAACAAAAACTCACAAGATTCAACAATTGCAAAAAATTTGGTATGGCTATTTTTGGTGGGGATTTTTGGATTGGGATGAAATCAAACAAAAATAGGCTAGAAAACGAAGGGGCAGACTCCAAATTCGTGATCAACGTGGCTCATGATACCATATGATATGGGGCAAGACCCGTGGGAGTCGATCTTTCACGAATTGGAGGGGTAAAACACGAAGAACACGGGGAAGAACAAGAGAACCTCTCAAAGAAGAAACTCCAATGACACATCCACTAGATCCATGATCATCACAAGAGGTACAAGATCCCAATTCAACCAACGATACAAGTAGCGGTAGTGTTCTCTCACTCCGACGGAGGAGCCCTGAATCCACTAGGGATCTCCCCTCTAGAGGGGCGTTGGCATCACTTGGATCTACTCCCAACGGAGGATAAGCCCCACAAGAGAGACAAGTAATGGAGCTATGATCACAAAGTGTATGCAAAACAATAGCTAACCCTAACTAGAGACCCAAGGACCAAATATATAGGTAGTAGGAGGTACACTAGTAGAAAACATGCCATTAGTCCCAGTTGGGAAGGGCCTTTAGTCCCGGTTCCACAACCAGGACTAAAGTATAGAGACTAAAGGGTCCAAGACTTTAGTCCCGGTTGGCTACGAATCGGGACTAAACCCTGGCCATGTGGCCGACAGCGCGCACCAGGGCATGGGGTCCTTTGGTCGCGGTTGGTAACACCAACCGGGACTAAAGGTTTAGCGATTAAGGATTCATTGTTTATTTTTCCTTTTCATTTTGTATTTTCATTTATTTTTTCCTCTAATTCAACATGATCACTTGCACCCACCCACTTTAATCAAACATATGTCATATAACTCATCATCATCTTACTCATGTAACAAGTCATCATCATCTTAATCATACCAAGTTAAGATCTCATAAAACAAAAAAGATCATAATACTAATCATCCTAATCGGTCATGCAAGTTAATATAAACCAGAAAAACTTCTCTCTCGTAGGACCTAGTCCTCCCTCCTAGGTAAAATGACATAAAACAGAATAACACCTATGTCTCCATGATGAAGCAAAGAGATCCAACGGTCTCCAACTTGTGGCTTGCGATCCTTCTTTATTTGTACCCATGCTTCAATTTGGAGCCATCTTGGTGGTTTGCACTCAGTCGAGTATGCGAAAGAGAACTCGGGCTGAAAGGGGCTTTTAATTGTCATATTACCTTCAGCTTGCATCAACAGAGGCACAACTTCATTTGGCAGTTTCTGTTGAAGAACATAATAGTAGCCTAGTTAGCAATGTAGTCAATACCATTTACGCAATACTACTAGTGTACTTAATTAGCAACTCTTACCAAGATATTGGCAAATGTAATCCTCCCTCAACCTATGCACTAGTGTCCTGTACAATGTATAATTTGGGCCAGTTCCCAAATTATAGGGAAGATCTCCCTACCAGCTAGGACACCAATAACAAAGTTGATGAGATCATCCTTCTCCTCCCAAGTTAGATGAGATCCATAAGTGTAGTGTGTCGTGTCGATTATGTTCTGTGTTTCACTCGAAGAAACGAAATAAGTTGTAAATTATAAATTAACAAATTTAGTATGGATGAATACAACCTATTTTTAAATATATAATGCAAATTACGTGAAAAATATACATGGTTGACAAACTCACATGAAGGTAAAACAGGAAGCATATCGACATCCACCCAAATGTCGATGTTACCTTCAATATGATCTTCAGGACAAAGATCGAATGTTATTTCCATATCCTCCTGAAATCCATATGCCTTGCAAAGAGCTTCCCAATTTGAGCACCCTAATTTCGTGTTATTAAGTGCATTCATTACTTTCACCAGAAATGTGTGACCATGTTTAGTCCTCAGGTTGACTGTGCTCGTCTCGAAACTCTCTTGCTCTTCGAAACCGAGCATCTCCAAGAAATACCATCTTGCATGACAGGGGATGAACTACTTGAATTGTATAAAACAGAAATTACGTGTTGAAGGAAAGAATGAGAAGTCATGCTTAATTACTAAAAAGCAGTTGTCATTGCTGCATACCGTAGAAATATCGAAGTCCTCGTAAGGCTTCATGGTGAAGAACCTGCCGTCTCGCAGCCTAGACTGGTCGCAAAGACCCTTATCTTTGCCACAAAGTTCACACTCTTGGATCCTATCGTCGTCATCAGACGACGACATTTCCTGTGTTCATGGTTCATGATTCAAACAATTAGAATGCATTCAATAAGCAGAACCGGAGACATGCAAATCAATACGAGGCAGTGCAACAATATGATCATATAATATCACTAACACATCATCGAATAGTATCACTAATACATCATCGAATAATATCACTAATACATCATTGAATAGTATCCACTAATACATATATAGTTGGCGTCTCGCGGCGCAGGCGGTGGACACCCAAAGAAAAGGAACAATGACAGGACCATAGCTCGAGCGAGATACGTGAAGAACCTGCTAGGTATTGGAGAACCGGCGTCCAACGCAGCCATGTAGCATCGGGCGTGCTCGTCCTCCTCCCTAACACAACAACGTATCACCTCCGTGGGGGCCGGCTCCCTCTGCACCGACAGTGGTCCACACGACCGCCACCAAATATCCTCCAAGTCGACGACGGGATCCTTATTCCTCACCAAGATCCGCGCCCCAGAAGGCAGCACCTCCTAGTAACAGCCCGGCAGAGCCCGGTCCTGGACATGGCGCCTCTCAAGCAGGTGGTTGCCGCCAAGTCGACGACGAGGATGGGGGATGGGCATCGTCGACTCGACGGCTACGCTATGCTATTGATTCGACGGTTAGGAAAGATGCTTTATATGCAACATGTCAATTAGCAAATCAGCAACATCTAAACATTTAAAACATACATTTAATGATTTAAACATACATACATTTAAACTAATAAAATGTATAAACTCCCCCAACGATCGATAAATTCTTTAGTACCTATGATCATACGTACAATGCTATAAACTCCTAGGGGAAAATTTCAACTAATAAAATGTATCATTTATTTTAATTGCGTCAAAGTGACATATTATTCTAGCATTATCAATTTTTTCTAACATACACATATACACGTCAATATATCTAACATACAAACACTATAAACTCCCAGGACTCCTAATTTTATCTAACATACACATATATACACATACACATATATATATACATCAATTTGGAGGGCGGAGGACAGATTGGGCTTACGGGGTGGAGGAGGAGAGTAGTGCTAGCGGAGCTGATGGTGACGGCATGAAGGAGCAGCGCCGGCGGAGCATGCGACGGCGTGAAGGAGGAGAGCGCGCGGCGGCGGAGTCGGCAGAGCTGACGGTGATGGGGTGGAGGAGCGGCACCTGCGGAGCAAGGTGACGACATGGAGGAAGAGAGAAGCAGTGGTGCATGGACGGACGACGCCGTCGATCGAGGGTGCGTGCAGGGCAGCGTGTTAGCGGATTCGTTGACCGGGTGAAGACGGAGTGATTTTGGGAGGAAGAAGGAGGGTTTAAATAGGCCCAGGACCTTTAGTCCCGGTTGGTGGCACCAACCGGGACTAAAGGGCCTTTTCGACGGCCCAAATTCGCGCGGGAAGTGACCTTTAGCCCCGGTTTGTTATACCAACCGGGCCTAAAGAGTCCTTTTCGGCGGCCCAAATTCGTGCGGGAAGGGACCTTTAGTCCCGGTTGGTGGATCCAACCACGACTAAAGGTCTATTTTTTGTTTTTGTTTTTATATATGTAATAAATGTTTTTATATTTGCAATAACTATTAGAATATTTATAGTTTTGAATTAATCTTTTTCCTTTATGTCAAAACAATTACAAACTTTCTGTTAGTGCCAGTAGTTTTCAAATTTAAATAGTTTAAATTTGAATGTTTTTGAATCACTAGTTGTGAATAACTTTAGTTTAAAAATAGATTTTTGAGTGATTGTTTTTGATATTGTTTAATATTAGTATGTGTTATCATTATGTTAAATTTTATAATTTTAGGATATTTTAAATAGGTTTTTTAATCAAACCAGATTCTGTTTAACTCTTTTTAGTTTTATACCTTCATTTGTTTTAATAAAAAATCACTATTAATGGACTCTAAAAAGGTTGAAACTTGGCATGGTATCATTATTTTACCCACATAGCATGTGGTAAAAAGTTGAGAGGGTTGCGACAAAAACTGGATGCACTTCGTGTACAAATTGGACTGTTCCCTTCGAAGTATGAGCGTTACGGACGAAAACTCATACGTTACAAAGGCATTTTGTTTTTAACTTATTTCAACTCCATACTTTTTGTGAATTCAATATGAACCATTATAAGCTACATCCTTAAATTTTAACCCCTTCTAACTTCATTTGCTATTTTCCTCCATTTAATGAATTGTTTTGAGCTAAATGACCCTGAAATTAAAAACCACCACAAATGAACTCTGAGAAGGTTGAAACTTGGCATGGTAACATCATTTCACCCACATAGCATGTGGTAAAAGTTGAGAGGGTTACATCAAAAACTGGATGCACTTCGTGTACAAACTGAACCATCTCCTTCGAAGTATGAGTGTTTTGGACGAAAACTCATATGTTACAAAGACATTTCATTTTTTAAACTTATTTCAACTCTAGACTTTTTGTGCATTCAATATGAACCATTCTAAGCCACATCCTCAAATTTCAACCTTTTCTAACTTCATTTGCTATTTTTCATCCATTTAATGAATTGTTTTGAGCTAAATGATCCTGAAATTAAAAAGCACGACAAATGAACTCTGAAAAGGTTGAAACTTGGCATGGTATCATCATTTCACCCACATAGCATATGGTAAAAAGTTGAGAGGGTTACAACAAAAAAAGGAGGCACTTAGTGGACAAACAGAACCATCTCCTTCGAAGTATGAGAGTTTCGTTCAAAAACTCATATGTTACAAAGGCATTTCATTTTTAACTTATTTCAACTCTATATGTTTTGTGCATTCAATATGAACAATTCTAAGCCACATCCTCACGTGCATCAGGTCGAGTGTAGAGTGGACCTCTAGGACTTTCCAATATTCTAGCTCCCAAAATATAGATTTCTTCCTCCACATGGGTGTGTGTCCCTTAGCGTCAGCTGGAATAGATAGTCCGCTAGGACCCTTTCCAAATATTACTTGTAAATCCTTGACCACATCAAGTATGTCATCACGAGTACGGAGGACAAGCTTCTTCCGGTGATCCGCCTCACCTTTGAAATGCTCGCCTTTCTTTCTTAAGGCATGCTTGGCCAGAAGAAATCGACAATGTATCAGGTACACATTCTTCTTGCATTTGTCCAAATATATACTTTCAGTATCATCTAAATAGTGCGTGCATGCATGGTATCGCTTGTTTGTTTGTCCTGAAAGGTTACTAAGAGCAAGCTAATCATTGATGGTTACAAAGAGCAACGCTTACTGGTCAAATTCCTTCTATTTGTGCTCATCCCACACACGTACACCTTTTTTATTCCACAACTGTAAAAGTTCATCGACTAATGGCCTTAGGTATACATCAATGTCATTGCCGGATTTCTTAGGGCCTTGGATGAGCACTGGCATCATAATGAACCTTTGCTTCATGCACAACCAAGGAGGAAGGTTATAGATACATAGAGTCACATGCCATGTGCTATGCTTGCTGCTCTATTCCCTGAATGGATTAATCTGCACTTAAACCAAACCATAAGTTCCTTGGGTCATCTTCAAAGTCCGGCCACTCTCTCTCAATTTTTCTCCACTGTGACCCATCAGCGGCTACTCTTAACTTCCCGTCTTTCTTACGATTTTCTTTGTGCCATCGCAATGACTTGGCATGCTCTTTGTTTTGGAACAAACATTTCAACCATGGTATTATAGGAGCATACCACATCACCTTGGCAGGAATCCTCTTCCTGGGGCGGTCGCCCTGAACATCGTCAACAGGGTCATTGCGACCAATCTTATATCACAATGCATTGCATATCGGGCATGCATCCAAATTCTCGTACTCACCACGGTAGAGGATGCAGTTATTAGGGCATGCACGTATCTTCTCCACCTCCAATCCTGGAGGGAAGACAACCTTCTTTGCTTCGTATGTACTGTCGGGAAATTCATTGTCCTTTGGAAGCTTATTCTTCATTATTTTCAGCAACTTCTGAAATGCCTTGTTAGCTACACCATTCTCTGCCTTCCATTGCAGCAATTCGAGTGTGGTACCGAGCTTTGTGTTGTATCTTTGCAATTTGGGTACAACCCTTTTTTGTGATCCTCTAACATGCGCTGCAACATCAACTTCTCCTTTTCATTTTCACAGTTTCTCTTTGCATCAACTGGCCCAAGCAAGATCATTAGCAGGCTCATCTGATGGCTCAGGTTCTTCTTCTTCATTCTATTCCCCCATTGTACTACCATCATATTCAGGACACCCAGGATAGTTGTCGTCATCCTCTTCTTCTTCATTCTCTTCCATTAGAAGCCCTCTTTCTTCGTGCTTGGTCCAACAATTACAGCCGGACATGAAACTGTACGTAAACATGTGGATGTGAATCTGTTTTGAGCTAGAGTAAGTCTTATCATTCTTGCACACACAACATGGACAACACATAAAACCATCCCGCTGGTTTGCCTCAGCCGCACGCAAAAAACTCTGCACACCATTAATGAACTCGGGAGAGCGTCAATCAACGTACATCCATTGCCGGTTCATCTTCATTACACAACACCGAGAAGACCAAATTAATACAAGTTCTTACATAAAGTTCATACACACTTATTCTCATAAAACAACATAAAACTATTTTGCTAAAATATTTTAAATGCAACAACAAATGCGATCAAAATCGCAACTAAGGTAAAAATAGATCAAACATCATAATGATACCAAGCCTCGTTATTAATGGCATATTTTCTAATCTTTCTAATCTTCAAGGGCATTGCATCCATCTTGATTTGTGATCGTCGACGACATCAGCAACGTACAACTCCAATTTCATCTTCTCTTCTTCAACTCTTTTCAATTTTCCTTTCAAATCCTCATTTTCTTTTTCAACTAAATTTAACTTCTCAACAATAGGGTTGGTTGGCATTTCCAGTTCAACTACCTCCTAGATAAAAATATCTATGTCAACTTGATGGGCATAATTGTCATTAACACGAAATGAAACAAATTGTTATAAAAGAGAACATACCACATGTGAATCGTAAACTAGATGAGGGCCGACAAGCACAGATATCATAACCATGGCACTATATATAACAACAATCATACAAGTAAGAAAACTATGAAAGTAACTATCTAAACCATACAAATACCATTTTATTTATAAAAATGATAATAACACAAGAAGAGGCTCACCAAGGTGGTGCCAGCGACGGGACGGTGCGGTCGATCGACGGTGGTTAGGACGGGGATGGGAAGACACAGTAAGTAAACCACACATACACATATGCAAACTAAGGAGTTAATTTGAGCTCAAATCGCAAAGAAATAAAAAACTATCACATAATTACATCCAAACAAAAACCCACAAATCACTATACTTATAAAGCATTGCACGAGCTGATCTAGGAATAAGAGATGAAAGGACAAAGTTGCTACCGTTAGTGAACACTTGGATGGATTGGGGTGCCTCAAATCTTGACAAATCTTGGCAAATATGGAGGGATGAGCTCGAGCTAGGGGAGGAAATAGAGGGGGGAGTTCAAATGGAGAAAACAGAGAATTTGGAGTCGGGCTGGACGAAGGGTTTCTATAGGGAAAGCTTTAGTCTCGACTGGTTAAACAAGCCGGAACTAAAGGTCCATCTATAGTCCCAGTTTGTATCACAATCTAGGACTAAAACGGCTCGTGGGGGCCCTAGGCTGACACCAGCCTACCAACACTCCTTTAGTCTCGGTTTGTGATACAACTTGGGACTATATGTCCCAAATGAACCGGGACTAATGGGGCCCGTACCCCCTTACAGCTCCTAGCCGTTGGAACCGGGACTAATGGCCACATTAGTCCTGGTCCAAAGCCAAACCAGGACTAAAGTTAGAAACGGAAGGCCTGTTTTCTACTAGTAGTAGGGGACGAAGATGGGTCGAGTTGGGGGTGAAATGGGCCAAATGGGTCGGCTGGCCTCAGAGTCCCGTGCACATGGCCTAAGTGAGCCCCATGTGCACGGGGGGTCCCATGGGCACGGGACACGGCTGTGTGCATGGGGTCGCCGTTGTAGCTTCCTGGGAGGCCTGTGTGCACGGGGTCTTTTGGGCCCGTGCGCATGGGGTCCTCGCTGTAGCTCATGGGAAGCCCGTGTGCATGGGGTCTTTTGGGCCTGTGCGCACAGGGTCTTCTGCTGTCACTCTGTTACCCTCGTTGAAAGGATCGAGATGGACCTAGAGGGGGGGGGGTGAATAGGTACAATTACAAAATTTAATTGTTAATTAGCAATTTTAGGCAATAATGCGGAATATGAAAGTGAGCCTAACAATTGCAAGTAGGATACTAAGCAAGGTAAGCTAGAAACACAAGTAGGTAAGTAAGCAACCACAATAAGATATAAGTAAGGACTAAGAGACAAGTAGCCACAAGTAGGAAGTTAGGGTTAGTAATAACCGCAACTTCGAGAGACGAGGATGTATGCCGATGTTCACTTCCTTGGAGGGAAGCTACATCACTGTTTAGAGAGGTGGGTGTTACCACCAAGGCACACCAATGCTCCTTGAGATATCACCATGAAGGCGATTCCCAGCCACTAGTGGTAGACCTTGGGGTGGTCTCCAAACCCTCACAAACTTTCCCGGGGTAATCACAATGGTTGATTCCTCACCGAAGAACTCCTACCGCCTAGGAGTCTCCAACCTCCAAGAGTAACAAGAACGATGGGGAAAAGCTCAAGACTTGCTCAAATCACAAATTCCTTTGGTGTAGAGAAGGGGAAGGAGTGGATCTATCACTTGATTGGAGAACTTCTCCCAAATACCCTCACATGCTCTTGGGATCTTGGATTTGGTGTATGAGGATGAGAGAGAGAGAAATGTGTGTCTTAGGGTTGCTCAAAGTGAATGGTCAACCTCTCCACGAAGTGGTGAAGAGGTATTTATAGTGTGGGCAATATGGCCGTTGGAGTGTAAGTGGCTGTGTCGGGCCGGACATCCGGGCCAGGGGCCGGAAATCCGGCGTAAGTGAAATGCACATGATACACTGAGCCAGAGAGGAAAAAGCAGGGGAGCCGAACATCCGGGGGATGTCCTGGACATCCGACCTTTAAGTGAAGGCCTAGACAACCGGCTTACGCCCGGACATCCGGCATTCCACCCCTCAGCCAGCAACGGTACTGGCATTTTGTCGGTCGGAAATCCGGTAGAGGGATCGGATATCTGGGGTCCCGGACATCTGGCGGTGTGCCGGACATCCGACCCATATTTGGTGAAAATGGTGCACTCTGGATAGTAGGAGGGACGGATCTCCGGGGCATTTCCCAGAAATCCGGCTAAAGCATGAACTCCCGGACATCCGGCCCAACGCCCGGACATCCGACCATCCCAGAGCAGCAACACTTTGAAAATCATACAAGGTGCAGATTTCGACCAAAGAAGGAAGTTTGATTTTACTTGAGCATGTCTCTTGCTAATCCCATCGACCCCCTCTTAATAGTGCGGGATCCCTATACTCAAGTACAAAAAGAAAAACGAGATCTATAAACCTCTTTGTTCCTTTCTTCTCAACTCATAATAATTCCAATCATCCGTGATCCACACATATTGAGACTTGAGGACTAATACCTCAGATTTACTTGACAAACATTATTAGTCCTCTGCATGTATATTGTCATGAACATCAAAATATAATATAAGGGCAAGATTGCACTTTCAATCTCCCCCTTTTTGTTTGTTGATGACAATCATACATGCAGTATTTGCAATGTATTTCATAAAATCACAAGTCATATGATAATTTTGTCTAGGCTCGCCCTTAATGTGTGCAATCTTTGGATTAACAATAATTCCATGCACATATGTTATGTTTGCACAAGGGAGAGAGTTTGAAACATATGCAAGCCGAAGACAACCCATGATACAAGCTCATATGATAGAGAGAAATGATAGCATATAAGATAGTGCTTGAGATACATCATACCATAAACTCACAAATAAAGTCTTACAACACAAAGAGCTTAATACAAATAATATGGTCCACACGATAGCATAGCAGACATAAGAGATACTACTTCTCCCCTTTTAGCAGAAACACACAAAAAGGGGCGAAGACACAAGGTCACATAGAGGAACTACTCCTGGCGGATGTCATCATCATCACCTACCCCATCGAAGAACTCGGCATACTCGACATGGGTCAAAAACCCAAAGGACGAGGAACATGGAGCAGGCGAGAAAGGATCATCATCATTGCTCACTGGACTGCCACGAGCGTGAAGACGCTGCTTGAGCCGATTCTTGGAGAGAATGAGGCTCTGCTAGACATCGTGATTCTGCTGACAGGTGAATGTGATAGCCTTCATAATAGCAGACTGAGATTTCCCCATGAAGGAGGCAAGACGACCAAATGAGTCCCTCAGAGAGGAAGAGGAAGCCCCAGAAGCCCTCTGGGACTGAGCAGGAGCCTTGCCCTGGGCAGCAAGAGTCCTCTTGGACTGAGAAGGAGCAGTGGGCTGAACACGGGTAGACTCGTACATGTGAGTAGCAGGCTTCCACGGAGAATGCACAACTGTCTTGGAAACCTCAAAGTGAGCACTGTGGTCAATCAGCGCCTGAATGAAAGGAGCATAAGAAAACTAACACGTCTATTGGAAACTCGTCAGACGGATCTCATCCCAGATAAAGTGAGCAGTGTCAAGTGGCTCCGTAGGATCTGTGTGCATGAGCAGCATGAGATCAATGCAATAGTTGTGTGCCCGCGAGCGATCTCCCTTCTTTGGATAAAGAGTGCGAAGCACACACTGAAAGAGAATGTAATAGGGAGATTGAAAGATCGAGACCTCATTTGGTGGATACTGGGCCTCCTCATCAGTGAGCTAACTGGGAGGCTTGAGAAGCTGCATGCAATCATCAATCTTCATGTGTGTATGATTAGGATCCTCACTACGAATCTGATGACCGGAACTGGAAACACCCAAAATCTGGACAAACTGGCTGTAAGAGATGCTCATCTGAGTATCATCAGTCATCCAGGTGAGGGAGTTGTCAGGCCTAAAGAAACAGGTGGTGTAGAACCAAAGAATAGCACCTTCATTCCAGTCACACTTGAAAGTCATGACCGGACCAAGAAGCATGTCATCAATGATCTTGATAGTATTGTCCGGGAAATGCCTGGGATGTTTGCGAAGAAAAGGCAAGTCCAAATAGTGTTGAGGTACCAGGCCACGCCCACGAACTAGGCTCGCATAGATGTCCTGCTGCATGCGAGTACGGAACCGATGGTCTTCAGCATCAGCAACCATCTCAAATTGATTGATATCGCGCCTAAACTCAAGATAAGGGCCCGTCCCCATGGTTTTGAAATTATGGACGGAGCGATTTCCATAGACAGGATGTCCATGGAAATGGGCGACCATGAGACACGGGCAGAGGGGAGCCCCGCACTGGAGGCATAGGTGGCTTCGGATCCCGGCGAGTTCCAGGCTTAGACTGACCAACAGGATGCGTGGGAATAAAGCCTTCATCTTCTTCCAGAACATTGTCCTCATGATCCGAATCAGAGTCATGGGATGATCGATAACGGTTGCGACTAGGCCCAACAGAGGTCTTCTTAATGCGAGACTTTTTCAGAGGCTGATCAAACTCCTCGGAATTGGTGGAGACCTATCGGCGAGAAACTGAAAACAACAAAAGGAGAGGACACCAACGAGAGGAAGAAAGTAGAAATAGTCATAGGCCACACAACAACGACGCATGAAAATGTTGACATTTGGTCCATGAGCCTAAAACAAGTCTAGGTTAGGGCAAAATGTCAACATGACCCAGGTGAATGGCATGGCCAATGACATGAAGTCGAATGATAGGAGGAACATTACATCTAGACAAACCATGGCAATTAGACAAACATATGCACACATGAAGCATATACTAAGGCACATCAATATGGAAGAATAGATAAACTAGGCAAGGAGGGGTATACCATGGGGCTGATGTCCCACGGCGGAGCCCTTGCCTTCATTTTTGGTCTGTGCCATGGTGAAGCACGAGGGACCCCGGCACCAAGAGGTCCACCTCCCGGACGATTCAGACCACCAACTCACCAATGGAGTGGGTGAGGAGGTAGATCGCAGGGAGGAGGACATGGAGCAAGGAGATCGGGGGCCGGGAGGGACGAGGGAGACCGGGGCGACGGCGGAGGTGCACCGGCGGCACGACGGCTGGACGGGTCGGGGAGAAGAAACGGGGGGATTTGGGGAAGAACTGCCCCGACCCCCACCAGATTTAGGTTTTTATACGCCCGATGGGCCGGACATCCGGGATTGGTCCCGGACATCAGGGGTCGGAAACAGCTGGTCCAACGCATTCAGTTACCAGGGGGTTCAGATATCCGGCACTACAAGCCAGAAATCCAGGGGACCCGCCGGATGTCCAGCGTATGTGCCAGATGTGTGGCGCCTCGAGACTATATTTGATCTTTCTGGAACCAAACCCGCCGGATGTCTCGCGTACGTGTCGGATTGCCCGAGCCTGGGGTTCTTATTTTGACATTCTGGAACCAGGGCAGGCCGAAAATCCGGAGATGGGGCCGGATGTCCATTTTTTTAACTGGATAGGGGCCATATCGAAGACTCCGCCAAGGAGATTTGTATATGAGATACAGATGAAGCATAACACACATATGTAGGAGTTCGCATGACTTAAAATAATACACACATGCTCTACTTTAGCAAGATGATATTGATCGATGCTACCATGTGTGAGCATACGTGATTTGGCACCGCGAAGATTTGAACCTTGGGCCCAAGATCACTACTCCATCATTTTAAAATACTATAGCTTTGACAAGTATAGTGACTTTGAGAGTGTTGGGTTTATTTGTACATCATATAGGGTGAGAGAATTCATGAGTTGAATGTCTCCCCCTAAATACATGCCTACATCAAGACAAGACATGAAGTAAATGCATGCATGGGTGTGGGATTTCACATAATGTTGGCAAGCTCCAAGATACCAAGTTCATGCCTAAGTTGACAAAACCTTGTTTCATCCAGTGGTTTGGTGAAAATGTTTGCAAGTTGCATATCTGTACCAACATGAGCAATATCAACGTCACCCTTTTCCACATGATCTCTCAAGAAATGATACATAATGTCAATGTGCTTGGTGCGGGTATGATCTTTGGGATTCTCAGCGATGTTGATGGCACTTTCATTATCACATAGAAGAGGCACATGTCTATAGGTGATACCGTAATCCTTCAAAGTTTGCCTCATCCATAGTAATTGAGTTGCACAACTGGCAGTTGCAATATATTTGGCTTCGGCAGTGGAGATAGCAACACAATTTTGTTTCTTCGAGGACTAACTTACCAAGGATCGTCCAAGAAATTGACATGCACTAGAGGTGGACTTACGATCCACTTTCTCTCCAGCCCAATCCGCATCCGTGTACCCAAGGAGATCAAACTTAGCATCATTGGGGTACCATATACCCAACTTAGGGGTGTGAACAAGGTATCTAAGAATATGCTTAACCGCCTTATGATGACTTTCCCTAGGGGAAGCTTGAAATCTAGCACACATGCCTACACTGAACATGATGCTTGGTCTAGATGCACAAAGATAAAGCAACAAACCAATCATAGAGCGGTATTTAGATGGGTCAAAAGGGGTACCGTTTGTCTCTTCAGTGAGTACAATTTTGGTTGGCATGGGTGTCTTACATGGACTAGCATCAGTCATGCCAAACTTTTCTAGGATATCCTTGAGGTACTTTGCTTGAGATAAGAATATTCTGTCTTGAAATTGTTGAATTTGGAATCCAAGAAAGAATTTTAAATCCACATTGAGTGACATCTCAAAGTTCTTGGTCATGGAGGCTGCAAACTTCTTGCAAAAATGAATGTTAGGAGAACCAAAAATTATATCATCTACATATATTTGGCATAAGATCAAATCACCTTTGTCCCTCTTAGTAAAAAGAGTGGGATTGATCACCCCTCTCACAAAACCATCATTGAGTAAAAACTTCTTAAGATGATCATACCAAGCACGAGGTGCTTGTTTGAGGCCATACAAAGCCTTATGAAGTTTATACACATAGTCTTTGTGATAGGGATCAACGAACCCAGGTGGTTGTGATACATATACTTCTTCTTGTAGAGGACTGTTAAGGAAATCACTCTTCACATCCATTTGATGTAATGTAAAACCATTGAAAGCAGCATAAGCAAGTAAGATGCGAATAGATTCAAGACGGGTAACGGGGGCAAAGGTCTCACCAAAGTCCAAATCTTCAACTTGTGAGTACCCTTGTGCCACTAACCTTGCCTTGTTACGGATGATTACACCATTCACATCTTGTTTGTTCTTGAAAATCCATTTTGTTCCAATGTCATTGTGCTCCGTAGTTGGCCTCTCGACTAATGACCATACTTGATTACGTTAAAAATTGTTCAACTCTTCTTGCATGGAAACTAGCCAATCATTGTCAATCAATGCATCTTGTACCTTGAGAGGCTCAACACTAGACACAAGTGAGAAGTGAGCACAAAAGTTTGTCAAATGTTTACGACTGATTCTACCTTCCGATATGCCGGTGAGGATTTTGTTAACATCAACATGATCGGCCACTCGAGGCATGATGGAGGTTAGGGTTTCGTGAGGTTCAACTTCATGTGCACCATCCATATCCTCAACATGTGGATCATTAATGTGTGGTGGAAAATCTTCTTCTTTATATTGCATTTGTTGAGGTTCATCATCAACGATTGCACTTTCTTGTTCTTGCCCTTGATGATGATCTTGTTCTTGAGTAGGCACTTGATCATCTTATTGTTCTTGAAGTAAGGGCATTGGTTGAGCAATAGGAGCTTGTGGAGGTATGGTTGTTGAAGTGGTTTGATGATGTGTGAAACTTTCATTTTCTTCTTCATCATGATGAGGTTCTTGTTCCATGGTAAGAAGAGCACCAGCGCCCATGGACAAAATATCTTGAGGCGAATCTCCTTCACCTACATCACTTAGATCAACTTGCTCCCCATGGGAGCCATTAAATTCATCAAACACCACGTCACAAGTTTCTACAACACATCCATTGGATTTGTTGTGGAATCTATAGGCATGAGAGTTTGATCCATAATCAACAAAAATGCCCTAAGTTGTTTTGGATTGAAATTTTCCTAACCGTTCTCTTTTGTTGAGGATGAAAACATTTGCACCCAAATACACGAAGTACTTGACATTTGGCTTGTTCCCGGTTAGAAGCTCATATGGTGTCTTTTCCAATATTTTCCGGAGGAAGGGCCGGTTAGATGCATGGCATGCAGTGTTGACAGCCTTGGCCCAAAAACTATGTGGAGACCTGTACTCATCCAACATGGACCTTGCCATCTCTACAAGCGTACGATTCTTCCTTTCCGCAACACCATTTTGTTGTGGCGTGTATGGTGCAGAATATTGATGCTCAATCCCTTCATCACTAATAAATCCTTCCAAGGTGTAGTTCTTGAACTCGGAGCCATTATCACTTCTTATTGCCAAGATTTCTTTGTTAAACTTGCGTTGTGCTTGCTTGGAAAAATCAATGAAAGTGATCTTTGTCTCGTCCTTGGACTTGAGGAAAAACACCCATGTATATTTTGAGTAATCATCAACAATGACAAGTCCATACTTTTTCCCACCAAGACTATCCCATGAAGGAGGCCTAAAGAGATCCACATGAAGGAGCTCCAAAGGCCTTGAGGTAGATAGAACTTTCTTTGGTGGGTGCTTTGATTGTTGTTGCTTCTCTGCTATGCATGCACTACACACACGATCTTTCTCAAATGATACATTGGTTAGTCCATGGATGTGATTACCCTTCAAGAGATCTTGAAGATTTCTCATGCCGACATGGGCTAGCTGGCGATGCCATATCCACCCCTTGTCGGTCTTGGCCATTAGACACGTTGCATGGAATGTGCTCTCTTTCAAGAAATCAACCATGTAAAGGTTGCCATCCAACTCTCCAACAAAGGCCACTTCGAGGGAATCTCTCTTAAAGAATTTCACATCCGTTAGTCCAAAGAGTGTATCATAACCAACAGAAGCCAATCGGCGAACGGAAAGCAAGTGATATTTAAGGGATTGAACAAGCATGACATTTGCAAGGGACATGTCATTTGTGATAGCCACCTTGCCCAATCCGAGTACCTTTCCTTTTGATCCTCCACCAAACATAATGCTCATAAATGGTTGAATAGCTTCCATGAAATCGTAGAGCAATTCACTATCTCTGGTCATATGATTTGTGCATCCACTATCGATCATCCATTTTACTCCACCGGAGAAAGCAACCTACACACAATTATGACTTGATTAGAGGCACCCATTTTACAATGGGACCTCTCAAGTTAGTCACAAGGGTCTTAGGGACCCAAATATTATAGAACCGGAATGCATTTCGAGTACCAAGAAATTTTGCATAAACTTCTCCATCCTTAGTCTTACGAAGTACATAGGATGGAGGCATGAACTCTTGTGGCTTGTTGAGAGTGGGCATGCCCCTTGTGGCCTTCCCACTAACAACCTTAACTTTCTCCTTGTGCCCTTCTCGTACAAATGTTTCTTTTAGAGGGGTGGTGCACTTTTGAGTAGATGTCTTCTTCTTGCTTGTGCTTGGGTCAAACCCGAGCCCCTCCTTGGCAAACACCTCATTGTGTTAGTTTGATACCTCATTAAGGTTCTTTTGTCCTTGAGCACATGTCATGAGACCTTTGTCGATTCGAGCCTTGAGAAAGTGATTCTCCTCAAGAATAGATGCTAGATCACTACTAGAGTTAGTAGTACAAGCATCAACATTGATAATAGGAGAAGAGTAAGCCTTGGCTAGAGTTTCAATATAAGTAAGCTTGAGTGTCTCAAAACTCTTTGTAAGAAGGGTGAGCTCTTCTTCCTTAGTCTTGAGGGACACGGATAGGAGCTCACAATCCTTAGATAGAGAAGCATGAGACTTCACAAGCTTACTTCTATCATTCGTTAGTTCTGCGCAAGAGTCCTTAGCCTTTTTCAAGGAGGCAAGATCTTTAGTATGAACATCAATGTTTGCACCAATTTTCAAGCATAGTTCATCATTTCGTGCTTCCTCATATTGGACTTTCCGCTCAAGGATTTCATATTTTTCCTTTTCCTCGGTGACGAGGGTTTTGAGTTTCTTAATGGTGACGGTGTTCTTACCCACCATCTCCATAAGCATACGAAACATAGTGAGCTTCTTTCCTTTGAGCACATGACCTTATTTAATTTTGCAAACATGGGGTCATCTATATCATTATCATCATTATTATCCTCCGCATCAGGGTACTCATCACTAGGAGTAAGAGGAGTGAGGAGAGGAGGATTTGATCGTGTGGTTACCTTGACCTTGTTAGGAGAGTTTTTGTCCTCTCCATCTTCTACCACGGACTTTGCCATTAGACACTTGTGAGCATTGCCCTTGTAGTCTTTCATATAGTTGTAGGTGACAACATCACCACTCTTGTTGACTAACCTCAAAGTGTTTTTAGAATCTTGAGAAACTCCGGCAACACCACTAACATTATCCGGATCGGATTCTTCATGAGCAACCATTGCTTTCCTATCTCTCTTCTTGAGCTTTGAGTTCAAGGGGTTTGTGTCACGCCCAAGATGCGGTCCTATCCTTATTTGGGCACGAGGCCCTCGACAAGGATAGAAGCGCATCTCGATGCGTTCGCAAGAATGGATATCATTACAAGTACATGTACAGAAGAGATGAGTATAAGGAATTGGCTTACACTCGCCACAAGCTACATCAGAGTCACAGCAATACAATAACATCTCAAACCTCATACACAAGTGCAGGGTCCGGCTACGGACGAGATCAAATGATAAAATGACATCCACCCTTGCTATCCGAGGCTGCCGCCTGGAACTCATCCAAGATTGAAGAAGAAGAAGAAGAACTCCAAATCAAATCAAGCAACGTGCTTACGTCGAATCATCACATTACCTGAACCTGCAACTGTTGTTGTAGTAATCTGTGAGCCACAGGGACTCAGCAATCTCATTTCCAAGAGTATCAAGACTATTAAAGCTTAATAGGTAAGGCATGGTTAAGTGGTGAGGCTGCAGCAAGCGACTAAGCATATATTTGAGTGGCTAACTTACGAGAACAGAAAGTAAAGTATGGTGGTCTACGCATAACGAACGAGAACTAGATATGATCACTAACTGATCCTGAACACCTACTTACGTCAAACATAACCCCACCGTGTTCTCTTCCGGATAAGGACTCACGAGAAGAGACAGTCACGGTTACTCACACAGTTGGTGTATTTTATTAGAGTTTACTTCAAGTTTGCTATGACCGGGTGTTAAACAAATTATCCAAGTTTGCCACATAACCGCGGGCACGGCTTCTCGAAAAGATTTAACCCTGTAGGGATGCTCCAACTTATCCATCACAAATTAACCACACTCAGCGGGAATAACCTCAACCACGGATCTCATGATCTTCCTAGGCAAGTCCAAAGGAAATCCAACACCTCGAGATAACCCGAAGAAAATCAGAGTTCCTCACTCGAGACGTTCGAGACAGGTAAAACAAATCCAGCAAGGCCGCCCAACGTTCCGACAATCCCGATAGGAGTCGCGTATCTCGTTCTCAGGGCACAACCGGATGAGCAGTACGTACGGTGGCCGGATAGAAATCCCCCGAGTTGCCCCGGGTGGCCCCACAAGTGGCTCTGTTTTGGACCAGCACGAGCAGCACTGGCCCCCTGTATTATGTTAAATTAATCCACGAATGGGCGACCCTCTATGCATTTAAAAGGCGATCAGTTTAATTATGATGGGCAAAAGTAGTACCAAAGTTGGGCCTTGCCAGACAAGTTTTAATCTAACCCTAAAATCAAGGGGGTCCCCATAACAACCCTGAGCATGTTAGGAGCGCTCATTTCTGGAACATAACACCGGTTCACAAGTAACTAAGGGCGGCAAGAGTGGAACAAAACACCAAGCAAAAGGCCAAGCCTTCCACCCTTTACCAAGTGTATATGTGCATTAAATTAATTAGCAGCAATATTGTGATATACAAAAGAAGGTCCATGTTGACACATGGAAGCAAATGCACCTACAACTTGCAACACTATAAGAAGGGCTGAGCAAGCGGTAACATAGCCAAACAAAGGTTTGCTGGGATGTGGAGAGGTTAGAGGCTTATCATGGCAATGTTGGGAGGCTTATCAAACAAGTGGTAGGTAGCGGGACATAACGATAAAAGACGAGACAACTAGCATGGCAATGATAGTAATGGTATCCAGGGAAATCTGTCATCTTGCCTGAGATCCCGCTCGGAAGAAGACCGAGTCCATGAAGAAGAAGAACCAACGTAGTCGAACGAATCCTCACACTCCGAACGCTATCGGAACTCTATCGAGAAGAAGCAATCTGAAACAAACAATCAATACGAGATACACCACAACATATGCAAAACACGATGCACAAATGATATGATGCATGTTCGGTTAAATATGCAATGCGAGACAAATCACAACAAACAAGTTCTACACATTAAAGTGAAACTCAATATCCAACGAGTTACATATTGACGAAACTCCACATTCGAGTTATTTAGTTCACTCCCGTTAGGTACACAACAATATTATATGTTGTTAAAATTGTCAAGAGGTGAAGCATAAGTAGACTATACTATCTAGGCATCTTAAATGAGGTCAGAAACAACTTATAGCATTTCCGAGATGACCCCATATGTTAATTATGAATTTGGTTCAGATTTGATCTAAACATATTTTATGTTTGTTAAACAGCAGAATAAAGCATACCATGTTATTCTATACGTTATTCTAGGCGATTTACATATATAGAACATCTCAAACGGAGCTACAGTTCAAACGATATGAGCAATTCAAGATGCACATGTCATGAATGCAAATGCATAGGAAATGCGATCACAAACATCTCAAATCATGAATGCAATAGGTTTATTATGAAACTACATGAGATTCTAAGCAAGTTTCATATATGGAACGCTCAAAACGGAGCTACGGTTCAACCACAACCAACAAAACAAGTTTTAGTTTAAATCTGCCAAAAACAGCAAGATGGCATTTTGAACATGTGAAAACAACAAGATACAATATTCTAAAATGCACAAACTACGCATGGGGCAATAGCATGCAACACCTCCTTCATTTCATCTTCACATATCATATGCAAAACAAGCATGGATCACTTAGTAGGAAGCTCACAAGAAGGCAACTTAATAACAGTTTCAGACTTAGTGAAAATAGCAGTTTTAGACAATGCAGTTTTTATCACGAAGGCATATTGACAGCAGTAAAACTATATGCTACAAATCATGGAATGGCATAAAACTTAACAGCATACTAAAGGACAATACGAACAACAAATAACTCCATTGCATCAACCACAAAAGAGGTCTAAATCACTAGCAAATCACATGGCAAGACAGCAAGAAAATTTAACAGCTTCAGACTTAGAAATATTTTTGACCCTAAAAATAACAGATTTTCATAGCAAGTTGACAACGGCGAAACAACACCTAAACTTGCATTTCTATGACAAACAAAATGTCCACGGGCTAGGACACACATCAATGAGCAACTTTCATGTTGGAAAATAATTCATATTATGACCGGATGAATTCCTACGAAAATGACAAAAGGCATCACGGCAATAATGACATGCATGCAAACATGCTCAAATGACAAAACTAAATGCACAGTTAAATCCTATATATTTTTCTACCCCGAAAACATATATAATATGATTAGGTTCACATGGAAACTTATTCACAATTAAATATTCGGTATTAGGCCTATTCATGTTATAGCGATTCGTTAATGCAAAATAATGTGCAAACATGTTGAAACCATTTATCCCATGCATGAAAATGCGATGCAAATGCGATGGACATTTTTAATATGTGATATCATTAATCCCGATGCACGTTGATTTAAATATGCAAAATGCAAATATGACATATATGCAATAATGCGGAAATGACATGTTAAATTAATTTTCACATGGTGCAAATGGCATATTAAAAATTCTACACATTTATCTGAACATATTACATGTTGAAATTATTTTAATCCGATGCACGAATATTTAATTAACATCGTTAACCGCAAAAGGATAACTAAAAACAAAGGGGAGGGGACTCTCACCCTGGGCCAACTGGGTCGGATCTGGCCTGGGGGCTGAGGAGCAGGCTGGGCCGGGGGCGTTGGCGTTGGGCCGGCCCACCCGGGAGGCGCAGCGGGCGGTCAACGGGGGCACGAGCGCTCTGCTCGATCCCGATCCGCTCGGAGCTCTGCCATGACCGGCGGCGGCTGGCCGGCGAGGAACGGTGGCGGCGGGAGCAAGGAGGCGGCGGGTGGAGGAGCAGAGCGGCGGCGGCCCGGATCTAGCGCGAGGAGGCCGGAGGGAGGCGGCGCGTGACCTGCGGCGGCGACGGCGGCGAGCTGCAGCAGCAGCCATGGCCATGGCGGTGGCGGCTCGGGGCACCTGCGGGAGAGGAGAGCTGCGGGTCAGGGAGAGGAAGAGGAGAGGAGGAAGGGAGAGGAGAAGGTGGCCGGCGAGGGAGAGGTCCGGACGGAGAGGCGGCGGCGCTCCGGCGACGAGCACGACTATAGCACTGCGGGGACGGGCACTGAGCTGCCATGGGAGGCTCGGGAGAGCTCCGGAACGGCCGGATTGGGCCCAGAATGGCTCGAACCGGCCCAGATGGGCTCGGCGGGCTAGCTAGAGGTGGGAGAAGGGGCTAGGGTTAGGCTAGGGTTTGGGGCACGGGAAACGAGGGCTAGGGGGGTATTAATAGGGAGGGGCTAGGGTTTCGCACTGTCCGTTTTCGGACTGCCGGATGACGATCCAACGTCCGGAAGCGGAGGGTCGGGGCTGCGGTGACTGTGCAGACGGGCAAAGAGGGGAAGAGAGAGTGAACGGTGCAACCCGTGACACGAGGATTCAAAACGCCGAGAACGTCCGACGGAAACCGACAACTACCGATAACCTCTCTGCTGCGACTGACCGACGGGGCATCTAACGACCTCAGATCACGACGAAATTCGACGGGCGGTCTACCTACAATATAACGAGACTGCACGACAAGTTTCAACTTGATCCGAGAATATTTTTGCGCGCACTTAAAAACGGTTTTATTTAACGGTGCCGCGGGCGCGTGCGTGTGTGGCTGGATTCGAAACGGGCAACGGCGAAACAGAGAGAACCGGCGACTGACAACGAATGCAAGTTTTCGAAAACGGGTGAGGATGCAATGCAGATGATGCGAATGATGCGATGATGAATGCAACAACCAAAACTGAACACAGACGAAAACGGAAACTAAGGGGAATCTTTTGGAATCTTCTGGAGCGTCGGTCCCGGGCTGTCACATTTTGGTCACTTTTTCTTGGGAATGGTTTTGGGAAACCTTGGTTTATCTTCTCTCTTCTCACAGGGGCAATCGTTGGAGAAGTGGTTTGTTTCTTCACAGTTGTAACATGTTCTCACTTTCTTCTTCTGGAATCTTCCTTCGAATTTTTCCACGCTAAACTTCTTGACAAAGAGGGCAATGTCTTCATATGAAGGGCTCTCATCAGAGTCAATCTCATCACCATCTTCATCCTCATCATCTTCTTCTTCTTCACTTTGCTCTTCTTCATATACATGCTTGGCCTTCAATGCAAGATTGATTTTTGATGTTGATGTACCATTCATGGCAAGATGTCTTGTAGAATTTGCCTTTGACTCTTCAAAGAGTTGGAAAGTGTATATGATGTCATCTGGAGTCATTTCCTTGAATCCATGGTGTTTCTTATGTCCCACACCATTTGGTGATGATACGGAGCAAGAGCATGAAGCAACTTATCCACGAGAAATCGCTTAGTCAAGTTGAATCCATCTTGTGTCTTGACACATTCACATGACTGGATATTGTGGGTGAGAGGTCATGAGATGCTCAAGGAGTTGCTTGGGAGATTCATCTTTCTCCATACAAAAGTTTTACAAGTGCCCCTTGGCAATTTCATATTGAGCAAGCTGGAGAGTGGAGGTACCGGTCTTGGTCCTCACAATGCTATCCCATAATTCCTTGGCAAATGTGATATGTATGTATGGTCTTCTTTGCTTGTCAGTCATACCACTCCTTATGCACATGATTGCCGTGTCGTTGAGATTCTTGTCATATACCTCTCTTGGAGTAAGATTCTTCAGATCGACAGTTTTGTAGCCATGTTCCAAGATCTCCAATGTCTCATCATTTCCATATCAAAGATGATCCTGCATAGCAACTCTCCACAAAGCAAAATCGGTAGTGTCATCAAGTAAAGGAGGTTTTCCTTGTGGGTTATACGTTGGTTTCTCTATTTGAGGTCTTGCATAAAGCCAAGGAACACTGGAGTGTTCATTACTAGAAGGTTGTTAACCATGTGAAGGAGTAGGCACAGCTGACCTCGATGTCGCACCACCAGAAAGTGGTGCAAGCATCGTGGTTAGTGTGGCTAGTATCATTTGGACCAAGGCATCAAGATAAGCATTATGCTCCTCCTTTTGCTTAGCAAGCGCTTGTTCCAGATCCTCAGAAGTGAAGGACTTGACTTCCGTACTCTTCAGATCCCAAACAACGGGAGTCCCATCGGGGTTCATCTCGCTCTAGGATGGTTAAGCCACAAGAATAGAGCATGAGGCTCTGATACCAATTGAAAGGATCGAGATGGACCTAGAGGGGGGGGGGTGAATAGGTACAATTAAAATTTTTAATTGTTACTTAGCAATTTTAGCCAATAATGCGGAATATGAAAGTGAGCCTAACAATTGCAAGTAGGATACTAAGCAAGGTGTGCTAGAAACACAAGTAGGTAAGTAAGCAACCACAATAAGATATAAGTAAGGACTAAGAGACAAGTAGCCACAAGTAGGAAGTTAGGGTTAGGAATAACTGCAACTTCGAGAGACGAGGATGTATGCCGATGTTCACTTCCTTGGAGGGATGCTACGTCACCGTTTAGAGAGGTGGGTGTTACCACGAAGGCACACCAACGCCACGAAGGCTCACCCTATTCTCTCCTTGAGATATCACCACAAAGGCGATTCCCAACCACTAGTGGTAGACCTTGGGGTGGTCTCCAAACCCTCACAAACTTTCCGGGGGTAATCACAATGGTTGGTTCCTCATCGAAGAACTCCTACCTCCTAGGAGTCTTCAACCTCCAAGAGTAACAAGAACGATGGGGAAAATCTCAAGACTTTCTCAAATCACAAATTCCTTTGGTGTAGAGAAGGGAAGGAGTGGATCTATCACTTTATTGGACAACTTCTCTCAAATACCCTCAAATGCTCTTGGGATCTTGGATTTGGTGTATGAGGATGAGAGAGAGAAATGTGTTTTCTAGGGCTGCTCAAAGTGAATGGTCAACCTCTCCACGAAGTGGTGAAGAGGTATTTATAGTGTGGGTGCAAATATGGCCGTTGGAGTGTAAGTGGTTGTGCCGGGCCGGACATCCGGCGTAAGTGAAATGCACACAATACACTGAGCCAGAGAGGAAAAAGCAGGGGAGCCGGACATCTGGCCCGTAAGTGAAGGCCCGGACATCCGGCTTACGCCCAGACATCCGACATTCCACCGCTCATCCAGCAACGGTACTGGCATTTTATGGGTCGAAAATCTGGCAGAGGGCTCGGATATCCGGGGTCCCGGACATCCGGCAGTGTGCCGGACATCCGGCCCATATTTGGTGAAAATGGTGCAGTCTGGACAGTAGGAGGGCCGGATATCTGGGGCATTTCCCAGAAATCTGGCTAAGGCATGAACTCCCGAACATCCGGCACAAGGCCCGGACATCCGGCCATCCCACAGCAGCAACACTTTAAAAAACATATAAGGTGCAGATTTCAACCGAAGAAGGAAGTTTGATTTTACTTGAGCATATCTCTTGCTAATCCCATCGATCCCCTCTTAATAGTGCGGGATCCCTATACTCAAGAACAAAACGAAAAACGAGATCTGTAAACCTCTTTGTTCCTTCCTTCTCAACTCATAATAATTCCAATCGTCCGTGATCCATGCATATTGAGACTTGAGTACTAATACCTGAGATTTACATGACAAACATTATTAGTTCTCTGCATGTATATTGTCGTCAACATCAAAATATAATATAAGGGCAAGATTGCACTTTCACTCGTGCGCACGGGGTCCAGCACGCCCGTGCGCACGAGGTCCGCTATAGCTGGCCTTCTTGTCTACAGGAGCGTCTCCATCTTCTGGGCGTCTTCGTGGTTCCTCCCCTTGGCCTTGGATGTCTTCCTCGTACCTAATGATGCATAGCGTACCGAGGTGAGGTAGCATCCAAGTTCCATTAGCATTCATGTCAAGATCAAAGAGGAGTGAGTTCACCTTAGTTTCTATTGCGCGTGTGCGAGCTCTTGTCATAGGGCCACTTGTGTCTTGTGGAGATGATCACATCACTCTCCCGAATGGGAGGCCTGGTTTGCGTGGGAGCACGAGGAGCAATGCCTACGTGGCGTCCATGACGTAGTGCCTGAACCGCCGCCGTCCCTCGTCGTGCGCAAAGAAGATCAGGAGGCTGAGGCCACTTACCAGAATGCTGTGGCGGCCGTCTTGCGTGCAAGCGAGGAGGAAGCTTGCCTCAAGGAGGAGGAGGAGGTGGTGGCTTACCAGGCACAAATGGTGATGGTGCTCTCCGCTTTCGATGACACAGTCGTGCCGCCACTGGCCCTGCCGTCCCCACGAAGGCTGAGTAAGGGCCGCTCGTCCTTAGGCCCGAGCAGTACGCCTGGAACGGAGTGGTGCGCGAGTGGGTCAGCGCGCCACCCGTCTAGTTGGGTGCGACGTCGGAGGAGGAGGCGGCCTACCTGGAGCAGTGACGGCTGGCAGAGGAGCGCGTAGAGGGCCGGCGGATCGAGCAGCTAGAGCCGAAGCCGAGGTGGAGGAGGAGGAGCGCCGTGTCGAAGCCCAGCCAGCGCCGGTGCAGCCACCGGCGAACGACGTCTCCGCCGCCTGGGAGACGGCATTCCACTGGGCTGGCCCGGCAGTGACGCTGGTCGACCTCACCACCGCCGATGACGACGAGGAGGAGGACGCCTAGGGCAGCGCGGCTACTCGTTTTTAGCTTATTTTAATGTTTTATTCAATGTAACGTGGACTCGTGGGACTACCGCTGACCTTTTGAGGTGGGCATTAATGTTTAATTAACGATTTTTATATTTGCAAAATATTTATTATGTTTTTATTCACATCGTCTAAAAATGGATCATGCCCGTGTTGGATGCAAACGCCGACCCAATTAAAAAAACGAAAATGGACGTCCGTCGAACCGATCCAAATGGATAAAACGTGAACAAAACGAACATCCGTTTCGATCACGCGGTTGGAGTTGCTCTAATATATTCTACTTGAAATCTGCAGTAATGGAAGAAGCCAATAAGGTGTATGCCTCCCTTGCACGCACGCTTGTGCAGGTTCACATGCCTTTCCTTCGATATGATTGAGTCAGCCAATCACTTTATAAGGAGCTCAACTAGGTCGCGATCCATCGATCGATCGATCGTTACATGTGCCCGGATTGACCATGCATGCATCTTCTGTGAGGCACGCAATGAAAACTGTTGGCGCTCGCTTTATTTCCTTTTCCTCCATCACTCCTAATTCGACACGCCTTCAAAATTCGTCTCGCGCCTGATTGTAAGATCTTTCTTCTGAATTCTAGACTGGAATTATTCTGGATTATCCAAAGCGATGCTAATTAACTGGTAGAAATTGCTCTAAAAGGTATAACTTGTGGACGTCGCAAGCTAACGTACGGCTTTCACCGCTATGCACGCCGGATGCTTTCTTATGCTCGTATAACGTGTGAACGTGTGATGCAAATATCAGCATCTACTCGTATAATCTATCATCATGAGGTAGTACTACTTTTAATTGGGCATGATAAGCAGGAAGGCAGGCACCAGTCACCCTCAGCTCACAGTGGAGAGAACAAGGCTGGAGATCCTTATTCCTGGCGAAAAGAAGAAGAAACATGCATGGTTACGTTCCAACCATCAAGGAATGGTCCATGGAGATGCGGAATTGAAGATAGAGTTTGGTTTCATCGTGGTCCAAGAGAGACTTGGATTTTCCAAAAGTAGTACAGTTCAAATGACTATTGGTGATTGCAAAGTTTATCATAAGTAGCAGTAGTACCGTAGGCCCCATGCTGATTCGATCTGCAACGTCCGTCCTGCCTACGAGGATTCAAAGTGAACGCATGCGCCCATGTGGACCAACCAGATTGAGAAGGCAAAGGAAAATTGCGACATGTCTGGTTGACAAGTGGCGGTGTCAATATAACTCCGACGTGTGCAGGGGCCTGACTTTGCCTATTCGAGAGTGAGGAAGCGGACACATGCAACAGACATGGGTGGTAGACTAGTGGGCACACAACCAGGAAAGAAAAGAAAAATCAAGATATGGAGATGGGCACTATAGTGACAAAGTGAGAGAGTGCGAATTTTTGATGCTCGGGCACATTGGTGCCCTTTTTATGAAAAAAAAATCAAAAAGCATATTTAGAAGTTTTAAAATAAAATAAAATAATTCTTTGGAAACTTCTATGTATTAATTATGAATCCATGAAATTCCGTTTTGAAATAATGTAATTTGTAAGCTGTAAAAAACAACAAAATTCCGGCCCAATAACAAAAAAAGAAGCCCATTTAAAAATAATTATTTGTCTTTTTTTGTATGTCACTGTGAAAGTAAAATGATTTGAAATTTTGCAGAACACAATATACATGCGTGTGTGTGTCTACAAAAAGTTTCATTTTTTTGTACGTTGTAGAAATATGATTTTTGTCTACCATTGCTAATTTCTGCAAAGTGAGAGGGGTATTAGGGCATCCGACTCTCAAACCGTTCACGACCGTCCGGATCGCAAGGTCCAGACATGTTTTGCCATCCAAAGCGATCATGTATCATTCTATTGACTCAAGCGTTCGATAACCCTGGCCTCCCACAAAACTCTCCCTCGCTAGCGCTCTTTCCCACCCGAAGTGGCCAGCGCCGATCCAGAGCACGAGTGCCGCATTCATGTCGCCTCAGATGACGCCGAACTCTCATGTCGCTTCGATATTAATGCCGTGCGTCGGTCAAGGCCCCCCTACGTGTTGCTTGCCGGTGCAAGTGACTGCTCCGCGTTCGAACGGCAATCCGACCACCTATGTACATTAAACATGTGCGGATGTCGAGGAACCTGCTCCGTTGCCATATGTGTGTTCGTGTGCTGCCCACCATTAACCAGCTCACTGGTGGCCCTGCCATTCAATAGTTATTTGAACCCTAGGCCTGGTCATAGCCACATCCAACATCATACACTCCCTTTCCCCTCTCTGCACCATGTCTGGCATGGTTTTCTGATGACCCACAACTATAGGGGATCAATCGTAGTCCTTTTGATAAATAAAAGTGTCGAACTCAACGAGGAGCAAACGAAGTTAATAGGAGGTTTTCAACAATGTTTCTCTTCAAGTGTTGTAAGAGTTTTCATAGATAGTTTGATAGCAAGATAATGATAACAAGTAACAAAAGTAGCAAGGTGGGGCAATTGGCCTAATCCTTAATTATGCTAAGGACAAGCCGTTGGTACTTATTATAGTGATTAAAACACTCTTGAGGACACACATGAATATCATCAAGTTACTTTCACCATGATTCATTGGCTTTGCGTCCATTGCCTTGATATGTGGGTGGACTGGAGCTAAGGTATTGTTCTTACTTGAACAAACACCTATTTATGTTTATACCCTCCATGCAAGTACCCACAAATACAAGAGAATTAATTAAGATAAATCTAAACATGGCATCAAACATATTTATCAAAAACAGCCCCTCAAGGAACAATTCATAAACTGATCTTTACGTTTCTATCACTTCCGCAACCCATCATCTACACACTAATTCCATGATGACTTCCCCTATGCCCAAAGATGATGAAGCATCATGTAGTCGATGTTCACATAACACGACTAGAAGAAGAACAACACAACATAATATCAAAAAATTGAACGGTGATCAACTTCACATGATTACTAATAACAAGACTTCTTCCATGTCCTCAATAGCAAATAGAACTACTCACAACTCATCATATTGAACATGATCAGTGGGTATAAATATGTGATTAACAATCGAAACATACAATATTCCACTAAATAAACCAACTAGCATCAACTAAACATAATAACATTCCACCAGATAAATCAACTAGCATAAACCATAGGATGTACTCAACACTACAAGTACCCCCAGGTACCAATATGAGGTTTGATACAAAGATTGAACACAAGAGATGAACTAGGGTTTATAGATGAGATGGTCTTGGTGAATATGATGATTAAGATAATGATTCCCACGATTATGAGAACGTTGGTGATGATGAAGGTTTTGGTACCCCACCCCGGAGGGAAATTTCCTGACAGAATTGCTCCGTCAAAGAGCAAAAGTGCTCCTGCACTGGTTTTGCCTCGAGACGGCGAGGAAAGTCCCATAACTATTCTATTTATTTTTCTAGGTTAAATGGATTCATATAGGAGAAGGAGGTCAGGAGACGACTTTCGTGGGCTCCACAAGCCAGGTGGCGTGGCTTGGAGGTGGCTGCTCTACCTGCCCTTATGCCCCCTCTGAGACACTTCTTCGGTATTTATTTTTTCTAGTATGTTTTAAATATTTCAAAATAAATCTTTAGAAAATTTGATTTTTTTTGAGCTCGATAGAATTGATATCTCCGGTGTGGCTTTTTTTGGGCTAGAACTCTAACTACCAATAATCCTCCTCTTTTGATGTATCTTGCATCTTAACAGAAAAAAGACATTAGAATTGTATCATAATACGAAATATAACTTCAAAATAAGATATATAACAATAGGAAATTATGATGCAAAGTGGACATTTCAACTCCCCCCCAAGCTTAGACTCCCCTTGTCCTCGAGCGAATACCAAAGCTACTAAACATGACCACATGTTTATAGGGAGAGGTGTCAATAAAAGAATATATATACATTACAACATCATGATTTTAATTTTCAACATACCATGAAAAACAACTATTATTCATAGAACTTCTCATGATCAAGTAATAAGCTATTCGAATTTTAAAGTATAGACCATAAACTATCTTGAAACTCAACAAACTATGTTCTTTTTCATCAAGCAATTACAATTCATCATATTTTCTAGAAAATTCTATGTAAGAGCTTTTGTTTAGAAAACTTCACATACCCAACTATCATATAGTCTTCTAATGATTGTTGGTACTCAAATAATATTTTTAGAACAAACTATTTCAATCAGACACAAAGGAGGATACAGGCTTAGTGTTTCACCTCCCAACTTATTTACCTCAGGGATAATTGTCAACAATAATAACTCATGATCATATATATTCAAGTGGTTATATGTGCATGGATCTTTCCCCACCACATAATGTTGCCAAGTGGAGAATATTTGAGGTTAGATGGATGAAAATATTTTAACTCATGTATATAAGTAAAGTTTTAATATAAAAGGTAAAATATAGGCCCTCCGCAAAGAGAAGCAGATGTTGTCAGGTGCTTTAAGTAGGATGTGCAAGCTCTTAATGCAGAGGAACAACCCTTTATATTGCCCCTTATAATACTGACCTTTATTGAGTAGTCTTTCACTTTTATCACTCCACCATCATAAGCTTGTACAAACCTTATTTCCCTTACAATAAATGATCATACGTATTTGCGACAATTTTTATCGCATGTAGAAAAGACAACTTACTTGAAGGTCTTTCTTAATCCTTAGGTAGTTATGGTGGACTCTGATGGAAAGAAACTGGTTGAAGGGCTTTTGGATGCACAAGTAGTATCTCTACGTAGTACAAAAGTATTTGGCTAGCAGAGATTATAAACAAATACCGCATATTGAAAGGATCCATGCCAATATAACTTCTATGCAAGTGTACACGAACATAACTCATTACGTTGTCTTCCTTGTCCAACGTCAACTATTTGATCAAGTGTGAACATATTTAATGAGGATTAACAATCATAAAAGATGTTCAAGATAGTATATTTGCATCTGAAATATCTCCTCATTGTACGATTCTTTCATGAATTGTTTGAATGACCAATGTTTTGTTTGTTAAATTCCAATAGATTTTACTTTGTACACTCCATGTGAAGTCACCACTTCCCATGAGATAAGCATATGAGATTTATTTTGCAATGATGAGATGCATGACAATAAAAAGTAAAAGATACTTGTGCTAATCTATATTACAGAAACTCTCACGACTGGATACAGTGATAGTACATGGAGAAAAGAAATACTTACACACTACTGCATACTAGTAATTTTTATAAATCATGAGATAACTAAAGATCAAACTGAGAGAGATAATAATGGTAAATAATGGTGATAATATGATACCGGGGCACCTCCCCCAAGCTTGGAACAACCCAAGGGTGGTGTACATACACAAGTACTCAAGTATCCTTCGCTGATGGTGGTACGAAGAGGCAAGCTTGTCATCCTTCTTCCATGGCATAGATTCTCCATCTAGAAAATACGTTGTGATCTCTATAATATTGAAATATATAGCCAAACTCATCTTTTCAAACTTGGTTTCATAGTCACAGTTTTGGATCTGCACGTCATAAATTTTGGCTTGGATATCTTCAATCTTAGCGTGGAGGAGATCAATTGCCTCCCATGTCCTGGCACTCTCCAGCCTTTTCTCATGGGGAAACTCCAAGTCTTGGTGTGGTTTAAATCTAGAATACGCTCCACCATTCCCTTGCAGTTCAAGAGATATTGCTAAACCTCTCTAAGCATGTCATGCTCGTCTCCCTCCTTCTTGGGACCCTTGAGGTCCTTGATGTGCAATATCCCATATCTATACTCTAGATTTTTGGGACGTGTCATGAATTCAGGGAGATAAGGATTGATGACTTCTCAAAGAATTGATCATTGTAGGATCTTGATGACGACATGGCAATCTAGACCTCCAAACCTTGGAAGAAAACAACCAGAAGCAGGAACAAGGCAAAAAGTTGTAATATGGAGGTCAAAACTTCTCAACATATATATAATAATGGTTCATTTTGGAGGACAAATGGCACAATATGGATAAGATCCCTAGAAATGGTAGTGAAATAACCTATTTTAGGTGATAATCACTTACCTGTCACAACCCAAATTTTTCCTAAAATTTTGGTTGGGAAAAATAGAAGTATATGCATCCATATTTCTTGTGCATATTTTCTTTTGTGAGCAACATAGCCAAAAATTGAGTCAAATGCAACCTATGGAGGCCTCACCTGCAAAATAATTTTCAAAAATTGTATTAGGCAGAAAAGAAATTTCCTAGATTATTTATAAACCCTATTTTGTTGAGTGAACCAAATTTGAAAGTAGTTTATTTTGGGCAAATAAACTATAAGTAAAATTCTGGTTATATAAAAACAAAACACGAAATCAAAATCAAATTAAAATTATTCAAATAGGCCCACTAGGAGTGATTATTTTTGGAGAGCAAACATGTTTTAAAAATGTTCACCAGGTCAGAAATAATCTCAAAGTAATTTAGAAAATATTTCCTCTTGGGAGGAAATTCAAATTAGAAATTTAAAATCCAAACAATGAGTAGAAAACAAAAGCAGAAAATGAAAATATAAAACAAAACAAAAAAGGGCAGCCAAGCCAGCCAGGTAGCTAGGCCGGCCCGGCTAGCCAAACGGCCAAGCCTCTCTCTCTCTCTACCCCTGATGTGTGGCCCCCACACACCAAGTCACCCCTACCTCGTGCAACTGCCGCGCGATGGATGCGCCCACGATCAATCCCACTCACGCATTCTAGCCGCCTCGAGCCCCATGGTCGTATCCCATATATACCCCTCCCCTGGCTCTCTAAAAACCCTCTGCTCTCACTAGCCATCATCAGCAGGCTGATCCACCACAAGATCGCCATTGCTGCACTAGACTGAAACCCTACCCACTAAATTCCAGCCACCGTAGCCACTACGGGAGCCAACCACCACCACCACCACCACCCAAACCCCCACTCCACGACGACCCTTCTTGACATCACCGTCAATCCCGAGCCCCACTACAACCCCATGTTCATTCGATATCGAAGCTCAACATCGTCGTCATCATCGCTCCGGTGAGCACCACCATCCTCTTTAACGCGCACCCTATCCATCATGATCACCGTGGTCTGTCTCGCCTGCCTGACCCTTTTGCCACTTCGTTTCACCGATGGTTTGAGCACACCATAGACACCCAAGACGAGATCGACTTCGGCGACCTCTGTCCGCTTGACTCCATCGCACCAGCCCCGATCAAGACCACCAATGATCTCCTCGAGCCGCTTCGCTTCCAGCCGTGCCCTCCGTGCAGCCGAGGACCCAACACATCACCGACAACCACCGCACTCGAGCCATCCGCCATCATCCCCAAAATTTCCGGAGAAATTCCAACGAGGAATCACCGGTGAGCCCCGAATCCTAGCCTCTATTTAAATTGCAGGTGTTAGATAACGTATGAATGCACCATACTAAGTCACATAAACGGTTGAACCATTTCCCTCTAACCCTCGGGAATCCAACCTTTTGAGCTAGCCGCAGAAAATCTAGAAAATAGGGAAGTACCACATGTCACCCCTTGCCTGTTAGTTTATATCCAGAGAAAATCACAATTAAAAAGAAAAACACATTTTGCAGAAAAGTCCTTGAAACTTAAAACCATCATAAATAATTATCCATAGGTCAGAATTGAATGATTCTTTTTGCAAATGAAACTCTATGAAATGTAGTTTTAGAGAAATTTTAGAGAATTCATATTTGTACCATTCAAATTTTAAATTGAAATGTATTCATTCAAATACCAATTATGTCATAACCTTTAGTTTACCAATACAAAGGAGTTGATTCTTTTTGCAAATTGGAAGTAGTGATTTGCAGATCTAATTTATGTATTTATTGTAAATTTATAAATTATTAAAAAAGACATTCTGAACAAAAACATTTAGAATCCAACTACAAGGGATTTTGAATTCTTAAATGAAATAAAAAGGGATTTCCATTTTCGTGCCCCTTGTTCCTTAGTTGTAGTTAGTTTTGCCCAAGCCAACTAACTTTGCTCACTTTTCCCTCCCTCCTCCATCACCTGCTCACAAAAGGCCAAACGGAGCAACACCATCCAGTCAAAGCCTTTGACCATTACCTCTGGCTAGTGGGCCGGCCTAATATCCTGATAGGTGGGGCAACTTACCTCCCATGCGATGTTTTTAAACGCGTAATGGAAGGACATCGATGCAATTTGTAATATAAAAGGTTGTTATGCGATGTTTTAAGGCAGAAATAACCAAGGCCCAACCGGGCGATGAAACGGCTGTCAACAGAATGAGCTTATGTTAAGTCAGGTCAGCCCAACTTAATTTGGTAGTGCATCAAGCCCACATGCCAGACTAAACCCTTAATGTTCCCCTCTTCGTTCTCGGTAGTGGGCTACGGGTGGCGGAGCTATCGTTCTAAGATGCGGCATAGATGAGGTGAGTGAATTCAAAACCCTACTCCAAGCTGATTTAGATCTGACTGTGTATCCTCTATTTTCGATGGACTTGGAGTCTAGATTGCCTGGGGCGCGGGTGGGGTGAACGAGATGGTGATACTTGTGATCTGCGTTGGGTTTTCCATGAAGAGGAACGGGTTATCACAGCACAAAGTTGGTATGTATTTCACTCAGTTATGAAACCAGAGTTTATCGAACCAATAGGAATACCAATCCTCAACCGTCTTCAGCGGCTGCACACAAAAGAACAAACAACTTGCACCCAACACCGGCAAGAGGGTTGTCAATCCCCTTGATCTCGTTATTTGCAAGCAAGTGATTTGTGCAGCTAAGTGTACATAATTGTAAAGTGAAAATAAAATAAAAGCAAGGTAATGATAGCATTTGTGAATATATAAGTGAATAGACCCGGGGGCTGTGGAGTTCTCCAGTGGTATCTCTCACATAAATAGCATGCGGCTGGTAAACAAATTACTATTGGGAAATTGATAGAAAAGGGAATAATTATGCGATTTTTGCGGCAATGATCATGTGAATATAGGCATCACGTCCATAAGCAAATAGGCCGACTCCTGCCTGCACCTATTACTATTACTCCACTCATCGACCGCTACCCAACATGCATCTAGGGTATTATGTAAAACAGAGTAATGCTTGGAGAATAATGACATCATGTAGACAAAGTTGACTCAATTAATATGAATAAACCCCATTGTTTTATCCTTAATAGTAGCAACTCAAAGACACAACTTGTCCCCTTCTGTCAGTAGGATATAGAAACTCGCCAGGTCGAACCTAGTATAACGCACCACACGCAAATATGAAGCATTACGAAGCTATGATGATCATGCAAATATGAATCTTAGTATTCAGGTTTGACTCGAATACTTTTCATGAATAATCAAAACATAAACTCACAATTCATTAGATCTCAACAAACACACAATACAAAGGGATTACATCGGATATATCAAGGCAATGATGCGATGAACATTGTATTGAAGATCAAGAGAGAGAGAGAGAGGGAGAGAGAGAGGGAGAAAGAGAGAGAGAGATTGCCATCTAGGTACTACCTATGGACCCGTAGGTGTGTGGTGAACTACTCACACATCATGGTGAGGGCAGCAAGTGTCAAATTTCGGGCTTCGCAAAACCCAGAGAAGTTCGAACACAGGGGCGTGTGCGAAGATCCCCTACAACCTCATCCAACCTAGCTCGCTACTCGATGATTTCTATGACGAACTTGCACGATAACGAGGAAGCAGATGCACACGATGGTTTCCCCAGATTCGGGCTGTTGCGAAGCGTAATACCCTACTCCTGCTTTGGTGGATTGACTCATGAGGAGGTGAGTGGATGAACTAGTACAGTGGTGCTTTGCCTCGCGAGGGCGATCGGGTGGAGTTGTCTCTCTTCTGTGGCCTCTCTGTTGTCTTGTCCCTTCTACGGTGCAGCCTATGTTCTATATATAGTGCCCCGAGTCCTCTTCCCTTATCTCCATGGCGGGAAGGGATCCCACAACGGCCAAATTCGAAGGGGGATAGGAGTACATCTTTATCCTGTTGAAAGGTGGTCTTCGCCTGCAAAGTAGTTGTCGATCATGCAGAGGTGGGCTCGGTGATGACATCCTTCCTGCTGGGCTTGCGGTCGTAGTCTCGTTGCACCGGAATGGAAACCTTTGGGGGCGCTTTGGGAACCCGCATCCATCCTTTCCCCTCTTTGCACCAAAGGGGAAACAGCACAGCCTGGCATGCTAGCGCCCGCCTGTTTTGCCTTGCGTCATCCCTAGCCTCCCGAGGCTAGGTTCTGCATAGAGATCTCCTCCGCTCCGGAGGGGGCCTAAGGAGGCCCGTCCTTACTGGGCTCGATGATGCCTCCCTCGTGAGCTCAGACCCTCACGAGGGCCTTGTCTTGAGTGGGGGCTCGCCAAGCCGTGCCTGGCTGATGTGGTGGGCCATGCCCTGGGACGCAGGCAGGCAGTTCTGGGTACACCCATTCCAGAACACCGACATCAAGGTTGATGAAAGGGCCCTCCATGATCTATCTTTGAAAGAACATTTTCTCCCTTGGTGGTTTTGGTAATTAATAACAACATATATGTCATTGGACTCATGTTTTCACTAAGCTTATTTCAGGAAAAGTCCAATGATGGGATGGCTATGAATTGTGAGGAGATACCCCAAGATGCAAGGAATAGATTGGGAAAGCTTCAAGCTAGAAGACTCTCATTTTACTTTGTGAGAAATCACTTGGAGTCCATAGGAAAGCCAATATTATTAAAAGGGGGTAAGGTATTGTTGGTGAACAAATTGCTCCACGTGCACAATTGCTAGTCACCAAAAACACCCACAAGCTCTCCCACAAAATACTCTGTCAAAACCCTACCACTAAAAATCGGTGCCACTAAGATTTCCACATCGGCTACACCGAGTCCAAACCTATGACAAAACCCTAGCCAAACCCGAGATCTTCGGTGCAACCGTGTTCACTTTGGAGCTACGAGTTTCAACGACCACGATTCTGTTAACTAATTTCATAAAATCGAAATTTCCAAGTCTTATGTTCCGGTCTCACCGAGTCTTGGAAACTGCATCGGCCACTGATTTTGGTACAACCGAGTTTCCCATATCGGTCTCACCAAGTTTCCGAAAGTTGTGACGTTCAGATCGGTACAACCGATTTTTGCATTGGTTTCACCGAGATGGTCGATAATGTTGTAACAGTTGGATTTTTGGAGATGCCTATATATACCCCTCCACCACATCCCACTCGAAAGAGAAGCACTCAGAACAGTTCCCCACTTCCCATATCCAAATTTCTGAGAGGTAACCACCTACCCTTGTGTTGAGATCAAGATCATCCACTCCAACCATATGGATCTTGATTTCTAGCCTCCACAAGTTGCTTTCCACCCAATCAATCTATTCTATCAAGCCAAATCTGTGAGAGAGTGATTGAGTGTTGAGGAGTCTATCATCTTGAAGCACAAGAGCAAGGAGTTCGTCATCATTATCAAGTCTATTACCTTTTGGAGGGTGGTGCCTCCTAGATTGGTTAGGTGTTGCTTGGGAGCCTCCTACTTCATGTTGTGCGGTTGAAACAAGAAGTTTGTACGGGCAAGGAGATCGTCTACTTTGTGAAGATCTGCCCATAGTGAGGCTAGTGCTTCATGGATGGAAGCCGTTATGGAATAGTCAAGGTTGCTACTTCGCGGACCCTTATGGGTGGAGCCCTCCGTGGACTCTTGCGACCGTTACCCTCTGTGTTTGTAAGACTCCATAAACATGGATGTATGATAGCACCACCTATCGGAACCATGGGAAAAATCTTCGTGTCAACAATTGCGTTTGATATTCTAACCCTCACCTCTATTATATGTGTTTTTCTTTACTTTCCGCTGATATACATGCACACATGCATGTGTAGGGTGTGCTTAACTTGTTATCATTGCTACAATATGCCCACAACTAAACTTAGGAAAAGGTAGAATTTTTATTTGGTCAAGTAGTCTAATCACCCCCCTCTACACCTACTTTTGATCCTACAATCACCCCTCCAGTAGAGTGCCGGAACGTAGGTGTAGATGGCCTCCCATTGGAACAAAGACTTGCACGGTGAAAAAAGTGTTTAGGTGGCGCTTCTAGGGTTTTTGTAATATATGTGACTTTATAGGCCAAAGATGTGATGTCTATTGTGCAACTTTATTCGTGTAGACTATGTTGGGCCTCCAAGTGCAGAGTTTTGTAGGATAGTAGAAATTTTCCCTCAAGTGGATGACCTACGGTTTATCAATCAGTGAGAGGTGTAGGATGAAGATGATCTCTCTCAAACAACCATACAATCAAATACAAGAAATCTCTTGTGTACCCAACACACACAATACAACGCAAATTGTATAGGCGCACTAGTTCGGCGAAGAGATGGTGATACAAGTGCAATATGGATGATAGATATAGATTTTCGTAATCTGAAATATAAAAACAGCAAGGTAGCAAGTGTAAAACAGCGAGCAAAACGGTGTATAAAATGCTTGGAAATAAGGCCTAGGGTTCATACTCTCGCTAGTGCAATCTCCCAACAATGCTAACATAGTTGAATCATATGATCATCCCTCAACATGCAACAAAGAATCACTCCAAAGTTCCTATCTAGCGGAGAACAAATAGGTGAAATTGGTGTAGGTAGTAGAACCTCCTCAAAGTTATGCTCTCCGATCAATCTTTTGAGCTATTCCTATAAGTGTCACAAACAGCCCTAGAGTCCATAGTAAAGTAGCACCAATCATACATATCGATCAACCCTAATGTCACCTAGATACTCCAATTTCACCTCAAGTATCCATGGGTAAATTATGCGACATGCATCAAACAATTTCCGATCTAACATATTCAATACAACACAAAGAACTTCAAGGAGCGCCCAAAGATTTGTATAGGAGAATGTGGTATAAAAACGTGCAATCAACCCCTATGCATAGGTTCCCAAGGTCACTGGAATCCGCAAGTTGATGCCTTAACATATATCAAGTGAATCAATAGAATACCCCAATGTCACTATGGGTATCCCACGCAGGACACACATGAAGTGTTCTCAACTCCAATATTCAATCCAGCATAACGAGATCTCAAAGGGAAAGATACAATTCATCACAACAAGATAGCAAGGGAAACACCTTGCATGATCCAACTATATTAACAAAGCCCGTGATACATGAAGATTCTGCCATCTCAGGAACATGAGAGAGAGAGATATTGAACACATAGCTATTGGTACAACTCATTAGCCCTGAGGGTGGACTACTCCCTCCTCATCCTGGCCTCCTCCGGGATGATGAATATGGCCACCGAAGATGATCTACCCTCTTCGGCAAGGTACTGGAACGCCTCCAGCTTAGTTTTTCGTCGATACAGAGACTTGCGGCGGTGGTACGACGAGTTCTTTTTATTTCAGTGCTGGAATTACGCCAAAGGGAGCCACGAGGGGCCCACCACATATCAGGGCATGCCACTAGGCGATGGCGCCCTGTTGTGTGGTGACTCACTGGCACACCCCCTCCGGTAGGTCTTCGCTCCAATGTTGCTAATTTCCTCTAGAAAAATCACAAAAAAGTGTCGGTCGATTCCGAGAACTTTCATTTTCTCCACAAAACAACACCACGGTAATTCTGCTAAAAACAGTGTTAGTCCAGGTTAGTTCTAAATAAATAATATAAAGTGCATCAAAAACATATAAAAGTATTGTAAACATAGGTGAATATGGCATAAATACTTCATAAATTATTGTTACTTTGAATATGTATCAGCATCCCCAAGCTTAATTCCTGTTAGTCCTCGAGTAGGTAAATGATAAAAGAAATAATTTATGAAGTGTTAATGCTAGCATAGTGAATAGTTTTGATCATTGATAATTTCAGTAACTTTTCTAGCATCATAACTCACAACCTTTTCTCATAAAAACCATCATAATATAGTAGCAGTCAATTTACATGTCAGGGTTCAAACAATGCGTTCTATTGAAACTTAACAATCTATGTTCTTGGTCACCAAACAATTTCAATACATCATCAAGTCTAAGTAAGAGCTCCACATACTCAATTATCATATAGTGTTTTATGACTGCTAATACTCAAGGCATATTTTTGGAACAAACAATATCCATCGAAAACATAGAAAGATAGGGGCTTAAGGTTTCGCCTCCCAACATACTTTTCATAAAGGTAATTTTCAACAATAATGAATCATGATCAAATATATTTGAGTGGACATATATATATATATATATATATATATATGTTTCGGTCTTTCCCTACAACATGGTGCTTGCCAACTAATAGATTAAGGTTGGAATAATAAGTTGACTCAACATGAAAGTAAGTAACATGAAAGTAAATAGATTGTCCCTTCGTAGAGGGAAGCAGGGATTTGCATATGTGCCAGAGCTCATTGTTTAAAGCATAGATGAATATGTAATTTTGAGTGGTGTGCCTTTCCTGTCAATGTCACAATATATTATTCAATATCTTCCATACTAATCACATTGTTGGCGGTTCCCAAACAGAATCCATGGTTGCCCTCCAAATAATCAACTTTCTAGGGGGAGTTTTTGTTTATTTATTTTTGTGTTATGCAGGACTGGGAATCCTTTTGTACCAGCCTCTCTTGTGCAACAACAAGTGAATAAACACTCATATTGAGAATAACTCGCTTAGCATGGAAGATAATGACCGCTCATTACTCCATCAGCGGTAAGAGCACACAAAATAGATGTTGATTCGAATGTTTAGAGGTGGCATATGCAAATTTAGTTGGAATGGCAGTGAAATACCATGTATAGGTAGGTATGGTGGACTCTCATGGAAGAAACTTGGCTCAAGGATTTGGATGCACAAGTATTATTTCAAATTAGTATGAGGTTTTGGCTAGCAAAAGGTTCTAAACAAGCACCACATGTTGGATGATCCATAACAATATAACTTCTATGCAAATATACCCAAACATAACCATTACGTTGTCTTTCTTGTCCAACTTCAACTTATTTGATCATGTTTGAAAATAATTGATGGGTATTCACAATCATAAAAGATGTCCAATATAATATATTTATATGTGAAAGTTCTCTTTCTTATACTAATCATTCATGAATTGCTTGTATGGCCAATTTGATGATTACCAAACTTCAATAGATTTTACTTTATAAACCAGATGTGAACCTACTACTAGGCATAAAGCACATTGATAATTTCATATTTATGATATTTCATTGATTCATAATTAACTCATAGGATATAAGTGAAGCACAAGAGTAAACATCAAACCACACCTAAAGAAAGACGCCAGAAGCCCAGGCCCGAGGTCCCCTAGGGGTGGCTTGGGCCCAGGTATGGTGTCTCCTTGCATGTAGCCACGTGGCTCTTGAGGCATTGGGCCGCTGCGGGATTAGCACCCTCGGCAGGCGGTTGCGGAGGTGCACTCATTCCTTCATCGGAAGGGGACCTAAGGAGCAAAGATTCAGAGATATGCATCGTGCGAAAACCAAGGAAGGACAGGCGCTTATTCACCCCGGGGATCCACTTCTTCTTCCTCAGGTGCCACAGAGCTGGGCCGCTACGGTCCCCGGACTCCTTCCTCCACCGACGCGTGTGGGGACCCGGGGATGGAACGCCTTCGTCTGGTGAATGGCACCCCGCGAGAGGGGCGGCAGCCATGACTGTAGGCGAGGCATATCCTTTGCCACATGGAAGGGAGGAGGCGAGCGCTTGAGGGGCGCGCATCTTAGGGCGCTCTTCCGCAGATGCTCAAGAGACACTAACCTCAAAGTCACCAGGACCTAGGGCCACCAGGAGGGAGTTGTCTTGAGGCCTCACATAGTCCTCGGGAAGCACACCCCACTCGTTGAAGCGTGGCATCTTCTGGGCAAATGCTCTCCCGTTTGAATAGTTGTACAAGGGGAGCCCCTCCGAAGGAAGTGCGGCAAGTTCTCCACCGGTCAGGATGCGAAGCGCCTCGTGCAATGCGCTAGAGGAAAGATAAGACACCTGAAGCCTCATGGCATCGCCAAGACCGTCAACGGACCACATGGGGCGAGAACGAGGGGAGCAATTCACCGATGGACAAACTCCCTCACCACCATCACCGTTGTCACACCCGCATTCTTTAGGCTGGCTAACCTGGCCATAACCTGCGTGAGCCGCGGGTCGACAAGCTTTGAGTTCTCCCAACCGGAGCTCGGCTCTGCGGGGGCTACCGAGACTTGGAGCAGGGGGCTCTACATGGTGGCATCGACAAACACCCACTGCCCCTGGAAGCCCTCCGCATTCGGATGAAGATCGACATCGACGATCGCGCACACCGTCGCATCCAGCATTCGGAGCGACATGTACCCCGAGCATTGTCAGCTGGCGACCATTTGGATGGAGAAGAAGTGGCGAAGCAGTGCCTCGGACGGGGATATGCCCATGAAAGCCTTGAACAAGAACGCAAAAACAGAGATGAGGACGATGGACCCAGGATTGAGATGCAATGCGTTGACCTGGTTGTGCGTGAGCACGACATTGAAGAAATCAGAAAATGGCAGCAGCAAGCTAGAGAAGAGGGCATGGAGATGAAGAGGATGTCAGTGGCCTCCGAATCAACCAAAGACCGAGAGCCGGGCCAGATCTTCTTTGCCCTCCACTCGTTGGTATTGGCGGCGATTGCTTGCCGGACCTTGTCCATCCCCTCAAGATTGAGCACGGTGGACCGGCCCAGCGCGGGCTCTGGCCTTGGCTGGGGATTTAACCTCATCAAAGTCCTGCCACTCTTCTTATTGGGAGCCATGGTAGAGGGACAAATTGGAGCAAGCGCAAGACCTGGCGGGGAAGGTGTGAAACCGCGGAGGAGGGAGGAGCAGAAGACAGGCGCACGGTGGGGTAATGATGGTTCCGCCGTGTGCTCTAGGCTTTTGTCAGCAATGGCAGTTGCCAAGGCAACGTTGGGAAGTGGATGCGTTCGCGTCTTGTCGCATGCCATGCGTCAAGCCTGGCCCACAGGTGATTGGGGCCCATTGTCGACACGAAGCCAACCCGAGCGCGCCTCGTGCCATGGGGCTAAAGTCGGCGCTCTGGGACCGAGGTTACCGAGACCTGCCTGCCTGCAGCCCAACGCACGACCCACCTCGACGGCTTGGTACGGCCCAGTGGCAAGCCCCCCCAAGTCAAGGCCCTCATGAGAGCCTGGTCTCGTGAGGCGAACAATTCTAAGACCTTTAGAGGAGTGCCATCCCCCAGGCTGCCTCCCGAGGAGCGGAGATTTCTATGCAGGTACCCGGCCACATGAGGCCGGGATGACGTGGGCCATGACGACTGAGGCCAAGTGGGTGCCAGCGTTGCAGAGGAGGAAAATTTCCTCTTTCATGCTAAGGAGGCAAGGACGAACACGGGTTCCCAAGGAACCCCCCAAAGGTTTCCCTTCTAGTGCAAAAATACCAAGACCACAAGCTCGGCCAGACGGATGTCATCGCCGAGCCCACCTGTGCGTCACACTCGAAAGCTTTGCAGGCGAAGACCACCTTTAGTCAGGATAGGATGTACCTCCTGTCCCCTTTCAAATATGGTTGTTGTGGGATTCCTTCCCACCTGTGCGATAAGGGAAGAGGACCAAGGCCACTATAAATAGGGACTAGCTTCCACCGTGAGGAGGGATGATTCATCCGCACCAATAGACCTCGCGAGGTCGCTCGACCACTATACTAGTTCATCCTCAACTTCCCCATGAGGTCAATCCACCAAAGGCAGGAGTAGGGTATTACACCACAAGGTGACCCGAACCTGGGTAAAAACCGAGTCTCTTCGTTTCTTTTCCTTATGAGAACCGCAGGACAACCTAAGGTTTGTAGGACAGTAGCAATTTTCCCTCAAGTGGATGACGTAAGGTTTATCAATCTGTGGGAGGTGTAGGATGAATATGGTCTCTCTCAACCACCTTTGCAACCACATACAAGAAATCTCTTGTGTCCCCAACACACCCAATATAATGGAAAATTGTATAGGTGCAGTAGTTCAGCGAAGATATGGTGATACAAGTGCAATATGGATGATAGATATATATTTTTGTAATATGAGAATATAAAAACTTCAAGGTAGCAAGTGTAAAACAAAGAGAAAAATGGTGTACAAATGCTTGGAAATAAGGCCTAGGGTTCATACTTCCGCTAGTGCAATCTCCCAACAATGCAAATATAGATGAATCATATGATCATCCCTCAAAGTGCAACAAATAATCACTCCAAAGTTCCTATCTAGCGGAGAACAAATAGATGAAATTAGTGTAGGTAGTAGAACCACCTCAAAGTTATCCTTTCTGATCAATCTTTTGGGCTATTCCTATAAGTGTCACAAACAAACCTGGAGTTCGTAGTAAAATAACACCAATGATACATATCAATCAGCCCTAATGTCGCCTAGATACTCCAATGTCACCTCAAGTATCCGTGGGTAAATTATGCGACATGCATCAAACAATTTCAGATCTAACATATTCAATCCAGCACAAAATACTCCAAGGAGCACCCCAAGATTTTTATCAGAGAACATGGTATGAAAACGTGCAATCAACCCCTATGCATAGATTTCCAAGGTCACCGGAATCCGCAAGTTGACGTTGTAACATATATGAAGTGAATTGACACCCCAATGTCACTATGGGTATCCCACACAAGGCATACATCAAGTATTCTCAAATCCAATATTCAATCCAACATAACGAGATCTCAAAGGTTAAGATTCAATTCATCACAACAAGATAGCAAGGGAAACACTTCATATGATTCAGCTATACTAACAAAGACCGTGATACATCAAGATCGTGCCATCTCAAAAACACGAGAGAGAGAGAGATTGACCACATAGCTATTGGTACAAACCACCAGCCCTGACGGTGGACTACTCCCTCCTCGTCCTGGCCTCCTCCAGGATGATGAAAATGGCCACCGGAGATGATCTACCCTCTCCGGCAGGGTACTGGAACGCCTCCAGATTGGTTTTTCGTCAATACAGAGAGTTGCGGCGGCGGAACAAGGATTCTTTATTTATTTTTGGGGTTTCTGGGATTCATAGGATTTTTCAGCATTGGAATCATGCCAAACGGAGCCACAAGGGGCCCACCACATATCAGGGCGTGCCACTAGGGGGGCGCTCTGTTGTGTGGTGGACCGCTCACACACCCCCTCCTATAGGTCTTCACTACAATGTTTCTTATTTCCTCCAAAAAAATTACAAAAAAGTTTCGGGCGATTCCGAGAACTTTCATTTTCTGCACGAAAACAACACCACAGTAATTTTGCTGAAAACAGCGTCAGTCTGGGTTATTTCTAAATAAATCATATAAAGTGCATAAAACCCATATAAAAGTATTGTAATCATATGTGAATATGGCATGAATACTTCATAAATTATCGATACATTGGAGATGTATCAAGAGGGGCATCAAGAGGCGTCTGAGGGAGGCACAAGCCATCACGGCGCGCCCCCTGGTGGCACGCCCTATTGGCTTGTGTATCCCTCATGGCTCTCTCGGCCACCTCCTAAAGTTCCAGGTCTTCTTTTGGTCCAGAAAATCCATCAAAAAGTTTCATGGCAATTGGACTTCGTTTGGTACTGTAAACCTGAAAAGTCAAAACATGCAGAAAACAGTAATTAGCACTAGGCACTGGGTCAATAAGTTAGTGCTCAAAACTATTATAGGTAAACAAATGCCCAAAAAGTATCCTAGAATGATAATATATTAGCATAGAACAATAAAAAATTATAGATACATTGGAGACGTATCAGCATCCCCAAACTTAATTCCTTCTCGTCCTCGAGTAGGTAAATGATAAGAACACAATTTTTGATTTGACATGCTACCCATTATGTAGTCTTTGCTATGTATGCTCATTGAGAAATGATGAATTAACATACATAAACATAGTAATATTTATAAGTATAAGAACAAAATCATTGAATTTTCGAAGTATACAATCCTAAAAGAATGTTTACCCCTACTCATCTTATTATATTAGCAAGGCATGACTCCGTCTTCACCATATCAATACAAATGTCAAGCACCACGGTGTCTAAGTCAATAAATTGGATCGTACTTTTTCAATATACATCAGTTTTTTATTCTTCTCGCAATACATGAGCGTGAACCATTGGATATAGAATAAAGGTGGAATATAATATGATGGTAGACATCCAAGGGGTAAAAAGTGGAGAAGATAGCGTCACATCAACTAGGCATACCAACGGGCTATGGAGATGCTCATCGACATATGCCAATGAAGGAGTAGGGATTGCCATGCAAATGATGCACTAGAGCTATAAGTGTACGAAAGCTCAAATAAAGCTAAGTGGGGTGTGCATCCAACTTGTTTGCACATGAAGCCCTCGAGCATTTGAGGAAGCCCGTGGTCGCAATATACAAGCCAAGTTTATAATTAAAAGGTAATTCCCACTAGCATATGGAAGTGACAACATATGAGGCTCTCTATATGAAGGACATGGTGCCACTTTGAGGCACAAGCGTGGTAAAGGTTAGTAGAAAAGTCTCCTCCAATCATATACTTTTATATGGTGGGATCATTTGGCCTCCCCCATTTTTATTTTATTTTTTCGTCCGTAGTCTCCTTCGGACATCTGGGGTAATCATAGTCTCCATCATCCTTTCCTCACTAGGACAATGCTCTAATAATGATGATCATCACACTTTAAGTTACTTACAACTCAATATGAAGTACTGATAGGAACATATGACTCTATATGAATGCCTTTGGAAGTGTACCAGGATGTGCAATGATCTAGCGTGACATGTACCAAAAACATGATGAACAATGGTTTTGCCACAAATACTATGTCAGCTTTGTATGATCATGCAAAGCAATATGACGATGAACGAACTAGTCATGCGAAGTGACAATGGAATTTGTGGAATGGCTATGGAAATTCCATAATAGGTAGGTATGGTGGCTTTTTTGAGGAATATATAATGAGGCTTATGTCCAACAGAGCGTATCATGTCACATGGTTTGTATGCACTCGTGAAAGTTGCACCGATCCTTGAGGTGAGAATGGGTATGCACGGTACCGAAGAGGGTGGCAAATATGAGAAGGTGAGGATGAGTATGTAAATGGTGTCACATTAGTCATAAATAACTCATATACTTCTTAAAAAGTTTTATTAGTTTTATCAAAAATCAAAGTACTCCTCGCATGCCCTGAGGGAGGAGGTTGGTAGGAGTTTTATTAGTTTTATCACAAATCAAAGTACTCGAAAGAACACTAGGATTTCGACGAGGAATAAAAATGCTCACACATCATCACCATACCTCTTTAATTTTTAGATTAATAACAAGTTAACACATCTTAATCTCGACACATTTATGAATCAACAATTGCGGACTCAGACCTTTTTCATATTACCACATCAATGTCATAAACACAAAATTTCTCTATATGTGCTACATGACGGTTTTGATTATCATTCATTGTATACCTATTATTTTTGAACTAGCCTTATGACCCATGCAAATTACCATGACTATTTATTAAGCTCTCAAACAAATATAACTGAAGAACAGAGCATATTATTTCTATAAAATCCACACGCCACCGTCCTAAAAAATATACAAGTGAAGTACAAGAGTAACTGCCAAGCTCAAAAGATATAAGTGAAGCACATAGAGTATTCTAGCAAATTATAATGAAGGCATGTATCTCTCAAATAGGTGTCTCCACAAAATGATGATTGTGACAAATTGGAAGTAAAACCAAACAACGCTCCAAGCAAAACACATATCATGTGATGAATAAACATGTAGCTCCAAGTGACATACCGATGGGTTGAGATGGAAGTGGGGATGCCTTCCGGGGCATCCCCAAGCTTAGACGCTTGAGTGTTCCTTAGAATTTTACTTGGGGTGCTTTAGGCATCCGCAAGCTTAGGCTCTTGCTACTCCTTATTCCGTGGTCCATCGTGATCACACCCAATACTTGAAAACTTCAATCACACAAAACTCAACAAAACTTCGTGAGATCCATCAGTATAAGCAACATATTGCATACTTTAGGTACTGTGATAAATTGATTATTAATTCATTTTTGCATAATATGTACTATATTCTAACTTACCCATGGCTTATACCCACCGATACGATCCATAGCATAATCAAAAGAAGCAAATTATGCGAGCAAAACAAAATCTATTTACAACAGGACAATCTGTAGAAATATGTAAAGTGCCCATACTTATGTAACGCTAAATTTATGAAACATTACGAAAACGTGAATAATTTGTATAGAAATGTTGTGTAAATATTTTATATCATTATCATGCTCGAGTAAAAATGAAAATTCATGTACTGGAGTCAAAGTTTCTGTTATGTTTCAGCATCATTTCTACTCATCTTGTGAGTCATCCCAAAGGCTTTAGTTGCCACAAACACTAATTAAAACATGAAAACATAATCATTACAGAGGAAAAAATCATGTTATCACAAAATAATAGAAAGAAAAACCAAAATTTAAGATACATATTGGGTTGCCTCCCAACAAGCGCTATTGTTTTATGGCCCTAGCTAGGCATAATGCATAGTTTCAAGTGTTGTCATCTTGGAAACTCATCCCATAAGTGGCTCTCATGATTGATTCATAAGGTGTTTTAATTTTATTCCTAGGGAAGTGTTCCATTCCTTTCTTTAATAGGAACTGAACCTTATGTTTCCCTCTTTCATATCAATAATTGCACTTATAGTTCATAAAAATGGCCTTCCGAGTATTATGGGACAAGAAGGGTTGCAATCAACATCAAGCACAATGAAATCTAAAGGAACATATTTTTTTGCAATAATAAGCACATCATTTATTCTACCTAAAGGTTTCTTGATGGTAGAATCCGCAAGATGCAAGTTTAGGGAACATTCTTCAATATTAGTGAGAACAAGCACATCACATAAAGTTTTAGGAATGGTTGAAACACTAGCACCAAGGTCACACAAATCACTGCATTGGTATTTTTTGATATTTATTTCTATAGCAGGTTCCTACTCATCATGCAATTTTCTAGGAATAGAAACATCAAGTTGAAGTTTCTCATCATAAGCTTTTATACATTGGTGAGATAATAATGGTTTGCAAAAAGGTTATACATTCTACTAAATAGCAACTTTCATAACAAAAGTCCTTGTAATCCAATATAGTGCGCACATCGCTAGTTCAAGTTTTGACCTCTCCAAACCAACTTTTTCAGTTTTAGCATTAAAATCATCACCCTCCAAGCAAACGGGGTGCTTTATAACTAAAGTTGACTCATCTCTAGTGCCTTTATCATTTGTATTCAGAGAGGTAAACAAATATTCAATGTGATAAGTACCAATCATTTTAATATCTTCATCATGATTCCACTAAAAATTGGGTGGAAGAGCTTTTTCTAAGAATTCACGCTTAGCTTTCAACTTTCCAGTACTCTCCTTACTTTCATTAATACATATTTTTATAGATTTAATAGTCTCGTTGAATCATGCTTGTGTGGTAAAGTTTTACTTTTGACAGTTTCTACATCAAGAGCAATTCTATCCATGTTTTTAGCCAAAGTATCAATCTTATGCAAATTTGCTTCTACCATAGTATAAAAAACCTTTTGAGAACCAATAAATTCCTTAATCGAGTTTTCAAGATCAGAAGGTATCCTATTCTCATTTGGAGAATAATTTCCATAAGAATTTCCATAGCTGTTAGAGGAATTACCGGGCTACGACCTAGTATTGAAATTTCCTCTATAAGTATTTTTATTGAAATTGCTTCGTGAGATATAGTTCACATCAATAGCTTCATTATTTTGCTCAATAAAATTAGAAAAAGGCATATCATTTGGATCAACATGAGTATTTATGCTAGCAACCATATTCATAAGAGCATCCACTTTTTTAGTCAAAGTAGTGATTTCTAAAACAAAATTTACCTTCTTACCAGTTAGAGCTCTCTCGGTGTGGCATTGAGAATAAGTTGTCATAATTTTTTAGAGAAGTTTGTGTTGGGGAAAGTTGCATGGGAAACAAAATTTTTTTCCTATGCGGAGGCAAGATCTATCCATGGTGACAAGCATCTATGAGAGGGAGAGTGGATCTACATACCCTTGTAAATCGCTAAGCGGTAAGCGTTAAGAAACGTGGTTGATGTAGTCAAACGTCTTCACGATCCAAATCGCTAGCCGTCTCGCGATCCGATCACGGTCCGTCCGGATCTAGCGCCGAACGGACGACACCTCCACATTCAGCACACATACAACTTGATGACGATCTCCGCCTTCTTGATCTAGCAAGAGGAGGCAAAGAGGTAGTTGAGTTCTCCGGTAGTGCGATGGCGTAGCGGCGGCGATGGTGGAACTATTCTGGCAGGGCTGCGCCTAAGCACCGTTAGAATCTATTTGATGGAGGAACTAGGGAATAGAGAACCAGCATGTGGACTTGTGATTTTGGGCTATATTCCTCTAGTATATATAGGAGGGAGGGGGAAGGAGGCAGCCCTAGGGTTTCCCCTAGGTGATTCGGCCGAAGTAGGAGGAGGTGGAGGAGTCCACCTCCGATCCTACTCCAAGTAGGATTCCAATCCTACTTCGATACCCTTACCTCTCTTTGGGCCTTGTGGGTCTGGCTTGCCCAGACCACTAAGGTCTGGTGCACCACCCCTCACACCCATGTGGCCTCCCGGCGTGGGTGGCCCCTCCCGATGGCCTCCCGGCACCCCCAGTACACTACCGGAAATACCCGAAACTTTTTTGGTGACCAAAACGGGACTTCCGATATATCAATATTTAACTCCCAACCATTCCAGAGATCCTCGTGATGTACAGGATCTTATCCGGCAATCCGAACAACCTTCGGTCACCTCCTTGCATAACTCAATACTACCGAAATGCCACCAAACGTTAAGTGTGCAGACCCTGCGGGTTCGGGAACTATGTAGACATGACCGAGACACCTCTACGGTCAATAAAAAATAGTGGGACCTAGATGAACATATTGGTTCCTACATATTCTATGAAGATCTTTATCGATTGAACCTCTATGTCAAGGATTCAGTCAATCCCGTATACTGTTCCCTTTGTTCTTCGGTATGTTACTTACCCGAGATTCGATCGGTATCTCTATACCTAGTTCAATCTCGTTACTGGTAAGTCTCTTTACTCATTCCATAATACAAGATCCCATGGCTAACACTTTAGTCACTTTGCTTGCAAGACTTATTGTGATGTTGTATTACCGAGTGGGCCTTGAGATACCTCTCTATCATACGGAGTAACAAATCCCAGTTTTGATCCATGCCCACTCAACAGACACCTTCAGAGATACCTGTAGATCATCTATATAGTCACCCAGTTATGTTGTGACATTTGATACACACAAGGTATTCCTTCGGCGTCAGCAAGTTGCATGATCTCATGGTCATAGGAACAAATACTTGACATGTAGAAAACTATAGGAATAATCTGACACGATCCCGTTATCAAATGACATCTCATGTAAATGTCTAGGAAACCTTGACCATCTTTGATCAACGAGCTAGTCTACTAGAGGCATACTAGGGACACAATGTTGTCTATTTATCCAGACACAGAATTGAGTTTTCAATCAATACAATTATAGCATGGATAATAAACGATTATCATGAGCAAGGAAATATAATGTAACCATTTTATTATTGCCTCAAGGGCATATTTCTAACAGTCTCAGACTTGCACTAGAGTCAGTAATCTAGCTCGCATCACTATGTGATTTACATTATAATGAATCTAACACCCATATAGTTCTGGTGTTGATCATGTTTAGACCTTGGAATTGGTTTAGTCAACGGGTCTGCGACATTCAGATCCATGTGCACTTTGCAAATATTTATGTCCTACTCCTTGATGTAATCGCGGATGGAATTGAAGCGTCGCTTTTTGTGTCTGGTCCTCTTGTGAAACCTTGGTTCCATGGCCAGAGCAATGGCACCAGTGTTGTGACAGAACAGAGTCATTGGATTCAGTGCACTGGGCACTACTCCAAGATTTGTCATGAATTCCTTCATCCAGACACCTTCGTTTGCCGCCTCCGAGGCTGCGATGTACTTCGCTTCGCATGTAGAATCAGCTACCACGCTCTGCTTGGAACTGCACTAGCAAACCGCTCCCCCAAGGAAATATAATAATAACCATTTTATTATTGGCTCTAGGGCATATTTCCAACAGTTTGGTGGACTCTCCTAAGGTCACATCCATAAAGGTACCACATGTAGCAAAATCTAGAAGATTTCTAGACACAAAGTTTAGTTCCGCATAGAAATTTTGGATAATCATCCACAAGTTTAACCCATGAGTAGGACAATTTATAATCATCAATTTCATTCTCTCCCAAGCTTGTGCAACATGTTCTTGATAATGTTGTTTAAAATTTGTTATTTGATTTCTAAGGGAGTTGATCTTAGCAGGATGAAAATACTTGGCAATAAAAGCATCTTTACACTTATCCCATGTTCCAATACTATTACATGGTAAAGATGAAAAACAAGCCTTAGCTTTATATCTTAGTGAAAAAGGAAATAAATTTAATTTCACGGCATCATTATCCATGTCCTTTTTCTTTTGAATATCACGAAGTTCAACAAAAATATTAAGATGAGAAGCGGGATCCTCATTAGGACTTCCCAAAAATTGATCTTTCATGTCAAGATTTTGCAATGCAACATTAGTATCAAAGGCATCCGCACTAGTGGCGGGTCATATAGGAGTACTAATAAAAGCATTGTTCTTAGTATTTGAAAAGTCATAGAACTTAGTAGTATCTTGTGACATGGTGGCCGAGCAAGCAAAGTAACAAGCAAGACAATTAAACTACCAAATAAAGGAGTAAACTAGTAACTATCAGCGTTCTGGGAATGGGGGTACCCAGAACTTCCTGCCTGCGGCCCAGGATATGGCCCACCTCGTCAGCTAGACACGGCCTAGCGCGGCTCCACTCAAGACAAGGCCCTCGCGAGGACCCCAGGCCCGCGAGGAAGAATGACATCAAGACCAGCAAGGACGGGCCTCCTCAGGCCCCCTCCGGAGCAGCGGAGATCTTTATGCAAAACCCAGCCTCAAGAGTCAAAGATGACGCTGGGAAGGACAGGCGAGCGCTAGTGTGCCAGGCGGTGCAGTTTCCCCTATGTTGCAAAGGGAGGAAGGATTACGCGGGTTCCCAAAGTGCCTCGCAAAGGTTTCCATTCCAGTGCAACAAGACCACGACCACGAGCCCCACAAGGCGGATGTCATTGTTGGGCGCACCTCTGCATCATCGACAGCTACTTTAATTGCAGGCAAAGACCACTTTTGGATAGGGCGGGGATGTACACCTGTCCCCCTTCAAATTTGGCTGTTATGGGACCTCTTTCCGCCATTGTGATAAGGGAATAGGACCCGAGCCACTACTATATATAGAGGCTAGGCCACATCGTAGAGGGGAATAAGGGAACCATCCAACAGAACCACTCCACGAACCACAAGGCAAGCCAGAGAGCCAAGAACACTACTAGATCCCCCTCACGAGGCTCAAAACCACTGTACTAGTTCATCCACCATGCCTCCCCGAGAGGCAATCCACCAAAGCAGGAGTAGGGTAGTATGCTTCCAAGCGGCCCAAACCTGGGTAAACCACCCTGTTCATCTTCTTCCTCATCATCAAGGGAGGTCGCCGTAGTAACCATCGAGTAGTGAGCTAGGTAGGGTGAAGCAGCGGAGGATCTTCGCTCACGCCCCTGTGTTCGAACCGTGAGGGTTTTGCGGAGCCCAAAATCCGACATTTGGCGCGCCAGGAAGGGGGTGTGTCGGAGTCTTCTTCAAGCCTCGCTCTCCCCCCGATCCACCACTCTGATGGCCGGCGCCCAACAAGCTTCCTCGAGCCGTGGCGAATCAGCTTGCATCGACCCATCGCTACCGTCGAGGCCCCACGGCCGAGCAACATAGTGCTGGGCGAATAGTATCAAGCCGCCATTATCGCCTCCACTGTCGCCGCCCCTCGCGCCGCCCAAACACATGGCGGGCGGGCGGCGTCTTCAGCATCGTCATCGCCTCGCACCTACGTGGAGGACCTTGACATGCATGATGCACTACTGCTGGCAAGCGAGATGCTCCGCCACCGCCTGTCGCACAGGGGCTTCGACACGTGGGTCGTCCACGTCGTGGAACTGATCGCCGTCGCGTGGAGGGCCATGGATCCTCACCCTTCTTCAGGCGTTGGGGGCTCGTTTGCTGCGCCTGTCCCCCAGCCCGTCAATGGTGCGCCCATTCAAGCCCTGGGCAAGCTCGAGGGGGCCCGCCGCACGTCATGCTCCGTCTCCTTCGAATTCTGGTGGCCGATTTCAGGCACAACCCGGCCACGACGACTGAGCACATGAAGGAAACAATAGGGCACCCCACGAGCATGCCTCCGTGACCCAATGGACCTTCAACAACCTGGATTGACCAGGCGGGAGCGCGCCATCCTGCGCAGGGAGCAAGCGGTGCAGGCGTCCGGACAAACAAGCAACAACGGCGAAGGCCCATCGGATTGCCGAGGAAGCAATCCACATTAGGAGACGCGAGGCCCACCCAACGGTGGTGGCAGAGGTAAGCAACTTCACTCCGAGGCTCGATGCAGGAGCGTTTGCGGGTTGTGCGCGCAGGGCGGCGGCATGCCGGCGCCTGGAGGAGCTGTCCCTGGCATCCCGCCATACGGCTCAGGAGGAGAACTGGGCCCTTATGTGGAGCCCTATGTACCATGCTATGTCATGCATAGGGACGCCACCCCGGATTAGGCACCTGCCATAGGCGCCAATGCCCCCCAAGAATAGGGAGAGCCCCGGGCGTCCTCCCCGAGCTGGGCTTGGGGGTTCCCCCGACAAAGCACCAAGCCCGGAGGACGCAAGCAGGAGAAAGGGGGAGGACACCCTAGGCCCGTGGGGCACGGCGCAAGCTGTCACCCTTGCGACCTCAGGAGTGATGACCTGGGGGGAGACAGCAAGGTACAGGTAACGCAGGCCACCCACGGCAACTGGAACGCCGACGTGGCCTCGGGAGGCTGGGCCTCACAAGGCCCTCGAGGCGATTCCCGACCAACGTCCGGATGCTTCACGAGGCGGCTTCATCGACAAAACACTTTTATGGCCACGCCAGATGCATTGTGCTCATGTTTGGGCCGCGGGAGCGCAATCCTGTGGCTACACGGGGAAAGCACATTCGTGTTTGGGTCATAGAGGGGCGCAACTGAGCAGGAATGCACGAGGTAGCTCTTAACGGTGTTGGGAGCAACCAGGCCGAGTGCATGGGGCTTGCCCAGCTATCTAGAGGATTGACACTCTCACATAATAATGAGTGGGTTGTATATGCCCGGAGCCCCTCGAGGATGCGGAGGGGTTCCTTCCCACGTAATGTGGAAGCCAGAGCTCCACGCTAGCGGTCAAGTCAACACTGCTCATCAATGGCTATGCCGATGCAATGTGGATGCCCCACAGTCAGCACTGGGGGAAGACGAAGACTAGTCTAGGTGCCGGACTCGATTGTTATTTGCTCTTCTCGTATTTGGATTTGCCAACTTTCCTGGAACAAAACTCGGGGCTTTTTCCAAATCTTGTTTTAAAGAAATGGGCCAGGGATTCGTTTTCATCGCCATTTCCCACCTTGGGTTTTCTCTCTTCAGGTCGAGCACTCGCGTGCTCCCCTCCCCCTCGCACCCCACGAGCCGGGGCTAGGGGGCACGGTGCTCGCATCTCGCCAAGGCCTTGGCGCCAGAATCCTCGCGTGGTACTCCTGGATGAGTTAGCAGGCGCTTGGGGCTTTATACTCGATTGGGGGATCCATTCACGACCTGATGCGCCATCTTGGAGCCTCGGGAGGCCCACCCCTCCCGGGGCAGGAAACAAATTTTTTCTTTGGGGAGCCACTTGAGCGTTAAAGGGGGATCCTAAGCAGTACACCTCAGGACCCTTACCGGTCATATAGCCACTCGCCTCTCGATTCGTCCTTGGTGATCCGATCTGCATCGAGGGTGTCGGGGCCTCGCCCCGTAGTTGCGTCCTTACTGATCCGGTCGTACACTACTGTGGTAGGGAGATGTACGGGACTGGGACTTGTCGATGTTGAGCCGCTTGAGCGTCAAAGAGGGCTCCTGAGAATCACACCTCAGGAGCCTTATGAGTCATATAGCCACTCGCCTCTCAATGTCGTCCTTGGTGATCTGGTTGGCTTCGAGGGTGTCAAGGCCTCACCTCGCAGTTGCGTCCTTGGTGATCTGGTCGTACACTACGGTGGTAGGGAAATGTGCGGGACTGGGGCCTGCGGACACAGAGTGCCGAAAGGTCTCCCATCCTGCCTCACCCGTAAGAAGAAGGGGTCCACAGGACGTATGGACTCCACAAGCGCCATAGCCACGCCTCCCTTGGAGCCTACCGCGAGCATGCGAAGCTAAGTACTCTTATAACAACCGGAAGGTCGCCTCAATTAACGAAAACGCAAAGGCCAGTACAGATAGCAGAAGCACAAATAAAAAGAGGCAAGCACCCTAATTCATTACATGTCCGAAAAGCCTCCCTTGGTTCTTTGATTGCAGGAGCAGGAAAAGGAGGAAAAGGTGAGAAAGCCCCCCACGGGGGCTACCGCTTTGGGAGCCCCAGGGTCCGTGCATCAGCGCTCAGTCGGTGTCCTCCTCCTTCACGGGCCCGTGAAGGCGCGCCGACGCGGACGTTTCAAGAGGAGAGGAGCGACGCCGTGGAGGTTGTCTACCCCTCGAGGTCCAGGCACGGTGGCTCATCATAGCTGCTATCGTTGCTATCGTTCGGGCTCTCTTGGGAGGGGGTGTTGCTGCCACTGGAGGCGCGGCGCCCGTCATGCCAGGCGCACAACACATGTTGAGCCTGGCCCATAGGCGTGGTGGGCCCGCGGCGCTTCGAGCCGTCCTCGACGGCATCACACGGAGGCCGGCTCATGTGTGCCTTGGTCCCGGGGGCTACTGTTGGCGTTCTGGCAATGGGGGTACCTAGACCTGCCTGACTGCAGCCCAGGACATGGCCCACCATGTCAGCCAGACATGGCGTGGTGCAACTCCACTCAAGACAAGGCCCTCGCGAGGACCCTAGGCTCGTGAGGAAGAACGACACCAAGAACAGAAAGGACGGGCCTCCTCATGCCCCCTCTTGAGCAGAGGAGATCTCTATGCAAAACCTGGCCTCAGGAGTCAAAGATGACGCAGGGAAGGACAGGCGGGTGCCAGCGCGCCAAGCGGTGCAGTTTCCCCTTTAGTGCAAAGGGAGCAAGGACGTACGCGGTTTCCCAAAGCGCCTCCCAAAGGTTTCCATTCTAGTGCAACAGGACCACGACCGCGAGCCCCGCAGGGCATATGTCATCACCGATCCCACCTCTGCATCATCGACAGCTACATAGCAGACGAAGATCACCTTTGGACAGGGCAGGGATGTACTTCTGTCCCCCTTCAAATTTGGTAGTTGTGGGATCCCTTCCTGCCATTGTGATAAGGGAAGAGGACCCAGACTACTGGATATAGAGGCTAGGCCGCACCATAGAGCGGGACGGGGGAACCATCCAACACAACCACTCGACGAACCACAAGGCAAGGCAGAGAGCCAAGAACACTACTAGAGCCCCTCACGAGGCTTGAAATCACTATACTAGTTCATCCACCACACCTCCTTGAGAGGCAGTCCACCAAAGCAGGAGTAGGGTATTATGCTTCCAAGTGGCCCGAACCTGGGTAAACCACCATGTTCATCTTCTTCCTCGTTATCGAGCGAGTTCGCCGTAGTAACCATCGAGTAGTGAGCTAGGTAGGGCGAAGCAGCACAGGATCTTCGCTCACGCCCCTGTGTTCGAACCTTGAGGGTTTTGCGGAGCCCGAAATACGACAGTAAAAAGCAAAGCTAAATATTTTTACATTTTTATTTTAATGAAACAAACAAAATATAATAGAAAACAAAAAAATTATAACAAGTGAATCATAAGTTGTGTGAATTTACTTGATAGTTGGTGATGATACTCCCCGGGAACGACACAAGAAATCCTTCCTGATACTTGTGATCTGCGTTGGGTTTTCCATGAAGAGGAACGGGTAATTGCAACACAATACAGGTAAGTATTTCCCTAATTTATGAAACCAAGGTTTATTGAACCAATAGGAATATCAATCCACAACCGTATTTAGCGACTGCACACAAAAGAGCAAACAACCTACACCCAACGCAGGAAAGAGGGTTTTCAATCCCCTTGATCTCGTTATTGGAAGCAAGTGAAGTGTGTAGATAATTATAAATTGCAAAATAAAATAAAAGGTAAATAAGAACAACATGGTATTGATAATTTTGTAAATATATAAGTGAATAGACCCCAGGGCCATAGTTTTCCCTAGCAGCATCTCTCATGAAACTAAGCACACGGTGGGTAAACAAATTACTATTGGGCAATTGATAGAAAAACACGTAGTTATGCGATATTCATGACAATGATCATGTGTATATAGTCATCATGTCCAAAACAAATAGTCTGACTCCTACCTGCACCTATTACTACTACTCCACTTCAAGAGCGCTTCTCTGCTTGCCACTCTACATATTAAGTTCATGACAAACAGAGTAATGCATGGAGAACGATGACACGATGTAGACAAAGTAAACCCAATCAATATGGAAAAAAACCATTGTTTAATCCTTAGTGGTAACAACACAAAGACATATCTTGTCCCCTTCTATCACTGGGATATAGAAACTCATTAAATTGAACCCACTACAACACACCCCTCTCACTGAAGAAAGATCAATCAACTTGGCCATAGCAAATCAATAGATCAGAGAGAATTACAAAGCTATAATGATCAGGCAAATAAGAATCATAAAAATTCCAGAGAAGACTCAAATATTTTTCATGAATAATCTGAATATAAACCCACAATTCGTCGGATCCCAATAACCGCACCACACAAAAGAGTTACATCGGATGGATCAAAGCAAAGATGCGATGATCATTGTATTGAAGATCAAAAGAGAGAGATATACATCTAGGTACTGACTACGGACCCGTTGGTTTGTGGCAACTACTCACACATCATCATCAGGGCAACAAGGTTGATGAACATGCCCTCCGTGAATTATCCCCCCCCCCGTCCGACAGGGTGCTGAAACGGTGCTCCGGGTAAGATTGTGATGGAACAGAGACTTGCGGCGGCGGAAAAAGTGTTTCGGGACTGCCCATAGGGTTTTTGGAATATATGTGAGTTTATAGGCCATAGAATGGGGGTAGGTGACCCACCAGGTAGGGACAGGCCATCAAGGCGCGACTACCCCCCTAAGCGCATGTATTCTTTTTATCCAAAAAAATTAGAAACAAGTTTTGGGCCAATTGGACTTCTTTTGGTACTGTAAACTTGAAAATCAAAAACACACAGAAAACATGAACTTGCACTGGGCACTGTGTCAATAGGTTAGTGCTCAAAAATAATATAAATTGGTAAATTATGACTAAAAAGTATCATAGAATGATAATATAATAGCATGGAACAATCAAAAATTATAGATACATTGTAGACGTATCAGCACTCTAAGCAATGTGTACAATTTTAGGAGCATGATAATACAACTTAAGAGGGAAATAAAAATAGTTTACTTTTCGTCTAAGAGCATCAAACAGAAGTTAGTACATAAAGGTACATAAAAGATACTTTATATACCTCCATGCCCTCTTCCTTCGGGCGTGCCTTCCATCTTTGACATCCTCTCTCTTGCTAGGATTTTTTCCTGCATTGACATGTGCAAAAGAGATGATAGACATGAGAACGAGTGGATACTACATATGCATTAATTTCCTACTCCTATGATTTTATATACATTTCCTATGAATCAAGTTAATAAGCATTGTATATTAAAACTAGCAAGCAAACATAAATGATCAAAATTACCGTCACCACTCCAAGGGTCTAGCTAGGGTCCATGCTATATTGACACAGTTACTCCAAATAAAAAATAACACTAATAAGATAATGTTGTCATAATGATACAATCAATTAAACATGAAAGAATCCTACCTCGAAAGCTCTCCCCCGAACAACTCTGAAGAAGGGAGAGAGAACGAGAGAAGAATATGCGCGCGGGGGGGGGGGGGGGGATAGGTGAGTTGAAAGTAGGAGAACAAGAGAGGGAAATGAAGCCTGATTGTGGAAGGACTAGAGAAGTGGGGAAACTAAGGCGCCTGCTATAGGAAACCTCTACCTCGTGTCAATGCACAAACTCCTCCGCTTCCCAACGCGGTTCTCCGTGTGCATGCCCCCACCCCACCCCCCTCATCTTGGACCCCCTCCTCTTCCGAATGGGATTAAACACCCCCATTTCCACTAGACTCTTTCGCTTTCCGTCGCCACTCAAGGTCTCATTTGAAAATGGGGGAAATGGGGATAAAGTTGATATGCCATAACCTTGGTCCTTCAAAGAAAGCTCTAGGCATGAGGAGCGGTGATGCACCATGGCGACCGCGCGGGTCACACGCTACACCATGGTGACATACTAGTGACGGAAAGGCTTAACGAACGCATGAATCATGTGGTGCGAGGTTCTGGAGTGACAAACATGGGCAAAGCTGAATACATAGCAGTTGCAACTATGAAGGTGGTTTTACAATCAAAACCGCCTACAACACTTTCAAACTAGATACAGTTTGTACTTACTAAACACCTCCACAATGAATTACATGTGCTATCATATTTACCTGGCTTCTGATTTGGGATGATTCTATGAGAATTTAGTCTTAGATTTTAAGGACAATTGGCACACAACAAAATCCACAACAGAAGCAATTGGTATGCTTAACCAGCTGACTGAAAATTGGCAAGAAAGAAAGCCAATCATTTCGCTTCTCATTTTGATCATGGGGGAGATTTGGAAGGAGAGAAACAAATGTATTTTCAGAAGCAAAATATCCTCCAAGATAGACGTCATTGCAAAAATAAGAAACAACATCGATTTGTGGCGGCTAGCACGGGCCAAATGATTTGAGCGCCCTTTTGAGGATGTTGCTGTGAGAATTTAGTCTTAGATTTTAGGGATTTCTATTTTAGTGCCCTTCTTTCCTAAGTTAGTTTTGCCCCATCTTACTATGCTCACTTTCCCCCTCCTTCACCCGCCCGCGCCTCACAAGAGGATAAACGTTGCCTTGCTGTCGGGTTGAAGCCTTTGACCATCACTATGCAGGTACTGATGCGTGGGACCAACTTGTAAGGCCGCATGTGTTCGCATCGTGAATGCTCACATGTGGGACCAACATGTAAGTCCGCATGCAGTCGCATTGCCAGTGCTAATGTGTGGGACCGACGTGTAAAGATGCATGCCTTTGCATCACCGGTGCATACAGTCACGTGAGACCGACATTTGGCCGCATGCATTACTAATTTTGCATGGCCGGTTAATGCTACATAGTCTACGACTCAGGCATGGGACCCACAGGCATACAAAACCGAATCAGTGTTGCCTGATGTTTCCACATAGGCACCGCTCGCATTTTCCAATAATCCTACATCTATGTAAAGATTTACTTAATATTATGTAACCTTCTTAATCCACTTCTCCCCCCTTGATTTTTGGGGTGGTACGGCCAGGAAAGTTTTTTATTCCAATCATATCATGCCAAGCCATATTTCACATAAATTTGTGTTAGACTATTACGTAGCAAAGCCTCGTGTTTTCACACACAGAGAGTTGCGCCGCCGGGCACATTGATGATATAATTCAAGTAATAACAATCATGTTAATATAAATTCAAGTTTGATTAATATACCTTCATATATAGGGAACACGAACATTACATACATAGATATGTCCCTAGATATTAATATTAGGGCTTATAGTAGCGCCCTTACAAATAACCTAGCCCGCGAACACCACCTGGCCACTCTGGGTGCTCGTTCACCCCTCATCCTTGGTGTTAGTGAAGATGTTGTGGGTGGTGAAGGAAATGAACTTGCACTCACACTGGAAGACTTTTCCGAGGAGGAAGTAGGCATCGAGGTGGTTCGTGAATCGAGCAGTGAGCCCAATCACAAGGGCGGGACATCATCGAAGAACTGGCTGAGTGATACTATTAGCATTGGGTTTTTATGTGAAGAGGAGCGGGTGATGTATAACAATATATATAAGTATTTACCTCAGTGAGAACCAAGGTTATCAAACCGATAGGAGTAACACGCAAACCCCGTCTTCAGCGACTGCACACAAAAGAGCAAACACTTGCACCCAACGCGTGCAAAAGGGTTGTCAATCCCCTTGAACTCGTTACTTGCAAGCAAATGAGTTGTGTATATGAAATTCGATAATTATAAATTTAAAAATAAATGAAAATTAAATAATGGCATCAAGGTAATGAAAACTTTTGTAAATATGTAATTGGATAGACCCTGGGGCCATAGTTTTCCCTAGTGGCATCTCTCAGGTAGAAGACATACAATGGGTAAACAGATTGTTGTTGGGCAATTGACAGAAAAGCAAATAGTTATGCAATGTTTATTCATGGAAATGATCATTACATATATGCATCACATTTGTAAGAAAGTAGACTGACTCTTGCCTACATTTACTACTATTACTCCACCCATCGACCGCTATCCACCATGCATCTAGACTATTGAGTAAAACAGAGTAATGCTTGGAGAACAATGAAATGATATAGACAAAGTAAATTCAATTAATATCGTCAGAGCACCGCCAGATTGAACTCACTACACCACACCTCTCCCATTGAAGAAATATCAATCTAGTTGGCCAAACTATTTCAATATATTGGAGAGAATTATGAAACTATCATATAACCATGCATATGTAAATAAGGACCAGCAAGGAACTCGATATAATTTCATGAACAATCTGAACATAAACCCACAATTTTTCGGATCCCAACAAACGCACCACACAAAGTGATTACATCAAATAGATCATCGCGAATATGCGATGAACTTTGTATTGAACATCAAAGAGAGAGAGAGAGACAGATAGCTAGGTACTAACTATTGACTCGTGGGTCTGTGGTGAACTACTCACACATCACCATGGGAGCATCAAGGTGGATATAGAGGCCCTCTGAGATCAATCCCCCCCGACCAGGGCCACGGAAGAGGGCTCCAGATAGGCACATAGCAGAACAGAGACTTGCGGTGGCAGAAAAAGTGTTTCAGGAGGCTCCTTAGGGTTTTCCCAATATATTAGAATTTATAGGACAGATAGGGGCATCGAGAGATGCAGGGGAAGGACACAAGGTAACAGGGTGCGACCACCCCCCTAGGCACGCCCTGCTGGCTTGTGGGGCCCTCATGCGCCCCCTAGCCTCTTCCCGAAGCTTCCATGTCTTCTTTTGGTCTAAAAAATCATCAAAAAGTTTCGTGTCAATTGGACTTCATTTGGTACTGTAAACCTAAAAAGCCAAAAACATACAGAAAACAACAACTGGCATTGGGCACTAGGTTAATAAGTTAGTGCTACAAAATAAAATGAATCAGCAAATAAATGCCCTAAAACTATCCTAGAATGATAATATTATAGCATGGAAAAATAAGAAAATATAGATATGTTGGAGACGTACCAGTGGTAGGTGGCGGTAGCCTGCTACAAGAAGAAATTTCTCAGATCCATCGAGCCCCTCCACCTTGAGACGGACCACACGCGAAGGTTGTCCTTCATGACAACTCCGGTGATGTACCGCATCTTTGGTGCGATGGTCGACAGGTGGTACGTTGGGCTGTAGAACTACATCTTGTGTTGGTCGGCACCTGGCTTTGCGTTGGATTTTGACGAGGAAGACGCGAGTTGAGATGAAGATGTAGATGGGAGGAGTTTAAATAGTTGTCATGCGACGCACTTGTTTGAATGCCTTCATCGGAGCATTCGCTAATAATTGCCCACCGAAGCCTATGCATGTGAATGTTTGGTGTTTGAATGTGTTTTTCCACACTCAATCGAGGAGTGTCGATCGGTAATAAGTTGCGTCCCGAGGGTGTACTAATTTCTTTGATGCGACATAGTTGCATCGGGTGGCTACGCGCATGATGGCAGTCTGAGTCATTGAACAACTCATTGGTCCGATGAGTGTCTCGGCCCGATTGAGTGCGTCAAGCACGTGACCCACGACCATCGTCGTGTGTCCCTGTTTCCTTGGTGCCAGGTGGGCCATCATGTCTGTGGCCACAGAAAACTCCGCCCTCATCCAGCCAATCAGGCATCATCACATGGATTGACAAACCCTAGCGCCTGATCTAAACCATTCCTGAACAATGATCCAATGGCCATGATAGTACGGGGTTTTGAGAGGGTTTTGCGAGATTTTAAGAGCTAGGGTTGAGCACAACTAAATTAGAAAAAAGATAAAAAAATACGAAACTTGTGCACACCATCATTTTATATTATTAAGTTGCTAAGGAAAATAAGAAATCACGGCTACGAATATTTTCATGAAATTCCCTTCACATAGCTTAGCTACCACAAACCAAGGATGGATAGTTTTCAAGGGGAATAAGCTAGGCTTTAGGACTAACCATAGAATAGTCTTTCCCAACGATCCCTTGTTGGGCATGGATCCTATATTTGTACACTAAATGATCATGGCAAAGAGAAGCATTGCATGCTCACAGTGTAGGTTTTCCAACATAAAAATTGTATCATTTCTGCCCATGTTCACCACATGTTGTACCACTATAGAAAGCTCAAATCTAGGACGTAAATGCAGGGCAGGCTCAACTTCAAGGATACTATTTTTTGATGTTGGAAACCATTTAATGTTCTGCACCTAACTACTAGTGTGCTGTTCACTGGTGGTATTTTTGTGTGTGGCAATTTTTTAGGGTAGGCTAGAGCCTGTTGAGTACAATCGCCACTGCGTGTAAAAAATCACCAATCTTTCTTTCCCACAAACACGTGATCACGATCCTTATTTGATCAACAATGCCATGCATGTGCGCCCCTTCGGTGTCCTCCGTTGCCCCCGTGTCTGCCAGCCAGCTATTAGACATGGTCGTATTCAACATGACAACATACCACGGACCCATGCATCAGGGACTGAAAGCAACGAGAGCCCGTCCGTTTTTAATCCACACATGCGGGGGGGGGGCGTCATCATCCACTTCCAGTACCCATCCACATCTCGCCCCCACCCCCTCCCGTGTGCTCCCTCACAAGCAGCCACAAAACCCTAGCCATGGGTTTCCTCAGTGGCTCCGGCAAGGGAATAAGGAAGTTCACCCTCGATGCATCCTCCTCACATGCACTTCTTGCTCTGTTACCACCAGCGCTTGCCCCCCCCCCCTCTTGTGGCAATGCCCGCACATTCCGGTGCACCAAGCGTGCTGGCACTACTAGGGAAAACCCTAGTAGTAGCGCTCGAAATATGCATAGCAGTAGCACTGGGTCCAGCGCTACAGCTAAGTTTTAGCAATAGCACTGGCTTGGCAAGCGCTACTACTATGTGCTATTAACAGTAGCGCTTGCCAGGTCAATGCTACTGCTAACTATCTGTAGCGCTTGGACAAACGAAGCGCTGCTGCTAATCTAGCGCTGCTATTAGATGATTTCCAGCGCTACTGCTAGTATTCCTTCTTTCGCAGATTTACACCCTCTATGTATTTGTGATGTATTTATACAGGATCTATACAGTAGTTTCATCAGATCATACTAAACATACACTATTATCATCATATCATAGACACACAGTACTCTCGTCATACCATCATCATCATTCAACACAAATATCATCACGTCTCAAAAATAGCGATACACAAGAGTGATCATGTCATGACTTGAATAAGTGCAAATTCATGGTCATGGCACAAACACAAGTTTTCATCATCTCTATCTAAACCATGATGTAGAGTAGAAGAGCGATCAACATGAGCAAGAGCGTGACTATGTAGTACTTGAGGCACCAGCGGTCCCGCCCCCGCTCATGCCGGAGTGTCCACCTCAAGTAACTACTTTCTGCTTCGGCTCTGCTATCGAACCCTCTGTGGCTAGCACCCGGGTACCTGTACACCTGGGCCTGAGTGTGTGGCTAGTGGTCGTAGACTCCTAGAACCCTCCCAATGAACACGACGTGCCAGTCCTTCGCCATCTCTGATCTATGTACCTGCATTGATAGTTGATCAATTGAACGATAATATGCAACATAATGTACTTAAGAAAACAAAGAGGCATAATTAGCAAAATACAAGCAACTTATAGTAAACATAAGTGACAAAGTTCCTCATATATACCCAAACTAATTAACTAGCTAGAGCGATCAGTCCTCCATATCGGTGGTCCAATCTTCATAGTCAGGGATGAAGCACCCGAGCTTCGTGAAAGGCTTAAGGTCCAGACGCTGAGCGAGTAGCAGTGCTCGGACATCACCCCGCGTCATTGTTGGACCATGGTAGAACATCCCTATTGGTTTGAGGACCTGCTTCATCATCACTTGGGCAAGCTCACACTGTACATGATAAAACTCAACTCGGAGTCGATGATCCGGTGTGTGTCCTATGCTTGTGGCCCAGCTAACAATGTCGGCATGTTCGATAGTAGGTGACATGCGAAGCCATTGATTATCCCTTCTGTACTCGAGAAGGTGATGCATGAGGTAAAATCCATCAGCCTAACTGGTGTGTGGTTGCTGGATGCAGCAGAAGTTGGTCTTATGGCGGAAAACCAACCCGTCCTTCCTGTTCCTTTTCACCTTTATATATCCACCAAACATGCTGAAGGTAAACAGGGCACTATTGAGAACTCTCTTTAAGTGCGTGTAATCCTTTTTCTTGATGTTCTTCGATGAGTCCAAGTATATAGCATGGGAGTATTTTGGGTACAGAACGAGGAGCATGGCGCCGCCCCCGCTGCGCAAATGACGTACACCTCTAATTAGCCTCCATGCTTGCAAAGGAATGATTAACACTTAGGAAAGGTTATGTGCAGATGACTTACATGGAATGATAAGGCAGGAGAAGCGCTTCCTTGTCCTTATTAGCAATCATGAATTTGCCAACGTACTTGCTCGCATAGTCACGGTGCTCTTTGCAAACTACCAAGTAGCTCTCATGCATATAGAACGGGTCCGCAATGCAGATATATCGTACGTTCTCGATTCTGATGAAGTAGTTGAGATACATCACATACATGCGGATGAACTGGAAATCCAGCTTGGTCATGTGGAACATGTTGTAGATGTAGTCAAATCATCGGATGAACTGATTCGCGGCCCAGGTGTTGACGTACAACTTCCCACTCGTCACCTGAGCCGCATAAAGCGGGTATCCTGGTTTTTCCTCGATCAGAAGTTTTTTCTCTCTGGCCAGCACATCTTCATGGAGTCTCCTTAGATCATTGTTCAGTATGTTATCTAGCACTTTGGGGGGTAGGATTGGCTCGCCAGCGACATGGAAACGATTCTTACCTTCGACAGGTCTTTTGTCTACCACCTGGCGCTTCAGAGGCGGCTGGCTGCTTGAAGCAGCTCTGGCGCCTTTAGGGCCTTTCTTTTCTGGTCTCCTCCTTGGCTTCTTGGTGGGTGGCAGCGGTAGTGAGCCCAACATACCTTCCCTCACCACCCCCAAGTGTCGTCGGGCTAAACATTGGACGGGCCTCGGGGAGTTGCCGGGTAGAGGCGGCATCTGGAGGCGTCTCCTGCGAGGATTTCTTGAAGAGAGACCTTTTGCATTCTGCCTTAGGATGTTCCGGCTCCGGCAAATCAGGCAGCATCAAGTCATCATCTCCATCCTCATATCTTGAGTCTTCATCGTGCTAAGCCATCAACCTTCCATCATCGTAGGCGATATTGAAATACTTGTCTGGTCATCCTCCTCCTCCTCCATGTCATCAACATTTTCTTCTTCGACAGCGGGGGCGACATGATCTGGCACTAATGGAGGCTCTCCCTCATGTCGTCCGCTACCACCCGCCATGACAGGTGCTGGTAATGTGGTAGGTGGGGTGGTGTTCATACCTTCTTGAGAAGGTGGCATTGGCGTGATACTGGGCGCCTCGAGACGAAGAAGAGACTTCGGCCAAGGCAAGAACAAGCTCTTGCATGCGCCAATCCTTGGGGGGGGGGTCTCATCGTCATCGGCTGGAACTGGAGGAGGCAAATCCTCGAAGCCCGCTAAGACACTTGCCACGTTAACCTTGAATACGCCATCGGGCATCTCTCGGTTCTGGAAAATGCGGTCCTTCAGCTTCACGATCATTGCCTTTCCCACGGCCACCTTTTGGCCCTTGATGTCGTACAATAGGGTGCACGGGGTATCGTCGGCCTATGAAGAAGACATGTCTACGACGTCCAACATCCGAAAGGCAACTGAAACGGAAGACTAGAGACATGCTGGTGAAAAGGGTATGACGTGTAATTACCGTGAGGGCGTCGAGGTCAGCCAGCGATGAAGGCCCGCCGAGCATGCAAGATACGAAGGTCAGGCTGCTATGAATAGGAGCGGGAACTTTTTGTGGTTGCTTGAGCAGGTGCTGGTGGTGTGGTGTTCGCCGAATTGCTCCTGACAAAGCTAGGAAGGGGAAAGTCCTCCGGCCGTGCATTTGGATAGTTCTTCGTGAAATTGAAAAGTGCCAGAATCAAGCTGACCACCGCGTCAGTGACCGCTGCATTGACGGCCCCGCGCAACTCTTCTTTAGTCTCAGCTTTGGTCTTATTGACCGCAATTGCGATCTTCTCGTCGATGGTCTGCTGAGTGATGACCGACTATCTCTTCATTCTTTCCTCTGGCTCCTCGCGGTAGCACGTCTTCCACAAGGCACCATCTCCGATGCCGTGCACACATCCATAGGACGGCGGCTTGTCCACAAGGAGCTTTTTCAGTATGTTCAGGGCCCGGTTGAATGGGGTGTCCCACTGGGGCCTCGCCGACGACTGTGATGACTCGTCGCTTTCGGCTACCTTTTGGTGTTGCTCTTTCTGCAAAAGGGACATGGATGGTTTACTAATGTGACAAAACTTGTAGTTGAACTGATTGGAAGCTAATATGATAATGTGTTCGGGTTCGGGTCCCACAAGAACTCCCTCGTGTTTGGGTCCGTGTAAAGGATCTTGTTGACTTTGTCCCACTTGTACTGGGCCCTGATCTAGTTATGCTCCAACGGGTCGGTGAACTCCGCCAAGGGGTCTGGGATTCTGTGACTTTCACGTTCGGCGTTCTCCTTGGCCCATATGTGCCTCTTCCCCTTATAACCACGGCTTCCGTGGCGGTGGGGAGGCGTGTTCCTGGCCTAGACTTCTCCAACCTTGCCTTAACTTCTTCTTTACCGCAATTCTCCTTGAATTTTTCAAAGTCCTCTTCCGTTATTGACGGATTATCAGCATGAATCTTGGACCACGGTTCATTCTTAGCAATTGCTTTTTCCACCTGAACTTTCCAGGAGGACAAGTCATTGGTGAAGGTCACCAACGCCTTGGCATTTATCTTTGTCATGGGGACGTCGTACCACGTGTCTTTAAATGTGCTTTCATACCCGCCGGGGAATAGGAACCTATTGTGCAACTTCTTTAAGAGCATGTGCTCCATATGTGGTATCATCTTCAATAGAGCATCATTGATGTTCGCGGTTTCCCTAAGGATGCATCCTAGTTGATTGCCCCAGCACGAGTGCGCTTCCTCTGGTGCCGATGGCTCTAACTTCTTGGGGATGCATCTCCGTGACCACAATTTGTCCGATGCAAAGCTCGTTTGGTTCTCGTGACCTCTTCTTCTTCGGTGCTTTACTAGCTACGACATCATCATTGCCAGTCTTGGGGGTGGTGTCGGTGCTGGTGCCAGTGCCGGTGCTGGTGTCAGTGTTGGTTTCAGGGTTGGTACCACTGCCGCCACAATGCAACCCCATCTGGTGTTCGTCCAGGTAATCGAAATAGTGATTTGCTGCCCCGTGGGGGTCTACTACGAGGCGAGCAAAACCCCCGGCTTCGGTGTTGGTAGACATGTTTCCTATTCAACAATTGTAAATAAAAGATATAATGAAGAGAAAAAGGGGTCTATATATATTTGGTCGGAATGTTGATTCATTCCCCTTCCGACAAATCCCGGGTACTCCATATGTCCTAGTTTCTAGCACAAGTTGCGCCTGAAATTTTCGGCATGACCTTTGCTAAAAAGTGGACATATGGAGCACCTAACATTTGCCGGAATGGAAATGAATCAACATTCCAGCAAAACATAGGCCACTCGGAATTTCACCAAAACATGGCTGCCTCATTAGTACAATGATTTACATGCTTGAACTTACAAGATAGAAACAAGATACCATGGCTTCATTGATAGTGAATTTCTGTTCACTCCATTTTTATGGGAAAACTCCTAAAAGGGGCAATACACATCTAGGAGAAAAGCCTAATCTATAGAAGAAAGTTTGATTCCAAGAAAAAATATCATAAAAAGGTGAAAGCTTAGTTGATTTACATAGCCACACAAATACATAAAAAAGTTCGTCAAAGCTTGCACTTATGGGATTGTCCATTTTGTTTCTTAGCATTTATTGTATGCTCATTTCCAAACCATCAAAGCAGAGTAAACCACTCGCACCAAAGTAGAGTGCTTGTCACATGGGAGGTGTCCTAGCCAGCCTCACTAAATAAAAAACCGAAAAAATAAATCCCAGCCAGCCATGGATCATGCTGCTGGAGCTAGGGGTGACCTCTCACAAGCCATTGCTGCATTGCTACCCCCTCCGTACCTAAATATATGTCTTTATAGAGTTTTAGATATGGACTACATATGGGGCACAATGAATGAATCTACTTTAATATATATATATAGTCTGTATTGAAATGTCTAAAAATAACATATATTTAGAAATGGAGCTAGTACTTCACATTTTTAGATGTATTATTATACATTGGCATTCTCAATCAACTACCAATTTGAATTGAATCAATACCTGAGGAGGAGGTGGGGCCAGGGGGGCAGTACCTGAGGAGGAGGCCGAAGCGGATGAGGAGGAGGAGACGGGAGCAGTGGCGTCATGGACGAGGAGGAGGTCGGAGCCGCGGCGGCGCGGACGAGGAAGAGGTCGGAGTAGCACAGACGAGGAGGAGGCCGCCGTCGATGCTGAGGGCGGGCAGGGGCTCGGGCCGGCGTCGAGGTCCAGGACGAGGAGGAGGCCGGCATCGAGGCCGACAGTGGTGCGGGCAACGATAGCGCAGGGAGAGGAGAGGTGGGAGTGGGGGGGGGGAGAGAATGGGAACTGGCAAATTTTTGAGCCCGCGTGGGGGTTAACCCCAAATAGTAGTACCGCTGGTTTAGGAACCAACGCTATAGCTAAGGTAGCTATAGCGCTGGTCACTAAACCAGCGCTATTTTTTTTTGAGCCCGCATGGGGGTTAACCCCAAATAGCAGTAGCACCGGTTTAGGAACCAGCGCTATAGCTAAGGTAGCTATAGCGCTGGTTCCTAAACAAGCGCTACTGCTAAATATTCCAATTTTATTTTTTTATTTTTCCTTTTCTAGTTTTTAGTTTTCTTTTCTTTTATTATTTTCCTTTTCTTTTCTGTTTACTTTTCTTTTCTTTTGTATTGCTTTCTCCCTTTTATTTTTGTTTTTTTGTTTTTTTGTTTTTCCGATGACAGCGTCTCCCTCGCACACTTCACGAATATTATCACCGGAATCATGCATGTGGTGGTAACATATCAGTTGACCGATAACGGTTACTTAAGTGCGTACACAAAATAGATATATATATATATAGAAATGATGGTTTCTGATCAGCTGCATCGACGATGTTTCACATTGAGCTTCTTCCCTTTGTTGTTCGTTGCCGAGTAATTGAGCCTCTCCTTGTGAGTTCTCCGGAGCAATGGAGTACGATCTTTCTTAGGTAATGTAGTATTTATTCTTCTTTTCACATATGCTTCATCGTCATCGTCATCTTCCCTCATTGGGTTGCCGTATTGATCGTAGTCTTCCTTGTTGGCGAATCCATCCATTCCGATGATGCTCCTTTTGGATCTCCTCACTACAACACGGCTGGGATTGGCGGGGCAGTTATGAAGAAGCATTGTGTCACGTGCTTAGCGTGTACCCATGGCTCATTTTTGACACGGAATATCGTCGCATCGTGCATTCCAGCATAGTCAAGCTCCCAGATCTCTTCGGCCCTTCCGTAGAATCTTCCAGTTGTGCCGTTGGCGTCGGTCACGCATTGAATTCTCACCCCAAAGTTCTGGTAATCACTGTCCATGTCTTTGGCCTCCGTGTAGAACGTGTACCCATTGATATCGTAGGACTGATAGGTCGCGAGCTTGGGCACGGGGCCATGTCCTAAGGCGTGTATTAGCAATCCATTCGAACTGCCCTCTTCCGGGCGATTTTCAAGAACTTGCTCTTTGAACCAACGCAAGAAAGTGGCGTTGTGCTCTACAATAAATTCGTCGTCCGTCTTGAGCATCCCCTTATCATGGTACTTCTTTGTGATGCTTTCTTTGTGCCGTGCCACATAATCATCTACCACATCTAGGTGTTTTAGCACTACTAAGTTAGCCATGTCAAAGTCGTTCCGTCGATCCTAGTAGTCCACGTGCAATTCCCTCCGGCCGTTGTTATGACCATCTCCTTCGAGCTTCCCATCGTGCTTCTTGATGGGCAAACCAACAACAGGGTCTTCAACTCCTAAATAATTCTCGCAAAAGGATACACACTCATGTGTCAGATACCCCTGGACGATGCTACCTTCGGGACGGGACATGTTACGAACGAATCCTTTGATGACCCCATTCATCCTCTCAAACGGCATCATGCTGTGAAGGAATGTCGTCCCGAGGTCGATGATGCCGTCCACAATGTGGACACATAGATGCACCATGAAGTCAAAGAACACGGGCGGGAAGTACATCTCAAGCTCACATAGTATGACAATGATCTCTTCATGTAGCCTTCGGAGCTACTTCACACTTATGGACTTTGGGAGATAACATCGAAGAAGTTGCAGAGACCAATAAGCGTTTCACGGACGTGCTTCTGCATTATCCCTCTAATGGCAACCGGGAGTATCTGCGTCATCATCACGTGACAGTCATGAGACTTCATCCCCCCGAACCTTTTCTTCTTGGGGTCTATAAATCTTCTTATCTTCCCATAGTAACCAGAACTGACTTTGATTCCCATAAGGCACTTGGTGAATTGATCGATCTCCTTCGCACTTAAGGTGAAGCAAGAAGGGGGGCAATAATTCTCCTCTTTCTTGTTGACTTTTCTGCCCCTTTCCCCCTCCTCCATCTCTGTCTCCGTCTCTGCAGCAAATCCATATACGACGTTGAATGCTCTCCACTGGCTACCATCTAAGAGGTGTCTCAGCTTCGGATCATCTCCATCGTGGGGCTTCTTCCTCTCCGCGTGCCAGCGCATGAGCTTTGCTTCCTTCGGATCTACGAAATACCGCTGTAGACGGGGAGTGATCGGAAAGTACCATACAACTTTCTGAGGAGCTTTCTTTCCTGCCTTGTTGTATCGAGAAGCATTGCACACTGGACTGCTGGTTTTTTCTGCGTGCTCCCCCCGATAAATGATGCAATCGTTGATGCATGTGTGGTACCTAATGTGCAGAAAATCAAAAGGGCAAACAATTTTCTTGGCCTCCTTGACACTAGTAGGACACAGGTTCCCCACGGGAAGAACTTTATTATGTAGATACTTCAAATGCTCATCGAGGCTTTTGTCTGTCCATTTGTTTTTGGCCTTCGTCTTCAGAAGTTCGAGCGTGAAACTCAAGCGGGTCACCTCGGGATCGCAACCGTCATACAATGGAGTCTTCGAGTCTACTTCAAGTTGCGCCAGCTTGGCCTCCTCTCTAGAAGCAGCTCTCTCGCTAATTGTACTCTTGCGAAGGAGGTCTAGAACATGAGGGTCCTGCACGACTGCACTTAGTAGCGTCAAAGACTGCGGCGTGACCTCTTTTCCACCATGTCTGGACTCTTCTTCGCCGTGCCCGGAATCTTCTCTGATGCTGTCATTTCCAGACTCTTCCCCGGCGCCATCGTGGTGTCGACGGTCATCTCTTTGTCGAGCCCCATGTCGTTATTCCCTGCCATGTGGACGTCCTCCTCCTCATCAGCTTCTTCACTTATCCACTGAGTATAGCCATCCATGAAACCATTCTTCAGCAGGTGTGCCTTCAAAGTGCCATGATCAAAAGGGTCCAAAAGGACTTCTTCGTTGCATCTTGCACACGGACATCTAATCCTAGTCCGATTATTTGCATACATGTCCATCACTACGAATTGCATGTACCACTCCACCTTCCATCAAGTCACCTTCATGACTGACTGCATGGTATAACAAGCAAAAGGGTTATAAGATAAATAATGCATGCATGCTTCAAAGTCATATAAAATTTGGGCATGCCCTTGCCTAAAATAGGACATATTGAGTTTGCTCGAAATTCACGAAAACGGAAATAAATCGACATCTCGGCGAAACATAAGCAACTCGAGGGCATGTCACTCACACAAATCTCTCCATATATCCCAAACACACATATTCACATTCACACACATATTCCCATTCTTGAAATGAACAACTTTTTACTCACCTATATATCTCCCGAGAGGGATACCGGTCGAGAGAGCACGCCGTTAATTAGATGATGAGAGAGACCAATCGAGACGTGTGGATGGCTAAATAGCTAGCTAGATCTAGTTCATGGGGAGGATAGGTGAATCTAGCTAGATAACTAATGTAGAGGGAGTTATGTTGGAGGGGGACATTAATGGGGCGAGAGGAAGGGAGGTAGGTAAAAGAGAGATAATTTGAGAGAGGCCATTTATGGAGGAGAGTTATGGTGGAGGGGTACATTAATGAGGAGAAAATTACGGAGGTAGGAGGAAGAGAGAAGAAGAGCGACAATGGTGGAGAGTGGAGAGGGGAAAGGAGGGGAGAGGGCAAAGTGGGGGAGAGGGAGGGGGTGAAAAGGTGGCAGCAGCCGCAACTAGTAGTAGCGTTGCTAACAAAAACGTGCTGCTACTGTGGCACTTAGTAGTAGCGCTTTCCTGGAAAAGCGCTACTACTATGTGTGGCACATTAGCAGTAGCGCTTGCAAGTCAGAAAACGCTACTGGTAGTGGTCTTAGCAGTAGTGTGTTCTCCCTCCCAGCGTTGTTACTATAAATAGTGTCAGTGGGGTCGTTGGGGCCACCTTAGCAGTAGCGCTTTCTTAGCACCCAGTGCTACTGCTAATCCCTTAGTTGTAGCGCTGCCGGAATATAGCGCTACTCGTAATTAGCAGCAGTGGTTTTATGTTTCCAGCACTACTAGTAGGCTCCTGTCTATAAGGTTTCTCCTACTAGTGTGGCAATGGGTGTACATGCATCTGCTGCCGTACGAGGATATCACGCTGCCACATGACTGGCATCAGCTATGCAGCAGTTGCAGTTGGTGCATGCTGAGAAGGTACACAGGTGACGGGACATTGGAGCAACGCCGGATGGAGGTGTCGTGGTTTTGTCATGGCATACGTCCTCGTGTGGAACTTAGTTGTGATACCATCACAACTAGGTGGAGACTTGGATGGGGTTGATCAAAAACGAGACACGGGAGTTTACCCAAGTTCGGCCCCTCCGATGAAGGTAAAAGCCTACGTCATACCTTGTGTGTATTGATGATAATCTCGATTACAAGGGTGCAGAATCGCTAACCTAGATCCCGATATATATATATATATATATATATATATATATATATATATATATATAGGTGGGGGCCCTAAGATTACAACAGAGTCCGGGTCATAATATGACTCGTGACCTAGTCTACTTCTTATTCATCTTATTACTTGAAGGAGGGAAAATTCCTTATGACCTCCTTCCTTGAACCGGCCGCCAGGTGATGGACCATGAGCCTGCCTCCTTGTCAAGCCGCCTACTGGCCTTTTGCCTAAGGGCCTTCGCGGCCCAAGCAGCAGCCCCAAACTTGAGCCGCCTTACAGTGGTCGGGTTACTATCAGGGCTGGTCAGCCCATGGGGTATATCCCCAACGTTAGCCCCCAATTTAATTCGGATTCATCCATGTTAGAATCCATCCTAAAAAATGAAAGAAAACCTCAAACATGAAAACTAAACCAAGTTCCGCACTCGAGCTGACATTTCTCTTCTATCTGATATCGAGTTTTCGTCCGGGTTAACATTCTGCCGGATTATTTTCCCTTGTCCATGACTTAGCATATTTTCGCCCACCGCCACCATGACATCACCTTGCTGACTACTGACTCCTTCATGTCATCATGGAGAATCTTTTTGAATAGTTGTCAAATCTAGCCAGGCACAAAAATTCAGGCATCCTCTCAGCCACAAATTACTGCGACCGTTCCATATTCCTACTGCGCTGTTTTAGGCTCCCTTCTTATTTTAAATAGACCCGAGCCCCCCCTCCCACAAAGATTCAGTTTTTACCTCTTCTCCTTCCTCCCCGGGTCTCTATCCAAGCTTGCTAGAGTTCTTCCTTGCTATTGGGGATATAACTCCATGGTGTGACCCGCCCAGGAGGGGCGGGTCATACCTGGCAGCCCGTAATCAAGGCCTTAAACGGGCTTGAAGGTTGAACACAAGTCTAAGAGGCGACTCACCAGGTGGGCCTAGATGGAGGCCCAGAGCTGGAAGACGGTGCGAGACTCGGGCGCATGAGCCGGTCGGAAAACGGCTTGCCCAGGAAGGCAAGGCGACTTAGAGACAAGATCGGATACTTTGTATAAGCCGGTCTAGAATCTTGTAATCCCAGGGCCTCGACCTACCTATATAAAGACGATCCCCTGTGGCGGCTTAGGGGACAAAAACAACGGATTGATAGCTAGGTCAACCGAACTCGCTCCCTTATAATCGCTACCCCATCAATACAACACAAAGCAGGACGTAGGCTTTTACCTCTTCCTGAGGGGACGAACTTGGATAAATCCTTGTCTCTCGATTCCGATTAACCCCTTCGAGATCACCGCCTTAGCGATGGCCTCGAACCTAAGTCCTCTCACAAAGACATCTGTCGTGAAAAAAGCACGACAGGTTGTGCCCACTATGGGGCTAGCGCTCGGTCATGTGGAGTTCTCAAAGGGCTCTCTCCTAGGGATCGAGGGATATGCTGTCGGCAGGATGACCAAGAGTCACCACGACAAGCTCTACATCGATGACGCTGGATGGGGCCCTAAGGCCGACTCAATCGAGTAAGGGCATCGGGTCCCCTTTGGCAGAATTCATGTTTTCATTGGAAAGATCGGCATATTTGAGCTTGGGCTGGACATCTTCACCAACCTCATCGAGTCGTCCCGGCGTACGCAACCCGCCTGCGTTCAACCCGGGCGTGGGAGCGTCTTCGTCGGCTTTACACAGGTGTGGAAGACTCCGTGTCATGAGGGGAGACCCTTATCCTCTCATATGAAGGGTCCTCGAGCACAGAGGCGGAATCGATCTACCAGCTTCATGATGGTGGTCTTGGGGGGCTATGCCGATGGAGACAATATTCCGGAGCCCTACGACCCGCTAAGACGAGCATTCATCTTTATGGCAGGCACGACGTCGGCTCTAAATAGCACAACGTCAGGAGCAGCGGCAGGCACGGCGCCAGGCCTCGAGTATTCTAGGGCACCAGCTCAAGTGTCGCCGATTCAAGTTTTGTTGGATCTAATGGAGGAATTCACAACTTTCATGGGAACCGAGGTCACAGCTGGAAATCAGGCAGAGCGTAACATAGAGATTATTCGGATAAAAATGCTGATGGCCAAGGCTCAAGAGGATATCAACACGTTGCAAGATTAGATGAATGCTGAGTCAGAGCGTTTGAGGATAGAAGCCCTCCGTTTTAATCTGGACCAGCATGCTTCAAAGACTGTCCTGCGGAGGAAGACCCACGTCCGCCTACCGATACAGCTGGAGCCGTGAAACCTCTTTAACACCCCCAGGGCAGGGCTGAATGCGCCAGTGGCCCTAACCCGGGCTACGAAAGCACCGCGTAGCCAGACCTGCCCCGGAGCGATCAAACTCCGCCACGGCACCTTATGACACCACCGGGTCATTACTCTAACCTGGTGGATAACATGGTAGCAGCGGTTGCTAGGTTTAATGTGCTCCCTCTTACAAAGGGGACACCATTCGCTGAAGAGGCACGGAATGCCATCGAGTTGTTACAAATAGCGGTGGCTCAACAGGAGAATTATACCTATAGTCGGAGCCGGGTGCATTCAACCCCCATCCCGAGCCTTAGCTACAACTGACACATGGAGTTGCCAGTGGTATCCAGCAGCGAGCAACAACACAACCTGCCCCGTGATGACCCACCCTGTGCCAACGCCCAAGACATTGTGGATAGAGGCAGAGTCCATCGGGGAGGGACACTAGTAACAAATTACCCGGAAATACCTAAGTCGTCTCTGGTAACCCCTTCAACATCAGTGGGAGCCGGAGTTTCATGTAGGGGTTGGTGTGCCTTGCTTGATAGCAGTGTTACGTAATGAGTGTTTTCCTAAGGACTTTAAAGGGCCGCACAAGGTGCCTAATTACACGGCTGATCTACCCCAGAGGCCTGGGTCAAGGTCTATGAGCTCACCATGGAGATGTTGGACGTTAGTTAGGCGGGTTGTGCAAATTACTTCATCATGATGTTGGAAGGACCGGCTCGCACATGGTTAAAGGGTCTGCCTCCCAATACCATTGCGTCTTGGGCCGAGTTGAAAGCACGTTTTATCAACAACTTCCAGGGAACATGAAAGCAGCCTATGAAAATTGTTGATCTTGATCATTGTGTGCAGCATGAGGATGAGTCAACCCATCATTGGGTCCGATGAGTTTCGACTGTTATACACTCGTGTGAGAATATCTCGGCGTCTCAAGCAGTTCTGATTTTGGAGAAAGATTGTCACTAACTGTCACTCCTTACCCCTTAAGAGAAACTTGGGCGGCTAAAACGTTCTTGTCAGGACATGGATGAGCTCATGTCGGCTCTCACCAGATATGCAGATTCAGATACTACTAAGGACCCAGGGTCGGACGAGGAGAACTCAGCTAAGGGTAAGAAGAACGATGGTGGCAAGGGCCAACAGCAGAACGAGGCAGGAAATAACAACCCTGTCAATGGTGGTAAGAGAAGGAATTTGGACGGCGAGTTAGATCTGGTAGACAACACCAGTACTGGGAATAATTGTGCTAAGGGCAATGGTAAGCCACCTTTCAATAAGGCTAAAGCCCCCTTTAATATGGAGGCGATGCTCAAGAAGCCGTTCCCGGAACACAGTCAACCCGGCAGGCCATCCGGTCACACTTGGAGGGATTGTTATATCATGTAGGAGTTCCGGAATTATAGCCTTAATCAACATCATGGTGGTGGCAATGGGCCATCTTGCGGGTCAGGATCCGGCTCTCTTGGGCCAGGCTTCGGAGGATGCGGCTCAAGTTCTGTTTATCAGGGGCAAGGCAATCAAGGTGGCCACCATCAGCAGACCGACAATGGTGGTCAACAGCAAAACAATCAGTTAAGGTATCAGAGTAACCCGAAGAAACTTAGTGGAGGCCAGTACCACGTTTTCACCACAAGTCTAGATAAACGAGATCAGAAGCTACATAAGAGAGCGGTTCACACTGCTATGCCGACTCTTCCACGATATTTGAAGTGTTCTAAACATACGATATCATGGAGCAGGGAGGATCATCCGCCACAGGTTGATAACCCGAGGCACTTAGCGCTCGTGGTGGCACCTAAGGTGGGAGGCTACAAATTCACTAAGGTACTAATGGACGGTGGCAGCAGCATCAACAACTTGTACTATGACACCTGTCGCTAGATGGAATTGACCACAAAGTTCTTAAGCCGTCATCTATAGTCGTCCATGATGTTGTGTCAGGCAAGTCTGCTTATCTAGTAGGAAAGATTGCTTTTGAGGTAGCGTTTGTTGATGAATACAATTATAGAGTTGAGACCTTGTGGTTCGAGGTGGTCAAAATTAAGAGCCCATATCATGCCCTGTTTGGCGGCCGACTTTTGCTAAGTTCATGGCCAGGCTTTGTTATGTCTATTTGCAGCTCAAGATGCCGGCTCTGAAAGGGACGATCATGTGCACGGTGATTGGAAGATCGCTCTTGAGTGTGAGGAGGGCGATGCTGCATATGTAGAGTCAAGTTGTGCTGAGGCAGATCTCAAGTTTTATACAGATAATGTTGCGGATATGACCCCGTTGAAAATGCCCAACACAGAATCTGAGCCGCCCCTGATGTTTGTGGCGGAGGATACCAACTTTGTGGATTTCACTGATGGCGACTCATCGAACCAGTTCACTATTGGGGCTAATATGGACCCCACATAGGAAAGCACGCTCATCGATTTCATCTGTGAGAATCTGGACATCTTCGCATGGAAGCCTTGTGACATGTTGGGTGTACCGAGAGAATTCGTTGAGCACCATCTTAATGTGGATCCTAAATTTAAATCATTCAAGCTATTTCTTTGACGTTTCAATGAGGAGCACCGCAAAGCTATTAGGTAAGAGATAGCCCGGCTCTTAGCAGGAGGGTTCATCATGGAAGTCTTTCACCCTGAGTGGTTAGCTAACCCAATGCTCGTGCTCAAGAATATGACACGGGGCGCATGTGTGTGGATTACACAGATCTTAATAAGGCTTGTCCGGTTGATCCGTTTGCTCTTCCTCGCATTGACAAGATTACTAACGCCAAAACGGGTTGTGAGAGTTTGTGTTTCCTGGATGCTTATTTGGGTTACCGTCAGATCTAGATGGTAGTTGAAGACCAAGAGAAGACGTCTTTCATCACGCCTTTTGGGGCTTTCTGCTACGTGTCCATGCCTTTTGGAGTTAAGAGTGCACATGCGACTTATCAATGTTGTGTACAGAACTGCCTTCGTGGTCAGATTGGGTGCAATGTTCATGCTTATGTGAATGATATTGTGGTTAAGTCAAGGAAGAAGGAGACTCTACTTGATGATTTGAAGGAGACTTTTGATAATCTGCGGGTTTACAAGATGATGCTTAACCCGTCCAAATGTGTTTTTAGTGTGCCTGTAGGCAAGCTCTTCGGTTTTCTGATCTCAGAAAGGGGGATCGAAGCTAACCCAAATAAAATGAAGGCCATCACCTCATTGTCTAAGCCAACATGCATTAATGATGTCCAGGGCCTGGCAGGTCGTATCGCTGGTTTAAGCCGGTTCATAGGCCGCCTTGGCGAGCAAGCTATCCCCTTAAGAGGAGTCGCCTCGTCTTCACCGATGTGTTTTGATAGGACATTGGAGGGAGATGGAGATTTGTAAGCCGCCCCGGTAACAGTAATTTCTTCATGAGAAGCCATGTCTTCAGTCGTCGGCTGGGGGTTGGGCGGCTTAGGATCAGCTTCTGGATAGGCCTCAGGAGCTTCAATATCCATATCAAACAGCTCATTATGCTGAGGACCCTCTTCAGGGGAATCTTTGTCAACCTCAGAAGGCTCAATGTGAGCTTCAGGAATGTTGGGCTTTGGGATCTCTAGCTGTTGAACATCAGGAGTAGCAGTTGACCCGCTCACCTTTCTTCGTTTGGCTTGAGGTCCATGAGTAAAGGTGGTGGTGTACATCATGAGAAATTATAGAATATTAACATGCGGAGTCGGATATAAAAATACTCATCCTTGGTTGATGAAAAGAGGAGAAACTTCGTGGCGGTTGAGTCTCTAGAGGAAGGGGGCGAGTCCTGGAAAGTTAGCATTGTGAAATATAAGTAAGCCACAACACAAGATTGGCGTACAGAAGAAGTGAATCTAAAGCAAAGAATTACTTCAGTGCGCCATTTCCGAGGAGCCGACTCATTTGGTAAGCCGGCCAAAAGGTCTTCGCAGTCGGTGCTCCGGGTCTGACGTTTGTTGTCATCTTGCTGCTTCTTCAAAAGAAAGTGGGGATCCAAGTAGGCAAAAGGGCGTGAACATTTTACCTTCCATACAACCCGCATATTCTCTTTGTTGGTAAAAGTTATGAGTTAGAGGAGACAATTGTTACCTCTGTGGCATCAACATGACTTGTTTGTGCTTCCTCCTATGAGTAATCATTGTCAATTAGTTGCATAAAGAGAAGACCAAGGGAGTCAAGTTCTACCACCAAGTCATCAAGTCGAGCAGTCCAGCAGTAGATGTTTTCTTCTTGCGACCCGTAACATGGGCCTTGGTCGCCTTCACGTTCTTCTTGGGAGTAGGGGTGTATTTCTTTTTCCAAAAAGAGGATTTGGCCTGCATATGAGTCATGGGAGGGTCAGAAAGAGTATGAGACACAAAATTTGAAGAAAGCAAACAGTTTGTTCAAAAAGATCTCTACCTCCGGAGCCGGGTTGAGAACACAGAACGGTATTAACCCGGTCTGGTTACATGCAGCCGAAGGCTCTCCAACCAACGACTTCACGATGGAGTTGAGGTCCTTCTTAGTTAAAGGTGTCTGGTTTAAGCGCATCGGATCATCCACTTCACCGGAATATTCACACATCAATCCGTCACGCCGGTTCAGCGGCTTAATCCTCCAGCTGACCCAGCAGCGGGTCAAGTTCATGCCGGTTAATCCATTGGCCAGCAGGGACGAAATCTTTAAAAAGGTCGGAGCATATTTGACACACTCTGTGGCACTCATCCGTTCAGGGTGCTTGGTTTTGGTACAGAGTCGGGTAGGACGGTAACCAGTCAGCGGATACTCTCCACCCAGGAGGTGTCTTTGCAATAGAACCTACCCTGGTTCCAATCTTTAGGATGGCTGGGCAGGACGACTGCAGGAAAAACCATGTCCCTTCGCCTCTGGATTGAGATCCCTCCAAGCTTGAGACTTGGCCCAGCTGCCAACTCGGTCTGGCGGTTGAGGTAGAAAAAGTCTCTGAAGAGGTCAACAGTGGGTTCCTCTTGCAGATAGGCTTCGTAAAGGACTTCAAATTGGCATAAAATTGTAACAGAGTTGGGACCAATATCTTGGGAGTGGAGTTTGAAGAAGTGCAAGGTGTCCCAAAAGAATTTTGACCCGGGTAGTGAAAAGCCCCGAAGAAGGTGATCTTTGAACATGACCACTTCCCTTCCTGAGGTATGGGTTTGTTCTCTTTACCGAGAACCCGCCAGTGAATGATCTCCTGAGCCGGCAAGGCTCCCATAGTCACAAGTTCCTTCAATGTAGCCTCGGTGACCCAGGAATTTACCTAGTCACAAGAGACGGGGGCTTTGTCCATGATGGCGGGTTAGACTCCGTGAGAAAGCACAAAGATGTGGCGGGTTAAGAAAAACCTCACGGTGAAGGGAGATAAGGCTAAGATGACAATGATATTTCTGTTGTAAGTCGCTGTCTGTTATGAGACGGAGGCAAGTTAAAGTTGCTACAGGATGAACCGACAGTGCAATGGCGGGTCAAAGAGATAGCTAATACCGGGAATTTTGCTATGTGTTGACAAACGAATTCCTTCAACTACAGCAGCCGCTACAAGATCTACGGGCGAAGACAAAATGAAATATATTCTAATCCTAAAATAGGTAGCGGAAGAACATGTAGTTCATATGTTGGTTTTTATCCAGGATTGATCTACGTTGAATGGGGGATTCGTATTAAGCGGAGCACCGCATTAGATGGCTGGTGTTTTGAAGCCTAAAAGATGATCTCTTTACTGATCCATAGTGAGTACTCCGGCAAGCGGCGGCAGATGCAGAGGAACTAAGATGAGCTAATGTGTATCTACGAGGGGAAGAATAACGAACTTGAAGGGTAAGGAGGAGATCGCAGCGGACTCTGCTCTAATCAGGTTGATGCAGCGACCCTTGTCGGTGAAGACGAGGACAGACCGGCGGAGCTTCGGTTCCATGGGTGCTAGAGGAGGAAGAAGAAGACAGATAGTGGCGGCGGAGAGGTGAAAATAAATGGGGCCCCTCCCCGCCTATTTATGAGATGGGACAGCAACAGTCCACGCGAGAATCGAGGAGTCCCAATGATGATTGATCAAAGAAGACGCCTCGATTTTTGGGTTGACCGTTTAATGGGATGATACGTTGTGACATCACATAATCTTTTTGGACATATCCAAGATGACGTCATCCATTTTTATGGCAGGTTACAAAGTTTACTTTTAGGTAAACAAAGGTGTGAGACTCACCGTTGAATGGATTTGAAGACTGACATGAACAGGTTCAAATCAATCTGGGGCTTAATGTTGGGGATATAACTCTGTGTTATGACCCACCCAGAAGGGGCTGGGTCATACCTGGCGGCTCATAATCAAGGCCTTAAACGGGCATGAAGGTTGAAGACAAGTCTAAGAGACGGCTCACTAGGTGGGCCTAGATGGAGTCCTAGAGCCGTAAGACGGTGTAAAACCCGGGCGCGTGAGCCGCTTGGAAGACGGCTTGCCCACGAAGGCAAGGCGACTTAGAGTCAAGATCAGATACTTAGTATAAGCCGGTCTGGACTCTTGGAAGCCCAGGGCCTCGACCTACCTATATAAACCTGAGCCCCTGTGGTGTCTTAGGGGACGAAAACAACTGATCGATAGCTAGGTCAAGTGAACTCGCCCCCTTGTAATTGATACCCCATCAATACAACACAAAGCGGGACGTAGGATTTTACCTCTTCCTGAGGGGCCAAACCTGGGTAAATCCTTGTCTATCGATTCCGGTCAACCCCTTCAAGCTCACCGCCTTAGCGATGGCCTCGAACCTAAGTCCTCTTACTAGGACATCTGCCGTGACAAAACCACGACACTTGCGATAGGAGTCGTTTCTTCCGCCGCTACTACTGGTGATCTCCTGCATCGAACACGGTCTTCTTTGGGAACAAGATTCTCCAGAGTCCTCCGCACTTCAAATCCGGTAAGCACCACCCCCACCATTAGGTCTTTCCTGTGTTCTTCAAAGTTTGTCGGAGCATCACCACAAATCAAACGTGATATTGAATGTGAGCCAAGCTTGTCATCGAATTCCCACCAATAGTTCGTACTCTTAGTTCTACCCCTCTTTCGTAACGTGATAGATCTGCTTCAAACCACTGAAGAGTCAATAGAAGTCTCTTGTCAATTTTTTCGCCGGAATATAAGCCCTTTATTTTATTTTCTTCTGCACTATTAGATCCATTCGTCCTTCCCTCTTGGTAGAAAGTAGTTTGTATATATGTAAAAGTTTTACCAAGTCTTTTAGTCCCTACACCCGCTTTTAGCCGGCTCACTAATATATATCGGCTAATTTTTGCATATTGAGCCATCGAGATACAATCCGACCCATTTGTCGGCTTATCAAGCTATTTTTCTTCTCTTGGAAGTCCTGGTGGGTTTATTCTCCTTGATACTGCTCAATCAGATATCGACTTATTCTCTCATCTTTAACTTGCACTTGGATCTCTAGAAATTGTGATGGCTCCCAAAACCAGCAAGGCTTGTGGCTGTGTTAGATTGCAAGAGTCAGTGCTTACATTGGAAAACCTCGTGTCTCAATGCCTTTTGCCGCCTGAAGCCGAAATTAGCTGGCAGGCACTTGAAGAAGAGTCCTCCCCTCAACCCGAGCAAGGGGAGATTGTTGTTTTCGCAGACCACCTGCATAGAGGTATTCGACCGCCCGAGTCGAAATTCTTCATGATCTTTTGAAATTCTTCCATCTTAGGCCACAAGACGTTGGCCCCAACTCAATGACCAACATCTGCCAATTACAGGTCCTCTATGAAGTATATCTTCAAACTGAGCCGTCCATCACTCTTTTCAGATAGTTCTTTTACGTCAAGCACAAACTGAAGTCAAGCATGGCCCCTATGTAGAGCTTGGTGAAATTTCTATTTAGAAATGAAAAAAATAGCCCTTTTCCTGAATCAAAACTGGCGAGTCACCCCAAGGGCTTGAATGGGACTTGGTTTTATTGCAAGAACACTACTCGTGAAGATCAAAACCCTTTGCCACGTTATAGATTGGAACGGCTTGACACTTTTAGTGAATTTCTAGGTTGGCCCTCTAAAGATGAAAGGAAACAACTGGCACCTATGCTTCTAAAGTTAATGGCCTTGACTGCTCATGGTCTCACTGGCATTGACTTGATTCGTTGTTGGATAAGCTGGTGAGTTCAACCTCTTAGTCTTAGAAACGACTTGATGTGCAATTATACTGGTGGGTCGAAAGATGCTCAATGCTTCAGTAGAAATAAGCTAACTGACTGCGACATCAACAAATCCACCAAGAAATTCTTTGGTGATTCTAAGGAGAAATGTAACGTGACCGGGTTGTCCCCATTTTGCTTAACCAACCCGGCTCCTCCAGTAAGTATCTTTGAACATGTTTTTTTTGGTTATAAAATTGTTCTTACTTACCATACTTATTTTCTGGCTTGTATTTCCATAGGCAAGCTCTGAGTGGTGGAAAGACGGAGGCAAAACCCCATTCAACCTCAGCCTGAGCAAGTTGATGACCTAATAGATGAAAACAATTTAGGAGAAGATTTGGAGGTAGAGCTTGACTCTCTTGGTCAGTTGTTTATTGAAATTGCTGATGCATCCTCCTTTCAGGGAAACACCAAAACTAGTCAAACAACTGGCAATGTTGAGGTAATTTCAATTTCCTCCAACTCACCAGAAATGTATGTCCCAAATAAGACAACACTAGCACCAAGAAGGTTAAATTTTCACATCGTTACTTAGATCCAAACTTTATTTTGAAGAAAAATCAACACACCGCCTCCTCGAAACGCAAGACCCAGAGTAGCTCTGGGGATCTATCTGCCGACATATCTCTTGAGCCGGCCACCCACAAGCAACTTCTTGAGGTGCCGCATATTCCAACTTCTTCCCATCCACAAGCTGGTCTTTTTAAATAACCTCTCAATAGTTCTGATTCACTTTATCGGGAATCCCCTCCTTCTTCTGGCAACTCAACAACGACACAACTTCCATCTTTCACCGTTAACCGTGGGTAAATTTTTCTTTAAGCCAGTTTCATTTCTTTTGTCGTCACTTGTCATTTTCCTAAGCCATACTTTTTTTTATGATTGCAGCATGGGGAAAAATGTGGGCGAGTCATATTTAGCTGTTGTGGATCCCAATACTCAAAACTTGCCACCAGATGAAGCGGCGACTCATGCTAAGCCTTCTAGCCAACATGACCCAGACTTGAGGTTTGAGCCAACTCATAATGTAGATATGGCCCATGTTAAAGAGCCGGTCATTACGGATATGGAGGGTTAGGATCAAGGTGTGGCAACTGACATAGCCTTTGAACCGCCAAGTCTTGATCATCCTTCAAGTTTTGTGTGCAAGGTGGACAACACCACCCCACCAGACGCCATGGAAAATACAGACATATCTATTGTAGGAGAAGCTTTCTAGGCACCTAGGTCTTCAACTGTTTTGGCCAAGATTCTGACCAAAAATGAGCCAAAAATGCTAGAGAAAGGAAAAGCGAAACTTGAGCTTCTAGAGTTTGCCAATCTTACTGCTGAATGTCTGCACCAACTGTTGGGGAACGTTGCATGGGAAACAAAAAAATTCCTATGCACATACAAGATCTATCCATGGTGATGAGCATCTACAAGAGGAGAGATCGGATCCACTTACCATTGTAGCTAGCTAAGAGGGAAGCATTAAGAAACACAGTTGATGTAGTCGAATGTCTTAGTGATCCAAATGGCAAGCCGTCCCACGATCCAATCACGATCTAGCGCTGAACGGATGGCACCTCCGCGTTCAACACACGTACAATTTGATGACGATATCCACCTCCTTGATCTAGCAAGCGAGGGTGGATAGGTAGATGTGTTCTCCGAAAGCATGACGGCATGACGGCGGCGGTGGTGGAGCTGATTTGGCAGAGCTTTGCTAAGCTGTATCGGATAGATCTAGAGGAGAAACGATCTAGAGGTGGAGGGAGAGGGTGCGACGTGGCTTAGGTGTTTCGGCCCTCCCTCCCCTCACATATATATAGGAGGAAGGGGGTAGGTGCAGCACCCTAGGGGAAACCCTAGGTGCTTGGCCGATGCAAGGGGGAGGAGTCCACCTCCCACAAGGAACTTGGAGTCCTAGTAGGACTCCCTCCCCACTTGGCCTTTCTCATCTCTTGCTCATGGGCCTCCGAGAGGCTGGCTGCCCATCCCACCAGGGGTTGGTCTGCCACCTCCTAGTCCCATGTGGCCCTTGGGGGTGGGTGGTTCCCACTTGGTGGACCCTCGAAACCCATTCGTCACTCCTAGTACACTACTAGAAGTACCGAAACTTTTCCGGAACCCAAATACCACTTCCCTATATATCTATCTTTACCTCCGGACAATTCAAGAGCTACTAATCTTGTCCGAGATCTCATTTGCGACTCAGAACAACCTTTGGTCGCCAACATACATAACTAAATACTATAGAAAAGTCATTGAACGTTAAGTGTGCAAACGCCGCAGGTCGAGAACTATGTAGACATGACCGAGACACCTCTAAGGTCAATAACCAATAGCGGGAACTGAATTCCCATATTGGTTCCTACATATTCTATGAATATCTTTATTGTTTGAACCTCTATGTCAAGGATTCAGTTAATCCTATATGCAGTTCCCTTTGTTCTTTGGTATGTTACTTTCTCGAGATTCGATCGTTGGTATCTCTATACCTAGTTCAATCTCGTTACCGGCAAGTATTTTACTCATTCCGTAATACAACATCCCATGGCTAACTCTTTAGTCACTTTGCTTGCAAGGCTCATTGTGTTGTTGTATTATCGAGTGGGCCCTAAGATATCTCTCCGTCACACGGAGTAACAAATCCAAGTTTTGATCCATGCCCACTCAACAAACACCCTCAGAGATACCTTTAGAGCACCTTTATAGTCACCCAGTTATGTTGCGACGTTTGATACACACAAGGTACTCCTCCGGTCTCAATGAGTTGCATGATCTCATGGTCACAAGAACAGATACTTGACATGCAGAAAAATATTGCAAAAAATTGACATGATCATATGCTATGTTTATAGTTTGGGTCTTGTCCATCACATCATCCTCTATTCTTAAATAGCTACAACACACTACCTAATTTTTCTAGCCATGCAACCATGACACATAGGCAAGTATGCATGCAAGACATAAATAACATCTTTTGCACTACTCTAGCATGCAATGGTGCCACATCATCAACTCATGCATATTAGTCATAAGTAGGTTTTTGCATTAGAGTTCATCCTCCATATTTTGTTAGAAATTACATTGTAACAATAATTTTCATTCTCTTTTTATACGCTTTGTATTTTATTTTTAAGCATACATTCGTTTTCCAATAGTTTTAGAATTTTTTATAACAACTATTTATCTATTTTTTAGCAATATTCTCGCAGCAATGCGCGGGGCATCATCTAGTTCTACTAATGATGTGATCTCGTTATCAATTGACATCTCATGTCTATGGCTAGGAAACCTTGACCATCTTTGATCAACGAGTCTAGTCTACTAGAGGCGTACTTGGGACACAATGTTGTCTATGTATCCACACATGTACTTGAGTTTCCAATCAACACAATTATAGCATGGATAATAATCGATTATCACGAAAAAGTAAAATATAATAATAACCACTTTATTATTGCGTCTAGGGCATATTTCCAACAGTCTACCACTTGCACTAGAGTCAATAATCTAGCTCACATCACTATGTGATTTACATTGTAATGAATCTAACACCCATACAGTTCTGGTGTTTATCATGTTTAGCTAGTGGAAGAGGTTTAGTCAATGGGTCTACGACATTTAGATCCATGTGTACTTTGCAAATATTTATGTCCTCCTCCTTGATGTGATCGCAGATGAAATTGAAGCATCGCTTTATGTGTCTGGTCCTCTTATGAAACCTTGGTTCCTTGGCAAAAGCAATGGCACCAGTGTTGTCACAGAACAGATTCATTGGGTCTAGTGCACCGAGCACAACTCCAAGATCTATCATGAACTGCATCATCTAGACACCTTCCTTCGCCGCCTCCGAGGCAGCTTTGTACTCACTTCACATGTAGAATTAGCTACCATGCTCTACTTGGAACTGCACCAGCTTACCACTCACCCATTGAGAATGTATACGTATCCGGCTTGAGGCTTAGAGTCGTCCGGATCAGTATTAAAGCTTGCATCAACGTTACCCTTTACGACGAGCTCTTGCACCTCCATAAACGACAAACATTTCCTTAGTCCTTTTCAGGTACTTAAGGATGTTGTTGACCGCCTACCAGTGTTCCATTCCTGGATCACTTTCAAACCTTCCGGCCATACTTATGGCAAGGCTGACATCGGATCTTGTGCACAATGTTACATGATAGATCCTATGGCAAAAGTATAGGGGCTGACAATCATCTTTTCTCTATCCTCTGCAGTCACTAGGCATTGAGTCTTACTCAACTTCACACCTTGCAAACAGCCAAGAACCCCTTCTTGGATGATCCATTTTGATCTTCTTCACAACTTTGTCAAGGTATGTGCTTCGTGAAAGTCCTATTAAGCGTCTCAATCTATCTTTAAAGATCTTGATGCCTAATATGAAAGCAGCTTCTCCTAGGTCCTTCATTGAAAAACTCTTGTTCAAATATTCCTTCACTCTTTCCAACATTTCGATATTGTTTCCAATCAGCAATATGTCATCCACATATAATACTAGAAATGCTATAGATCTCCCACTCACTTTGTTGTAAGTACAAGCTTCTCCCTAAACTTGTATAAATCCGAACGCTTTGATCACCTCATCAGAGCGAAGATTACAACTCCAAGATGCTTGCACGAGTCCATAAATGGATCGCTGGAGTTTGCAAACTTTGACAACATTCTCTGAATCGACAAAACCTTCTGGTTGCATCATATACAACTCTTCCTTAAGGAAACATTCAAGGAATGTTGTTTTGACATCCATCTGCCAAATTTCATAATAGAAAAATGCGGCTATTTCTAACATGATTCTGATGGACTTAAGCATCGCTACTGGTGAGAAGGTCTCATCATAGTCAAGTCCTTGAACTTGTGAAAACCCCTTTGCTAGAAGTCGATCTTTATAGACAGTGACATTACCGTCTGCATCTGTCTTCCTCTTACAGATCCATTTGTTTTGAATGGCCTTTAGCCCTTCAAGTAATACTTCCAACGTCCATACTTTGTTTTCATACATGGATCCCTCTCGGATTTCAAGGCCACTAACCATTTGTTGGAATCTAGGCCCATCATTGCTTCTTCATAGCTCGTAGGTGCATCATTGTCCAACAACATGACCTCTAAGACAGGGTTGCCATACCACTCAGGTGCAGTACGTGTCCTTGTCGTCTTACGAGGTTAGATAGTAACTTGATCTGAAGCTTCATGATCACCATCATTAACTTCCTCTTCAACTGATGTAGGCTCCATAGAAACATCTTTCTACACTGCGTAATTCTTTGGTTGAAACAAAGGTTCACCAACCTAATCAAGTTCTATTCCCCCCACTCAATTATTTTGAGAGAAACTCGTTCTTAGCGACAAACACATTGCCCTCGGATCTAAGATAGAAGGTATACCCAACAGTCTCTTTTGTGTATCGTATGAAGATGCATTTTTCAGCTTTGGATTCGAGCTTTTCAGCCTAAAGCTTTTTGACATAAGCATCACATCCCCAAACTTTGAGAAATGACACCTTTGGTTTCTTACCAAACCACAGTTCATACGGTGTTGACTCAACGGATTTCGATGGTGCCCTATTTAAAGTGAATGCAACTGTCTCTAACGCACAACCCCAAAACGATAGTGGCAAATCGGCAAGAGACATCATAGAATGCACCATATCCAATAAGGTTTGATTATGACATTTGGACACACCATCACGATGTGGTCTTCTAGGCGGTGTTAATTGTGAAATAATTCCACATTGTCTTAAGTGACTGCTAAAATCATAACTTGGATATTCTCCTCCTCGATTAGATCGTAGGAATTTAATCTTCTTGTTACAACGATTCTCAACTTCACTCTGAAATTGCTTGAACTTTTCAAATGTTTCAGACATGTGTTTCATTAAGTAAATATATCCATATCTACTTAAGTCATGAGTGAAGGTGAGAAAATAACGATATCCATCGCGTGCCTCAATGTTCATCAGACCGCACACATCAATATGTATGATTTCCAACAAATCACTCACCCGTTCCATTATTCCAGAGAACGGAGTTTTAGTCATCTTGCCCATGAGGCATGGTTCACATGTGTCAAGTGATTCAAAATCAAGTGACTCCAAAATTCCATCAGCATGGAGCCTGCTCATGCGTTTTACACCAATATGACCCAAATGGCAGTGCCACAAGAAAGTGGTACTATCATTATCAACTCTACATCTTTTGGCATCAATGCGATGAACATGTGTATCATTACCATCGAGATTCAATAAGAATAAACCACTCACAATTGGTGCATGAACTTAAAGGATATTACTCATATAAATAGAACAACCATTATTCTCTAGTTTAAATGATTAGCCGTCTCGCAAAAACCAAGATCCACTTATAATGTTCATGCTTAACACATGCACTAAATAACAATTATTCAGGTTAATCACTAATCCCGATGCTAATCGAAGAGCGAGCGTGCCGAGGGCAATCACATGAACCTTTGAACCATTTGCCATGCGCATCATCACTTTGTCCTTTGCCAGCCTCCGTCTATTCCGTAGTTCCTGCTTTGAGTTGCAAATGTGAGCAACCGAACCGGTATCAAATTCCCAGGCACTACAACGAGAGTTGGTAAGGTACACATCAATAGCATGTATATCATATATACCTTGTTTGGTGTTGGCTGCCTTCTTGTCGAGCAGATACTTGGGGCAGTTCCGCTTCTAGTGACCAGTTCCCTTGCAATGAAAGCACTCAGTTTCTGGCTTGGGTCCAGCCTTAGGTTTCTTCACAGGAGGGGCAACTGCTTTGCCACTCTCCTTGGAGTTACCCTTCTTGCCCTTGCCATTCCTCTTGAAACTAGTGATTTTATTGACCATCAACACTTGATGCTCATTTTGAATTTTAGACTCAATGACTTTTAGCATCGCAAACAGCTCATCGACTAACTTGTTCATCCCTTGCTTGTTATAGTTCAACACGAAGCTTTTGTAGCTAGGTGGCAGCGATTGAAGAACTCTGTCAGTGATCGCCTCCGGCAGAAGGGGCATCCCTGATTCACCCAGACGGTTCAAATACCCAGCATTCTGAGTATGTGTTCACTCACAGACCTGTTGTCCTCCAACTTCCAAGCATAGAACTTATCGGAGGTCTCAGACCTCTCGATCCTGGCATTCTTCTCAAAGATAAACTTCAACTCCTGGAACATCTCATATGCTCCATGACGTTCAAAACGCCTTTGAAATCCCAGTTCCAAGCCATACAACATTGCACATTGAACTATTGATTAATCGTCAGAACGCGCCTACCAAGCATTCACAACGTCTACAGACGACACTGGAGGGGCTGGTTCACCAAGTGGTGCATCAAGGACATAAGCCTTTTGGGAAGCTGTGAGGATAATCCTCAGATTACGGGCCCAGTCTACAAAGTTACTTCCATCATCTTTCAACTTGGCTTTTTCTAGGAACGTATTGAAATTCAAGGGAACTACTACGCGACCCATTGATCTAGAACACAGATTTGCAAAGGTTACTAAGACTATTGTTCAAGATAATGAGTTTAGTTAATCATTTTACTTAAAAACTCCCACTCAAATTGACATCCCTCCAGTCATCCGAGTGTTACATGATCCAAATTCACCAACCCAAGTCCAATCATCATGTGAGATGAGATGGTTTCAATGGTGAACATCTCCATGTTGATTATATCTACTATATGACTCATGCTCGACCATTCGGTCTCTTCTGTTATGAGGCCATTTTTGTACATGCTAGGATCGTCAAGTTTAACCCAACTATTCCGCATGTGCAACATTGGCTTGCACCTAGTGTATGTGAACGTAGAGTCTATCACGCCCGATCATCACGTGGTGCTTCGAAACGACGAACTTTCGCAACGGTGCACACTCGGGGAGAGCACAATTTTATCTTGAAATTTTAGTGAGGGATCACCTTATAATGCTACCATCATCCTAAGCAAAATAAGATGCATAAAGGGATTAACATCACATGCAAATCATAAGTGATCTCCATCGTCACCGACATGAACTTGTGCTTTTGATCTCCATCTCAAAAGCACTGGCATGATGTCCATCGTCACTGGCATAACACCATGATCTCCATCATTGTGTTGCCATCAGGGTTGTTGTGACCACCATGCTTCTACTACCATTGCTACCACTTAGCGATAAAGTAAAGCATTACATAGTGCTTAACGATTGACATACAAGTCATAAAATAATTAAAGACAACCCTATGGATCCTGTCGGTTGCCGTATGCAACGACATGCAAGTCGATATGAACTATTACAAACATGATCATCTCATACATCAAATATATCTCACCATGTCTTTGGACATATCATATCACAACATTTCCTTACAAAAACGAGTTAGACGTCATCAAATTGTTGTTGCATGTTTTACGTGGCTGCTATGGGTGTCTAGCAAGAACGGTTCTTACCTACGAAAAACCACAAGGTGATACACAAATTGCTATTCAACCTTCTCAAGGACGGCCTTTGTCAAATCCGATCCAACTAAGGTGGGAGATACAAACACCCCCCAGCCATCTTTATGCACCAAAGTCACATGTCAATTGATGGAACCAGTCTCTCGTACATGGACAAGTAAGGTTGGTCCGGGCCGCTTCATCCCACAATACCGCTGAATCAAGAAAAGACAAAGGGAGGAAGCAATCTGGATATCAACACCCACAAACTCCTTTGTGTTCTACTCGTGATCTCATTTATGCATAGACCTAGGTCATGATGCCACTATTGGGGAACGTTGCATGGGAAAAAATTCCTACGCACATACAAGATCTATCCATGGTGATGAGCATATATGAGAGGAGATATCGGATCCTCATATCCTTGTTGTCGGTGTCAAAACTGGCGGATGTCGGGTAAGGGGTCCCGAACTGTGAGACTAGGATCGACGGTAACAGGAGACGAAGGGGACACGAGTTTACCCAGGTTCGGGCCCTCCAATGGAGGTAATACCCTACATCCTGCTTGATTGTATTGATGGTGTATGGGAATATAGAGTCGATCTACCTCGAGATCGTATGTCTAACGCTAGATGAGTTATCCTGCCCCTATGCCCTAAAATCCTCCAACTTATATAGAAGACGAGGGTGTCCTTGGCTTACACATGGTCAGTTACATGCCGAAGAAATAACTTGCCTAACTACAACTAATAACTTGGAGAACACGTCTTGACTCCTTAAAGCTTTTGTCCTGGTGCGGGTGGTCCTCGATCATCCGATGCCTACCTTTCGGCCTATATAGTCCGGCCCATGACTAATGGGTCGGCTATTCGAGGACCCCATAATCCAGGACTCCCTTAGTAGCCCCAGACTAGCCTTCAATGCCAATATATATTCGGTTGATTTCTTTCCGTCATCGTCTTCAGCTTGCAAGGCGAGTCCCTCATCCTTCTTTGTTCAGCAACCGACCAGTCTTTGGTAAGATCCCAAGCGTCGTGGGAGTGGGTCATTACAATAACTGCACGAGTTCCTCAATTTTCATGCATCGTGGGGAGGCGAGTGGCCAGCAATTTTTACAATCTTACCCCTCCGCAATGGAGGCACCAACCCATTTAATCAGACAGAATCGTTGTTTAGACCACATCTTCTTCTTCCCTCTCGTCAAAAACTCCTAGCGGAAGCTCCACGCAAAACATGGCTAATGCTCCTGGATCCTTAGCACGCTACGGCCAACACCCAGGAGACTGGACCAGCTGCTCCATCACACTCCTGCGGCTCTGTAATCTAGAAACCCAAGGATATCTCCCATCATCAGATCTGGCAGCAACCCACGCATGTCTGCTCTCTTATGGTGACGAGGTTTTCAATGAGCGCTTCCCTAATCCAAACAAGGGGAGCACGTCTACTTCGTCCCCTTCCTCCCCCGGGGACTTGGGTTTCCAGTCCACCCATTCTTAAGGGGGTTATTGGAGTTCTATGGGATTCAACTCCACAATCTCACCCCAGGGTCGATCCTACACATCTCGGGCTTTGTCGCCCTCTGCGAGATGTTCTTAGGGTGTGAAGCTCATTTCAATCTGTGGAGGAAATACTTATGCCTCGTCCCCCGAACTCGGTACAAGGCCATCATATAGGTCGGCGGAGCTGAAGTATGTCGCATAGCAGGAATGGGGTATCCGGCTGGCACACCAAAGAAATACGAAGAATGGACTTCAGAGTGGTTCTATATCAAAGACGTCCCCCTATTCGATCCAACTCGGACAGGTCTGTCCGAATACTCCGACCTCCTCTCGAAGAAGAGGTACAACTGGCGACCCAAGAGCTCTGAGGAGGAGAGCGCCGAAGTACAACGCCTGGCCGCGCAAGTGTGGATGCTTGCCCATCACGAACTGACCATGATCGACATCATGGCCGCCGCTATCTCCCGGTGCGTGCAGACCCTCCAACAAAGGTTGAACCCCTTACGGCAGTACAACAGGACAAGCGATGCCACACGTCCCCCAAAACTAGGTCCTACCAATCCAACAGTGCTGGCCACCGCACTTGCCGACCTGTACAAAGGAGAGCAAGAAGACTTCATCCAGCGGTCAACCAAGGAGGGTATTCGGCCCACAGTCCATCAAACAAGTAAACCTTCCTCTTTCAATCATGAAATAGTTAGGGGTTTCGTTCTGCACTCTAGTTGACCGAGACCTTGGCGTGAATAGGAATGGAGGAGCTTTGTCGAGACAGTCAACTGTCCAGCTCCTCAGCCAGAGAATCATTCACGTGACAACGATCTAGGTTTCAATGAGGACCCGGGTCTCCTTTCTGACTTCAAAAACGGAGTCTACTACCAGGACAACATTGTCCAGACCCCAGTGGCAATCATAGTCGATTACCCCGAGTCATTCTCCATTCCATCCATGGGTAAGAAGAAAAGCTCCTCCCGCAAGAAGACTGCTAACAAGAACTCCCCGGACGCCACGGTCCCGGCCCCCAAGCACCGCCCACCAACATGCCATGTGCGAGCAGCCAAGGCCGTGGGCAAGTCAGAGGCCGGTCGGGAACCTGCAAAGGAGCCGGGCATGGGGACGAATCCACCCGTCCGCGCATCCCGAAGGTACACTGTTCGGATATCCGCTTTATCATTGTACTAAGCAGAACCTCATAGCCACTCGTTTTTTACCTAGGCGAAACACCCAATCTTCACCTACCGAGGGGGCTGCCCGAGTGTCAGGAGACGCCCAAAGCTCCCGGGAAACGACCCATGCGGCTTCTGCTACGGAAGCCCCCATGGCCGGTTCGGCGCCTGCCGAATCTGGCTACGGAGTATCCGTCTCCAAATCGTAAGTGGAGAGTGCCATGCATCATTGGCACTGATGGGAGGCAATGCGGCACCCAATTTTTTCCAATCACGAGTTTGGTGCCCTACGCTCGGCGAATGCACATCTCGGGGCCGCCCGAGCTGGATTCGGTGAAGCTATGAAGCTGATAACAACCAACATTCAGGTAAGAGGTCGGATTTTGTATAATCTGCATACTTGTGTAAGCCTAGTATCCCCCAAGCCTTAATTTGATTGAGAAGAAACGAATTAAGGATCCCCATACCATTTGACTGCTAACGCAGGCCTCAAAGCAACAATCAGAGCAATTAGCTATGGCCCTCAAGGAGAGTCGCACGGAAGTGCAGTCTGTGAAGGCCAAACTGGCACAAGTGAAGAGCTTCACGTGAGAGGCCCATGGTGAGTATGTTTTTACTGCTAATATTTTTACATTATTGTGCCTGACCTATGGATTCTGTGTAGCAGCCAAATCAATAGGACATATGGAAAGGTAGTTGGAAGAAGCCCGAGATTCACAAAGGTATGCAGAATTCCAATAGCAAGCCAGCTGTCTTGTTATACAAAAACAGGCTGGAGAAATAAAGAGTCTAAAGACTCAATTGTCCCAAGCTCAAGAAGAGAATCACAAGCTTCGGAGGGGCGTATACGGTAAATACAATTCCGCTATGAGTAAGTATTTCTGATGTAGAGAATGATAGTAATCGCGCTTGTTATCTTGTGTGCAGGTCTCTTGACCAGACATCCTGAAGAGGAGATCGAATCGTACCAAGGGGACCTGCTGAAGGAGTTGACTTCTCTTCACAAGCATGTGCAAAAGGCGATGAAAGGGATGATGAAGGCATTATGGCCCATCGAACGGCCACCTGAAGGGCTAGCTGCACTTGTGGATCGATTTAGGGGGGCTCGGGATAGCTCCGTACTGTGGAAGACGTCGGCTTGTCGCGAAGGAGCACGGGAGGCATGGGCAATGATCAAGGCCCGTTTCATCGGACTTAACCCCGAGCATATGGCGCGGGTTGGTCCTGTGGGATCGGATGGAAAAGAAGTGCCACTCCGCCTGGTATATGACGAGGTGATGCGAGCCACCCGTCTCTCACAAGCAGTCTGCCCCCTCAACACAATAATCGATGAGCTCGATCAGCAGCCACATATGTAATTTACATATACATGTGTAAAACAGTCCGAGTTGTAAACTTTGTCTTAACCGGCCATCGGCTTCTCCCTCCCGTGCAAAGATCTCGAGAGTGTTCCTTCCTATTATTCCTTCGCCAAAGAGTGAACTTATATTCAGGGAACCAGGCAATCCGGCGATGTGGTGTGAACAGACAGAAAGCACACAGAAAGATATGTTATATTACGGCATAGCGTAAGAAACATCTTCCAATGAAAATAGTACCTCTAGCGTTACGTTTCGCCGGGGCTATATGAAGAGCATAGATAGGAATCCGCATACTTGTATTATGCGACTAAGTGTCCTTTGGGAATAAGAGAACCAAACAATAGAAATAGCAACTAGGGCCAGGTAAGGTGTTTCCATCATAGCCGACAAATTGTCTACGTAAGATATCTAGCTTTTGGCTTCATCCGTCTGAGGTACGTGTCCGGATGACCCGGTCGTAACAATCGCAGAGGTGCTCCCTTTACTCTCTAGCCGAACAAGCGGGAACGTAGAGAGTAACCACAGGAGCGAGGCAACCCAGCTTGGCAAATTCTTAGTTCGAATTGATGCATATGATGGCTAAAACATGACAAAAGAAACATGTGCGCCCGACAAGTATGAATAGTTAAAAAACTGGCTATTAAAAGAAGCCCCCATGTGCTGTGTTCGGATTTAACACTTTATGGTGTATACCAATTATCCGTAGTACAAGGTTGGTTCAGCCGAACATAGGGTAGGGAAAGAAATTGTCCCTATCGAACAGCAAAGTGGAAAAGTAAACGGAGAAAAAGGCAAAAAATAACGAAAAAGGAAAAAGTGTAGGGGGGTATGGACGACATAGGTTTATCCATAGAAGCGCCGAAGATGAGTTGCTTTCCATGGTTTTGGTTCAAGGCGGTTATTGAATGAACTCCGCAAACTATAGGCCCCTACCGAGAGCACTTATTTAATGATCAAAGGACCCTCCCACTTGGGATTGGGGTTGTGCTTCTGTTTCTCCGGGAGCCGTAGGACGAGTTCTCCTATGTTGTATGTTTTTGCCCTGACCTCCCTACATTGGTACCACCGAGCTTGTTGTTGGTAAAGAGTGGATCGAGCCAGAGCTATGTCCTGCTCCCCCTCCAGGGCATCTAAGTTGTCATGTCAATCTAACTCGACCTCCTTTTCCTTGTACATGCGCACTCTTGGTGCGTCGTGGATAATACCGCAGGGGGAGAACTGCCTCTGCCCCATAGACCATAAAAATGGTGTATAACCCGTTGATCTTTTCGGGGTAGTACGCAGGCCCCATAGAACGGAGTCGAGTTCCTCCACACAATGACAGCCGGACTCGTGAAGAGATCAAACCAAACATGGCTTGATGCTACTCATAATGAGACCGTTTGCTCGCTTGACCTGTCCATTGGTCTATGGATGATAGACCGATGCATAATCGAGCTTTATGCCCATTTTGGCACACCAGTGCTTGACCTCTTGGGCCGTGAAGTTAGTTCCATTGTTCGTTATTATACTATGCGGGACACCGTAAGGTGTACTATGCTAGATATAAATTCAATCACTGGCCCGGATTTAGCCGTTTAACAGGCTTGTCTTCTGTCCATTTGGTGAACTTGTCAACCATGACCACTAGGTATTTATTTTTCTTGGTTCCCCCTTTGTGGGGTCCAACCATGTCCACCCCCCAGACCACAAAAGGCCAGGTAATCGAAATAGTCCGAAGATCTTTTGGGGGCATGTGACTTTGATTTGTGAAGAGTTGACACCCGACGCAATGTTGAACGAGTGACTGGGCGTCGGTCCGAGCTGTAGGCCAAAAGAAACCACCTCGGAAGGCTTTGCCGACAAGAGATCTTGCCGCGGCGCGATGCCCGCCCATGCCTACATGGATTCCGGTGAGGAGCTCCCGTCCTTCTTCTGCGGATATACACCTCTCTAATACTCCAGTGGTGCTTTTCTTGTATAGTTCACCCTCGTGTACTTGGCCTTGGATCGTCGAACTATGCGCCGCGCCTCAGTTTGATTGTCGGGGAGTTCCTTGTGAAGGAGGTACGCGAGGAAGGGCTCTGCCCATGGCGCAATTACTGCCATTACCTCATGAGCCAGGGGCGTCTCATTCATCGTTGAGCCGCCGATGATGCCATCATCCGGTTCATTTATAGGGGGAACAACTTCGTCCGCTGTTTTTGAACCGGTGCCATCTTCGAATTTTTGGCGTGTAATTTGCCGTTAATTTGGGATATGCCCAGGTTTGAGTCTCCCCATAGCTCTAGCTATCGTATGTCCATTGACACCGCCATCCAAAGACCATGAAGAAGAGCTTCGTATTCGGCGGCATTGTTGAAATTGGCATACATGATTTGAAACACGTATCTTACGTTGTTGCCAGTGGGGGGTGTGAGGATAACTCCATCCCCCAGACTGGCCAAGGTATTGGATCCATCGAAGTACATTGTCCAATGGGAGTATCCACTATACTCCTCGGGGAGCTCGGCCTCTGTCCATTCAGCCAAGAAGTCCACCAGTACCTGAGATTTAATGGCGCGACGTGGCTTGTAGTTTAGTTCAAAGGGAAGGAGCTCAATGGCCCATTTGGCTATGCAACCGGTAGCATCCTTGATCTTGATTATATCATTCAAGGGGACTTCCGATGCCACCATTACCGTGCACTCCTGGAAGTAGTGTCGGAGTTTCCTCGATGCCATGAATACTGTATAGGATATTTTTTTGATAATGTGGGTATCTGCACTTGCATTGTGTTAGTACCTCTGACACATAATATACCGGCTTCTCAGTTTGGAATTTATGTCCCTTCTCATCTCGTTCGATGACGAGCACCTCGCTAACTACCTTGTTGGTGGACGATATGTATAACAACATGGGCTTACCGGCACCTGGTGCCGTGAGTATGGGATTGGTTGCCAGTATTGTTTTGATTTCTTCCAACGCATCCATTGCTTCATCGGTCCATTCCAAATTGTTTGTCCATTTCAGTTGCTTATAGAGCGGCAAAGCTTTTTCTCCGAGGTAGGAAATAAAGCGGCTTAACGCGGCAATGCAGCCGGCTAGTCTCTGGACATGGTACAGCTCTGTGGGGATTGCAAGTTATGATAAAGCATGGATTTTAGCTGGATTTGCCTCTATTCATCTATGGGAGACGATGAATCCAAGCAGCTTGCCCGAGCTAACTCTGTATACACATTTTTCCGGATTGATCCGTATATCATATTTGCGCAAATTAGCGAAAGATTGAAGGAGGTCGTCGATCAACTGATCGACGTGTTTGGTTTTGATTACCACGTCATCCACGTATGCCTCAATAGTCTTTTACGACCTGTGTGGCGAGGCAGGTTTGGATCATGCGCTGGTACGTGGCCCCAACGTTTTAGCCCAAAGGGCATCGTGTTAAAGCAAAATGGCCTATAGGGGGTGATGAATGCGGTAGCCGCCTGATTGGATTCCTTCATTTTAATTTGATGGTACCCGGAGTAAGCTTCGAGGAAACATAACAAATTGCGTCCGGCTGTGGCATCAATGATCTGGTCTATGTGTGGTAAGGGAAAAGGGTCCTTGGGACATGCTTTGTTGAGGTCTTTGAAATCGACACACAACCGCCAGGATTTGTCTTTCTTGTGTACCATCACCAGATTTGCTAGCCACTCGGGATGTTTGATGTCCCGAATAAATTCGGCCTCGAGCAATTTTGCTAATTCTTCACCCATGGCTTGCCGTTTGGGTTCGGAGAAGCGGCGCAGGGTTTGCTTCATGGGCTTAAAGCCTGGGATAATGTTCAAGCTGTGTTCGGCGAGCCGACGTGGGATACCGGGCATATTAGAAGGATGCCAAGCTAAAATGTCCCAATTTTTGCGAAGGAAATTCCGCAATGCTTCGTCTACAAGGGGATCGAGCTGGGCTCCAATGGACGTTGTTTTATTGGGGTCCGTTGGATGCACCTGAAATTTGACGATTTCCTCTGCGGGTTTAAAGGAAGTGGATTTGGGCCTTTTACTGAGGATCATATCATCCCTATTAACTGTCGACCATAGAGCGGTCAATTCCTCGGCAGCGAAAGTTTCCGCTAATGCGTTGAGGGCGAGCATTGCCATTTTGTTTTCGGACCGAAGGGCTATATTCGGATCACTAGCGAGCGTGATCACTCCATTTGATCCTGGCATTTTGAGTTTCATGTACCCTTAATGGGGTATGACCTGGAACTTTGTAAAGGCGTCGCGTCCTAACAGGGCGTGATAGCCACTAGGGAAGGGGATGATGTGGAAGAGAAGTTCTTCAGATCGGTAATCTTCAGGTGTGCTAAACACAACGTCCAGGCTGATACATCTGGAACAACGTGCCTCTTTCCCTAGGATAATTCCCCGGAAGGTTGTGTTGCTATGTTTGATGGGAAATTGGTTGAACTGCATTTTCTCCAGAGTGGCCTCGTAAATGAGGTTTATACCACTGTCGTCGTCCATGAGCACCTTATGTAGTCTGTATCCATCAATGATGGGAGTCAAGACTAGAGCGGTCGGTGAATGACCGGGAAGGATGGGCGGTTGGTCAGTGTCCCCAAAAGTAATCGGTATGTCTACCCATGGGCTAGTAGCTGACACGTGGTAGACTTGCTCATGCTCCCTAAGATCTCTTTTACGCCTGCTCCTCGAGGGGAAGATCTGATAGACCGTTAGGACTTCGTCATCGAATCCGTTTGGCGAACGAGGGTGCCTGTTTGATAGAGGTGTGTCGACGATAGCCTCACCACTTTCTACGACTTGCCTGACGACCCAGCAAGCTCGAAGGCTATGAGTAGGGTTTGTGTTCAACAACACGGAATGAATCGGGCAAGGTTTATCTAAAAGTCTGTCGAGGACGGTGCCGGTCCCGGAAAGGGACTTGTTTGTTTTTTCGACGGGTTCATGCCTAGCTAAACGATTTGGAGGTACCCTCTTTCTTCGAACTCCTCTAGGGTGTTCGGAGAATTTTGGTTTCGAGAACAACCTCTCAAATTGCTAGACGCTCTCCATGGCGCAGTACATGTGTACCAATTCAGATAACTCCGAGAAGTCGTTTATGCATCGGCGGACCAGGGCTTTAAGAATCCCTTCATCATGGCAATTGTTGATGAAAATTGCCATTACATCTTCGTCACTAAAACATTTTACTCTGATCCTAGCGAGGAGGAGTCTTGCCCAAAAGTGGTGGCCCGATTTTCCTTGTATTTTCTTGATATACCGAAAGTCCGAAGACATGGGCTTTGGCATGATACTTCGATAATCGTCTTGGGTGGTGGGTGGGAAAAAATTATGTTCCCTGTTACAACAAGTGTTTGGAAGTATAGTTTCCGAATCGTGCGACGGACCTTGGACCGGTGACGGTCCAGCTTTAAAGCGATTCCCCGCCTCTGATTCTCCAACGGGGTCTTGGAAATCATGGATGGGGGTATAGACGGTTTTCAATTCTGGTAATTGCGCAGAGTCCGTGGCCGGACACTCGACGGTGGCAACAAGGTGGGTGACCGGAGGGACATGAATCTCCCTGTCATCGGGTCTGATCCCAAGCCGATCATAGATCGAAACCTGGCCATTCGATATACGCATAGCTTCGATCTGCTCGAACAACTCATTTAAGAACGAGGCGATGGTAGGATGCGTTTTGCTGAGACGAGTGTATTCATCGAGCGGCGTGACAGTTGCACAGCCACGCCAAAGCGGGCCTGTGTTTCGTCCAATCATGAGACCTGATGTCTTCGGTGTTAAGGAATCCGGAGTTACAGGTTTATCTTTGAGGGTCGAAGGTTCCATTAGAACAAGTATTCCCCATGAATCATCCATGAACTCTAAGGTTCCAAACTTGATACACAGATTGGGGGATAAGCTTCCGGTCTGACCATGATGGCCGACCAGGCCGGCGCAACAAGATGTCATTACTGGTGAAATTATGATAGGGGGCGGGAGCCCCCTCAATACAGATCTCGCTGCTTGCGACGGGGCGAGCCATCGATTCCTTTGGCGCTCACAGAGGAACTCTCAATGAAAGCACCAATGTCGGTGTCAAAACCGGCGGATCTCGGGTAGGGGGTCCCAAGCTGTGAGACTAGGATCGACGTTAACACGAGACGAGGAGGACATTAGTTTACCCAGTTTGGGTCCTCCAGTGGAGGTAATACCCTACGTCCTACTTGATTGTATTGATGGTGTATGGGAATATAGAGTTGATCTACCTCGAGATTGTATGTCTAACCCTAGATGAGTTATCTTGCCCCAATGCCCTAAAACCCTCCAGCTTATACAGATGTCGGGGGTGTCCTTGGCTTACACATGGTCGGTTACATGCCAAAGAGATAACTTGCCTAACTACAGCTAACAACTAGGAGAACACGTCTTGACTCCTTGAAGCTTCCGTCCTGCCACACGTGGTCCTCGATCATCTGATGCCTGCCTTGCGGCCCATACAGTCTGGCCCATGAATAATGGGTCGGCTATCTGAGGACCCCATAATCTAGGACTCCCTCACTTGTAGATCCCTAAGAGGGAAGTGTTAAGAAACGTGGTTGATGCAGTCAAACATCTTCGCGGACCAAATCACAAGCCGTCCCGTGATCCAATCACGATCTTGCGCTGAACATATGGCACCTCCGCATTCAGCACACGTATAGCTCGATGATGATCTCCACCTCCTTGATCCGGCTAGTGATGTTGGAGAGTTAGATGGGTTCTCTGGAAGCATGACGGCATGGTGGTGATGGTGGTGCAGCTGATCCGGCAGAGCTTCACTAAGCTGTACTGAATAGATCTAGAGGAGAAACATGTTGGGAGACATAGTAGTAAATAAAAAGAATCCTATGATCACCAAGATCTGTCTATGGAGAAACCAGCAACGAGTAAGGGGAGAGTGCATCTTCATACCTTTGAAGATCACAAAGAGGAAGCGTTACTAGAACGCGGTTGGTGGAGTCGTACTCGCAGTGATTCAGATCGCGGTTGATTCCGATCTAAGCGTCAAACAACGGCGCCTCCACGTTCAACACATGTGCAACCCGATGACGTCTCCTACGCCTTGATCCAGCAAGGAGGAAGGAGAAGTTGACGGAGAGCTCCGACAGCATGACGACATGGTGACGGTGGAGCTACGTGGTACTCCGGCAGGGCTTCTACAAGCGCTACGAAGGACGAGGAGGAGGAGGAGTAGGTTTGCGCCGAGAGAGAGAGGAACTCATGTAGATGGAAACCCCCAAACCCCACTATATATAGGAGGAGGAGGAGGTAGGGTGCAGCCCCTAGGGTTTCCACCCTAGGGGCCGTCGGTAGCCCTAGATGGGACTTAGGCGCGGCGGCCAAGGGAGGGGAGAGGGGTGCGGCTGCCCTAGGGTGGGCCTAGGGAACATCACGCCTAGGGTTTGCCCCCCTCTCTCCTTCGCTGCCCCTTGGGCCAGGGTGGAGGGCACACCAGCCCACTATGGGGCTAGTCCCTTCCCACTCCAGGCCCATGCAGCCTTCCGGGGCTGGTGGCCCCTCTCGGTGGACCCCCGAAACCCTTCCGGTGGTTCTGGTACGTTATCGGTGACGCCCGAAACACTTTCAGTGACCAAAACCTCACTTCCTATATATGAATCTTTACCTACGGACCTTTCCGGAACTCCTCGTGATGTCCGGGATCTCATCCGGGACTCCGAACTACCATCGGTAACCATGCACACTATTTCCCTATAACCCTAGCATCATCGAACCTTAAGTGTGTAGACCCTACGGGTTCGGGAGACATGTAGACATGACCGAGACACCTCTCCGGTCAATAACCAACAGCGGGATCTGGATACCATCTTGGCTCCCACATGCTCCACGATGATCTCATCGGATGAACCACGATGTCAGGGATTCAATCAATCCCGTATACAATTCCCTTTGTCTATCGGTATGATACTTGCCCGAGATTCGATCGTCGGTATCTCTATACCTTTTTCAATCTTGTTACCGGCAAGTCTCTTTACTCGTTCCGTAATACATCATCCCGTGACTAACTCCTTAGTCACATTGAGCTCATTATGATGCTGTCTTACCGAGTGGGCCCAGAGATACCTCTCCGTCACACGGTGTGACAAATCCCAGTCTCGATTCGTGCCAACCCAACAGACAGTTTCGGAGATACCCGTAGTGCACCTTTATAGCCACCCAGCTACATTGTGACGTTTGGCACACCCGAAGCATTCCTATGGTATCCGGGAGTTACACAATCTCATGGTCTAAGGAAACGATACTTGACATTGAAAAGCTTTAGCAAACGAACTACACGATCTTGTGATATACTTAGGATTGGGTCTTGTCCATCACATCATTCTCCTAATGATGTTATCCCATTATCGACGACATCCAATGTACATGGTCATGAAACCGTGACCATCTGTTGATCAATGAGCTAGTCAACTAGAGCCTCACTAGGGACATATTGTGGTCTATGTATTCACACAGGTATTACGGTTTCCGGTTAACACAATTATAGCATGAACAATAGACAATTATCATGAACTAGGAAATACAATAATAACCATTTTATTATTTCCTCTAAGGAATATTTCCAAAAATTACATGGCGTTTATGATTGACACGCATGTTGACGAGGATATGTACCTTGGGTAGGGTCCTAGGCACGGCCCACATACCCTACCTAAGGACACTACATGGGAGGACTTGAAGATCAAGCATGAATTTCCGAGTGGATTCCTTGAGACGTTCAAAGCCACTCGACAAATATCCACTCGGAGACTCCTTCCTTCACTCGGCAGTCGCGTGTCACTTAGAAGACCTCGCTTTCACTCGACTCCAGAAGACCAGGAGCCATCATCAAGAGCCCAACGGGCAGACGTTGGTTCAATTGTCACTAGCAGCTTTTATTACATACGTTACCAGTAACGGCAAACTATAACCCCACGATCAGACCCATAGATGCTGGGTAATTATGAGGGACGGCGAATTCTATATAAGCCGCCCCTCCCCTCCCGCACAAGGGTTCGCAACCATTGTAAATATTCCACACGATATAAGCTCCCGAGCACTGAGACGTAGGGCTGTTACCTCCACGAGAGGGGCCTGAACTCATACATCCGTGTGTACATCCTCGCCGTAGCTAGGACTCTGCCCTCTCCTTTCGTACCCCTACCATCTACTGTCAGGCTCGTTCCCACGACAGTTGGCGCCAATCGTGGGGCTGGCGTCTAAGCGACTTCCTGCGGGGTTGCATTTTTCATCCTTCGACATGTCTTCTGACGGTGTTTTTGCTCTGGGCCACGAGATCCGTTTCGGAGCGCTCACATTCATCGCCGATGATTCGGCATGGCTCCAGGAAGCGCCTCTCAATGTCGAGGCGCTCCTACTCCGTAGGACCACACACTTCCGCGCGAGTTCCTGTGGCGTGTTGCTTCGTCAGCCTTCGACTCCTTATTCATCGTCTCTCCTCGCTATTCGTGGTCGCAAGCGGTCTGGCCTCTTACGACTTCAGCGCTGGGTCAATCACGTAGTGGCGCATCAAACTTCTCCACAGATTGCAGCACTCAAGCCCGCCGAGTACCTTCACGGCATGTTCGAGTCGGATTCCGATCCGTCCGACGTGCCTTCTGAGTGAGAAAGCTGCGATCCCGCAGCGGAGGTATTGATGGTGGGCTCCCATCAGAGTTCACCGCCTGGCTTTGGCCATGGCAGGCGCGAGGCTGGAGGTCCGTCGAAAGAGCAGCCGCGTGGCGAGGAGTAGGTTCTTCATACTCCCATCATCGGCGCGACTGCCAAGGCCCAAACTTTGGAGGTCACGCGCATTCGTCTGGAAGAACTCCAGGCAGAGCTTGACAAGTGCGCTCGCCAGCGGCCCAGGCCCCAGTCGACGTCTGCGGCAGCTGTTTCCGACTGCATCTCACGACGACATTGAGGTATACTGAACTCCTATGTTAAATGTTGCTGCTGCTAGGATAGCAGATTCCATTCAGCCGTCCCAGTCAGAGGCTAGAAGAGGGTTGATGCAGATCAGAGCATTGTTGGATCCAGCGCAGCATCAGGGTTCAGTAGTTTCCCAGTCTCACAACAGGATACATAGCAATTCACCCAGGGCAGAGAACGTTCAGTCGGCACATAGCCCTGGATCGCCCTTGCGCTGTCAGGGCGTAGGTTTCCATGGAGAGCAGGTCAGAGATCAGTTCCACCGTGAAGACCACCATCGAGTGCCCACTCCTCCGCGGAGTGGTCCGTACGCGCCCTGGCGCCAGGACGATAGGCGCTCCTTTATTTATGAGCAGAACACGGGCTTTGACGCCTGCGACCTCCTCATTCAGAAGCGGATTAACAGGGGCAGATCCTACAGAGAAGGACACGAGAGAGAAATTCCGAGTGGAAGCTCACCCGTGGTGTCTGGTCCCGAGTGTTTCAGCAAAGCCATACGTTCTGCAGAGATCCCCCCATATTCAGGATGGCAGCGGGAATTGAAAAGTTTTCTAGCGAAACAAAGCCAGAGACTTGGTTAGATGATTACTGAGTGGCTATGCAAATTGGTGGTGGAAATGACAATGTTGAAATGAAGCACCTGCCCCTGATATTAGATGGTTCAGCTCGAGCTTGGCTGAATCGTTTGGCCCCCTCCAGCATACATTGTTGGGAGGATCTTGCCCGAGTGTTTGTTCGAACCTTTGAGGGAACCTACAAGCGTCCGACAGGTCTGGTCGACTTACATCACTGTGTCCAGAAGCCTAATGGAACTTTGGGAGATTATATTCAACAATGTTCCACTCTGCATCATACAGTGGAGAATGTGTCGGAACACCAGGCTGTTTGTGCTTTCAAGGCCGGTGTGAGATACAAAGAGCTATATCTGAAGTTTGGGCGGACGGGTGATATTTCACTCGGCAAGATGATGGAAATCGCCACTCAATACGCCAATGGTGAGGAAGAAGACCGCCTCCATAGCAGTAAAGGAAATGCGATCGTCAACGAGGCTGGCGGCGGCAACAATCGGAAACAGAAGCGAAAAGGTGAACATCTGTTTCAAGCAGAAGCGGTAGCACTAACGACTCAGTCGAAGAACAAGGGCAAAGCTAACGCACAGCATGCCCCCAAGAAAGGGGAAAATCAGTCAGGAACTGATATCAAGGATCAGCCGTGTGTAATACACACGAGGAAAGATGCGGAAGGCAATCTGATTTTGCCCAAGCACACCACTCGATAGTGTCGGACCCTTATCCAGCAATTCAAGGGAGACATGTCGAGTGACAACTCCTGAGGAGGGAGATGAAGATGAGGATAAGGAAACATTCCCGGATGTCATTGCTACTCTGGTGATCTTTGCTAATGTCAAGAGCAAGAGCCGTCTAAAAGTCATCCACAGAGAAATCAACATGGTTGTACCAGATACCCCCACCTACCTCAAATGGTCCCAATATGCTATCACATTCGACCAGATAGACCATCCTGCTCATGTGGCCACTCCCGGTCGACAGGCTCTGGTAGTTGATCCGGTGGGGTGGGGGGAACTCGACTTAGAAAGGTCCTCATGGACGGCGGCGGCGGCCTGAACATTCTCTATGCGGATACCCTGAAAGGGATGGGCATTCCGATGTCCCGTCTAACTGAGAGCCGCATGCAGTTTCACGGGGTCATCCCACGAAAGAAGGCCATGTCACTCGGCCAGATAGCATTGGATGTGGAATTCGGGAATGACAAAATTCCCAAAAAGAAAAGTTGACATTTGAAGTCATGGATTTCAAGAGTGCTTACCATGCCATTCTGGGTCGACCCGCGTATGCACGTTTTATGGCCCGACCATGTTATGTGTATCTCAAGTTGAAAATGCCAGGACCTAAGGGTGTGATCATGGTCATTGGCAATTGACAGCGGGCCAAATAGTGCCTCCAGCAAGGCTCCAAGATCACCGATCACCAGATGGCCATGGTTGAGTTGGAGGAGTACAAGAAAACCGCCGACCGTGCCGACTTGCTCCATGCAAAGAAGCCGGATTCCGAGTCGTCATTTCAGTCGGCAGGGGAGGTGAAGAAGGTACACATCCATCTGACAGATCAACACTCGACAGCAAATAGGAAGCCGAGCTCATCCAGTCCCTCCGTGAGAACTGGGATATCTTTGCATGGAAGCCTGCTGACATGCCAGGGATTCCCAGGGAGCTGGCTGAGCACCGCCTGCGAGTGGATCCGAAAGCCAAACCCATTAGCGAGCATTTGCATCGCTTAGCGGTGGAGAAGCGCAATGCAATTGGAGAAGAAGTGGACCGTGTCTTGCAAGCCAAGTTCATTCGGGAGATTTACCACTCCGAGTGGCTCTCGAATGTTGTGATGGTGCCAAAGAAAGATAAGTCGTTGCGCATGTGCATTAACTTCAAACATCTCAACAAGGTGTGCCCAAAAGACCATTTTCCACTCCCCCGCATAGATCAAATTCTTGACTCGATAGTGAGGTGTGAGCGTTTATCTTTTTTGGATGCTTATTCTAGTTACCATCAGATCCGACTGTATGGCCCGTACGAAATAAAGACAGCCTTCATCACCCCATTCGGGTGTTTTTGTTACATCACCATCACTTTTGGTCTCAAGAGTGCTGACACTAATTTTATACGCATGATTCAGAAATTTTTACTAGACCAAATCCCTTGGAATGTCGAGGCATACATGGCAGATATAGTGGTCAAGTCCCGCAAAGGTTCCGACCTGCTGGCTGACTTGGCTGAGACATTCGCCAATCTAAGGCGATTTTGGTGGCTGCCTCAATGAAGGTTTCCATGAAGTCCTCAAACTAGAGTTTCTTCGTGTTTACCACCTGGAGCTCCTTTAGCTTCTCCTCCCTCATGTCCCTGCAATTGACCCTGACAAGCGATAACGCCACATCGGCCCCGCAGTGAGCAGCAGATTTCTTCCAGGCTTGCACTCGACTAGGAAGTTCATTCAGACGAACAATTATAGAGTTGAGGTCGAGCTGAAGAGTGTCCTCAGGCCATAGCTCCTTTTCGATTCTCTGCATTGCAGATTTCAGTCGGGCAATATATGCCTGGACGCCTTGGAGCTGGAAGTTGAGTCTCAGCATGTTCATGGCCACTACATTGGCAACTGGTGACTTTGTGGGATCCAGGTTGGTCTCAACCTCTTTTGTCTCCTTCTCAAAGTCTTGGCAGAATTCTCTTGAAGAATGGAGAATGGGAGGAGAATCGGTGAACTACGACCCTCAAAATTTTTACAAACTTCAGTCGACAAGAAACACTCACCGTCGAGCGGAATAGACATCTTCCTTGAGAATTCGCCCAAATGCTTCTCTAGGCCATTGCTCCTTTTGTTCAGCTGCTCGGCCCTTTTGACGAGGTCCGCATGCTCCTGCTTCAGCTTGGTGTTCTCCTCCTCCATCTTCTTGGCTGCCGCCAGCTTCTGATCTGTAGCTTCAGTCTTGTCCCTAGCCACTCGTTGCGCGTCAGCCAGTGCCTTGTCCTTCTCCTCCAGCGCCTTCTTCATGAAATCTAAAGAAACAACATTGTTAAGTCGCGCTTGGAGTCAACGGTTTTCATTGCATACGTTTGTTCGAGTGAGAGCACTCAGTTCAAAACATGAAGAGTGAAGAGGGGAATGTGGAAAGTCAGCAGTTATTACCTCCCAAAGACTTAATCTGGCACGCGCTCGCTCTAGAGCGTTGTTGGAGACCGCCAGATCCACTCGCAGCCGGTTCCTTTCATCCTCCACATCCTTGTACCGCGTCCCAAGTTTGCAAGCCCTCTGGAACCAACAAAAGACAGGAATTCAATCGGCAAGTGGTGCCTGGGACAGTCGACTCAGTTATGAACACCGGCGAATGACTATCTTACAACCTTGGAACAACCTAAGAAGAATTCAAGCAAAAAGTCCACTCGACTTGTCGAGTGGCCCTGGCGCTCAGCGTGCCGTAAACAAATTCAAAGTTGTCTCTATGAAGACCCCTGCCAGTGCAAGCACTCGACGGTGGTCTCGGGGACTACACCCAGTGGGTGCACTAAGAGTGCCCCCATTGAGATGGTTAACTCTCGATCCATCGAGTAACTCGTCAGAGAAAAAACACTCGACATGTCGAGTGACTCTAGTACCACGCGTATGAAAAGTTTTCAAGCCTATTGCTTATCGTCTGTGGTTAGTATGCCCCCACTGGTTATTAAAACATTCGACAAGGTCAGCCCTGTCAGAACACTCGACACGTCGAGTGATGCGCCTCGCTGCTCTATGAAGTTCAATGTATCCTTATGTAGCGTCATACCATGGTTTGTCAATAATATCCATGAAACCTGCAAGGTAGCTACGGAGTGGCGTGATCCAAGGCGAAATGTATCTTGTATACAATAAACTCTAAGACCCCCGCCAGTGCAAGCACTCGACAGCGGTCTCGGGGACTATACCCAGTGGGTGCACTTAGCGTGCCCCCACTGGATCTGCCGATTCTCGATCAGTCAAGCGGCAAAAACATCCATCATTGGAATATCCATCACTCTGAGAAGTGCAGTCTATCCTTATGCAGCGTCATATCATGGTTTGTCAATAATATCCATGAACCCTATAGAGTAACTACGGGGTGGTGGGTACGACAAGCTCTAAGACCCCTGCCGATGCAAGCACTCGACAACGGTCTCGGGGACTACACCCAGTGGGTGCACTAAGAGTGCCCCCACTGAGACGGTTAACTCTCGATTCGTCGAGTAACTCGTAAGAAAAAAAACACTCGACATGTCGAGTGACTCTAGTACCACACGTACTATCGATCCCAATCCTACTCGACTACGATCCTACATGTTCAAGTGGAGATGCACCCACTGGGTGTACATCAGCCAAGAAAAGACAGGAATTCAATCGGAAATGTAATTACATTGACACTTACTCGGACATTGGTGTGGAGGGCTGCACTGACGTCGTAAGCCAGCTTATTGGCCTCGTACGCCTCCTTGGTTCTCAGCATGATCTGCTCCGCCTGGATCATGGCCTCCTTCGCAGCCCTGGTCTGATCTTCTAGAACACAATGCAGAGAGAAGGCCATCACGGGCGGGATTGACATGGTTGCTGCGGCAGCTAAGGCAGTCTGAGTGGGTCCGATTGGAGTTGACGTCACAACGGTCAAGACAGCTGGAGGAGCATGCAATAGAGCCATTGCAGGTTCAGCTCTAAGTTGTGTCGAGTCGCCTATCCCCTGGCAGGACTTTGCAGTCAAGCGCTGAGGCGCCTGCGCTGAGAAGCTCTTCGGATACGAGTGCGTGAAGTGTCCAGTTGCTCCTCGTCGTCCTCCACCTGAATGACCTCTGCAACAACAACCGACAATGTTAACATTCACATGTGTCGAGTCCCATTCGGACGAATCAACAACCTACTAACCTCTATGAGAAGTGGCAGCGTCAGAAGTGTCAATGTACATCGCCTCCCCTCCATCTTGATGAGGCGAGGTTACAGACGTAGCAGCTCTGATGGATTGAACAACACTCGGTCAGCTACAACTCAAGGCCACAGTCGACAGAAAGAATTCGAAAATAAATACTTACGTGGAGAGGAAAGGTATGGCCATCTCATGCGAGGCTGAGCCTTGCGAGGTTTGGTTGTGACTTGCTTGGGTTGCTTGGCCGGTCTTTCCCTCGACTCAACAGTCGAAGGGCGACTCCGCTTCGGGTTCTTCTCATTAGGGCCCGGAGCCCTGTTCTCAACAGCTGTCAGATCCTGGCGGGACTTGGTGCGGCCTTCGTGCCGGGGAGGTGACTCGACTTCTTACTCTTCGCCGGAGTCTTCGTATTCATCCTCCGTGTTAGAGGGACCGTCGCCGTCCATACTGTGAGCATCGCTCACCATGCCATCTCAACATGGTTCTCGTTGGGAACAGGAGAGTGCATGTGCGTCCACTCCTAGATGATTCAAGCAAAGAAGTCAGTTCATAAAATCAATACTTCACTCGACGGTACAAATACATCAGTCGACACCGTACAACTCACCAGATTCTTCGGCGGGTTTTCGGCCGAGTAAGGTCGGATCCTCTTGGATCCCAAAGGGTTGTCGCAAGCTCCAGTAATGTTGCGAAGCCAATGCTCGACAGTTTTTTCTGGAACCTCTTCTAGATGCGTCCTGGTCGAGTCCTCAGGGCCCGCGTAGTGCCACATGGTGTGGTCTCTGGCTTGGAGCGGCTGAATACGTCGACTGAGAAACGTCTCCAACAGATCCATGCTAGTCACCCCTCCTCGGATCAACTGCACCATAGCCTCAACCAAGATTCCCATTTGGATATGTTCATCTTCGGTCACCTTCAGAGACTTGGGACGACTGGACGGTCGGGTGTGTAGGGGGGAAGGCCAGTCAACATATTGGGCGATGCCATATCCTTGCAGTAGAACCAAGTCGACTGCCAGCCTCTAATAGACTCAGGAAAAGTCATCGCAGGGAAGGAACTACGATCTCTTTTCTGAAGTCCTAAACCTTCGCACAACTGAAGCACATGAGTCTTCCCGTCGGCAGGGAGAGCTTTCTTCACAGTCTCGGATTTGACCGTGAAGATGTGCTTGAACATCCCCCAATGGGGAGAGCAGCCCAGAAAACACTCGCACAGAGTAACGAAGGCAGACAAGTATGCAATGGTATTCGGTGGGAGATGGTGCAATTTGGTGCCGAAGAAATTCAAGAATCCTTTCAAGAAGGGGTGGGGCGGCATAGAGAAACCTCGTTCGACGTGGGAGAGAAGGAGGCCCCGCTCCCCGTCGCGTGGCTTCGGCTCGCGCTCTCTCTCCGGCAACCTCTAGTCATCGTCCGCCACAAGCCCGTCGGCGACAAGGCCCTCCATGTCCTCGCGAGTGAGTATGGAGGGGAAAGAATCCCCCTGCATCCATCCCGCCGGCGCAGTGAACCGAGCGGTCGAGGGCTTCTTGCCCTTGAGCTTCGTCGCCCCCTTCTTAGCCCGCTCTAGCTTCTCGGTCGCGTTCTTCATCATCGAGTCGGCAGCTCTCGTCGAGGAGGAACGGAGTGGGGCGTTGGGGGCAGAGGAGGTGGAGGAAAAGAGAGGAAGAATGGGCAGAAGTATTGTGCAAACCGCAACGCACGAGGCTTTATACTCCACCGAGTGTCCCACTGATCAGTGGACCCACAAGATCACCACGGATGCCAACCGCTGAGGGCGCCCATTACGTGATGATATGACCGGCGCGAGAATCGAGACATCGTGCCTCCAGTTTCCCTGATCGTGGCGTCATCATTGCGCGCGTGCTTCCCCAAATTTTCGTATCTCGCAAAATTCGGGTCTGTCAGACCGACCCGTTGCCTCCCAAGATACTTTCAGTTCACTCGGAGCAAAATAGGCGTTGAACATCCACTCGGGCACTTTTAAGGCTGAATGGATCCGGGTGAACGGAGAAGAATTCAATCGACGCAAGTTTCATTGAAGTCCCGAATATCATTCGGAAGATTTTGCGTGCCGATCCTGAATGGACGTTAATACTCAAAGTTCAGTCGATGCAAGTTCCATTGGAACCCCAAATATCATTCGGAGGATTTGATGCCCTAACTCAAGGTTGACATTGATACCTCATTTCACCACTCGAACCCCGATCCATTTGGGGGCTAATGACGAGGATATGTACCTAGGGTAGGGTCCTAGGCAAGGCCCACATACCCTACCTAAGGACACTACATGAGAGGACTTGAAGATCAAGCATGAACTTCCAAGTGGATTCCTAGAGACGTTCAAAGCCACTCGACAGATATCCACTTGGAGACTCCTTCCTTCACTCGGCAGTCGCGTGTCACTCGGAAGACCTCGCTTTCACTCGACACCAGAAGACCAGGAGCCATCATCAAGAGCCCAATGGGCAGACGTTGGTTCAATTGTCATTAGTAGCTTTTATTACGTACGTTACTAGTAACGGCATACTTTAACCCCATGATCAGACCCTTAGATTCTTGGTAATTATGAGGGGCAGCGAACTCTATATAAGCGGCCCCTCCCCTCCTACACAAGGGTTCGCAACCATTGTAATCTCTATATTCCACATGACATAAGCTCCCGAGCACTGAGACGTAGGGTTGTTACCTCCACGAGAGGGGCCTGAACTCATACATCAGTGTGTACATCCTTGCCGTAGCTAGGACTCTGCCCTCTCTTTTTGTACCCCTACCATCTACTGCCAGGCTCGTTCCCACGACACAGGTCATAAAATAAAATAAGACAACTCCTATGGCTCCTGCCGGTTGTCATACTCATCGACACGCAAGTCGTGAATCCTATTACAAGAACATGATCAATCTCTAAATCACAATGCATCACATCACATCCTTAGGCCATATCACATCACAAGGCATATGCTGCAAAAACAAGTTACATGTCCTCTAATTTGTAGTTGCAGGTTTAACGTGGCTGCTATAGGTTTCTAGCAAGAATGTTTCTTACCTACGCCAAAACCACAATGTGATATGCCAATTGCTATTTACCCTTCATAAGGACCCTTTTCATCGAATACAATCCAACTAAGGTGGGAAAGACAGACACCCGCTAGACACCTTATGCAACAAGTGCATGTCAAACGGTGGAACTGGTCTCACGTAAGCGTACGTGTAAAGTTGGTCCAGGCTGCTTCATCCCACAATACGTCTAAATCAAGATAAGACTAGTAATGGTAAGCACATTAACAAAATCGACGCCCACAACAACTTGTGTTCTACTCGTGCATAGATTCTACGCATAGACCTAGCTCATGATGCCACTGTTGGGAGACGTAGTAGTAAATCAAAAAAATCCTATGATCACCAAGATCTATCAATGGCGAAACCAGCAATGAGTAAGGGGAGAGTGCATCTTCATACCGTTGAAGATCGCAAAGCGGAAGTGTTATTAGAATGCGGTTGGTGGAGTCATACTCCCAGTGATTCAGATCGCGGTGGATCCTGATCTAAGCGCCGAACAATGGTGCCTCCGTGTTCAAGACACGTGCAGCCCGATGATGTCTCCTATGCCTTGATCCAGCAAGGAGGAAGGAGAGGTTGAGGGAGAGCTCTGGCAGCACGACGGCGTGGAGATGGTGGAGCTACGTGGTACTCCGGCAGGGCTTTGCCAAGCGTAACGGAGGACGAGGAGGAGGAGGAGTAGGGCTGCGCGAAGAGAGAGAGGAACTCATGTAGATAGCAGCCCCCAAAACCCCACTATATATAGGAGAAGGAGGAGGTCGGGTGTAGCCCCTAGGGTTCCCACCCTAGGGGCCAGCGGCAGCCCTAGGTGGGACTTGGGCGTGGCGGCCAAGGGAGGGGAGAGGGGTGCGGCTGCCCTACGGTGGGCCTAGGGCCCATCATGCCTAGGGTTTTCCCCCTCTGTCATTTGATGTGCCTTGGGCCAGGGTGGAGGGCGCACCAGCCCACTTTGGGGCTGGTCCCTTCCCACTACAGGCCCATGCATCCTTCCGGGCTGGTGGCCCCTCCCGGTGGATCCCCAGAACCCTTCCGGTGGTCCCGGTACGTTATCGGTGACGCCCGAAAAACTTTCGGTGACCAAAACCTCACTTCCTATATATGAATATTTACCTCCGGACCATTTTGGAACTCCTTGTGATGTCCGAGATCTCATTCGGGACTCCGGACTACCTTCGGTAACCATGCACACTATTTCCCTATAACCCTAGCATCATTGAACCTTAAGTTTGTAGACCGTACGGGTTAGGGAGGCACGTAGACATGACCGACACACCTCTCCGGTCAATAAACAACAGCGGGATCTGGATATCTATGTAGGCTCCCACATGCTCCATGATGATCTCATCGGATGAACCACGATGTCGGGGATTCAATCAATCCCGTGTACAATTCCCTTTGTCTACCGGTATGATACTTGCCCGAGATTGAATCGTCGGTATCCCTATACCTTGTTCAATCTAGTTACCGGCAAGTCTCTTTACTCTTCCGTAACACATCATCCCGTGGCTAACTCCTTAGTCGCATTGAGCTCAATATGATGATGTCTTACCAAGTGGGCCCAGAGATACCTCTCCGTCACATGGAGTGACAAATCCCAGTCTTGATTCGTGCCAACCCAACAGACACTTTCGGAGATACCCGTTGTGTACCTTTATAGCCACAAGTTACGTTGTGACGTTTGGCACACCCAAAGTATTCCTATGGTATCTGGGAGTTTCACAATCTCATGGTCTAAGGAAACGATACTTGACATTAGAAAAGTTTTAGTAGACGAACTACACGATCTTGTGTTATGCTTAGGATTGGGTCTTGTCCATCACATCATTCTCCTAATGATGTGATCCCGTTCTCAACGACATCCAATGTCCATGGTCATGAAACTGTGACCATGTATTGATCAACGAGCTAGCCAACTAGAGGCTCACTAGGGACATATTGTGGTCTATGTATTCACACATGCATTACGGTTTCTTGTTCATACAACTGTAGCATGAACAATAGACAATTATCATGAACAAGGAAATACAATAATAACCATTTTATTATTGTCTCTAGGGCATATTTCCAACAAAAAAATCTAGAGGTGGAGGGACAGGGTGCGCCGTGGCTTAGGTGTTGCAGCCCTCCCTCCGCTCACATATACATAGGAGGAAGGGGGTACGTGCGACGCCCTAGGGGAAATCCTAGGGGCTTGGCCGACACAAGGGGGAGGAGTCCACCTCCCACAAGGGAGGTGGAGTCCTAGTAGGACTCCCTCCCCACTTGGCGTTTCTCACCTCTTGCGTATGGGCCTCCTATGGGCTGGCTTCCCAGCCCACCAGGGGTTGGTGCGCCACCTCCTAGGCCCATGTGCCCCCTGGGGTGGGTGGGTCCCACTTGGTGGACCCCCGGAACCCATTCGTCACTCTTGGTACACTACCGGAAGTACCCAAAACTTTTCCGGAACCCAAATACCACTTTCCAATATATCAATATTTACCTCTGGACCATTTTGGATCTCCTCATTATGTTTAGGATCTCATTCGGGACTCCGAAAAACCATCGGTCAGTGAGGGAGTCCTAGTTTATGGGGTCCTCGGATGGCCGACCTATTTCTCATGGGCCGGACTATGTGGCCCGCTGGATGAGCATTGGATGATTAGAGGCCCCGTTGCCAGGGTGGAAGCTTCAAGGAGTTGTGGCATGTCCTGCAAGCTTCCGAAAGTAGATAGACATGTTTTTCTTTTGATGTGCAGCCAGCATGTGTAAACTCTAGTACCCCCGGTGTCTATATAAGCCGGAGGTTTTAGATTGTAGGGCAGAGAGCAACTCGTGTAGGGTTTAGCTATTCGATCTCAAGATAGATCAACTCTATAACCTTCATATCATCAATGTAATCAAGAAGGACATATGGTCTTACCTCCATAGGAGGGCCCAAACCTGGGTAAACATTGTCTCCTTCGTTCCCTGTTACCATCGATCCTAGTCTCACAGCTCAGGACCCCCTACCTGAGATCCGCCGGTTTTGTCATTGATATTGGTGCTTTCATTGAGAGTTCGACTATGAAACCCAAAGGAACCAATGGCTCGCCTTGTCGCAAGAAACAAGATCTGCAGCCAGGATGTTCTCATCCCTAATCAGATCTTCACAGCCGACGACGTCTCGTCACACGCCGACTCGACCGTCCACCTTGGCCAGATCGGAAGCTTTTCCCCCGATCAACGGATTAGATTCGGAACCCTAGAGTTCATCACTGATTCACGGGGAGAACTTGTATTGATAGGACCCTCATCTCTTATAGATTAGCCCATAGGTCCCGACGCCTCGACGCCGAAGACATCGGGCCCTGCCTCTGAGGAGGTCGTCACCCTCGGGCTGTCCGGAACGCCCAATCCGGTCGTTGTGACCCGATCCACTATGGCCAAACAGGAGCCGGATCCGCTTTCATGCGAGTTCGGAACTGAGATGCCGCATTTCGACCCCACTCGCTTCAGCGACAGGCATCCTACCGTTGCCTCGTGTCTGAACGAGCTATTTGACCGGATTCAGACCATGCGTATGACTAACGACCAGACCCCGGTCTATGACCAGCTCGGTCTTGAACCCGACGACAGGGAGATTCTCATCACCGTGGTCACTCACTTAGTAGCCACTGTCGAGTGTACGGTTGGGGGCTCGTCCCAAAGTGACCGGAATTAAAAATGGTTTATACCCCAATCCCCAATCATCGAGACCTCGCTTGCAACACAAACCCCAGAGTTCACTCTAGAGACAGACCAGATCTGGCACATAATTCAAAGTCCATAATTCTGGACTCACATCGTGGCGTGGAGTCAAAAAAATTCCCACCCACCACCCAATCTGATCGCTCAATCATCATAGGAGAGTCCAAATCTTCGGACTTACAGGATGTTAAACAGTTACCAGCAGAGGCGGTTCATCATTTTTGGGCTAGACTCCCCCTCACTAGAAATAAAGTACGAGGTCTAAGTGATCAAGAGATAATGGCAACCTTCAATGGCAATTTCCATGACGAAGGGATTGTCAATGCCCCGGCTCGTCGGCACATTCATGACTTCACCGAGCTGTCATACTTAGTACAAAAATATTGTGCCGTGGAAAGCTCCTGGCAAGCCGAACGACTATCTTCGGAACCAACATTTACTTCGTACCCTAGAGGAGATCGGAAAAAGAGGATACCTCTGAAGCGGCCATCCCAACTTGAACCCGCCGAAAAGAGAAATAAGCCCCTTACAGGGGTCCAAACTGCCCTTGACGGGCTGTTGGATAAACCGTGCCCTTTACATTCTGTATTGCTAAACACAAGCCCGACTCACAGCCTCAGAGCTTGCTGGGTCATCAGGCAGGTCGCAAAAAGTGGTGAATCCATTCTTGAGGCACTACCACCAAATAGGCGCTCCACATCGCCACCAGAATACGATGCCGAAGTCCTGATGATCAACGAAACCTTCCCCTCAAGTAACAAGAGGAAAAGAGCTCTTAGAGAAGTCAAACATGTCTATCATTTGGCAGCAACAAGTGCATGGGAAGACATACCCATTACCTTTGGGCATACTGACCGACCAGCCATTCTTCCCAGTCATACACCAGACGCACTGGTCCTAAACCCTATCGTCGATGGCTTCAGGTTACACAAAGTGCTAATGGATGGCGGCAGTGGTTTAAACCTTATCTATGAAGATACCCTTGAAAAAATGCAGTTCCACCAATATGACATCGAGCATAGCAACACGACATTCCGGGGAAAGAGGTGAGTTGTTCAGGACATATTGCCCCAGACGTAGTGTTCGGCACACCCGAAAACTACCGATCCGAAGAACTTCTCTTCCATATTGTGCCCTTCCCCAGTGGCTACCACGCCCTACTCGGATGTAACGCCTTCACAAAATTACAGGCTATACCACATCATGGGTATATGAAACTCAAGATGCTAGGACCAAACGGGGTAATCACAATCACCAGTGATCCAAATATAGCCCTTTGAGCTGAAAACAAAACAACAGCGCTCGCCCTCGCAGCACTAGTTGAGACCTTCGCTGCACAAGTACTGACCGCACTTCGGTCAACAGTAAACAAGGATGATGTGATCCTTAGCAAAAGGCCCGAACCCACGTCCTTTAACCCTGCAGATGAAATCGTTAAATTTCAGGTACACCCGACGGACCCCAAAAATACAGCATCCATCGGAGCTCAGCTGGACCCCATAGTGGACGAAGCACTATGAACATTCTTACGAGAAAACTGGGACATCTTTGCCTGGCATCCTTCCGATATGCCTGGAATCCCACGGCAGCTAGCAGTACATAGTCTGAGCATCATCGTAGGCTAAAAGCCCATTAAGCAGACTCCGCGCCACTTTTGCGAGTCCAAACAATAAGCTATGAGTGAAGAATTAGTCAAACAGCTAGAGGACGGATTCATTCGGGAGATTAAGCACCTCGAATGGTTGGCAAACCTGGTGATGGTACCAAAAGGACAAATCCTGGTGGTTGTGCGTCGACTTCAAAGACCTCAACAAGGCCTGCCCCAAGGACCCTTTCCACTTACCACGTATAGACCAGATTATTTACGCCATAGCTGGACACGACTCGTTGTATTTCCTCAGCGCTTATTCCGGATACCATCAGATTAAAATGAAGGAATTCGATCGAGTTGCAACCACATCCATTACCCCTTATAGGCCATTATGCTTCAACATGATGCCCTTCGGACTAAAAAATGTTGGGGTTACGTACCAGCGCATAATCCAGACTTGCCTTGCAAAACAAGTCGGTAAAATAGTCAAGGCATATGTAGAAGACATGCTAATCAAAACCAAACACGTCACCCAGCTGATCGACGAACTAAGGCAAACCTTTATCAGTCTACGTGAGTACAATGTATGACTCAATCCGGAGAAATGTGTATTCGGAGTTCCCGCTGGCAAACTGCTCGGATTCATCGTTTCCCATAGAGGAATAGAAGCAAATCCGGCTAATATCCGCTCCCTATCAGAACTTGTAGTTCCCATAGAGCTAAAGCATGTCCAGAGGCTGGCTGGTTGCATGGCCACGCCAAGCCGCTTTATCTCCCGCCTCGGGGAAAAGGCTTTAACGCTCTACAGACTGCTGAAATGAACCAACAATCTTGAATGGACCGATGAAGCACCGGCTGCGTTAGAAGAAATTGAAACACTACTGGCAAGCAATCCCATACTCACAGCACCAGGCACTGGTGAACCCATGTTATTATACATATCGGCTACCAACCAAGTGGTTAGCACAATGCTCGTCGTCAAACGAGAGGAGGTGGGACACAAATTTCGGATACGGAAGTTGGTCTATTATGTGTCATAAGTACTAACGCGCTACAAGTCCAGATGCCCGCACTACCAGAAGATAGCCTATATAGTATTTATGGCATCACGGAAACTCAGACACTACTTTCAAGAGTGTTCGGTTACGTTGGCATCCGAAGTACCCCTGAACGAAATAATCAACAACAGGGACGCCACCGGCCACATAGCCAAATGGGATATTGAGCACCTTCCCTTTCAAATTGCCTACAAGCCACAACAAGCTATGAAATCGCAGGTGCTGGTAGATTTCCTTGCTAAATGGACAGAGGTCGACCTCCCCAGGGAAAATAGTACACACTTCCATTGGACGATGTACTTCGATGGATCCAAAACTTTGGCCGGACTGGGGGCTGGAGTTATTCTCACATCCCCTGCAGGCAACAACGTTCGATACGTTTTGCGGATCATGTATGCTGATTCCAACAATGCAGCCAAATACGAAGCACTCTTGCATGGTCTTCGGATGGCAGCATCAATGGGCATACGATGGCTAGAGGTACGTGGAGACTCCAACTTGGCATTCTCCCAAATCAATGGCGAATTTGATGCCAAAAACCCGAATATGGCGGCATACAAAAACGTTGTCCTCAAGATATCTACACGGTTCGAGGGGCTAGAATTTCACCATGTCGCTAGAAACAACAACCAAGCCGCCGACGTACTGGCATGCATGGGGGCCAAACGCAACCCTGTCCCAAAAAACACTTTCCTGGAATGGCTCTTTAGGCCATCGGTGGTTTGGCAGGACGATCATATGGGTGCCGGTCTCGCCAACGCGGAAGAGGCTATTCCTCCCATAAATTAAACAGGCGATCAAATCATAGGCAACTCTGTAATGGACGAAACTCCATCGGCTCATGAGGTCATGGCAGGAATCGCGCCATGGACCAAGCCCTTCCTCACCTACCTTCTTCGCAAAGAACTCCTCGACAATCAAACGGAGGTCCGATGCATCATTTGGCGATCCAAAGCCTATAAAGTCCACGAGGGTGAGTTATACAAGAAAAGCACCAACAGAATACGACAGCGGTGCATATCTGAGGAAGAAGGACGCCATATCTTAGCCGAAGTCCACGCAGGGATGGGTGATACGTCCATTTTGCATCATGCTTTTATATTGATATTGATTGCATTATGGTATGTTACTACATATTTTGGTAGAATATTTATTCATTTTCTCTCTTTTTTTACAAGGTTTACATGAAGAGGGAGAATGCCGACAGCTGGAATTCTGGACTGGAAAAAGGAGCAAATCTAGGATACCTATTCTGCACATCTCCAAATGGCCTGAAAATCTATGGAGAATTATTTTGGAATATATAAAAAATATTGGGCAGAAGAAATACATCAGGGGGCCCACCACGCAGTCACAAGCCTGGGGGGCACGCCCTACCCCCTGGGCCCCTATGGCTTGTGGCCCACCTGGCTGCCCTCTCGTGCCCATCTTATGCCATATGGAGGGTTTTGACCTGGAAAAAATCATAACAGAGCTTTCGGGGTGAAGCGCCGTTGTCTCAAGGCGGAATTTGCGCAGAACCAATCTAGGGCTCCGACAGAGTTGTTCTGCCGGGGAAACTTCCCTCCTAGAGGGGGAAATCGAAGCCATCGTCATCACCAACGATCCTCTCATCGAGAGGGGGTCAATCTCCATCAACATCTTCATCAGCACCATCTCCTCTCCAAAGCTTAGTTCATCTCTTGTATCCGATCTTTGTCTCAAAACCTCAGATTGGTACTTGTGGGTTGCTAGTAGTGTTGATTACTCCTTGTAGTTGATGCTAGTTTGTTCACTTGGTGGAAGATCATATGTTCAGATCCTTGATCATCATTAATACTCCTCTGATTATGAACATGAATATGCTTTGTGAGTAGTTACGTTTGTTCCTGAGGACATGGGATAAGTCTTGTTATAAGTAATCAAGTGAATTTGGTATTCGTTCGATATTTTGATGAGATGTATGTTGTCTCTCCTCTAGTGGTGTTATGTGATCGTCGACTACATGACACTTCACCATTGATTGGGCCTAGAGGAAGGCATTGGTAAGTAATAAGTAGATGATGGGTTGCTAGAGTGACAGAAGCTTAAACCCTAGTTTATGTGGTGCTTCGTAAGGGGCTGATTTGGATCCACATGTTTCATGCTATGGTTAGTTTTATCTTAATTCTTATTCCATAGTTGCAGATGCTTGCGACAGGGGTTATTCATAAGTGGGAAGATTGTCCAAGTAAGGGAAGCACCCAAGCACCGGTACACCCACATATCAAATTATCAAAGTAATGAACGCGAATCATATGAGCATGATGAAAACTAGCTTGACATAAATTCTCATGTGTCCTCGGGAGCGCCTTGCTTTATATAAGAGTTTGTCCAGGCTTGTCCTTTGCTATAAAAAGGATTGGGACACCTTGCTGCACCTTTATTACAATTGATACTTGCTACCCGTTACAAATTATCTTATCACAAAACTATCTGTTACCTATAATTTCAGTGCTTGTAGAGAATACCTTACTGAAAACCGCTTGTCATTTCCTTCTGCTCCTCGTTGGTTTGACACTCTTACTTATCGAAAGGACTACGATAGATCCCCTATACTTGTGGGTCATCAAGACTCTTTTCTGGCGCCATTGCTGGGGAGTGAAGCGCCTTTGGTGAGTTCAACTTGGTAAGGAAAAAATTATATAGTGTGCTGAAATTTACTGTCACTTGTTACTATGGAAAATAATCCTTTGAGAGCCTTGTTCGGGGTATCTTCACCTTGACCAGAAGCACAAAGAGTCACTCCTCAACCTGCTGCACCTACTAAAAATATTTATTATGAAATTCCTTCCGGTATGATAGAGAATCTGCTAGCTAATCCTTATGCAGGAGATGGAACACTACATCCTGATTTGCATCTAATCTATGTGGACGAAGTTTGTGGATTATTTAAGCTTGCAGGTTTGCCCGAGGATGTTGTCAAGAAGAAGTTCTTTCCTTTATCTTTGAAGGATAAGGCATTGTCATGGTACAGGTTATGTGATGATATTGGATGATGGAACTACAATCGATTCAAATTGGAATTTCGTCAGAAGTTTTATCCCATGCATCTGGTTCATCGTGATCGGAATTATATTTACGATTTTTGGCCTCGTGAAGGAGAAATAATTTCTCAAGCTTGGGGGAGGCTTAAGTTAATGTTATATTCACGCCCCAACCATGAGCTCTCAAGATAAATTATTATTCAAATTTTTTATGCTCCGCTTTCTCATAATGATCGATCCATGCTCGATACTTCTTGCTCCGGTTCTTTTCTGAAGAAAGATATTGAATTCAAATGGGCCTTATTGGAAAGAATTAAACACAACTCTGAAGATTGGGGAACTCGACGAAGGTAAGGAGTCAGGTATAAACCTTAAGTTTGATTGTGTTAAATCCTTTATAGACATTGATGCTTTTCGTGAGTTTAGCACTAAATATGGACTTGACTCTGAGATAGTAGCTTCTTTCTGTGAATCTTTTGCTACTCATGCTGATATCCCTAAGGAGAAGTGGTTTAAATATCATCCTCCCATTGAAGTGAAAGTAGTTGAACCTATTAAAGTTGAAGAGGAAACTATTACTTATAAAGTTGATCCTGTTATTCCTACTGCTTACATTGAGAAACCACCCTTCCTTGTTAGGATAAAGGAACATGCTAAAGCTTCAACCATGGTTCGTAAGAGTTGTATTAGAACACCTACACCCCCTGAACAAATTAAAGTTGAACCTAGTATTGCTATGGTTGAAGATCTCTTGATTGATAATACCGATGGGCATGTTATTCATTCCTGTGATGAAGCGACTAGAATTGCTAGACCTAATACTAAGAGTAAACATAGACCAGTTGTTGGCATGCATGTTGTTTTACTTAAAATAGGAGATCATTGTTATCATGGTTTGTGTGATATGGGTGCTAGCGTAAGTGCAATTCCCTTTTCCTTATACAAAGAAATCACGCATGATATTGCCCCAGTTGAACTAGAGGAAATTGATGTTACTATTAAGCTTGCTAATAGAGACACTATTGCACCGATGGGGATTGTTAGAGATGTTGAAGTCTTGTGTCAGAAAATATAATATCCTACTGATTTTCTTGTTCTTGGTTCCCCACAAGTTGATTTTTGTCCCATTATATTTGGAAGACCCTTCTGGAATACTATTAATGCTAGGATTGATTGTGAGAAAGAAACAGTTACTATGAGTTTTGGGGATGTGTCTCATGAGTTCAATTTCTCTAAATTTCGTAGACAACCCCATGACAAAGAATTCCCTAGTAAAGATGAAATTATTGGTCTTGCTTCTATTGTTATGCCTCCTACTGATCCTTTGGAACAATATTTGCTAGACCATGAAAATGATATGCATATGATTGAGAGGAATGAAATAGATAAAGATTTCTTTGATCAGCAGCCTATTTTGAAGCACAACTTACCTATTGAAATACTTGGGGATCCTCCTCCACCCAAGGGTGATCCCCTGTTTGACCTCAAACAATTACCCGATATGTTGAAATATGCTTATCTTGATGAAAAGGAGATGTATCCTGTTATTATTAGTGCTAACCTTTCACGGCATGAACAAAAGAGATTATTGAAAACTCCAAGGAAGCACCGGGCTGCTATTGTTTATACTCTTGATGATCATAAGGGCTTTAGTCCCAGTCTATGTCAGCATAAAATTAATATGGAGCCTGATGCCAATCCAGTTATTGATCACCAACGACAATTGAACCCTAAGATGAAAGAAGTGGTAAGAAAAGAAATACTAAAGCTTCTGGAGGCAGGTATAATTTATCATGTTGCCGATAGTAGATGGGTTAGTCCCGTCCATTGTGTCCCTAAGAAGGGAGGTATTACCGTTGTTCCTAATGATCAAAATGAATTGATCCCACAAAGAATTGTTACAGGTTATAGAATGGTAATTGATTTTAGGAAACTAAATAAAGCTACTAATAAAGATCATTACCCTTTTCCATTTATTGATCAAATGCAAGAAAGACTATCCAAACAAGCCCATTTTTCCTTTCTAGATGGTTACTCTAGTTTCTCTCAAATACATGTATCAAGAGAGGATCAAGAAAAAACCACTTTTACTTGCCCTTTCGGTGGCTTTGCTTATAGACGTATGCCTTTTAATTTATGGAATGCACCTGCTACCTTTCAAAGATGTATGATCGCTATATTCTCTGACTTCTATGAAAAGATTCTTGAGGTTTTCATGGATGATTTTTCTGTTTACGGAATTTCATTTGATGATTGTTTGAGCAACCTTGACCAAGTTTTGCAGAGATGTGAAGAAACTAATCTTGTCTTGAATTGGGAAAAGCGCCACTTTATGGTTAATGAAAGTATTGTCTTATGGCACAAGATGTCCGAAAGAGGTATTGAAGTTGATAAAGCTAAAGTTGATGCTATTGAAAAAATGACGTGCCCTCCGAATATCAAATGTATCAGAAGTTTCCTTGGTCATGCTGGTTTCTATTGGAGGTTTATCAAAGATTTATCTATGATTTCTAGGCCTCTCACAAATCTTTTGCAAAAAGATATTCCATTTGTTTTTTATGATGATTGTGTAGAAGCATTTGAAATTCTTAAGAATGCCTTGATTACCACACCTGTTGTTCAACCACCAGACTCGAACCTACCATTTGAAATTATGTTTGATGCTAGTGATTATTGTTGGGGATATAACCCCGTGGTGAGACCCGCCCAGGAGGCTCCGGGTCACACCTGGCGGCTCATAGGCCAGCCCAAGGATGGGCCTTGAAGACTCAAGCCCAAGACGTTTGGCGGCTTATAAAGATGGGCTAAGATGAGGCCCAGATAGAGAAGGTATGAAGACCCGGGCGGGCAAGCCGCCCGGAGACAGCTTGCTCGGGAAGGCAAGACAACATAGAGATAGAATTGAACACGTTGTAAGAGTCAGTTACGACTTGTATGAGCTATGGTCTTGACCTCCTATATAAAGGCGAGACCCGGGGCGACTTAGACAGAAACCAACTAATCGAGAGCTAGGTCAAGCGATTCCGCTACCTTGTAATCGATACTCCAATCAATACAACACAAGCAGGACATAGGCTATTACCTCTACTTGAGGGGCCGAACCTAGGTAACCTCGTGTCCTTCGTCCCAACCACCCCCTTTGAGTCCATCACCTTAGCGATGGCCTCGAATCTAAGTTCCCGGACATCTACCGTGATAAAACCATGACAGTTGGCGCCCGCCGTGGGGCTAGGGCTCGGTGGTGTTGAGTTCTCAAAGGGCTCTCTCCCAGGGTTCGAGGGATAAGTGGTCAGAAGGATGACCAAAAGTCACAGCGGCCGGCTCTACATCGACGACTTCGGCTGGGCCCTAAGGCCGACTATGTCGAATGTGGATTTCGGGTCCCCTTCGGCAGAATCCACATTTTCATTGGCAAGATCGGCGGATCTACACCCGGGCCGGACGTCTCCACCAACATCGTTGAGCCGGCTCGGCGCGTGCAACCCGCCCAACACGTGTGACCTGCCTGTGCTAACCTGGGCCGGAAGCATGTCTTCGTGGGTTTCACTCAAGGTATGGATCTTGAGGCTTCTATGTCGTAGGAGACTGTCGTCTATTCAGAGGACGGATCTTCGAGCGAAGAGGCGGAATCAATCTACCAGCTTCACAATGGCGGGCTCGCGGGCTATGACGAGCTTTACCCCGAGTCAAAGCGTTCTGAGCCGGATGATCACGGGCTACCGATTCATGCGGCCATGTTCATGCGGGGTCAGCGCCGGGCACGAGAAGCACAACCGCTGGAGCCGCAAACACTAGGGCTGACCTGCCGCTGCCGGCTCAGGTTCTTCTACATCTGATGAACGAGCTCACAACCATGATGGCGATTGAAGTCACACCAGATAATCAAGTAGCCCAGAATTTGGAGATCACAAGACTTAAGGACCGGATGGCGGAAGTCCAACAGGGGATTGGCGTGTTAAAGGCTCAGATGGATGCAGAGGCAGAGCGCCTTAGGACAGATGCTTTCCGCCTTGAGCTAGAGCAGCAATCAGCAGCTGCGGTGCAGCAGATGAGACATCAGACCCGCTTACTAGAACAGTATGAGGCCAGGAATCTTTTTAACACGCCAGGAACGGGACAGGCAGCGGACGTGCCTGGAAGTCGGCCAGCGGCTCGACAACAACTTAACCCGCCTCGACGAAACCAGGCCTCACCGGCGACATTGCCAACGCCGGCGGGTCATTATTCCAAACCGGCAGAGAATATGGTGGTGGCAGCAACCCGGCTTGAAACAATCCCTATTCCTGATGAGGCGCCTTTTGCAGAAGAGGTGCCGAACTCCATTGGATACCTTCAAACGACGATGGCCCAGCAAGAAAAATATGCCTACAGCTGGAGTTGCGTGCATTCAACCCCCCCTCCACAACCGCAGCTTTAGCCGACACTATGAGTTGGTTCTAGCAGTGATTGGCACCGGGGGCTACCGCGAGACAATCAAACGGCCCTAGATGCGCAGGCGCTCATAGAACGGGCAAGAGTACATCGAGAGGCGGCGGCTCTAGTAGGGGTGGCTCATCAAGATCCCCCACATTCCGTCTCAGTTGGAGCGGGAGTGACCACTAGGGCCATGGGAGTTCCGTGTTTGGGGGCGGCTGTACGGAACAAGTGACTGCCGAAGGATTTTAAAGGCCCTCGTAAGGTCCCAAACTACACTGCAGACCAACCCCAGAGGCCTGGATTGAAAGTTATGAGCTGGCTATGGAGATGTTGGATGTCAATGATGCGGTTTGCACCAAATACTTTATCATGATGCTAGAAGGTTTGGCTCACACATGGTTGAAGGGTTTGTCACCCAATACCATCAACTCATGGGCTGAGCTAAAGACTAGGTTCATCAAAAAAATTCAAGGAACTTGGAAGCAGCCTATGATGATTGTGGATTTGGATCACTGTGTTCAATAGGAGAATGAGTCGGTCCGTCATTGGGTCCAGTGGGTGTAGACAATCATCCACTCGTCTGAACAGATCACGGCGGCACAAGAGGTGTTGATCCTGGAAAAGAAATGTCACTTTGTCCCTCTGAAGCAGAAGCTCGGGCAGCTCAAATGCACGTGTCAAGACATGGGGGAACTCATGGTGGCTCTCACAAAGTACGTCAATTCAGATAACACAAAGGATCCAGGTTCTGATGAAGAGAAGTCTGGTCAGAATAAAAGCAATAACCATGGCAAGGGTACGACAAGCAATGGTAACCAAAGTAAGAGGAAGAACCCGGATGGCAGGTCAGACATGGTGGCCAATGCAAGCACCAGCCACAATCGTCCTAAGGGCAATGGGAAGTTTAGACCACCTTTTAATAAGGGTAAGAATCCTTTCAACTTGGAGGAGATGCTCAACAAACCTTGTCCAGAGCACAGTCGGCCTAACAGACCGGCGGGTCACACGTGGGGCAATTGCCACATCATGCAGAAGTTCAAAGACTACAGCATGCGATAGCATAACAACGATGTTGGTGGCCCGCCCAGCGGTTTGGGACCAGGCGGGTCAGGAGCCGGGTTTGGGTTCGGCAGCTCAGGGCCCAGTCATCATGGCCAGGGCAACCAAGGAGGACATCATCAACACTCTGGTGGCCATAATCAGCAACAGGATAATCAGTCTAGGTATCAGAGTAATCCAAAGCAGCTCAGTTCAGGCCGGTATCATGTTTTTACGACTATCCTTAACAAGCGGGATCAGAAGGTGCGCAAGCGGGCAGTTAATGAAATCGCGCTGGCTCTACCGCAATACTTGAAGTGGTTTGAGTATGACATCACATGGAGCCGGGAGGATCACCCGCCGCATGTTGATGACCCGGGGCGGCTGGCCCTTGTAGTTGCCCCTCAAGTGGGAGGATATATGTTGAATAAGGTACTTATGGATGGTGGGAGTAGCATCAATATCCTGTATTATGACACCTTTCGGCGGATGAAGCTGCTTGATAAAGACCTTAGGCCCTCCTCAATAGTCTTTCATGGTGTGGTGCCTCGCAAGTCAGCTTACCCTGTGGGTAGGATCTCCTTGGAAGTTGCTTTTGGTGACGAGTACAATTACAGGGTAGAGTCCTTGTGGTTTGAAGTAGTCAAAATCAAGAGCCCCTATCATGCCTTGTTTGGGCGGCCAGCTTACGCCAAGTTCATGGCTAGGCCCTGCTATGTCTATTTACAGCTCAAGATGCCTGGGTTAAAGGGGATTATTACTGTTCATGGTGACCGGAATACGACTATTGAGTGTGAGGAAGGAGACGCAACTTATGCAGAATCCAGTTGTCCTGAGGCGGAGCTCAAGTTTTACAAGGAAAATGTTGACCCGGAGGATATGACTCCGCTCAAAAAGCCCACCACAGAGTCTGAGCCGCCCCTCAAATTTTTGGCGGATGATACCAAATTGGTGGACTCCGCTCCGGGCGACTTATCTCAGCAGTTCACTATTGGGGACAATATGAATCCCAAATAGGAAAGTGCGCTCATCGAATTCATCCGTGAGAATCGGGACATCTTCGCATGGAAACCTTCTGACATGCCGGGTTTACCAAGAGAGTTCGGTGAGCACCATCTTAATGTGGATCCTAAGTTTAAGCCTGTCAAGCAATTTCTATGACGGTTTAACGAGGAGAGACACAAGGCCATTGGGGAAGAGATAGCCCGGCTCTTGGCAGCGGGTTTCATCGTCGAGGTTTTTCACCCGGAGTGGCTTGCTAACCAAGTGCTCGTGATCAACAAGAATTCCACGTGGCGTATGTGCGTGGACTACACGGACCTTAACAAGTCATGTTCGGCTGATCCCTTTGCTCTCCCTCGTATTTATCAGATCATCGATGCTACGGTGGACTGTGAGAGTTTATGCTTTCCTGGATGCTTATTCTGGATATCATCATATCAAGATGGCAGTCAAGGACCAAGAGAAGATGGCTTTCATCATGCCTTTTGGTGCCTTCTGCTACATATCAATGCATTTTGGGCTCAAGAGTGCCCAGGCGACTTACCAGTGTTGTGTGCAGAATTGTCTTCATAGTCAAATCGGGTGCAACGTTCACGCATATGTGGATGACATTGTGATCAAGTCACGAAAGAAGGAGACTCTTCTTGACAACTTGAAGGATACCTTCAAAAATCTATGGGTCTACAAAATGATGCTTAACCTGGTGAAGTGTGTCTTTGGTGTTTCGGCGGGCATGCTCTTGGGATTCCTAATCTCTGAGCATGGCATTGAAGCTAACCCGGATAAGATCAAGGCTATCACATCCCTGGCTGAGCCGGCATGCATCAATGATGTTCAACGCCTGGCGGGGCGGATCGCTGCGTTGAGTCGGTTTATAAGCCGCCTAGGTGAGAAAGCCATCCCTTTATATCAGCTGATGAAAAAGACATACAACTTTGTCTGGAGTACGGCTGCGCCTGAAGCATTTGAGGCACTCAAGAAGCAGGTCACTGAGCCACCGGTCTTAGCCGCTCCGGTTGAGAAAGAACCCTTGCTCTTGTATGTGGCGGCTAACAATAGGGTTGTTAGCGCTGCAATCGTGGTCGAGCGCAAGGAGGCAGGGAAGGAATATCCGGTTCAGAGGCCGGTTTATTATATCAGTGAGGTCCTGACAGAGTCCAAGCAGAGATATCCACATTGGCAGAAGCTAGTATATGGGTTGTTCATGGCCAACCACAAGCTGAAGCACTATTTTCTAGGGCACCAGATAACCGTGGTCATCTCTGCCCCGTTGGGAGACATAATTCAAAACAGAGAAGCCACTGGCAGCATTGCTAAGTGGGCATTGGAGCTTGGACCTCTTAATCTGAAATACATACCTCGTATGGCTGTCAAGTCCCAAGCCCTAGTGGATTTCATAAACAACTAGACAGAGTATCAGGCGCCCGAAGAAAAGCTGGATAATACATGCTGGACAATACAATTTGATGGATCCAGGCAGCTTTAAGGATCACGGCAGGAGTTGTCTTAACCTCCCCCAAGGGTGACAAGTTCTGTTATGTGCTACGGCTAATGTTCCTTGTACTAACAATGCAGCTGAGAATGAAGCCCTGCTTAATGGCTTCAAGGTGGCTAAGGAGATGAACTTAAGCCGGGTTAGGTGCTTCGGCGACTCAGATCTTGTGGCTCAGCAAGTTTCAGGCACTTGGGACTCCAAGGATCCGCGGATGGCAGCTTATCATCAGGCGGTGGATGTCATTGCTGGTCACTTCAGGCGGTGGATCATATTGATCATCACAGGAACGAGGCGGCCGACGCCCTGTCAAGGTTAGGCTCTCAATGAAAGCCGGTGCCGCCTAACGTATTTTTGGATGTCTTACATCACCCGTCAGTTAAGTTACCTTCAGAGGAAGACTTAGCCGTTCCTGACCTGGAGGGACAACTGGTGGCGGATCTGCATGCTATTCCAGATTGGACTGTGCCTTACTTGGCATACTTGACTCGTGGCGAGTTACCTGATGATGAAAATCTGGCCAGAAAGATCACCAGACGGTCTAAGTCTATGAAGATAGTCAATGGCGAGTTACATAGGTGCAGCGTCACCAGCATGTTTCAACGTTGTGTCTCACCTAAGGAGGGGAAAGAAATCTTGAATGAAATTCATGCCGGTAATTGTGGACATCACGCCGGCTCAAAATCTCTAGTGGCCAAGGCTTTTAGGCATGGTTACTTCTGGCTGACGGCTCACAAGGATGCAGAGGATCTAGTCCACAAGTGTGACGGTCGTCAAAAGTTTGGCCGACGTGCTCATGTTCCGGCTCAAGAGTCGCGCATGATTCCAATTACTTGGCCATTTGCAGTCTGGGGGCTTGATATGGTCGGGCCTTTCAAGAGGTCCAAGGACAAGAAAACCCACCTCCTGGTGGCCGTTGACAAGTTTACCAAGTGGGTAGAAGTTGAGCCAGTGAGAAAGTGTGACGCATCTACGGCGGTTCAGTTTATCAAAAAGTTGATCTACCGTTTTGGTTACCCTCATAGTATCATCATAGATAATGGTACAAATCTATCCAAGGGGGCTATGCGAGCATTCTGTGATAGTGAACACATCCGACATGATGTTTCTGCGGTTGCTCATCCACGGTCAAACGGTCAGGCAGACCACGCTAATCAAGAAATCATGAGAGGTATCAAGCCCTGGCTTATCGTTCCTTTACAGCGAACGCCGGGTTGTTGGGTGGAGGAGTTGTCATCCCTCTTATGGAGCATCATAACTACCCCTAACAGATCAACGGGTTATACACCTTTCTTCATGGTTTACTGTGTAGAGGCCGTGTTACCAAGTGACATCCGTCATGACTCGCCACGAGTGGCGGCTTAGGTTGAGGTGAACAATGAGACGGGGCGTCCAGATGCGTTGGATGCCCTGGAGGAGGAACATGATCTTGCGGCAGCTCGTTCGACGATTTATCAGCAAGACCTGCGCTGCTACCATAGCCGCAGAGTCAAGACCCGGACGTTTCAAGAAGGCGACTTAGTGTTGAGGTTGATCCAAGACCAAACAGATATGCATAAGTTGTCTCATCCATGGGAAGGAACTTTTGTGGTCAGCAGAAATCTCAACAACGGGTCATATTACCTCACTGACATCCGAGATGACTCACATACCTCGGGGCAGGAGACCCGCCAACCGTGGAACATAGCACATCTACGACAGTACTATACCTAAGTTGTTGAGACTCGACATTGTACACTATCATTGTACATATCATATTTATATATGAATAAAAGTTGACATCCTTGTAAGTCGGGGCCTCTGTCATTTCGCATATCTCAATCTGTGCAAAAAACATGACCATCCAGGGGGCTTCCCACCCACTGGGTGTAGCTTATCAAACCCTATCGGTCGGCTCTCAAGCCAAATAGTTGACTATGTCAACATGACTGTCCAGGGGGCTTCCCACCCACCGGGTGTAGCTTATGAAACCCTATCGGTCGGCTCTCAACCCAAATAGTTGACTATGTCAACATGATCATCTAGGGGGCTTCCCACCCACCAGGTGTAGCTTATCAAACCCTATCGGACGGCTCTCAAGCCAAATAGTTGACTCCATCAACATGATCGTCCAGGGAGCTTCCCACCCACCGGGTGTAGCTTATCAAACCCTATCGGTCGGCTATTAAGCCAAACAGTTGATTCCATCAACAAAGGTCACTTGGGGACTTCCCACCCACTGGGTGTAGCTTACACACCCTCTTGATCGGCTCTTAAGCCAAATAGGGTTAAACCTGCCTGTAAGATGATCCTACTCCACTAGGTGACCCACCGAACTCTTATTAGTTAATCTCTCCTAGAGACCCTGAGCCGGCTCAAAGAATTTGACGAGCAATCTCCATAGAGACCCTATACTGGTTAAGGTTAAAACGGTGGCTCTTGTCACGAGAGAGCCGTATTATAGAAAGCAAGGATAAACTCTCCCATCTACTGCCGAATCTTCACTATGTGGCATGTTCGTACTCTTAGACAGTTGATCCTTAAGGACCTTGTACTGTTTATGGTTAAAATGATAGATTATGTCACATGAGAGGCAGTTTGTGGGCTATAAGGGTGCTCATGCCCTGTCGTGTCTCTCCTGGGACGTCACACTTCCTTTCAGTTAATCTCGCTTAGAGACCCTGAGCCGGTTCAAAGAACTTGACGGCCAATCTCCACAGAGACCCTGTACTGCTAAGGAGTTTTAAGTGGCGAGTCAACCTAGTAGAACTGGCACATGAGCTATTATGACAAACAAGTTAGGAAAGATAAAGCATCTTTGGGTGACGCTATTATAAGCCGCCCTCCTAACAATGTGAATATACATCTGTTCTTGCAGGTTTATTAAACCACCAAGAGACGTCAAAACATCCAATATGAAAGTGCAAGGAAAATGTCATATATTAAGCTGAACAATTTAATATGTGCACGATGGCACAGTTCGGGCAAAGACACAGTTTACTACAAGCCTATTACAGACACTATTTGTAGAGCTCAAAAGTGATTCAAAGTTTTTTACACCGCTCATGGCGGGTCACAGAGCCAGCTTATGCACGGTATCACCAAATCTGTCAGTTGGCTGGCAGGTCAGCCTACTCCGGGTCTTCGACCTCCATGATCTGAAGATTGTCCATGTCCCAGTTGCAGTGGGTTAAAGATGCAAAGTTTCCCTCTTCAAAGAGGGGGACGGGTCAAGATCAGAAGCAAAGAGGTGCTTACTACGGGCAGGTGCCAAGTCCTTGGCTTCAAAGAGCGGGCCACAGATTCTCTTCTTATCGGCACCATAAGCCGCCTGGTATGTTGACAAGTTCACTTCCTCTGCTAACACGGAAGCAAGGACTTTGGAAACTTTCACACACCATGCATATTCAGCCTCCGTAAACTCTAAGCCGTCATCCTTCTTGGAGGGAAACCCGTCCATCATGACCTCGGGAGTCAACTCTGGAGCAAAAGCCAACGCCCGGCTTATGGCTGCGATGGCTCCCTGTCGGGCGGCTGATTTCTTAAGCTCTTGGATATGTTTCGGTAGGATGGACAGCTGTTCTATGACCCCCTTAATAGTCGGAGGGATGTTACCCTTATAAAGTACCGCCTTGATCGTGTAGACAGCTCCACAGTATAGCTGCTCTGTCAAAGTATAGATAGCCTTTAGAGGCAGCAAACTGTCAAAAGCAAGTTGACGGCACCTTGGACCTGCATAAGCCAGATTTTTGGTCATAAGTCGCCAGTATAAGTATTCATACAAAGGTTTCTGCTAAGTATTTAAATTCTTACGAAATATGGCAGCTGACATCTTAATGATATGGCGCTTCAAGGATTGCAGCTCATCTGACACAATCACGAGCCGCTGGTCAGCATCGTCTGCTCATTGAGTCAGGGTGGCTCGTTCTGTTTCGGCAGACTCTTTGAAAGCACCAAAATCAGCTTTAATCTTGGTCAGTTCCTGGGCAAGGAGCCGACACTTTTCATCGCCTTCGCTTCGAGCGGCTTGCTGGGTGGCCAGATTGCTCTTTAAATTAGTCAATTCTGGCCCGACTTTGTTTAAAGCTTCCTGTCACATATCAAGATGCAAAATAAATCGTTAGGATGGAATTTTATCAGATGGTGAAGATTAAGACGATATTATGCAAGTCTCAAGCAGATTGCAAGCAGTATGTTTGACACTTGGGGTCTAATGTATATTTGATCTCCCAAGATTTACAAAGAAGCTCCAGCCCAACTTTATCAAAATTGAGCCGGCCCTTGGGGGCTACAATTGGTTCTTCAAACTATTTGCAATGAAGTTCCGACTCAACTTTACCAATATTGGGTCGGCCCTTGGGGGCTACAATTGGTTCTTCAAACTATTTGCAATGAAATTCTGACTCAACTTTACCAAAATTTAGCCGGCCCTTTGGGGCTACAATTAGTTCTTCAAACTATCTACAATGAAGTTCCAACTCATGTATGTCAATGCTGAGCGAGCACTAGTAGTTGAGGCCTACATGCTAAGTATTTCTACTTCTAATAACATTTGAAGACCCGTCTTACCATTAGCTAATATTAACCCGACTCTTGGGGGCTATGTAAGGGTATAAAGAAAGGACAGTGAGAATACATCATATTTCTTCTTCATCAGATTGGCAAGCTTGAGCTCCAGGGCCCGACTTGTAGACAGGCAATTCAGATAACCAGCGTGAAGCTCATCGGCTGTTAGCTTCTCTAGGGCAGGAAGTTCAAATTCGAACTTCTTGGAGGTCTCAGTCACCTCAGTGTGCTTTGTTAATACACAAGGTTGAGGAGAGTGAAAGCCGATGCCGGTAATTTGGACGTCTGGAGTATTTGAATTGTCAACAGTCTTGGAAGGGCTCGGCGGCTTGGAATTGGCCCTCGGAGGACTCTCAGGAATCATATCGTCGGCCGCCGATTCAGCAGAATGATGAGCTCCCTCAGCCGCCTCCTTGGAAGCCGCTGAGGGATCAACATATGGCATAGGAGAATCCGGCTTGGCAGGCTCCGGCTCACAAGCTTTGTGGCCAGGGGTAGACCCGCTGGTCTTCCTTCATTTTGCTTGGGCCCTGGAAACCACAGGAGGTCATGGTTCGAGCTTTATATATAACACAAGTTTGAACATAAGCATAAAGACACAGACTCTGGGTTAATCTTCAGAGGCGGCAGAGAAGTCCCAGTAGAGTCGCCGGACGAAGGGGGTGATTCCTGAAAGCATTTAAGATAACATAAGACAGTGTTGAATTACAAAGACAAGGTTGATAAACAAAGTCAGGTTGAACAGATACCTCAGCCGGCCACTTCCGTTGAGTCGGAGATAATCCAGCAATGAGATTGTTAGAGCCGGTGCTCTGAGTCTGGCATCGGGAGATTTGTTGTTGCTTTTTCAAAAGAAAGTGGGGGTCTAAGTAAGCAAGAGGATGAGAAAGTGGGACTTTTCGGATGACCCGCCGTATCTTCTGTGGTACAAGATATTCTGAGTCGGATGAAACGTAAATTACCTCAGGGACGTTAACATGGCTTGTCTTCGTTTCATCCTGCGAATAATTATTGTCAATAAGGTGCATGAAGAGATGACCAAAAGAATCAAGCTCTACCTCTGAGTCGTCAGTCTCCGGCTGTTCTTCGGGCTGTTCTTGGGGTGCAGTTCCAGTCGTTAGTTTTCTTCTTTGACTTCTTCGGAGGAGAAACATACTTCTTTTTCCAGAAGTCGGAATTTGCCTGAAAATATAAGCCGGCAAAAGGTTGAGAGATTACAAAGTATAAGCTAATACAGAGATAAGGACATCGAGAGTCACCCTTACGTTTGGGGCCGGGTTTGCGGTACAGAAAGGTGCTAGCCCAATGGCACTACAAGATCCTGAAGACTCATGGACAAGGCTCCTGATGGCAGCTACAATGTCATCCTCTGATAATGTTGTCTGGTTAAAGTAGAGGGGGTCATTAGACTAGCTTGTATATTCGCACATGAGGCGGCTACACCAGCTCAGGGGCATGACCCTCCAGGAAATCTAGCATCGGATTAAATCCAGGCCCGTTAATCCATTGGCCATAAGAGCTTTAATTTTTGTGTGATCCGGAGCATGCTTTGGTTGTTCAGTGGTTGGCAGCCGACCAGGAAGCTCAGTGGTTGTCTTGTGCTGGGATGGACGATAACCCGACAAGGGATGCTCTCCTTCTGGGGAGGTGTCTTTGCAGTAAAACCAAGTTTTATTCTAGTCTTTAGGATGACTCGGCATCTGAACAGCCAGAAAAGTTATGTCCCATCGCCTCTGAATGGAAATCCCACCAAGCTCTAAGCTTGGACCGGCCTTCACCTCTGTCTGGCGGTTCGCATAAAAAAACTCACGAAACAGACCAACGGATGTCTCTTCTTGCAAGTAAACTTCACTGAGTACTTGGAAGTTGCATATGTTGGAGACAGAATTGGGAGCAAGTTCTTGAGGGCGCAGTTTGAAGAAGTGAAGAACGTCCCAGAAGAATTTTGAGCCGGGGGGGGGGGGGGTAAACCCGCGCTCGAGATGATCTGAAAATACAACTACCTCACCGTCCTAAGGAACGGGCTTTAGCTCATTACCCGGAACCCGCCAATGGATGACATCTTTGGCGGGTAAGGTACCCGCGTTTACAAAATACATCAGGAACTCCTCTGTGATAGCAGAGCTGACCCAATTGCACGAATTGGATGCACGAGACATGGCGGTGGTTCAAAACTGCACAAAGTAACAATGTGCAGCGAGTCAGGAGATGCCACGCGACTAAGGGCGGCTAAAAAGTCCAAGGTTCTATAAAGTTAAGCCGCCAAGAATTGTTTGGCGAAAGCCGGAATTTCGCTGGCGGGTCAAGTTTACGAGAAGATGAAGTAAAATTTCACTACGTGTGGAAAACAAGTTTTACAAACAACCTATGCAGTTATAGATCTACAAAAACAGAGGAAAATTGGGTTTATTCTAGACCTAGCGACGAATAGTCGGACCAGCAACATTTTGAAGACAGTGAACAGAGCAACTAGTGATCTGCGTGATGCTATTATCAACTTCCTACAACCTACCGCGATAGAGTAGAGGACGATATCGTGTTCGATGATGTGTATACTATCTGCCATTGTGGAGAAGTTCGTGTTCTAGCGGCGGAGAACTCTATGGAAACCCTACCGAGGACTGCGGATCTAAGGAGGGGAAGAACTTACCGGAGATGGCGCAACGAACGCGGGCAAAGCTCTGGTACGGACAGGTTGATGCAGCGGCCTGGAGCGACGGCGGCGTGGAAGCTTCAGTGGAGCGGAAGGACGCTGGAGCGACGACGTCGGGAGGAAGAAGAAGAGGCGCGAGCAGAGAAGGAAGTGAAAATGCCCTCCATGGTCCTATTAAATAGGCAAAAAGTGGAAATGGGCGCGAGAATCCAGGCGACGAAGGTTAATTGGCCGAGACGGACGCCTCGATTTTCGGGATATCAGTTTAATAGCGGAAAGATCCGTTGTGGTCATCAGGGAATCTTTTTTATGTCGCTTGCATGACGTCACGGCGGGTTACTTTGTCTTACTTTTAGGTAGTAATGAGCAAGACTTGCCGCTAAATGAGACGGAATATTGAGCAAGACTCACCGCCAAGTAAGACGGAAGATTGAAATGAGCAAGCTCAAATCAACCTCGGGACTAATGTTGGGGATATAACCCTGTGGTGAGACCCGCCCAGGAGGCGCCGGGTCACACCTGGCAGCTCATAGGCCAGCCCAAGGATGGGCCTTGAAGACTCAAGCCCAAGACGTTTGGCGGCTTATAAAGATGGGCTAAGATGAGTCCCACACAAAGAAGGTATGAAGACCCGGGCGGGTAAGCCGCCCGGAGACAGCTTGCTCAAGAAGGTAAGAAAACGTAGAGATAGACTCGGACACATTGTGAGAGTCGGTTATGACTTGTATGACCTGTGGTCTTGACCTTCTATATATAGGCGAGACCCGGGGCGACTTAGACAGAAACCAACTAATTGAGAGCTAGGTCAAGCAATTCCGCTACCTTGTAATCAATACTCCAATGAATACAACACAAGCAGGACGTAGGCTATTACCACTACTTGAGGAGCCGAACCTGGGTAACCTCGTGTCCTTCGTCCCAACCAACCCCTTTGAGTCCATCACCTTAGCAATGGCCTCGAATCTAAGTCCTCAGACATCTGCCGTGATAAAACCATGACAATTATGTTGTTGGTGCTATTCTAGGACATAGAGTCGATAAGAAATTAAATGTTATCCATTGTGCTAGTAAAACTCTAGGCAGTGCTCAAAGAAACTATGCTACTACTGAAAAGGAATTTCTAGCAGTCGTGTTTGCTTGTGATAAGTTTAGACCCTATATTGTTGATTCCAATGTAACTATTCACACCGATCATGCTGCTATGAAGTACCTTATGGAAAAGAAAGATGCTAAACCTAGACTTATTAGGTGGGTCCTACTGCTACAAGAATTTTATTTGCATATTATTGAAAGAAAGGGTGATGATAACCCTGTGGTAGATAACTTGTCTAGGTTAGAAAATGTTCTTGATGACCCACTACCTATTAATGATAGCTTTCCTGATGAACAATTAGCTATCATAAATGCTTCACACAATGCTCCATGGTATGCTGATTATGCCAATTACATTGTTGCCAAATTTATACCGCCTAATTTCACATACCAACAAAAGAAAAAGTTCTTCTATGATTTAAGGCATTACTTTTGGGATGATACACACCTTTATAAAGAAGGAGTAGATGGTATTATTAGACTTTGTGTACCTGAGAATGAACAGGAATAGATCGTATGCAAGTATCACTCCAAAGCCTACGGAGGACACCACGCTAGAGATAGAACTGCACATACGGTACTATTGTAATGAATGTCAAACATGCTCGTAAGTTTGTCTTGTCTTGTGATGAATGTCAAAGAATTGGTAATATTAGTAGGCATCAAGAAATGCCTATGAATTACTCTCTTGTTATTGAACCATTTGATGTTTGGGGTTTTGATTATATGGGGCCCTTTCCACAATCTAACGGGTATACACATATTCTTGTTGTTGTTGATTATGTTACTAAGTGGGTAGAAGCTATTCCAATTAGTAAAGTTAATCATAACACTTCTATTAAAATGCTTAAAGAAGTTATTTCCCCTAGATTTGGAGTCCCTAGATATTTGATGACTGATGGTGGTTCACACTTTATTCATGGTGCTTTCCGTAAATTGCTCGCTAAATATGATGTTAATCATAGAATTGCATCTCTTTATCATCCTCGGTCTAGTGGTCAAGTAGAATTGAGCAATAGAGAAATTAAATTGATTTTGCAGAAGACTGTTAATAGATATAGGAAGAATTGGTCTAAGAAACTTGATGATGCATTGTGGGCTTATAGAAATGCTCACAAAACCCTATGGGTATGTCTCCATATAAGATGGTTTATGGTAAAGCATGTCACTTACCTCTCGAGCTAGAACATAAAGCTTATTGGGCAATCAAAGAGATCAATATAATTTCAAACTTGCTGGAGAGAAGAGTTTATTTGACATTAGCTCACTTGACGAATGGAGAACCCAAGCCTATGAGAAGGTCAAGTTGTTTAAAGAAAAGGTTAAGAGATGGCATGATAGAAGGATACAAAAGCGTGAATTTAATGTAGGTGATCATGTCTTGCTATACAATTCTCGTTTAAGATTTTTTGTAGGAAAACTTCTCTCCAAATTGGAAGGTCCTTATGTTATTGAGGAGGTATACCATTCCGATGCCATCAAGATTAACAATGTCGAAGGCACAAACCTGAAGGTGGTGAATGGTCAAACAATCAAACACTATATCTCAAGTACTCCCATAAATGTTGAAACCAATATCATAAATACCATAACTCCAGAGGAGTACATTAGGGAGACTTACTAGAACGTACGTGGTACGGTAAGTAAATAGCCTCCAAAACTTTTTCGATGGCAATTTTTATCTGTTTTGGAATATTTTAAAAATTAGGAAAATTTAAAGTAATCTGAATAGTGCATGAGGAGGCGACAAGCCTGGGGCGCGCCCTACCCCCCTGGGCGCACCCCTGAGGCTTGTGGCCACCTTGTGTCCCATCCGAACTCCGTGTTCTTGTGGTATACTCCTTCGGGTTGGTAAAAATTCATTGTATAATCTCCCAAAGGTTTTGATTCTCGTATCATGCCAATACCTCATGTTTTCTTTTTGAGTTGTTTCCACAGCAGATTTAGAGCAATATGTCGCCCCAAGATTCTGATGGGGAGAGCTATATATCGCATTATCTATCCAATCCCAAGCTCTACGGGGACTTGGATCCTTATGGATTGTCCTCGGAGGAGGAACAAGAAGGCAAGTACGAGGAAGAAAGCTAGGATGAAGAAGAGGCTCCCCTGCCTCAGCCAGGATATATGGAAATGGAGTTTAGGAAATCAAGCCTCCTAAACACAAGGCGAAAACCCAAGGTTCTATTTATCCCTTCTTGCTTCCTGTAGGAGAGCAAGGAAGAATTATGTCAAAGGATATTGAAGCTCGAGCAGGAAGTGGACAATCTGAGGGAACAGAATTTTATGCTTAGGAGGAAACTGGACAAGCCTCCAACCACATCAACAACTCCCACATCACCACCTCCGAAGCAAGACAACTAAACACATGGGTATGGGCACTCCCCTTGGCTTGTGCCAAGCTTGTGGGAGGTGCCCCGGTATCGTATCGCCATCACATCCCTTACTTTTATTGTTCTTCTTAGTTCGATCCTTTTGGTTATATCTTCATCTAGTAGAATAAAGTTTTAGTGTGATCTAGCTTTGAGTTTTGCTTTTTGCTCCCGTTATGTAAGCAAGTCCGGGAGTTATATAATAAAAATTAGTTTTGATGTGAGGGCTTTGCTTGTTTGGTATGATCTTGATTTTGAGAATGATGAAGTAGAAACAAGTATAGAATAAAAGCAAAGAGTATATATGATGATCTTATGGGGAGTGATGACTTCACATATAAGAAGTATGTCGATTCAAACCTGTTGTGGGTTGACAAATATAGTTGTTGGTCATTGGGGCAACTAAAAGGAAGTAATAAAGAAAGAGAGTTCACATATAAATATATTATGTTGGACATCTTTTATGATTGTGAGCACTCATTAAAATATTATATGTTAAGAAGTTGATGTTGGACAAGGAAGACAACATAATGGTTTATGTTTGCTTATTTCTGAATAGAAGTTATATTGTTATAAATCCCTCAACATGTGTCGCTTGCTTCCATCTCATATCAGCCAAAACTTCCGCACCAAGTAGAGATACTACTTCTGCAGTCAAACACCCTTAACCCAGTTTTTCCATGAGTGTCCACCATACCTACCTATGGATTGAGTAAGACCCTTCAAGTAAGTTGTCAACGGTGCAAAATAAAAATTGCTCTCTAAATATATGTGATCCATTAGTGTGAGGAAAATAAACTTTATACGAACATGTGATAGGGAAGAAATAAAAGCAACGGACTGCATAATAAAGTTCTCTATCACAAGGGGCAATATAAAGTGACATTCTTTTGCATTAAGGGATTGTGCATCCAACTATAAAAGCGCATGACAACCTCTGCTTCCCTCTGCGCAGGCCCTATCTGTTACTTTTATTTTCTAGTACTTACCTTTATGCAAGAGTCATGGTGATCTTCATCACTTTCTCTTTGTGCCTTTACCTTCTGGCAAGCGACATGTGTTGGGGAATGATCTAGACACATATATCCACTCAGAAGTGGATGAGCATGAGTGATTACTGTTGACATTACCCTTCAAGTAAATAGTTGGGAGGCAATACTATAAGTCCCTATCTTTCTGTGTGTCCGATTGAAGCTTTGACTTCATAGGTACCTCGTGAGTGTTAGCAATTGTGAAAGACTAAAAGATGATTGAGTATGTGGATTTTATTTACAATATCTTATATTGACTCTTTCCTACGTTATGATAAATTGGAATTGCTTCAATGACTGAGATCATAGTTTGTCGGCTCTCAATAGAGTTCTTGATTCGTACTTTACCATTGTGAATGAATTGTTACTTTAGCATAAGAAATTACATGTCAATATATGCTTCTGTTCTAAAGATGATCATGATGCCTTCATGTCCGTATTATATTTCATCGACACCTCTATCTCTAAACATGTGGGCATATTTTTCGATTTCTGCTTTCGCTTGAGGATAAGCGAGGTCTAAGCTTGGGGGAGTTGATATGTCCATTTTGCATCATGCTTTTATATTGATATTTATTGCATGATGGGATGTTACTACACATTTTTGTACAATATTTATGTCTTTTCTCTCTTATTTTATAAGGTTTACATGAGGAGGGAGAATGTCGGCAACTGGAATTCTGGACTGGAAAAGGAGCAAATCTGAGATACATATTATGCACAACTCTAAAATGCCTGAAAATCTACAGAGAATTATTTTGGAATATATAAAAAATATTGGGCAGAAAAAATACATCAGGGGCCCACCAGGCAGTCACAAGCCTGGGGGCACGCCCTACCCCCCTAGGCGCGCCCCTGTGGCTTGTGGCCCACCTGGCTGCCCTTCGGTGCCCATCTTCTGCTATATGGAGGTTTTGACCTGGAAAAAATCATAACAAAGCTTTCGAGGCGAAGCACCGCCATCTCGAGGCGGAATTTGGGCAGAACCAATCTAGGGCTCCGGTGGAGCTGTTCTGCCGGGGAAACTTCCCTCCCGGAGGGGGAAATCGAAGCCATCGTCATCACCAATGATCCTCTCATTGAGAGGGGGCCAATCTCCATCAACATCTTCATCAGCACCATCTCCTCTCCAAACCCTGGTTCATCTCTTGTATCCGATCTTTGTCTCAAAACCTTAGATTGGTACCTGTGGGTTGCTACTAGTGTTGATTACTCCTTGTAGTTGATGCTAGTTGGTTTACTTGGTGGAAGATCATCTGTTCAGATCCTTGATCATCATTAATACTCCTATGATTATGAACATGAATATGCTTTGTGAGTAGTTACGTTTGTTCCTGAGGACATGGGATAAGTCTTGTTATAAGTAATCATGTGAATTTGGTATTCATTCAATATTTTGATGAGATGTATGTTTTCTCTCCTCTAGTGGTGTTATGTGAACATCGACTACATGACACTTCACCATTGTTTGGTCCTAGAGGAAGGTATTGGGAAGTAATAAGTAGATGATGGGTTGCAAGAGTGACAGAAGCTTAAACCCTAGTTTATGTGTTGTTTTGTAAGGGGCTGATTTGGATCCACATGTTTCATGCTATGGTTAGATTTATCTTAATTCTTCTTTCGTAGTTGCGGATGCTTTCAAGAGAGGTTAATCATAAGTGGGAGGCTTGTCCAAGTAAGGGCAGCACCCAAGCACCGGTCCACCCACATATCAAATTATCAAAGTAATGAACGTGAATCATATGAGCATGATGAAAACTAGCTTCACAGAAATTCCCATATGTCCTCGGGAGCGCCCTCCTTTATATAAGAGTTTGTCCAGGCTTGTACTTTGCTATAGCCACCTTGCTGCACCTTTGTTACAATTGTTACTTGCTACCCGTTATGAATTATCTTATCACAGAACTATCTATTACCTATAATTTTAGTGCATGCAGAGAATACCTTATTGAAAACTGCTTGTCATTTCCTTCTGCTCCTCGTTGGGTTCGACACTCTTACTAATTTAAAGGACTATGATAGATCCTCTATACTTGTGGGTCATCAATGGGCGGCCATCACGCCGAAGCAAGAGCCTTAGTTAGCAAGGCCTTCCGGGCTGGTTTCTTCTGGCCCACTACTTGAGCGGATGCCCAATCACTTGTCAAACACTACGTGGGGTGTCAACTTTTTGCAAGCCAAAGTCACATGCCCCCAACAGCTCTTCGGACTATTCCGATTACCTAACCCATTGCGGTCTGGGGGCTGGATATGGTCGGGCCACTTAAAGGGGGGACCAAGAACAATAAATACCTACTAGTCATGGTTGACAAGTTCACCAAATGGATAGAGGCAAAACATGTCAAATCAGCTAAGTCTGGACCAGTAATCAACTTTATATCTGGCATGGTACACCGTTACAGCGTCCCACAGAGTATAATAACGGACAATGGATCCAACTTCACAGCCCAAGAGGTCAAAGAAGAGTGCAGAAAAATGAGCATCAAGCTCGATTATGAATCGGTGTATCATCCGCAGACCAATGGACAAGTCAAACGAGAAAATGGCCTCATCATGAGTGGTATTAAACAATGTTTGGTCCGATCTCTTCATGAGTCTGAGTGCCATTAGGTGGAGGAGCTTGACTCTGTTCTATGGGGCCAGCGCACCACCCTGAACAGATGAACATGATACACACTATTCTTCATGGTCTATGGGGTAGAAGCAGTCCTCCCTTGTGACATTATTCATGACGCACCAAGGGTGCGCATGTATGAGCTAAAGGAGGCCGAGTTAGATAGATAGGACGACCTGGACGCGAGCGTGACATAGCTCGGGCTCACTCTACTTTTTATCAACAGCAGGCCCGATGTTACCAGAGTAGGGAGGTTAGGAAAAAAGCATATAATGTGGGTGAACTCGTATTATGGCTCCCGGAGAAGCAGAAGCATAAACTCAACCCCAAATGGGAGGCCCCCTTCATAATCGACGAAGTACTCGTGGGAGGGGCTTACCGTCTTCGAAACCCGTTGAATAACCGCCTTGAACGAAACCCATGGAACGCAGCTCGTCTTCGGTGCTTCTACGGATAAACCTGTGTCGTCATACTCTTTACCATTTACCTCCTTTTTCTTTCCTTTTCCTTTATTTTTTCCTTTCCCTCCCACCTTGATTTTTGGGTAGGTTTGAATTCTTTCCTTTTTTTCCCAAGCCTATGTTCGGTTCAATCGATCTTGTATTAAGCTTTTCGGCTTGCATCCTTAATTGTTAAATCGAAACACATCACCTAGGGGCTTCTTCCCGAAGCCAATGCTTTTATAATCTAAGCATCTATTCACATTTATTGTGTATGCATGTTTCCCCTGTCGATTTTAAGCCATTATATGCATCAATTCGAACTAAGATTTTGCCAAGCTGGGTTGCCTTGCTCCTGTGCTTACCCTCTACATTCCAGATTGCTCGGCTAGAGGGTAAAGGGAGCACCTCTGTGATTTTTACGACCGGGTCATCCGGATACGTACCTCAGACAGGTGAAGCCAAAAGCTAGCAATCTTCAGCAAACAATTGGTCGGCTAAGACGGAAGCAACCAATAAGATCATGGTAGTTATTACCATTACGCGGGCTTCTTTTCTCACAAAAGCTATTAGTCGCATACTAGTAGTATACGGCCTTACTACCTACGATTCACGTAGCACCCTGAAAAAGGTATCGATATGCAATAATAAAATGGTTATTATTGTATTTCCTTGTTCATGATGATTGTCTATTGTTCATAATTGTGTTAACCGGAAACCATAATGCATGTGTGAATACATAGACCACAACGTGTCCCTAGTGAGCCTCTAGTTGGCTAGCTCGTTGATCAATAGATGGTCATGGTTTCATGACCATGGACATTGGATGTCGTTCATAATGGGATCACATCATTAGTAGAATGATGTGATGGACAAGACCCAATCCTAAGCATAGCACAAGATCATGTAGTTCGTTTGCTAAATCTTTTCCAATGTCAAGTATCGTTTCCTTAGACCATGAGATTGTGTAACTCCCGGATACCGTAGGAATACTTTGGGTGTGCCAAACGTCACAACGTAACTGGGTGGCTATAAAGGTGCACTACGGTTATCTCCGAAAGTGTCTATTGGGTCGGCACGAATCGAGACTGGGATTTGTCACTCCGTATGACGGAGAGGTATCTCTGAGCCCACTCGGTAAGACATCATTATAATGAGCTCAATGTGACTAAGGAATTAGCCAAGATGTATTATGGAATGAGTAAAGATACTTGCCCGTAACGAGATTGAACAAGGTATAGGGATACCGACGATCGAATCTCGGGCAAGTATCATACCGATGGACAAAGGGAATTGCATACGGGATTGATTGAATCCCTAACATCGTGGTTCATCCGACGAGATCATCATGGAGCATGTAGGAGCCAACATGGGTATCTAGATCCTGATGTTGGTTATTGACCGGAGAGGTGTCTCGATCATGTCTACGTGTCTCCCGAACCCATAGGGTCTACACACTTAAGGTTCGATGATGCTAGGGTTATAGGGAAATAGTGTACGTGGTTACCGAAGGTATTTTGGAGTCCCGGATGAGATCCCGGACGTCATGAGGGGTTCCGGAATGGTCGGGAGGTAAAGAATGATATATAGGAAGTGAGGATTTGGCCACCGGAAGAGTTTCGGGAATTACCGGTAACGTACCGGGACCACCGAAAGTGTTCCGGGGGTCCACCAAGTGGGGCCACCAGCCCCAGAGGGCTGCGTGGGCCGAGAGTGGAAGGGACCAGACCCAGAGTGGGCTGGTGCGCCCTCCACCCTGGCCCAAGGCGTAGGAAAGGTGGGAGGGAGGGGAAACCCTAGACCCAGATGGGCCTAAGGCCCACTAGGGCAGCGCCCTCCCCCTCTCCCTCTCTGGCCGCCGGCCAAAGGCCATCTAGGGCTGCCGCACCACCCTAGGGTGGGAACCCTAGGGGCTGCACACCCTCCTCCCCTCCTCCTATATATAGTGGGGGTTTGGGGGGCTGCCAACACACGACTCTCTCTCCCTCTCGGCGCAGCCCTACTTCTCCTTCTCCTCGTTCTTCGTAGTGCTTGGCGAAGCCCTACCGGAGACCACGCAGCTCCACCGTCACCATGCCATCATGCTGCCAGAGCTTTCCCTCAACCTCTCCTCCCTACTTGCTGGATAAAGGCGTAGGAGACATCACCAGGCTGCACGTGTGTTGAACGCGGAGGCGCCATTGTTTGGCGCTAAGATCGGAGTCCACCGCGATCTGAATCGCTACGAGTACGACTCCACCAACCACGTTCTTGTAATGCTTCCGCTTAGCGATCTTCAAAGCTATGAAGATTCAATCTCTTCCCACTCATTGCTGGTTTCTCCATAGATAGATCTTGGTGAACGCGTAGAAAATTTTAATTTACTACTACGTCTCCCAACAGTGTTATCGGAGCTAGGTCTATGCGTAGAATCTATGCACAAGTAGAACACAAATTTGTTACCATTACTAGTCTTATCTTGATTCAGCGGTATTGTGGGATGAAGCGGCCCGGACCAACTTTACACGTACGCTTACGTGAGACCGTTTCCACCGCCCGACATGCACTTGTTGCATAAGGTGGCTAGCGGGTGTCTATCTCTCCCACCTTAGTCGGATTGGATTCAATGAAAAGGGTCCTTATGAAGGGTAAATAGCAATTAGCATATCACATTGTGGTTTTGGCGTAGGTAAGAAACGTTCTTTCTAGAAACCTATAACAGCCACGTAAAAACTTGCAACTACAAATTAGAGGACGTCTAACTTGTTTTTGCAGCATATGCCTTGTGATGTGATATGGCCAAAGGATGTGATGTGATGCATTGTGATGTATGATATTGATCATTTTCTTGTAATAGGATTCACGACTTGCATGTCGATGAGTATGACAACCGGAAAGAGCCATAGGAGTTGTCTTATTTTATTGTATGACCTGTGTGTCAATCATAAACGCCATGTAATTACTTTACTTTATTACTAAACGTTAGCCATAGTAGTAGAAGTAATAGTTGGCGAGACAACTTCATGAAGACATGATGATGAAGATCATGATGATGGAGATCATGGTGGCATGCCGGCGACAGTGATGATCATGGTGCCCTGAAGATGGAGATCAAAGGAGCAAGATGATATTCGCCATATCATGTCACTATATTGATTGCATGTGATGTTTATCATGTTTACATATTATTTGCTTAGAACGACGATAGTAAATAAGATGATCTCTCAATAAAATTTCAAGAAAGGTGTTCACCCTAACTGTGCACCGTTGCTAAGGATCGTTGTTCCGAAGCACCATGTGATGATCGGGTGTGATAGGTTCTAACGTTCGCATATAATGGGTGTAAGCCAGATTTACACACGCGAAACACTTAGGTTGACTTGACGAGCCTAGCAAGTACAGACATGGCCTCGGAACACGGAAGGCCAAAAGGTCAAACATGAATCGTCTAGAAGATACGATCAACATGGAGATGTTCACCATGGATGACTAGTTTGTCTCACGTGATGATCGGACACGGGATAGTTGACGTGGATCATGTATCACTTGGATGACTAGAGAGATGGCTATCTAAGTGGGAGTTCATTAAATAATTTGATTATGTGAACTTAATTATCATGAACTTAGTCTAAAAGTGTCTTTACAATCTATATTGTATATCCAATGGCCAACGCTAACGTCACCCTCAACTTCAACGCGTTCCTAGAGAAAACCAAGCTGAAAGATGATGGAAGCAACTATGCGGATTGGGTCCATAGCTTGAGGATCATCCTCATAGCTTCCAAGATATTTTATGTCCTTGATGCACCGCTAGGTGACCCACCCATTTTCCCAGCAGACCAAGACGTTACGAACGCTTGGTAGTCACGCTGTGATGATTACTCCCTTGTTCAGTGCGGCATGCTTTACAGTTTAGAACCGGGGCTCCAAAAGCGTTTTGAGAAACACGGAGAATATGAGATGTTCCAAGAGCTGAAACTAGTTTTCCAAGCTCTTGCCTGGGTCGATAGATATGACGTCTCCGACAAGTTCTTCAGCTGTAAGATGGAGGAGAATAGTTCTGTCAGTGAGCACATACTCAAATTGTCTGGGTTGCACAACTGCTTGACTCAGTTGGGCGTTAATCTCCCGGATGACTCGGTCATTGACAGAATCCTCCAGTCGCTTCCACCTAGCTACAAGAGCTTTGTGATGAACTACAACATGCAGGGTATGGAGAAGTCCATTCCTGAGTTGTACTCGATGCTGAAATCAGCGGAGGTCGAGATCAAAAAGGAGCATCAAGTGTTGATGGTGAATAAGACCACTAGTTTCAAGAAAGGCAAGGGTAAAAAGAACTTCAATAAGGACGACAAAGTTGTTGCCATGCCCGGTAAGCAAGTTAGCGGGAAGAAGAACAAGAGTGGACCCAAGCCTGAGACAGAGTGCTTTTATTGCAAGGGTACTGGACACTGTAAGCGGAACTGCCCCAAGTACTTAGCGGATAAGAAGGCCGGCAATGTTAAAGGTATATATGATATACTTGTTATTGATGTGTACCTAACCAGTGCTCGTAGTAGCTCGTGGGTAATTGATACCAGTACAGTTGCTCACATTTGTAACTCCAAGTAGGAGCTGCGGAATAAGCGGAGACTGGCAAAGGATGAGGTGATGATGCGCGTTGGGAATGGTTCCAAGGTCGATGTGATCGCCATCGGCACGCTACCTCTACATCTACCTTCGAGGTTAGTTTTAAACCTCAATAATTGTTATTTAGTACCAGCTTTGTGCATGAACATTGTATCTGGATCTCGTTTGATGCGAGATGGCTACACATTTAAATCTAAGAATAATGGTTGTTCTATTTATATGAGAGAAATGTTTTATGGTCATGCCCCACTGGTCAATGGTTTACTTTTGATGAATCTCGAATGTGATGTCACACATGTTCATAGTGTGAGTGCCAAAAAGTGTAAGGTTGATAACGATAGTCCCACTTGCATGTGGCACTACCGCCTTGGTCATATTGGTGTCAAACGTATGAAGAAGCTCCATGCTGATGGACTTTTGGAGTCGCTTGATTTCGAATCATTTGAGACGTGCGAACAATGCCTCATGGGCAAGATGACCAAGACTCTGTTCTCCGGAACAATGGAGCGAGCAACTGACTTGTTGGAGATAATACATACCGATGTATGCGGTCCAATGAGTATCACGGCTCGTGGTGGCTACCGTTATGCTCTCACCCTCACTGATGACTTGAGCAGATATGGGTATGTCTACTTAATGAAACACAAGCCTGAAACCTTTGAAAGGTTCAAGGAATTTCAGAGTGAGGTAGAGAATCAACTTGACAGGAAAATAAAGTGCCTACGATCTGATCGTGGCGGAGAATATTTGAGTCATGAGTTTGGCACACACCTAAGGAAATGTGGAATTGTTCACCACTCACGCCGCCTGGCACACCTCAGCAAAATGGTGTGTCTGAACGTCGTAATCGCACTCTATTAGATATGGTGCGATTTATGATGTCTCTTACCGACTTACCGCTATGGTTTTGGGGATATGCATTAGAGACTGCCGCATTCACTTTAAATAGGGCACCATCAAAGTCCGTTGAGACGACACCGTATGAATTATGGTTTGAAAGAAACCTAAGCTGTCTTTTCTAAAATTTTGGGGATGCAATGCTTATGTGAAGAAACTTCACCTGAGAAGCTCGAACCCAAAGCGGAAAAGTGCGTCTTCATAGGATATCCCAAAGAGACTATTGGGTATACCTTCTACCTCACATCCGAAGGCAAAGTCTTTGTTGCCAATAATGGACCTTTCTCGAGAAAGAGTTTCTCTCGAAAGAACTAAGTGGGTGGAAAATAGAATTTGATGAGGTAATTGTACCTCCACTCAAACCGGAGAGTAGCGTAGCATGGGAAGTTGTTTCCGTAAAGCCTACACCGGCAGGAGAGGAAGTTAATGACGATAATCATGAAACTTTAGATCAAGTTACTGTTAAACGTCGAAGGTCCACTAGGACACGTTCTGCACCAGAGTGGTATGGCAACCCTGTTCTGGAGATCATGTTGTTAGACAACGGTGAACCTTCGAACTATGAAGAAGCGATGGCAGGCCCGGATTCCAACAAATGGCTTGAAGCCATGAAATCCGAGATAGGATCCTTGTATGAGAACAAAGTGTGGACTTTGGTGGACTTGCCTGATGATAAGCGAGCCATTGAAAATAAATGGATCTTTAAGAAGAAGACCGACGCGGATGGTAATGTGACCGTCTATAAGGCTCGGCTTGTCGCTAAGGGTTATCGACAAGTTCAAGGGGTTGACTACGATGAGACTATCTCACCCGTAGCAATGTTGAAGTCTGTTCGAATCATGTTAGCAATTGCCACATTTTATGATTATGGGATCTGGCAAATGGACGTCAAAATGGCATTCCTTAATGGCTTCCTCAAGGAAGAACTGTATATGATGTAGCCGGAAGGTTTTGTCGATCCTAAAGATGCTAACAAAGTATGCAAGCTCCAGCGCTCCATCTATGGGCTGGTGCAAGCATCTCGGAGTTGGAACATTCACTTTAATGAGGTGATTAAAGCGTTTGGGTTTGTACAAGTTTATGTAGAACCCTGTATTTACAAGAAAATGAGTGGGAGCTCTGTAGCATTTCTCATATTATATGTGGATGACATATTGATAATGGGAAATGATATAGAACTCTTGGAAAGTGTAAAGGCCTACTTGAATAAGTGTTTTTCAATGAAGGACCTTGTAGAAGCTGCATACATATTAGGTATTAAGATCTATAGAGATAGATCGAGATGCCTCATAGGTCTTTCACAAAGCACAAACCTTGAAAAGATATTGAAGAAGTTCAATATGGATCAGTCCAAGAAGGGGTTCTTGCCTGTGTTACAGGGTGTGAGATTGAGTACGACTCAATGCCTGACCATGACAAAGGATAGAGAAGAGATGAGTGTCATCCCCTATGCCACAGCAATAGGCTCTATTATGTATGCCATGTTGTGCACCAGACCTGATGTGAACCTTGCCATAAGTTTGGTAGGGAGGTACCAAAGTGATCCCGAAGCGGAACACTGGACATCGGTCAAGAATATCCTGAAGTACCTGAAAAGGACAAAGGACATGTTTCTCGTATATGGAGGTGCCTAAGAGCTCGTCGTAAAGGGTTACGTCGATGCTAGCTTCGACACAGATCCGGACGACTCCAAGTCGGAAACCAGATATGTGTATATTTTGAACGGAGGGGCAGTCAGCTGGTGCAGCAGCAAGCAAAGCATCATGGCAGCATCTACATGTGAAGCGGAGTACATATCTGCTTCGGAAGCAGCAAAGGAAGGAGTCTGGATGAAGGAGTTCATCACCGACCTAGGAGTGATTCCCAATGCGTCAGGCCCAATGACTCTATTTTGTGATAACACTGGAGCTATTGCCCTTGTGAAGGAGCCTAGGTTTCACAAGAAGACAAGACACATCAAGCGCCGCTTCAACTTCATCCATGAATACATTCAGGAGGGAGGTGTATATATGTTTGTAAAGTACATACGGATCTGAATGTCGCAGATCCGTTGACTAAACCTCTCTCACGAGCAAAACATGATCAACACCAGAATGCTATGGGTGTTCGATTCATCACAATGTAACAAGATTATTGACTCTAGTGCAAGTGGGAGACTGTTGGAAATATGCCCTAGAGGCAATAATAATATGCTTATTATTGTATTTCCTTGTTCATGATGATTGTCTATTGTTCATGCTATAATTGTGTTGACCGGAAACTATAATGCATGTGTGAATACATAGACCACCACGTTTCCCTAGTGAGCCTCTAGTTGGCTAGCTCGTTGATCAATAGATGGTCACGGTTTCATGACCATGGACATTGGATGTCGTTGATAACGGGATCACATCATTAGGAGAATCATGTGATGGACAAGACCCAATCCTAATCATAGTACAAGATCGTGTAGTTCCTCTGCTAAAGCTTTTCCAATGTCAAGTATCATTTCCTTAGACAATGAGATTATGTAACTCCTGGATACCGTAGGAATACGTTGGGTGTGCCAAACATCACAACGTAACAAGGTGGGTATAAAGGTGCACTACGGGTATCTACAAATCGAGACTAGGATTTGTCACTCCGTATGACGGAGAGGTATCTCTGGGCCCACTCGGTAAGACATCATCATAATGAGCTCAATGTGACTAAGGAGTTATCCACGGGATGATGTATTATGAAACGAGTAAAGAGACTTGCCGGAAAAGAGATTGAACAAGGTATAGGGATACCGACGATCGAATCTCGGGCAAGTATCATACTGGTAGACAAAGGGAATTGCATACGAGATTGATTGAATCCCTGACATCATGGTTCATCTGATGATATCATCGTGGAGCATGTGGGAGCCAACATGGGTATCCAGATCCCGCTGTTGGTTATTGAACGGAGAGGTGTCTCGATCATGTCTACGTGTCTCCCGAACCCGTAGGGTCTACACACTTAAGGTTCGATGATGCTGGGGTTAGAGGGAAATAGTGTACGTGGTTACCGAAGGTAGTTCGGAGTCCCAGACAAGATCCCGGATGTCACGAGGAGTTCCGGAATGGTCCGGAGGTAAAGAATGATATATAGGAAGTGAGGATTTGGCCACCGGAAGTGTTTCGGGAATTACCGGTAACGTACCGAGACCACCAGAAGGGTTCCGGGGGTCCACCAAGTGGGGCCACCAGCCCCAGAGGGCTGCGTGGTCCGAGAGTGGAAGGGACTAGCCCGAGAGTGGGATGGTGCACCCTCCACCCTGGTCCAAGGCGCAAGAAAGGTGGGAGGGAGGGGAAACCCTAGACCCAAATGGGCCTATGGCCCACTAGGGTTGCACCCTCCCCCTCTCCCTCTCTGGCTGCTGACCAAAGGCCATATAGGGCTGCCGCACCACCCTAGGGTGGGAACCCTAGGGGATGCGCACCCTCATCCCCTCCTCCTATATATAGTGGGGGTTTGGGGGGCTGCCAACACACGACTCTCTCTCCCTCTCGGCGCAGCCCTACTTTTCCTTCTCCTCGTTCTCCGTAGTGCTTGGCGAAGCCCTGCCGGAGACCACATAGCTCCACTGTCACAATGCCATTGTGCTGCCGGAGCTTTCCCTGAACCTATCCTCCCTCCTTGTTGGATCAAGGCATAGGAGATGTCACCGGGCTGCACGTGTGTTGAACGCGGAGGCGCCATTGTTCGGCACTAAGATCGGAGTACACACTAATGTGAATCGCTACGAGTATGACTCCACCAACCGCATTCTTGTAACGCTTACGCTTAGCGATCTTCAAAGGTATGAAGATCCAATCTCTTCCCACTCGTTGCTAGTTTCTCACGCTAAGATGTTCCTTATGCTAAGCAGTAATATAACATATCTCCCTATGTGCTTTCTATCCGTTCGCACCAAATATCCAGATTGCCTGGTTCCCCAAACATAATTCACTCTTCTTGAGTGATATTTTATATGGAACACTCCCAAGCTCTTAGCATGGGAGGTCAAAGCCGATGGCCGGTTAAGACAAAGTTTGCAACACAGATGGAGCAATTTCTAAATTATCTGTACATAGTTACATACAATCATACATCTGGCTATTGATCGAGATTGTCTATTAAGGCGTCCAGGGAGAAATCTTCTTGTGAGAGATGGGCGGATGGCATCACTTGGTCATACACCAAGTAAAGCGGCACTTCTTGCCCATCCGACTCTACCGGCCCAACCCGAGCCATATGCTTGGGGTTAAGGCCGGTATAACGGGTCTTGATCATCGCCCACACCAATCGTTCTCCCTCTCGACAGGCGGATGTCTTCCATAGCTCGAACCAACTTTAATCGATCAACTAGTTTGGTCATCTCCTCCGGAGGTTGCTCGATCGGCCATAGTGCTTTTATCATGATCTTCACAGCCTTCCGAGCCCGCGCATGAAGGGTGGACAGTTCCTTCAGAAGGCTTCCCCGGTAGGATCCGATCTCTTCTTCGGGCCGCCCGGATAGGAGACCTATACATAAGTTAAGGCATCTCCATTATACTTCATATATAAGAAGTACTGTTCGATGTTAGAATCAGACTTACCGAACATGCCCCTCTATAATTTTTGGTTCGCTTCTTAGGCCTGGGCCAATTGAGTTTTTAAGCTCTCAATTTCTTTGGCCTACTATTTGTTTTCCTCCTGCAGGCAGTTCTTTTCCTCAAGGTTTCGTTGCAATGAATGACAGCCGGCCTCATGCTGGGACTCGGCGTACCGCTGAGATTCTCGGGCTGCATCTAAATCTTTTTGCAATTGCCCTATTGATTCAGCTGGTACAAAGTACCCTTACGTCAGCATGGCATTATACACTAAGATCAGCAGAACAGGCATACTCACCATGTGCCTCCCGGGTAAAACTCTTCATGTGATCTCATTTGGCCTTCATGGTTTCCACCTATGTTCGGCTTGTCTTCACATGATCCAATGCTGCCTCGAGGCCTACATTAGTAGTATATCAATACGAGGACCCTTAATTTGGTCGTTCTGGCAAATTTAAGGCTCAGGGGCTACTGGGTTTACATGAGTGTTGGAACTCTTATAGCTCATTACTCACCTACAGGCTATACGATATCAGTTTCATGGCCTCCCCGAACCCAGCTTGGGCAGCTCCAATGTGTGTGTCCGTCAAGCATAGAGCATTGAAATCTTGTTCGAATAGCGATGGGTGGCGTAGGGCTTCTCGTCGCCGCCGATGATTCATAGCGCTCTCTACCTCGGATTTGGTAACTGATACTGCGTCCCCGGAGTCTTTAGGGGCCTGATTGACCACAGGGACCTCCGCAGCGGGTTCAGCATGAGCAAGAGATCTGGAATTTTGAGCACTGCCGAACACCCTGGCAACATCCTCGGCAGAAGATGGCCGAACTCTTTGCATGAGTATTTCGACATAAAGTCTCTTGTGACGCTTTATTGGTCGTGATAATAAATAAAACAACCGAACAAAGCACCTTTGAGTTGAATGAGTGGGCGGGCTTGTCCCCATGACCGACTCATTTGACGGATCCCTGTTGCTTTCCGATCCAGGCATTGCCGCCATAGCCGATATATGTCATGCGGACCGACGACGCTTGGGAGTAGGAGCTCGTGCGTTTGGGTCGTTGGAGGATACTTGCCTTTCCGGGACGAATTTTCTTCTTCTTGCTTATCGTAGGGGAAGGGAATGATCTTGGGTAATCGGCTATGACAGCCACCTTCGAGCGATCGAGGCTCTCCTGGTAGAAGACCCCGTCTTCGAGCTCAATCGACAAATCCGGGTCGTCATGAAAGCCCGGATCGTCATCACGACAATAATCCTCAGGTAGGGGGCAGTAGTTAACTGAATCAATGAAGCTCCTCCATTCCTATTCACATAAGTTAAAGGCTTTGGTTAAAAAGGGACAAATTGAAAAACCGAATTCTAGTCACAGAGTTGAAAGGCTCACCCATTCGATGGGATTGTGACTTGAGTAGCCGTCCTTGGTCAGTAGCTGAACAAAATCTTCTTGCCCTCCTTTGTATAGGTCGACAAGTGCGACAACTAATGTTGTTTGATCGACAGGACCCAGTCGTCGAGAGCGAGTGGTATCGCTTGTCCTGTTGTAACACCACAAAGGGTGTATTCTCTGCTGGAGAGGCTAAACGCACCGGGTGATGGCGGCGGCCATGACGTCTATCATGGTCAACTTGTGATGGGATAGTACCCTTACATGGGCTGCCAAGCGTTGCACTCCAACGCCATCCTCTAGGGATCAGCTTTTAGGTCGCCACTTGTACCTTTTCTTCAAGGGGGCATCAGAGTATTCGGGCAAACCCCTCTGAGCTGGATCAAATAGGGGGACGTCCTCGATGTAGAACCATTCCGAAGACCATTCTTCGGACTCCTTTGGTGTTCCCATTGGATACCCTGTCCCCACTATGCGGCATATTTCGGCTCCTCCGACCTCTAAAATTGTCTTGTCTCGAGTACGAGGAACAAGGTAGAAGTAGTTCCTCCACAATTCAAAGTGTGACTCGCAGCCCAGGAACATCTCGCAAAGGGCGACGAAGCCCGAGATAGGCAAAATGGACCCTGGGTGAGATGATGGATCTGGATCCCATAGAACTCCAATAATCCCCTCAGGAATGGATGAATGTGGAACCCGAGACCCCGCAAGAGGAAGGGCACGAAACATATGTCTGGAATCTGTTATATTTTGTTGTTGTCTTGCCGTGTGATTTGCTAGTGATCTAGAACCCTTTTGTGGTAGGTGTAATGGAGTTATTTGTAGTTGATATTGTCCTTTAGTATGCTGTTAAGTTTCATGCCATTCTATGTCCTGTAGCATATAGTTTTACTGCTGTTAACGTGCCTTCGTGATAAAAACTGCACTGTCTAAAACTGCTATTTTCACTAAGTCTGAAACTGTTTTCAAGTAGCCTCCTTGTGAGCTTCCTACCATGTGATCCATGCATGTTTTGATTATCATATGTGAAGATGAAATGAAGTGTGTCTTATATACTACTGCCACATGCTTAGTTTCTGCATTTCAGAATAGAGCAACTTGTTGTTTTCATGTGTGCAGAATGCTAAGTTGCTGTTTTGGGCAGATTTTGACTATAACTTGTGTTGGTTGTATATGTTGAACCGTAGCTCCGTTTTGAACATGTTGTATATGAAACTTGCTTAGGATCTCATATAGTTTCATAATCACTTGTTGCATTCATGATTTGAAATGTTTGTGATTGTATTTTCCATGCATTTGCATTCATGACTTGTGCATCTTGTGTTGCTATAATCTTTTAGACCGTAGCTCCGTTTGAGATGTTCCATATATGTAAATCGACTAGAATGACATGTAGAATAACTTGGTGACATTTATTTTGCTGTTTAACAAATATAAAATATGATTAGTTCAGATCTGGACCAATTTCGAAATTATCATATGAGGTCATTTCGGAAATGCTATAAGTTGTTTCCGGCCTCATTTAAGATGCCTAGATAGCTAGTTTACTTATGCTTCACCTCTTGCCATATTAACAACATTTAATATTACTATGTACCTAACAAGAGTGAACTAAATATTCGAACGTGGACTTTCGTCAACATGCAACTCGTTGCATATTGAGCTTCACTTTAATGTGTAGAATTTGATTGTTGTGATTTGCCATGCATTGCATATTAAACTGGACATGCATCATGTTTGTTTGTGCATCGTGCTTTGCATATGTTGTGGTGTATCTTCTGTTGATTGTTTGTTTCGGGTTGCTTCTTCTCGATAGAGTTCCGAAAGCGTTCGGAGTGTGAGGATTCATTCGACTACGTTGGACCGTCTTCTTCATGGACTCGTTCTTCTTCCGAGCGGGATCTCAGGCAAGATGACACATTTTCCTGGATACCATTGCTATCATTGCCATGCTAGATGTCTCGTTTTCTATCGTTATGTCTCGCTACCTACCACCTGTTTGACAAGCCTTCCAACATTGCCATGAAAAATCTCTAACCCTTCCACATCCTAGCAAACCTTTGTTTGGCTATGTTACCGCTTGCTCAGCCCTTCTTATAGCGTTTCTAGTTGCAGGTGCAATTGCTTCCATGTGGCAACATGGACAACTATATCACAATATTGCTGCTATTTAATTTAATGCACATATATAATTGGTAAAGGTGGAAGGCTTGGCCTTTTGCTCGGTGTTTTGTTCCACTCTTGCCGCCCCTAGTTACTTGTGAACCGGTGTTATGTTCCATAAATGAGCACTCCTAACATGCTCGGGGATGTTATGAGGACCCCCTTGATTTTCGTTTTGGGATAAAACTCTTCTGGCAAGGCCCAACATGTGTACTACATTTGCCTAATAATTAATCAACTTGCATAGGGACTTTCCGGACCCCGTGGATAATTAATCAACCCCCGGGCTAGTGCTCTGCATGAGTGTTGATCCACCTACCTAGCAGTCGGCGGTGCCACCTCGGGGAAACTCGAGGCATTTTCAGGCTACCGTCCAATTCACATAGACGGATGATGCCCGTGGATAGAGAGCGCACGGCTCTAGCTGCGGATCTGGCTCACCGGGAGGCCTTGCTAGATTTTTTTTACCTTTCTCGAACATCTTGAGTGAGGAAATCTGATCTTCTTCAGGCTAACTCGAGGTGTCGGATTTCCTTTGGAATTTCCTAGGAAGATCACGAGATCCATGGTTGAGGTTATTCCCGCTGCGTGTGGTTAATTTGTGATGGATGAGTTGGAGCACCCCTGCAGGGTTAAATCTTTTCGGGAAGCCGTGCCCGCGGTTATGTGGCAAACTTGGATACTTTGTTTAACACCCGATTATAGCAAACTTGAAGTAAACTCTAATAAAATACACCAACTATGTGTGTAACCGTGACTGTCTCTTTTCGTGAGTTCTTATCCGAAAGAAAACATGGTGGGGTTATGTTTGACGTAAGTAGGTGTTTAGGATCAGTTAGTGATCATTGCTAGTTCATGTCCGTTATGCATAGACCACCATATTTTACTTTCTATACTCGTAAGTTAGCCACTCAAATAAATGCTTAGTCGCTTGCTGCAGCCTCACCACTTAACCATACCTCACCTATGAAGCTTTAATAGTCTTGATACCCTTGGAAAAGAGATTGCTGAGTCCCTATGGCTAACAGATTACTACAACATAGTTACAGGTACGGTAATGCGATGATTTGACGTGAGCGCGTTGCTTGATTTGATTTGGAGTCCTTCTTCTTCTTCATCAATCTTGGATGGGTTCCAGGCAGCAGCCTGGGATAGCAAGGGTGGATGTCATTTTATCGTTTGATTTCGTCCGTAGTTGGATCCTGCTCTTCTGTATGATGATTGAGTATGTTGTTGTATTGATGTGACTCTGATGTAGCTTGTGGCGAGTGTAAGCCAATTCCATATACTCATCTCTTTTGTACATGTACTTGTAATGATATCCATTCTTGCGAATGCATCGAGATGTGCTTCTATCCTTGTCGAGGCCCTCGTGCCAAAATAAGGATAGGAACGCATCTTGGGCGTGACAAGTTGGTATCAGAGCCGACCCTCGTGGTTACATGGATGTTTGCCGACACGTGCGCGGTCATGTTGTTCATGAAGTTTGTGACCCGTCGTGGCACACGGAATGACACATGTATTGGACTGGAAGCACAGACGTTTGTGCCAAGAGGGAACGTTTTCGTGACCCGACGAAGACGTCGGTTCCTTTGAGTGGTGGTGTATGTGATAGCCTAACTTATTAGGGATGATAGACTACTCATATCAATCAAGAATTCCTTCTTTTTTGGGAGCCCATTCAAATAGAACCCCCAGGTTAAGCGTGCTTGGCTTGGAGTAGTTCTAGGATGGGTGACCGGCCGGGAAGTTGGTCCTGGGTGCGCATGAGCACAAAGTGCGTAGAAAAGACTAGTATTGATCTGTGAGGCCAGTCTAGATCCCACCAGGAGTAACGACCACCGGCGGGTGTATCCGGGGCGTTACAAGTTGGTATCAGAGCCTGTACCGACCTAGGAGCCCCTTTGATTGATCGAACTTGGCCGAGTCGTGTCTAGTGCAAAACTGTTTTGAGTCTAGTTATATCGGAGAGTAGGATTTTTTACTCCTCTTCCATGCTCTGGTGAGGTATTCGACTTAGGAATTTTGATTCTACTCCTCTTCTCGCTCAAAAAAAAATTTAGGATCACGCGGGTATTTTGGAGACTATATGATGCCGATGTGACGGAGTTCTGTCTTGGTGCCTCCTGTCTGACTTGATTTCTTCCGGGGAGTTGAGCTCCGAGGGATTCTTGACACATCGTTATCATTCAGTTTTCTTGATATCTCAGGACGGAGGATGTTCGAAATTGCTTCAATAGTTATCGTGGTGAGATAAGGTCGGAGTCACCCAGTACTGGGGAGGCATCCGGGGTACCACCATGGTTTAGTATCGTTATGAGTTCGAGGATTCGAGATTAGACGAGTTTGCGGAGTTTCTTGAATTATGGTGTGGAAGGTTGCGGGTGCAGTTGCGGGTGCAGTTGCAGTTGATTACCTAGGGTAGGTTCCTGGGTCCTCAACCCGAATCGCATAAACAAGAAAGTTTTCGGAAGTTCTTAGTTGGGAATTCAAGTAGTTACCTAGTATTATCTTTCCAACAAGTGCATAGTGGGTATGTATTTGTTCTGGCTTGTTTCATAAGCCCTATCCTTCGTTTTTTTTAATATGGTAATTCGAGTTGCTTCGATGTCAAGTGGTGATTTCCTATCTTTCCGAAGTAGTGTTCTCATATTTCTGTGGGATTGCTAATTCTTGTGCTCAATCAAGTTATCATATCAATTCTTTTCCTACTATTGTGCTTCTCTTCAAGATAATTCTATCATCTCCAGTATTTGCAAGATCAATCCTCTTATTCTTTCCCGGAGTTCATTCCATCTGTTCCAAGTTTTCTTTGTTTTTCCCGCCCTCCCGCCATTTTTCTTCAATGATTAAATTCTCATCCAAGTGTCTTTTCTATTCATGTAATGCTTCCGTTATGTTTTCTTCTATCTTGTTTCCGGTGATTTCTTGTGGAGATTCTCAAGAGTTTCATTTCAAGATCTATCATCATAGTCCTTGTTCGCGTTGTTATTCTACTCCGGTGATTCTTTATGAAGATGCTCAGTGTTCAATTTATCATTTATTTGTATTCATCTTTGTTTTCTTTTCTGGTGGATTCAATTCTAGTTCTTGGTGTTCATCATATCATTTTCATTCTCTATTGCTCTCCCATGTTGGAATTCTTATCAAGCCTCTCTTGTTTATTCATCCATCTCTATTCTATCTGGAGAGTTGAAGACCTCTCAGAAGACATTCATTTTCATTCTTGTCCTCTTAAATTAGTTTAAGGGTCTCATATCATCCAGCTCTTAATTTTTCCGGTGCAATCTCTCTTTCTAAGCAATTGTTTCAACGGTGATTTCTTTTGAGTGGGCCAATAACCCATAGGTTTTTCCCCAGGATCTTACCTGACTCTTCCTCTAATTTTTTCTGGAGTTGTCCTCAAGTTCTTTTCAAATATGATGTAAGAATGATTTTCATCAGTCATATTCCTCTTCCAAGATCGCTTCGAATCATTTTTGTAGTTGGGTCAACCTTTTCTTTATTCATTGTTCCGAAGTGTCTCAGTAATTCTTGGTGATGTTCTCGTCTTCATTCTCGTCATCGCAGTCCGAAGGAGAGTTTCTCTTAATCTTTGTCCGTTCTTTTCAAGACTCATGGTTTCAGGTTGTTGCTTTCATCTCAAATTGTTTTGATCATGTGTTATTCCTCCCGTATCTATCCGGTGCATACAGAATTGTTTTCATTTCTTGATCCTCCGAAGGCCATCATTTCAGAAGATTTCTTCATTCTCAGCTGTCAGCTTTCATTCTCAAATTCTTCTCAATTTTTGTCCCTTCGTTTGTATCTCAATTGTTCCAGTGCCTTTTTCAGTTTCTCTTAGGGGATCTTGGTCTCTTCATTCTCATGTGTCCTCTTTAGTTTCTAATTCTTTCCGGTGCTTCGTTCAAGTTTTCTATTCGGTGGATCATGCTCTCTTCGTTCTGATGTTATAGCATTCATTTGTATTATTCACTTTTATTCCTAATTCTTCCGGTGTTCTCGTTCAAGACTTCTTCAAGTTTGTGCTCTATCTATCTTTCCTATCTCTTCCAAAAGAATAAGTGGTGTGTGAAATCCGTTGTTTGTCATCAATTCAACTTGATGAAGGATAGGCATATCATAATTCTTATTCTTGTTTCATTCAAGTGATCTCAATCCTTCTTCCGGAGTTGTTCATGATATCAAATTCCTTATTCCAAGGGTCATCTTCCTTTTTCGGTGTTCCTAGTTTTTCTCAAGTATCTTGTCCCGAAGCATCATCTAATTATTCGAAGGTCTCAATCTTGTTCTTTTTGCATCCTTCAATTCTTTCTATCATCCTTTCATTTCAGAGTTCTTCCGGAGATTCTTCATGGTGGTTCATCAAGATTTCTTTCATTTTCAAGTGTTCATCAAGATTCTTGTTGGAGGTGCTCATGTATTCTTTGTCTTGGATGTCTAAGTTCAATTCCTTCTCCATTGTCTTTTGAGATGGTGTTATTAAATTCTTGATTATAAGGAGTCTCGAAGGAAAATTGTCAAGAATAAGATAAGTAAACCCATCTTCTATTCTCGGAGTTATCTTGGGTTGTGGTTCACCTAAAGCATTTTCCAAGGATTGTTGCTATCATGGTGTTATAAATAATCCAAGTTTTCTCCTTCTCCTCTTGGTAAAAGAAGTTTTCCATATCTTGTTGTTCTCAAGCAAGCAATTGTTCCTGTTGTGGCGGATTGTCACCTCATAATTTTGAGATGTTTTCCATAAGCCCATAACAAGCTAATTCTTTTCATTGTTAATTCTCATCAACTCCATTCAACCTATGCTATTAAAATTCATTTGTGCTGGAAGTTGTCATTTTCTTTCAGTTCTCTTCTCTTTAAAGATCAAGCTTCTATTCTTTTCTTCCGCAGGCTTTGTGATGTTGCTCTCTTCAATCCATCGTCTTGTTGTTTCAAGATCATGTTCTTTCTTGCTTATTCATTTAACCGGAGTGCTGTGAAATCTTTTCATGATCCTTCCATCTTATGAAGGTTCATTCTATTCCAACCAAAATTTGATGCCTCTCTTTCAATTTGTTTCCATCATATCTAATTTTTCCTCTTTATCCTACCGAAGTGCTGCCGAAATTTCTTGTGAATTCTTGCTTGTTCTTCCTGTCATTCTTCATCTCTTTCCAACCTTCATGGTTCATTGGTTTCACTCGTTTGTCAAAGAAGCAACTAAGTTTTACCTTTTACTCTTTCTCTTCCCCTTTTCATTCTAGATCTCGGGACGAGATCCTCATGTAGTGGAGGAGAGTTGTGACAGGCCGGGACCAACGATCCAGAAGATTCTAGAAGATTCCCCTTGTGTTTCCATTATCGTCTGTGTTTCATTTGGTTGTTGCATTCATCATCGCATCATTCGCATCATCTGCATAGCATCGTCACTCGTTTCCAAAACTTGCATTCGTTCATAGTTGCCAGTTATCTCCGTTCTTGCCACTAACCATTTTGAGACCAACCACACATGCACGAGCCCGTGGCATCTTTAAATAAAACCGTTTTTAAAGCGCGCGAAAAATATTTTTGGATGGGGTCGAAACTTGGCGTGCGGTCTTGTCATGTTGTAGGTAGACCGTCAGTCAAATTTCGTCGCGTTCCGAGTTCGTCTGATACCCCGTCGGTCAACCGTAGCAGTGTCGTCATCGGTTATCGTCAGACGTTTGTCGGTGTTTTAAAACCTTCGTGTCGCGGGTCACAAATCTCCCTCTCTTCTCCCCTAGCCCATCTGCACAGCAACTGTAGCCCCCTCCGCTTCCAGTCCGTCGAAAACGACATCCGACGGTCCAAAAATGGACAATGACCGTCATCCCTAGACTCGAAACCTATAAATAGACCCCTCCCCTTCCTAATTGGGCAGCCAACCCTAATCCCTCCTCGAATCCCGTGCCAAACCCCAGCTTCTCCCTCCTCCAGCCGCCAGGACCGCCGAGCCCAGATCTGAGCCCGGAAAAGCCCATCTGGGCCCGTTCTCGAGGTCCTCCCGTGCCTTCCATGGAGCCCCGCTCCTCCCGAGCTCTCCCCGTCGTCAGGGCTCGCGCCGACCAGTCGTCGGAGCCATGCGTCATCGGTCTCCTTCCGCGGACCTCTCCTTGTCGGACCCCCCTCATCTTCCCCTTCCTTTCCTTCTCCTTCCCGGCCTCACCTCGCCTCTCTCCCGCAGGTGTGTGCCCAGCCATCGGCGCAGCTCGCCGTCGCCAGGAATGGAGCTCCCCTTGCCGGATCCGGTCTTCCCCGGCCTTCCCTTGGCCGGATCCGCCCCGAGTCCCGCTGCCACCACCGGAGTTGCCCAGCCGCCACCATGGCCATGCCCTCGTGTGGGAGCACAGGGACGAGCCCTTCGCTCGCCCGAGCGTTGACCGGCCTCGCGCCAGCGCCAGCCCCGCGTGGGCCTCGCCTCCCACCAAGCCGAGTGCCCCCCTGCCAGATCCCCAGCCGAATGGACCAGGCCCATGGGTGAGCCAGCCCCCCCGCGTTTGTTTTTATTTTTTTTGTGTGTAGCATTGCATATTTTCAGATGCCAATATAAAATCAACCGTTCATCGTAATAAAATGTTTCATATATGTAAATGCTTAGAAAAGTATGTAGATTAATTCTATGCCAATTTCATCCATGTTTAAAAATATTTCACATGCATTTTCTGTTATTTTTGCATAATTGCCATATATTGCATTGTCCTATTAATTAACATGCATCGGAATTAATCCAACTATATAAAAAAAATGTTCAACTCATCGGCATCGCATTTTCATGCATGATAAATTTTTTGGCAGGATGTTTGCATATTATTTGCATTAACGAATTGCTATAAGGTGATTAGGCCTAATACTCGCATAATTAATTGTGATTAATTTTCCACATGAACCTATGCATATTATATATGATTTTGGGGTAGGAAAATCCATAGAAATTATCTGTGATTTTAGTTTTGTCATTTGAGCATTTTGTGTGCATGTCATTTTTGTTGTGATGCCCTTTTGTTATTTTTGTGTGATTTAATCCATACATATTATGGAATAAGTTTGAACATGAGAAATGCCCATTGATATGTGTCCTATCCTCTGAACATTTTGCTTGTCATAGAAATGCATGTTTAGGCGTTATTTTGTTGTTGTCAACTTGTTATAAAAATTCTGCTGTTTTGAGATGCTAAAATATTTCTTAGTCTGGAATCTGTTATATTTTGTTGATGTCTTGCCATGTGATTTTCTAGTGATCTAGAACCCTTTTGTGGTAGGTGTAATGGAGTTATTTGTAGTTGATATTGTCCTTTAGTATGCTGTTAAGTTTCATGCCATTGTATGACCTGTAGCATATAGTTTTACTGCTGTCAATGTGCCTTTGTGATAAAAACTGCACTGTCTAAAACTGCTATTTTCACTAAGTCTGAAACTGTTTTCAAGTAGCCTCCTTGTGAGCTTCCTACCATGTGATCCATGCAAGTTTTTATTATCATATGTGAAGATGAAATGAAGTGTGTGTTATATAATACTGCCCCATGCTTAGTTTGTGCATTTTGGAATAGTGTAACTTGTTGTTTTCATGTGTACAAAATGCTAAGTTACTGTTTTGGGCACATTTCGACTATAACTTGTGTTGGTTGTATATGTTGAACGTAGCTCTGTTTTCAACATGTTGCATATGAAACTTGCTTAGAATCTCATATAGTTTCAGAATAACTTGTTGCATTCATGATTTGAAATGTATGTGATTGTATTTTCCATGCATTTGCATTCATGACTTGTGCATCTTGTGTTGCTCATATCTTTTGGACCGTAGCTCCGTTTGAGATGTTCCGTATATGTAAATCAAATAGAATGATGTGTAGAATAACTTGGTGACATTTATTTTGATGTTTAACAAATATAAAATATGATTAGTTCAGATCTGGACCAATTTTGAAATTATCATATGAGGTCATTTCGGAAATGCTATAAGTTGTTTTCGGCCTCATTTAAGATTCCTAGATAGCTAGTTTACTTATGCTTCACCTCTTGCCATGTTAACAACATTTAATATTATCGTGTACCTAACAAGAGTGAACTAAATATTCGAACGTGGACTTTCGTCAACATGCAACTCGTTGCATATTGAGCTTCACTTTAATGTGTAGAATTTGATTGTTGAGATTTGCCATGCATTGCATATTAAATCGAACATGCATCATATTTGTTTGTGCATCGTGTTTTGCATATGTTTTGGTGTATCTGGTGTTGATTGTTTGTTTCAGATTGCTTCTTCTCGATAGAGTTCCGAAAGCGTTCGGAGTGTGAGGATTCGTTCGACTACGTTGGACCGTCTTCTTCATGGACTCGTTCTCCTTCCGAGCGGGATCTCAGGCAAGATGACACATTTCCCTGGATACCATTACTATCATTGCCATGCTAGATGTCTCATTTTTTATCGTTATGTCTCGCTACCTACCACCTGTTTGACAAGCCTCCCAACATTGCCATGAAAAGCCTCTAACCCCTCCACATCCTAGCAAACCTTTGTTTGGCCATGTTACCTCTTGCTTAGCCCTTCTTATAGCGTTTCTAGTTGCAGGTGCAATTGCTTCCATGTGCTAACATGGACATTCTTTGCTATATCACAATATTGCTGCTATTTAATTTAATGCACATATATACTTGGTAAAGGTGGATGGCTTGGCCTTTTACTCGGTGTTTTGTTCCACTCTTGCCGCCCCTAGTTACTTGTGAACCAGTGTTATGTTCCATAAATGAGCACTCCTAACATGCTCGGGGTTGTTATGGGAACCCCCTTGATTTTCGTTTTGGGATAAAACTCTTCTGGCAAGGCCCAACATTGGTACTACATTTGCCTAACAATTAATGAACTTGCATAGGGACTTTCCGGACGCCGTGGATAATTAATCAACCCCCGGGCCAGTGCTCCGCATGAGTGTTGGTCCACCTACCTAGCAGTCGTCGGTGCCACCTCGGGGAAACTCAAGCCATTTTCAGGCTACCGTCTACTTCGCATAGATGGATGATGCCCATGGATAGAGAGCGCATGACTCTAGCTGCGTATCTGGCTCACCGGGAGGCCTTGCTGGATTTGTTTTACCTTTCTCGAACGTCTTGAGTGAGGAACTCTGATCTTCTTCGGGCTAACTTGAGGTGTCGGATTTCCTTTGGAATTGCCTAGGAAGGTCACGGGTTCCGTGGTTGAGGTTATTCCCGCTGCGTGTGGTTAATTTGTGATGGATGAGTTGGAGCACCCCTGCAGGGTTAAATCTTTTCGAGAAGCCGTGTCCGCGGTTATGTGGAAAACTTGGATACTTTGTTTAACACCCAGTCATAGCAAACTTGAAGTAAACTCTAATAAAATACACCAACTATGTGCGTAACCGTGACTGTCTCTTTTCGTGAGTTCTTATCCAAAAGAGAACACGGTGGGGTTATGTTTGACGTAAGTAGGTGTTCAGGATCAGTTAGTGGTCATTGCTAGTTCACGTCCGTTATGTGTAGACCACCATATTTTACTTTCTGTACTCGTAAGTTAGCCACTCAAATAAATGATTAGTCGCTTGCTGCAGCCTCACCACTTAACCATACCTCACCTATGAAGCTTTAATAGTCTTGATACCCTTGGAAATGAGATTGCTGAGTCCTTGTGGCTCATAGATTACTACAAGACAGTTGCAGGTACAGGCAATGCGATGATTTGACGTGAGCGTGTTGCTTGATTTGATTTGGAGTTCTTCTTCTTCATCAATCTTGGATGGGTTCCAGGCGGCAGCCTGGGATAGCAAGGGTGGATGTCATTTTATCGTTTGATTTCGTCCGTAGTTGGACCCTGCTCTTCTGTATGATGATTGAGTATGTTGTTGTATTGATGTGACTCTGATGTAGCTTGTGGCGAGTGTAAGCCAATTCTATATACTCATCTCTTCTGTACATGTACTTGTAATGATATCCATTCTCGCGAACGCATCGAGATGTGCTTCGATCCCTGTTGAGGCCCTCGTGCGAAAATAAGGATAGGAACGCATCTTGGGCGTCACAATTGGGGAAGCTTTCCGCGAAGACTTCGCCATCTAATGCAGTCAAACCGGCACGGGTGACCGCTAGATCCTAGGAAGGAACATACCCTTGGGTCTCGAGGTTGTGTAGTCAAAGGAGGGATACGGAGCAGCTTGCCCAATCCCCGAGACGGGAGCTGTAAGGGCGCGAGGAAGAGCTGGGAACGCTCGCCATGTTCTTGTGGTGATCTCTCGCTGAAGGGTTTTTTCGATGGGGAGGAAGAAGAGGATGTGGCCTAGACCACAATCCCGTTTGTTTAAATGGGTGGTGCCTCCTTTGTGGGAGGGGCAGTCTTGTAAAAAGCCGTTGAACCACTCGTCTCCCCTTAGAGCGTGAGGATCGAGAAGTGCTAATGGTTATTACAATGGACCCTACATGTTCGTGACGCTTGGGAAAGGATGGTTTTCGAACAAGAAGGGATAAAGGGACTTGCCTCGCAAGCCGAAGACTTCGATGTGCAATATTATACGGATATACCTCGCCGTTGGAGGCTAGTATGAGGGCTACTAAGGGAGTCTTGGTTTCTAGGGTCCTCGGATGGCCAACCTGTTTCTCATGGGCCAGGCTATGTGGGCTGCTGGATGATCATTGGATGATCAAAGGCCCTGTCGCCAGGGTGGAAGCTTCAAGGAGTCGTGGCGTGTCCTCCAAGATTTCGGCAATGGATAGACATGTTCTTTCCTTCGATGTGCAACCGACCATGTGTAAACCTTAGTATCCCTCGGTGTCTATATAAGCCGGAGGGTTTTAGATTGTAGGGCGGAGAACAACTCATCTAGGGTTTAGCTATTCGATCTTGAGGTAGATCAACTCTGTAACCTTCATATAATCAAGTAGGGCACAGGGTTTTACCTCCATAGGAGGGCCAAAACCTGGCTAAACATCATCTGCTCCATCCCCTATTATCATCGATCCTAGTCTCACAACTCAGGACCCCTTACCCGAGATCCGCCGGTTTGACACCGATAGTCAGCAACATACATAACTCAATACTACTGAAACGTCACCGAACGTTAAGTGTGCAGACCCTGCGGGTTCGAGAATTGTGTAGACATGACCGAGACACCTCTACGGTCAATAACCAATAGCGGGACCTGGATGCTCATATTGGTTCCTACATATTCTACGAAGAGCATTATCGGTTGAAACTCTATGTCAAGGAGTCGGTCAATCCCGTATGCAGTTCCCTTTGTTCTTTGGTATGTTACTTGCCCGAGATTCGATTGTGGGTTCTCTATACCAAGTTCAATCTTGTTACCGGCAAGTCTCTTTACTTGTTCTGTAATACAACATCCTGTGTGTAACTCTTTAGTCAATTTGCTTGCAAGGCTCATTGTGTTGTTGTATTACCGAGTGGGCCTTGAGATACCTCTCTGTCACATGGAGTTACAAATCCCGGTCTTGATCCATGCCCTCTCAATAGACACCCTCGAAGATACCTGTAGAGCACCTTTATAGTAACCCAGTTATGTTGCGATGTTTGATACACACAAGGTACTCCTCCGGCATCAGTGATTTGCATGATCTCATGGTCATAGGAACAAATCCTTGACATGCAGAACACTATAGCAATAAACTGACACAATCATATGCTAGTTTATAGTTTGGTCTTGTCCATCAAAATTATTCTCCTAATGATGTGATCCCGTTATCAAATGATATCTCATGTCTATGGCTAGGAAACATTGACCATCTTTGATCAATGAGTCTACTCTACTAGAGGCATACTAGAGACACGGTGTTGTCTATGTATCCACACATGTATTTGAGTTTCCAATCAACACAATTATAGCATGGATAATAAAAAATTATCATGAAAAGGGAAATATAATAATAACCACTTTATTATTGTCTCTAGGGCATATTTCGAACACCAACAATATCTGGCCCAACTATCTGAGAGCCGGGACATTGAAATGAACTCGGTCAGCGCCCTCAAGCAAAAATATAAGGTAAAATTTTGTCCTTTCCTTCTTATCATATGTACTCTTGTAGCCCCCAAGGGCCAGCTCAGTGCAGGAGGTAGTGAGCTTGATCTTATTATAACAATGAATCACTCATAGGCCCCAAGTGTTGGGTCTTGATAATGATAAGGAGACGGTATTTAGATTTGTTTGAATTCATGTAGAATCTGATTTCACCAGTAGCCCCCAAGGTCCAGCTCATCTATTTGATATGGTCGGGTCTTTTCATGTGATCAATGTATCAACTTTAAAATAGGTCCATTATCCCCAAAGGGCTTGCTTATCTATTTGATATAGCTGGGTCTTTGCTTGAATTTGAAAAGACCTGACTTGCATTAGCCCCCAAGTGCCATGTAGATTGTCCACTACTGCATGGGACTTTGATAAGTAGAGAAACTTTTGTGGTTTTGATAGTCCCCAAGTGTCGGGTCGTCAGACTGCGACGAGTTGGTACTTTGAAAACCAATAAAAACAAAACTTTAAATCTATAGGATATGCTGGATGAAGTTGAGTCATCTATGGTCGGCTTATAAAAAGACGTAGACAAGAGAGGTAGCTTAAGAAGGCGGCTGAGAAGAAAGCGGCTGATTTTCAAAACTCGTTGCGTCTTGTGGGATCACTAGAATAGTATTTCTAGAGGGGGTGGATAGACTACTAGCACAATTTAAAATCTATATAATATCCAAAGTTTTAGCAATTGTAGCAAGTCTAGCACACCCTACACATGCACGTCATCAAGTATAGCAGCAGAAAGTAAAGATAATGCACATGGAAGTAAGGAGTTGAGATAGGGAGATCAAACACATGAAGGGCACGAAGATTTTTTCCTTGGTTCCGATAGATGGTGCTATCGTACGTCCACGTTTATGGAGAATTCAACCCACGGAGGGTAACAGTCGCGAGAGTCCATGGAGTGCTCTACCCACGGAGGGTTCCACGAAGAAGCAACCTTGTCTATACCTTGATGGCCTACGTCCATGGAGGACTACCCTAACTCGGGGTAGATCTTCAAGAAGTAGGCGATCTCCTTACCCTTAAAAACTTCTTGGTTCACTCCACAACACGAAGTAGGAGGCTCCCAAGCGACACCTAACCAATCTAGGAGGCACCACCCTCCAAAAGGTTATAGGCTCGATAATGTCGATGAACTCCTTGCTCTTGATAGACTCCTCAACACTCAATCATTCTCTCATAGATTTGGCTTTGGTGGAAGAGATTGATTTGGTGGAAAGCAACTTGGGGAGGCTAGAGATCAAGATTCATATGGTTGGAATGGAATGGCATCATCTCCACATGAGTAGCTGGCTCCCTCTCAGAAAATCTGATGGGATAAGTGAGATTTGTTCTGAGTTCTTCTCTTGCGAGTGAGTCGTGGTGGAGGGGTATATATAGGCATCTCCAAAAATCCAACTGTTACACCTAAAATGACAAACTCAGTGACACCAATGTGTGAATCTTGGTGGTACCGAGTTGCTCCAAAGGTTGAAACTTTTGAATCTCGTGAGCCCTATATAGAAATCTAGGCGGTACCAATCAGCTGTCCAAAGTATAGAATCCAAATCTCGGTGACACCGATCCAAAAACTCAGAGCTTCCGATTTTCTGAATCGAGGTAACAAAAAGTTAGCAAGCTGAACTCGGTGGCACCAAAGTGGGATCGGTTGCACCGATGTGCTAGGGTTTGGCAGGTTTATGTGTGAGGCTGAGAATCGGTGGTCTGAGGGAGTCCTAGTTTAAGGGGTCCTCGGATGGCCGACCAGTTTCTCATGGGCCGGACTATGTGGACCGCAGGATGAGCATTGGATGATCAAAGGCCCTGTCGCCAGGGTGGAAGCTTCAAGGAGTCGTGGCGTGTCCTCCAAGCTTTCGATAGTAGATAGACATGTTTTTCCTTTGATGTGCAACCGACCATGTGTAAATCCTAGTACCCCCCGGTGTCTATATAAGCCGGAGGGTTTTAGATTGTAGGCCGGAGAACAACTCATTTAGTGTTTAGCTAGTCGATCTTGAGGTAGATCAACTCTGTAACCTTCATATCATTAACATAATCAAGCAGGAAGTAAGGTTTTACCTCCATAGGAGGGCCTGAACCTGGGAAACATTGTCTCCTTCGTCCCCTCTTACCATCGATCCTAGTCTCACAGCTCGGGACCCCCTACCCGAGATCCGCCAATTTTGACACTGACATCGGTGCTTTCATTTAGAGTTCTGCTATGATCGCCAAAGGAATCGATGCCTCGCCTTGTCACAAGAAACAAGATCTGCAGCCAGGATGTTCTTATCCCTGATCAGATCTTCACAGGTGGCAACGTCTTGCACACACCGACCCGACCGGCCACCTTGGCCAGATCAGAAGCTTTTCCCCCAATCAAGGCATGAGATTTGGAACCCTAGAGTTTGTCGCTGATTTATGTGGAGAACTTGTCTTCATAGGACCCACAACTCTTATGGAGGAGCCCATAGATCCCGACGCCTCGACGCTGAAGACATCAGGCCCCGCCTCTAAGGAGGCCGTCACCCTCGGGCTGTCTCGAACACCCAATCCGACCGTTGTGACCGGATCCACTATGGCCAAACAGGATCCGGATCCGCCTTCCTGTGACTCCAAAACTGTGATGCCGCATATTGACCCCACTCGCTTCAGCGACACGCATCCTACCGTCGCCTCGTTTCTCAACGAGCTATTCGACCAGATTCAGACCATGCGTATGACTGACGACCAGACCCCGGTCTATGACCGGCTCAGGCTTAAACCCGACGATAGGGAGATTCTCATCCCCACGGTCACTCACTTAGTCACCACTGTCGACTGTCTGGCTGGGGGCTCATCCCGCCAGCGACCGTAATTAAAAACGTTTTATACCCCAATCCCCAATCATCGAGACCTCGCTTGCAACCCAGACCCTGGAGTTCGCTCCAAAGACAGACACGTATCGATCCCTGCTCTGGCACACAATTCGAAGCCCATAATTCCGGACTCAGATCGTAGGGTGGAGTCAAAAAAATTCCCACCCAACACCCAAGCCGATCACTCAAGCATCGCAGTAGAGTCTAGGTCTTTGGACATACGGGACGTTAAGTAGTTACCACGAGAGTCGGTTCATCATTTTTGGGCTAGACTCCTCCTCGCTAGAAACAAAGTACAAGGTCTAAGTGATCAGGAGATAATGGCAACCTTCAATTGCAATTGCCATGACGAAGGGATTCTCAACGCACTGGGTCATCGGCACATTCGTGACTTCACTGAGCTGTCAGACTTGGTAAAAAAATATTGTGCCATGGAAAGCTCCTGGCAATCCGAACAGCTATTTATGGAACCAACCTTTACTGAGTACCCTAGAGGAGATCGGAAAAAAAGGATACCTCCGAAGCGGCCAGCCAAACTCAAACCCGCCAAAAAGAGAAATAGACCCCTTACAGGGGTCAGAACTGCCCTTGACGGGCTATTGGATAAACCATGACCTATACATTCTCTATTGCTGAACACGAGCCCGACTCATAGCCTTAGAGCTTGTTGGGTCGTTAGGAAGATCGCAAAAAGCGGTGAAGCCATTCTTGAGGCACTACTGCCGAATAGACACTCCACATCACCACCAGAATACGACGCCGAAGTCCTGACAATCTACGAAATGTTCCCCTCAAGGAATAGGAGGAAAAGAGCTCTTAGAGAACACGAATAGGTCTATCATGTGGTAGCAAAAAATGCATGGGCATACATACCCATTACCTTCGGAGATATTGACCGACCAGCCATTCTTCCCGGTCATACACCGGCCGCACTAGTCCTAAACCCCATCGTTGATGGCTTCAGGTTAAACAAAGTGCTAATGGATGGCGGCAGTGGTTTAAACCTTATCTACAAATATACCCTGGAAAAAAAGCAGTTCAGCCGATCTCGCATCGAGCATAGCAACACGAAATTCCGGGGAATCACTCTAGGGAAAGAGGCGCGTTGTTCAGGATGTATCGCCCTGGACATAGTGTTCGGCACGCCCGAAAACTACCAATCTGAAGAACTTCTCTTCCTAATCGTTCCCTTCCCCAGCGGCTACCATGCCCTGCTAGGATGTGACGCCTTCACAAAATTCCAGGCTATACCACATTACGGGTATATGAAACTCAAGATGCCAGGACCAAACGAGGTAATCACAATGGCATATGATCGGAATATAGCCCTTTGAGCTGAAAACAATATAGTATCGCTCGTCCTCGAAGAACTAGCTGAGACCTTCGTTGCAGAAGAACTGACCGCACTTTGGTCAACAGTAGACAAGGACAATATGATTCTTAGCAAAAGTCCCAAACCCATGTCCTTCAAACCTGCAGATGAAATCGTTAAATTTTAGGTACACCCGACGGACCCCAACAAGATAGCGTCCATCGGAGCTCAGCTGGACCCCATAGTGGATGAAGCACTGCGAACATTCTTATGAGAAAACTGGGACATCTTCGCCTGGCATCCTTCCGATATGCCTGGAATCTCATGGCGGCTAGCAGAACATAGTCTGAACATCATTGCATGCTTTAAGCCCGTTAAGCAGACTCAGTGCCGCTTTTCCGAGCCCAAACAACAAGCTATGGGTGAAGAATTATCCAAACTGCTAGAGGCCGGATTCATTCGGGAGATTAAGTACCCCGAACGATTGGCAAACCTAGTGATGGTACCAAAGAAAGACAAATCATGGCGGCTGTGCGTCAACTTTAAAGACCTCAACATGGCCCGTCCTAAGGACCCTTTCCCCTTACCACGTATGGACCAGATTATTGACACCACAGCCGGACACGACTCGTTGTGTTTCCTCGACGCTTATTCTGGATACCATCAGATTAAAATGAAGGAATCCGATCAAGGTGCAACCGCATTCATTACCCCTTATGAGCCATTCTGCTTCAACATGATGCCCTTCGGGCTAAGAAATGTTGGGGCTACATACGAACGAATGATCTAGACTTGCCTCACAAAAATAGGCAGTAAAATAGTCAAGGCATACGTAGACGATGCAGTAATCAAAACCAAACATGTTAGCCAGCTGATCGACGACCTAAGGCAAACCTTTGCCAGCCTACGTGAGTACGATATATGACTCAATTCTGAGAAATGTGTATTTAGAGTTCCTACTGGTAAACTGCTAGGATTCATCGTTTCCCATACAGGAATAGAAGTGAATCCGGCTAAGATCCGCGCCCTATCAGAACTTGCAGTTCCCACAGTGCTAAAGCATGTCCATAGGTTGGCTGGTTGCGTGAAGGCCCTAAGCCGCTTTATCTCCCGCCTCGGACAAAAGGCTTTACCGCTCTACAGACTGCAGAAATGGACCAACAATTTCAAATGCACCGATGAAGCAGTGGCTGCATTAGAAGAAATTAAAACACTGCTGGCAAGCAATCCCATACTCATAGCACCAGGCACTGGTGAACCCATGTTATTATACATATCGGCTACCAACCAAGTCGTTAGCGCAGTGCTCGTCGTCGAATGAGAGGAGGTGGGACGCAAATTCCGGATACAGAAGTCGGTCTATTACGTGTCAAAAGTACTAACGCAGTGCAAGTCCAGATACCCACGCTACCAAAAGATAGCCTATATAGTATTTATGGCATCACGAAAAACTCAGACACTACTTTCGAGACTGTTCGCTTACGGTGGCATCTGAAGTACCCTAGAACAATATAATCAACACCATGGATGCCACCGGTCACATCGCCAAATGGGCTAGTGAGCTCCTTCCCTTCTAAACTGCCTCCAAGCCACGACGAGCTATCAAACCTCAGGTGTTGGCTGATTTCCTCGTCGAATGGACAGAGGCCGAGCTCCCTAGGGAATATAGTACATACTTCCATTGGACGATGTACTTCGAAGGATCTACAACTTTGGCCGAACTGGGGGCTGGAGTTATTCTCACATCCCCCGAAGGCCACAACATTCGATACGTGTTGCAGATCATGTATGTCGATTGCAACAATGCAGCCAAATACGAAGCACTCTTGCACGGTCTTCGGATGGCAGCATCAATGGGCATACGACATCTGGAGGTACAGGGAGACTCCAACATGGCCATCTCCCAAATCAACGGCGAATTCGACGTCAAAAACCCGAAGATGGCGGCATACAGAAACGATGTCCTCAAGATATCCGCACGGTTCGAGGGGGTAGAATTTCACCATGTCGCTAGAGACAACAGCCAAGCCGCCGACGTACTGGCCCGCATGGGGGCTAAACGCGACCCTGTCCTTAAAAACACTTTCCTGGGATGGCTCTTTCAGCCATTAGTGGTTTGGTAGGACAATCATGCAGGTGCCGGTCTCACCAACGCAGAAGAGGTTGTTCCTCCTATAAATGAACCGGACGACAAAATCATAGGCGGCTCTGTAATGGACAAAATGCCTTTGGCTCATGAGGTCACTGCAGGAATCGCGCCATGGACCGAGCCCTTCCTCGCCTACCTTCTTCGCAAAGAACTCCCCGATGATCAAACAGAGATGCGACACATAATTCCATGATCCAAAGCCCATAAAGTCCACAAGTGTGAGTTATACAAGAAAAGCACCACCAGAATACTACAGCGATGCATATTGGAGGAAGAAGGATGATAACTCTTAGGTGAAGTCCACGCAGGGATGGGCGGCCATCACGTCGCAGCAAGAGCCTTATTTAGCAAGGCCTTCCAGGCTGGTTTCTTCTGACTCGCTGCTCGAGCGGACGCCCAGTCACTTGTCAAACACTGCGTGGGGTGTCAACTTTTTGCAAATAAAAGACACATGCCCCCAACATCTCTTCGGACTATTCCAATTACCTGGCCCTTTGCGGTCTGGGGGCTGGATATGGTCGGACCACTTAAAGGGGGCACCAAGAAGAATAAATACCTACTATTCATGGTTGACAAGTTCACCAATGGATAGAGGCAAAACCTGTAAAATCAGCCAAGTCTGGACTAGTAATCGACTTTATATCCGGCGTGGTACACCATTATGACATCCCACATAGTATAATAACGGACAATGGATCCAACTTCACAACCCAAGAGGTCAAAGACTAGTGCGCAAAAATGGACATGAAGCTCGATTACACCTCGGTGTATCATCCGCAGACCAATGGACAAGTCGAATGAGAAAACAGCCTCATCATGAGTGGCATTAAACCATGTTTGGTATGATCTCTTCATGAGTCTGACTGCCATTGAGCGGAGGAGCTTGACCCCGTTCTATGGGGCCTGTGCACCACCCCGAACAGATCAACGGGATACACACCATTCTTCATGGTCTATGGGGCAGAAGTAGTCCTCTCCTGTGACATTATTCACGACGCACCAAGGATGCACATGTACGAGGAAAAGGAGGCCGAGTTAGATTGGCAGGATGACATGGACGCCTTAGAAGTAGAGCGTGACATAGCTCGGGCTCGCTCTACTTTTTATCAACAGCATGCCTGACGTTACCAGAATAGGGAGGTCAGGGCAAAAGCGTATCATGTGGGTGAACTCGTCTTACGACTCAAGGAGAAGCACAAGCATAAACTAGGCCCCAAATGGGAGGGGGCCTTCATAATCGACGAAGTACTCATGACAAGGGCTTACCGTCTTCGAAACTCGTCGGATAACCGCCTTGAACCAAACCCATGGAACACAGCTTCTATAGATAAACCGGTGTCGTCATACTCTCTACCCTTTACCTCATTTTCCTTTCCTTTTACTTTATTTTTTCCTTTCCCTCCCACCTTGATATTTGGGCAGGTTTGAATTTTTTTCCTTTTCTTCTCAAGTCTATGTTCAGTTCAATCGGTCTTGTATTAAGGTTTTCGGCTTGCATCCTTAATTGTTAAATCCAAACACAACACCTGGGGGCTTCTTCCCGAAGCCAATGCTTTTATAATCTAAACATCTATTCACATTTATTGTGTATGGATGTTTGCCCTATCGATTTTTAGCCATTATATGCAACGATTCGAACTAAGTTTTTTGCCAAGCTGGGTTGCCTCGCTCCTGTGCTTACCCTCTACATTCCGGATTGTTCAGCTAGAGGGTAAAGGGAGCACCTTTGCGATTGTTACGACCGGTTCGTCCGGATACATACCTCAGACGGGTGAAGTTAAAAGCTAGTTATCTTCATCAGACAATTGGTTGGCTATGACGGAAGCAACAAATAAGATTATGGTCGTTATTGTTGGAAATATGCCCTAGAGGCAATAATAAATTAGTTATTATCATATTTCCTTGTTCATGATAATCGTTTATTATCCATGCTATAATTGTATTGATCGGAGACTTAGATACATGTGTGGATACATAGAGAAAAACCATGTCCCTAGTATGCCTCAAATAGATTAGCTCATTGATCAAAGATAGTTAAGGTTTCCTAGCCATGGACATGAGATGTCATTTGATAACGGGATCACATCATTAGGAGAATGGTGTGATGAACAAGACCCAAACTACAAATGTAGCATATGATCATGTCAGTTTAATGCTACTGTTTTCTGCATGTCAAGTATCTATTCCTATGACCATGAGATCATGCAACTCACTGACACCGAAGGAGGTCCTTGTGTGTATCAAACATCGCAACGTAACTGGGTGACTATAAAGGTACTCTACGGGTATCTCTGAGGGTATCTGTTGGGTTGGCATGGATCAAGACTGGGATTTTTTACTCCGTGTAACGGAGAGGTATCTCAGGGCCCACTCAGTAATACAACATCACAACAAGCCTTGCAAGAAATGTGACTAAGTGTTAGTCAAGGGATCTTGCATTATGGAACGAGTAAATAGAATTGCCTGTAACGAGGTTGAACTAGGTATGGAGATACCGACGATCGAATCTCGGGCAAGTAACATACTGAAGAACAAAGGGAACATCATGCGGGATTAACTGAATCATTGACATAGAGGTTCAACCGATAAAGATCTTCATAGAATATGTAGGAACCAATATGGGCATCCAGGTCCAGCTATTGGTTATTGACCATAGAGGTGTCTCGGTCATGTCTACATAGTTCTCGAACCCGAAGGGTCTGCACACTTAAGGTTCGGTGACGTTTCGGTAGTATAGAGTTACGTATGGTGGTGACCGAAGGTTGTTTGGAGTCCCGGCTGAGATCCCGGACGTCACGAGGAGCTCCGCAATGGTCCGGAGGTAAATACTGATATATAGGAAGTCCTATTTTGGTCACCGGAAAAGTTTCGGGCTCATCGGTAGTGTACCGGGAGTGCCGGTAGTGTACCGGGAGACCATCGGGAGGGGTATTTCGACCCAAAAGGCTACATGGGCTGTGGGAGAGTGAATACCATCCCTTAGTGGGCTGGTGGAAGTCCCACACAAGGCCCAAGCGGCTGGGAGAGAAAAGCCTAAGAGAAAAAGGTGGAAAAACAGGCAAAATAGGGAGGAATCCTAGTCCTACTAGGATTGGGGGAGGAGTCCTCCTCTCCTCCTTGATTCGGCCGAACCAAGGGCTGGCCCCTTGAGGGCGAAGACTCCTCCTCTCTTCCTCTTATATATACTAGAGGTTTTAGGGTTTTGCACTAGTTTTTCAGCCACGTGCTACCCGTTCCTCTAGTGCATAGTTTCTCCTCTAGATCGGTTTTCTGCAGTGCTTAGGCGAAGCCATGCCCTAATTGCTCCACCACCATCGCCGCGGCACGATCATGCTGCCGGAGAACTCTTCTACCTCTCTGCTCCCTCTTGCTGGATCAACAAGACGGAGATCGTCATCGAGTTGTACGTGTGCTGAATGCGGAGGTGACGTCCGTTTGGCGCTAGATCGGAAGGACCGTGATTGAGATCGCCGAACGGATCGTGATGAGATCACGGGACGGATCGTGATGAGTTCACGGGACGGATCGTGATTGGATTGTGGGACAAATCGTGATGATATCGCGGGACACTCGGCGATTTGGATTGCGAAGACGTTCGACTACACCAACCGTGTTTCTTAACGCTTCCCGCTTAGCGATCTACAAGGGTATGTAGATCCACTCTCCCTCTCGTAGATGCTCATCACCATGGATAGGTATTTCATGAACTTAGGAAAAAAATTGTTTCCCCTGCGATGTTCCCCAATAGTGGCATCATGAGCTAGGTCTATGTGTAGATGAGATCTCGAGTAGAACACAAAGAGTTTGTGGGCGTTCATGCTTAGATTGCTTCCTCCCTTGGTCTTGTTTTGGTTCAGCGGTATCGTGGGATGAAGCGGCCCGGACCAACATTACTCGTATGCTTACAAGAGACCGGTTCCCTCAACTGCAACTTGTTGCAAAAGATGGCTAGCGGGTGGTAGTTTCTCCTACTTTAGTTGGATCGGATTTGACAAAGGCGGTCCTTGAGAAGGTTGAAAAGCAACTTATGTATCATCGTTGTGGTTTATGCATAGGTGAGAATTGTTCTTGCAAGATACCCATAGCAGCCACGTAAAACATGCAACAACAATTAGAGGACGTCTAACTTGTTTTTGCAGGGTATGTTGTGATGTGATATGGCCAATTACATGATGAGATATATGTGATGTATGAGATGATCATGTGTTGTATAGAATATCACGACTTGCATGTCGATGAGTACGGCAACCGGCAGGAGCCATAGGGTTGTCTTTAATTATTGTATGACTTGCATGTCAATCATTAAGCGTTATGTAATGCTTTACTTTATCGCTAAACGGTAGCAATAGTAGTAGAAGCATGGCGGGCGCCACAACCTCGATGGAGACACGTTGATGGAGATCATGGTGTCATGCCAGTGACGATGGATATCATGCCGGTGCTTTCATGATGGAGATCAAAAGCACAAGTTCATGGCCATATCATGTCACTTATGATTTGCATGTGATGTTAATCCTTTTATGCACCTTGTTTTGCTTAGGTCGACGGTAGCATTATAAGGTGATCCCTCACTTAATTTCAAGATAAATTGTGTTCTCCCCGAGTGTGCACCATTGCGAAAGTTCGTCGTGTCGAGACACCACGTGATGATCGGGTGTGATAGACTCTATGTTCACATACAACGGGTGCAAGCCAGTCTTGCACATGCAGAACACTCGGGTTAAACTTGACGAGCCTAGCATGTATAGACATGGCCTCGGAACACAAGAGACCGAAAGGTCGAACATGAGTCATATAGTAGATATGATCAACATGATGATGTTCACCATTGAAACCACCTCAACTCACGTGATGATCGGACTTGAGTTGGTGAATTTGGATCATGTATCACTCGAATGACCGGAGGGATGTCAATTTGAGTGGGAGTTCTTCAGTAATATGATTAATTGAACCCATTATCATGAACATAGTCAGTAGTGTCTTTGCAAATTATGTTGTAGATTACTTGCTCGCGCTGTAGCTCCCTTGAATTTCTATATGTTCCTAGAGAAATAGAGTTGAAAGATGACGGTAGAAATATTGTGAACTGGGTCCGTAATCTGACGATTGTCCTCATTCCTACACATAAGGCTTATGTCCTTAATGCATCGCTCGGTGCACCAACCCCTCTAGCATCGTCTGTAGATGTTGTGAACATCTGACAGGCACGTTCTGATGACTACTTGATAGTTTAGTGCGTCATGCATTATGGCTTAGAATTGAGGCTCCGAAACATTTTGAACGTCACGGAACATATGAGATGTTATAAGAGCTGAAATTAGGATCTCAGGTTCGTGGCCGTGTTGCGAGATATGAGATCTCCAACAATATTCTTTGCCTGCAAGATGAAGGAGAATAGCTCAATCGTTGAGCATGTGCTCAGATTGTCTGGGTGCTAAAATCGCTTGAATCAAGTGGGAGTTGATCTTCTAGATAAGATAGTGATTGATATAGTTCTCCAAGTCACGGTCGCTAAGCTACTAGAACTTGGTGATGAACTATAAAACGCCAGGGATAGAAATAATGATCCCTGAGCTGTTCGTGATGTTTGACACCGCGAAGGTAGAAATCAAGAAGGAGCATCAAGTGTTGATGGCTAGTCAAACCACTAGTTTCGAGAAGGGCAAGAGCAAGGAGGGAAACTTCATGGATAGCAAGTCAGTTGCTGCTCCAGTGAAGCAACCCAAAGTTGAACCCAAACCCGAGACTAAGTGCTTCGATTATGAGGAGAGTGCTCGCCGAAGCAAAACAACCCTAGATACTTGGTAGATAAGAAGGATGGCAACATCGACAGAAGTATATTTGATATACGTGTTAATGATGTGTACCTTGCGATTACTCCTAGTAGCACCTGGGTATTGGATACCGGTTCGGTTGCTAAATGTTAGTAACTCGAAGTAAAAGCTACGGCATAAACGGATACTAGCTAAGTGTGAGGTGACGATGTGTATTGGAAATGTTTCCAAGGTTGATGTGATCAACATCGCACGCTCTCTCTACCTTCGGGATTAGTGACGAAACTAAATAAATGTTATTTTGTGTTTTGCATTAAGCATGAACGTGATTAGATCGTGTTTATTGCAACACGGTTATTCATTTAAGTTAGAGAATAATGGTTATTCTCTTTAGATGAATAATACCTTCAATGGTCATGCACCCAGTGAGAATGGTTTGTTGAATCTTGATCATAGTAATACACATGTTCATAACATTGATGCCAAAAGATACAAAGTTAATAATAATAATAATAGCACATACTTGTGACACTGCCGCTAAATGTCATATTGGTATAAAACGCATGAAGAAACTCCATGCTGATGGATCTTTGGACTCATTCGATTTCGAATCGGTTGAGACATGCGAACCATGCCTCTTGGTCAAGATGACTAAGGACCCCGTTTTCTGGCTTGATAGAGCGGGCAAGTGATTTATTGGAAATGATACATGTTGATGTATGCAATCCAATGAGTCTTGTAGCGTGCAGTGGATATCGTTATTTTCTTAGCTTCACTAATGATTTGAGTAGATATAGTGTATATTTACTTAATGAAACACAAGTCTGAATGGTTTGAAAGGTTCAAGCAAATTCAGAGTGAGTTTTAAGATCATCATGACAAGAAAATAAAAATGTCTGCGATATGATCGTGGAGGTGAATATCTGAGTCACGAGTTTAGCATACAACTTTAGACAATGTGATAGTTGTTTCACAACTCATGCCACCTGGAACACCATAGTGTGATGGTGTGTCTGAACGTCATAGTCGTGCCCTATTGGATATGGTGCGTGCTATGATATCTCTTATCGTTTTGCTACTATAATTTTGGGGTTATGCATTAGAGACAACTACATTCACTTTAAATAGGACACCATCTAAATCTGTTGAGATGACACCGTGTGAATTATGGTTTGATAGAAACCTAAGCTGTCATTTCTTAATGTTTTGGGCTGCGACTCTTGTGTGGAAAAAAAATTCACCTAATGAGCTCGAACCCAAAGCGGACAAATGCATCTTCATAGAATACCCTAAGAACAGTTGGCTGGACCTTCTATCTCAGATCCAAGCAAAAAATGTTTGTTGCTAAAACTGGGTCCTTTCTCAAGAAAAAGTTTCTCTCGAAAGAATTGAGTGGGAGGAATATAGAACTTGATGAGGTTGTTGAACCTTTGTTCAACCAGAGAGTAGCACAGCGCAGGAAGATGTTTCTGTGAAGCTCGCCTAAGTTGAAGAGGAAGTTAATGATGATAATCATGAAGCTTCGGATCAAGTTACTATCGAACCTCATAGGTCGACAAGGATGTGTACTGCTCCTGCGTGGTACAACAACCCTGTCTTGGAGGTCATGTTGTTGGACAACGATGAACCTACGAGCTGTGGAGAAGCGATGATGGGCCCGGATTCTGACAAATGGTTAGAGGCCATGAAATCCGAGAAAGGATCCATGTATGAAAACCAGGTATAAACTTTGGTAGACTTGCTCGTTGGACGGCAGGTCATTGAGTACAAATGGACCTTTAGACATGAAGACAGACGCTGATGGTAAATGTCACCATTTATAAAGCTCGACTTGTTGCAAAGAAGTTTACGACAAGTTCAAGGAGTTGACTATGATGAGACTTTCTCACTCGTAGCGATGCTAAAGTCTGTTGGAATTATGTTAGCAGTTGCTGCATTTTTAAATTATGAAATATGGCAGATGGATGTCAAAACATCGTTTCCTTAACGGTTTACTTGAGGAAACATTGTATGTGATACAACCAAAAGTTTTTGTCAGTCCTAAGGATGCTAAAAGGTGTGCGAGCTCCAGCAATTAATCTAAGGGCTGGAGCAAGCATCTCGGAGTTGGAATACACACTTTGATGAGGTGATCAAAGTTTTGTAGTTTATACAAAGTTTACGAGAAACTTGTATTTACAATAAAGTGAGTGGGAGCACTATATAATTTCTGATAAGTATATGTGGATGAAATATTGTTGATCAAAAATAATGTAAAATTACTGGAAAGCATGAACGGTTGTTTGAAAAGTGATTTTCAAAGGAAGACCTGGATAAAGCTACCTAATTATTGAGCATCAAGATCTATAGAGATAGATCAAAATGCTTGATGAGACTTTCAATGAGTACATACCTTGACAAGACTTTGAAAGAGTTCAAAATGGATCAGTCAGAGAAAGAGTTCTCACCTGATTTGTAAGGTGTGAAGTTGAGTGAGACTCAAAGCTCGACCACGGCAGAAGAAAGAGAATGGACGAATGACGTCCCCTATGCCTTAGCCATAGGCTCTGTATAGTATGCCATGCTGTGTACCACACCTGTGTGTGCCTTGCCATGAGTCTGTCAAGGGGTACAAGAGTGGCCCATGAATGGATCAATGGACAGCGGTCAAAATTATCCTTAGTAACCAGTGGACTAAGGAAATGTTTCTTGATTATGAAGGTGATAAAGGGTTCATCGTAAAGAGTTACGTCGATGCAAGCTTTAACACTAATCCCGATGACTCTTAGTAGCAATCCAGATACGTATAGTGGAGCATCCATATTGCATAGTACCAAGTGGAGTGTGGTAGCAGTGTTTACGGTTTGACATAGAGATTTGCAAAGTACACAGGATCTGAATGTCGCAGACCCTTTGACTATAAGACCTCTCTCACATGCAAAGCATGATCGAACCCCAGAACTCATTGGGTGTTGGATTCATATCAATGTGAATCACATGATGATGTGAACTAGATTATTGACTCTAGTGCAAGTGGAGACTGTTGGAAATATGCCCTAGAGGCAATAATAAATTAGTTATTATCATATTTCCTTGTTCATGATAATCGTTTATTATCTATGATATAATTGTATTGATCGGAGACTTAGATGCATGTGTGGATACATAGACAAAAACCATGTCCCTAGTATGCCTCTAATAGACTAGCTCGTTGATCAAAGATAAGCCATGGACATAAGATGTCATTTGATAACGGAATCACATCATTAGGAGAATGGTGTGATGAACAAGACCCAAACTACAAATGTAGCATATGATCGTGTCAGTTTAATGCTAATGTTTTCTGCATGTCAAGTATCTGTTCCTATGACCATGAGATCATGCAACTCACTGACACCTGAGGAGTTCCTTGTGTGTATCAAACGTTGCAACATAACTGGGTGACTATAAAGGTACTCTACAGGTATCTCCGAGGGTGTCTGTTGGGTTGGCATGGATCAAGACTGGGATTTGTTACTCCGTGTGACGGAGAGGTATCTGAGGGCCCACTCGGTAATACAACATCACAACAAGCCCTGCAAGCAATGTGACTAAGTGTTAGTCACGAGATGTTGTATTATGGAACGAGTAAAGAGACTTACCGGTAACGAGGTTGAACTAGGTATGGAGATACCGACGATCGAATCTCGGGCAAGTAACATACCGAAGAACAAAGGGAACATCATACGGGATTAACTGAATCCTTGACATAGAGGTTCGACCAATAAAAATCTTCATAGAATATGTAGGAACCAATATGGGCATCCAGGTCCCTCTATTGGTTACTGATCGTAGAGGTGTCTCGGTCATGTCTACATAGTTCTCGAACCCGCAGGGTCTGCACACTTAAGGTTCGGTGACGTTTCGGTAGTATAGAGTTATGTATGGTGGTGACCGAAGGTTGTTCGGAGTCCCAGATGAGATCCCGCATGTCACAAGGAGCTCCGGAATGGTCCGGAGGTAAATATTGATATATAGGAAGTCCTATTTTGGTCGTCGGAAAAGTTTCGGGCTCATCGGTAGTGTACCGGGAGTGCCGGTAGTGTACCGGGAGACCATCGGGAGGGGTATTTCGACCCAAAAGGCTACATGGGCTGTGGGAGAGTGAATACCAGCCCTTAGTGGGCTGGTGAAAGTCCCACAAAAGGCCCATGCGGCTGGGAGAGAAAACCCAAAGAGAAAAAGGTGGGAAAAAGGCAAAATAGGGAGCAATCCTAGTCCTACTAGGATTGGAGGAGGAGTCCTCCTCTCCTCCTTGATTCAGTCGAACCAAGGGCTGGCCCCTTGAGGGCCAAGTCTCCTCCTCTCTTCCTCTTATATGTACTAGAGGTTTTAGGATTTTGCACTAGGTTTTTCAGCCACGTGCGACCCCGTTCCTCTAGTGCATAGTTTCTCCTCTAGATCGGTTTTCTGTAGTGCTTAGGTGAAGCCCTGCCGGAATTGCTCCACCACCATCGTTGCGGCATCGTCACGCTACCAGAGAACTCTTCTACCTCTCTGCTCCCTCTTGCTAAATCAAGAAGGCGGAAATCGTCATCGAGCCGTACGTGTGCTGAATGCGGAGGTGTCGTCCGTTCGGTGCTAGATCGGAAGGACCATGATTGAGATCGCAGAACGGATCGTGATGAGATCGCGGGACAGATCGTGATTGGATTGCGGGATAGATCATGATGAGATCACGGGACACTTGGCGATTTGGATCGCAAAGACGTTCGACTACACCAATCGTGTTTCTTAACGCTTCCCGCTTAGCGATCTACAAGGGTATGTAGATCCACTCTCCCTCTCATAGATGCTCATCACCATGGATAGATATTGCGTGAATGTTGGAAAAATTTTGTTTCCCATGCGACGTTCCCCAACAGTTATTACCATTACTCGGGCTTCTTTTCTCAAAAAAGCCATTAGTCCCATACTAGTAGTATATGACTGTAATACCTACGATTTACGTACACCCTCAAGAAAGGTATCGATAGAGGTACTATTTTCTTTGGAAGATGTTTCTTACGCTAAGCAGTAATATAACATATATCCCTGTGTGCTTTCTTTACGTTCGCACCAAATGGCCGGATTGCCTGGTGCCCCAAACATAATTCACTCTTCTAGAGTTATATTTTATAAGGAACACTCCCAAGGTCTTAGCGCGAGAGGTCGAAGCCGATGGCCGGTCAAGACAAAGTTTACAACACAGAAGGAGCAAATTCTCAATTATCAATACATAGTTACATATAATCATACATCTGGCTGTTGATCGATATTGTCTATTAAGGCGTCCAGGGAGAAATCTTCTTGTGAGAGACGGGCGGCTGGCATAATCATACACCAAGTGAAGCGGCACTTCTTGCCCATCCAAACCTACCAGCCAACCCGAGCCATATGCTCAGGGTTAAGGCCGGTATAACGGGTCTTGATCATCGCCCACGCCTCTCGTGCGCCCTCTCGACGGGTCAATGTCTTCCATAGCTCGAACCGACTTCGGGCTCCCTTGAATCGATCAACCAGTTTGGTCATCTCCTCCGGAGGTTGCTCGACAGGCCATAGGACTTTTATCATGCTCTTCATGGCCTTCCGAGCCCGCTCATGAAGGGCGAGCAGTTCCTTCAGAAGGCTTCCCAGGTAGGATCCAGTCTCTTCTTCGGGTCGCTTGGATAGGAGACCTATACATAAGTTAAGGCATGTCCATTATAGTTCATATATAAGAAGTATTGTCCGATGTTAGAATCACACTTACCGAACATGCCCCTCAGTAATTTCTGGTTCTCTTCTTGGGCCTAGGCCAATTGAGTCTTTAAGATCTCAATTTCTTTGGCCTGCTGTTTGTTTTCCGCCTGGAGGCGGTTCTTCTCCTCAAGGTTTCATTGCAACGAATGACAACCGGCCTCATGCTAGAACTTAGCGTATCGCTGGGATTCTCGGGCTGCATCTAAATCTTTTTGCAATGTCCTATTGATTCAACTGCTACAAAGTACCCTTGCGTCAGCATGGGATTATACACTAAGATCAGTAGAACAGGCATACTCACCATGTGCCTCCTGGGTAAAACTCTTCACGTGATCCAATTCAGCCTTTGCGGTTTCCACCTGTGTTCGGCTTGCCTCTGATTCCTTGGCCAGTTGCTCACTTTTTGCCTCGAGGCCTGCATTAGCAGTAAATCAATACGAGGACCCTTAATTATGTTGTCCCGACCAATTTAATGCTCAGGGGCTACTGGGTTTACATGGGTGCTCGGACTCTTATAGCCGATTACTCACCTGCAGGCTGGACGATATCAGTTTCATGGCCTCCCCGAACCCATCTCGGGCAGCTCCGATATGTGCGTCCGCCGAGCGTAGAGCATTGAACTCTTGTTCGGAGAGCATTGGGTGGCGCAGGGCTTCTCGTCGCCGCCGATGATTCTTATTGCTTTCTACCTTAGAGTTGGTAACTGATACCTTGTCCCCGAAGTCTTCAGGGGCCTGATTGACCACAGGGATCTCCGAGTGGGTTCAGCATGAGCAGGATATCTGGAATTGTGAGCCCTGCCGGACTCCCTGGCAACATCCTCGGCAGAAGATGGCTGAAATCTTTGCTTTGGTATTTCGACATAAGGTCTCTTGTGAGTCTCTATCGGTCGTGATAATAAATTACACAGCCGAACAAAGTACCTTTGAGTTGAACGAGTGGGTGGGATTGTCCCCATGACTGGCTCATTTGACGGATCCCTGTTGCTTTCTAGTCCAGACATTGCTACCGTAGTCAATGTATGTCGTGTTGACAGGAAACGCTTGGGAGTAGGAGCCGGCGTGTTTGGGTCGTTGGAGGATACTTCCCTTTTGTGGGACGAGTTTTTCTTCTTATTTCTTATCGCACAGGAAGGGAATGATCTAGGGTAATCAACTATGATAGCCACCTTGGAGCCATCAAGGCTCTCCTGGTAGAAAACTGCGTCTAAGAGCTCAATCGATAGATCCGGGTCATCATGAAAGCACGGATCATCATCACGAGAATAGTCCTCGGGTTGGGGGCAGGACAGTTAACTGTCTTGATGAAGCTCCTCCATTCCTGTTCACAAAACTAAAAGGCTTCGGTCAAAAAGGAACAAATTGAAAACCCGAATTCTAGTCATAGAGTTGAAAGGCTCACCCATTCGATGGGATTGTGACTCGAGTAGCCCTCCTTGGTCGGCAGCCGAACAAAATCTTCTTGCTACCCCTTGTATTGGTCGGCAAGTGTGGCAGGTAATGTTGTTTGATCGACAGGAACCAGTCGTCGGGAGCGAGTGGTGTCGCTTGTCCTGTTGTAACACCACAAAGGGTGTATTCTCTATTGAAAAGGCTGAACGCACCAGGTGATGGCAGCGGCCATGACATCTATCATGGTCAACTTGTGATGGGCTAGTACCATTGGATGGACTGCCAAGCATTGCACTTCAATGTCATCCTCTTGGGACGAGCTCTTTGGTCGCCAGTTGTACCTTTTATTCAAGGGGCGTAAGAGTATTTGGGCAAACTCCTCCGAGCTAGATCAAATAGGGGGACATCTTCGATGTAGAACTATTCCAAAGACCATTCTTCGGACTCCTTCGGTATTCCCACTGGATACCCCATCCCCGCTATGCGGCATATTTCAGCTCCTCTAACCTCTAAAATTGTCTTGTCCCACGTACGAGGAACGAGGCAGAAATACTTCCTCCACAATTCAAAGTGTGCCTCGCAGTGCAGGAACATCTTGCAAAGGGCGACGAAGCCCGAGATATGCAGAATGGACCCTGGTGTGAGATAATGGAGCTGGATCACACAGAACTCCAATAATCCCCTCAGGAATGGATGAATGGGGAACCCGAGACCCCGCAAAGAGGAAGGGCACAAAACATACACGCTCTCCCTTTATAGGATTGGGGAAGTTTTTCGCGAAGGCTTCGCTATTGAATGAAGTCAAACCGGTGCAAGTAACCACTAGATCCGAGTAAGGAAGATACCCTTGGGTCTCGAGGGGGTCTAGTCGAAGGAGGGATATGGAGCCGTAAGGGCAGGAGGGAGAGTTGGGGACGCTTGCCATGTTCTTGTGGTGATCTCTCGCTAAAGGTTTTTCCGATGGGAAGGAAGAAGAGGATGTGGCCTAGACCATAATTCCATTTGTTTAAATGGGTGGTGCCTCCTTTGTGGGAGGGGCAGTCTTGTAAAAGCTGTTGAACCGCTCGTCTGACCTCGGCGCACGAGGATCGAGAAGCGCTGATGGTTATTACAATGGACCCTGCACGTTTGTGGCGCTTGGGATTTCGCCGATGACAAGATGGTTGCCGAACAAGAAGGGATAGAGGGACTTGACTCGCAAGCTGAAGACTTCGATGCGCAAGATTGTCTGGATATACCTCGGCGTTGGAGTCTAGTATGGGGGCTACTAAGGGAGTCCTGGTTTAAGGGGTCCTCGGATGGCCAACTAGTTTCTCATGGGCCGGACTATGTGGGCCGCTGGATGAGCATTGGATGATCAAAGGCCCCATTGGTAGGGTGGAATCTTCAAGGAGTCGTGGCGTGTCCTCCAATTTTTCGATAGTAGATAGACATGTTTTTCCTTCGATGTGCAACCGACCATGTGTAAACCCTAGTACCCCCCGGTGTCTATATAAGCCGGAGGGTTTTAGATAGGGCAGAGAACAACTCATCTAGGGTTTAGCTATTCGATCTCGAGGTAGATAAACTTTGTAAACTTCATATCATAAATATAATCAAGTAGGACGTAGGGTTTCACCTCCATAGGAGGGCCCGAACCTGGATAAACATCGTCTCCTTTGTCCCCTATTACCATCGCTCCTAGTCTCAGAGCTTGGGACCCCCTACCCGATATCCGCCGGTTTTGACACCGATAAGGACCGAGTGGGAATTGTTGGTAGCACCGATTTTCATGAAATGCTTGGACAGAGATTTGTGGAACAATTTGTGGGTGTTTTTGGTAACTATCACTTGTGCACGTGGAGCATCATGTTCACCAATAGTACCTTACCCCCTTTTAATAGTATTGGCTTTTCTTGTGGACTCAAAATGATTTCTCACAAAGTAAAATATAGTGTCCTCTTGCCTGAAGCTTTGCCAATGCTATTCCTACTCCTTCTTGGGGATACTCTCCATACTCCTTAGCCAGCATTCTCTATGGACTTTATCTGAAATACAGTAGATGAAACTATTAGTCCAAGAGACAATGTATGTTGTCATGAATTGTCAAAAACACCAAGGGAGCATATCATGCTTTCACATGTATCCACCAAAATTTTGTTAAAATCCAAAGATGAGGTGGATCAACAAAATGCCGATTTGTGGAAACATGCAGAAGATTCCGAGAAGAGACTTGGCTCTATCACTGATGAGTTGAAGCCCCTGAAGAAGCATATTGCTGATATGACAACTGCCATCTTTGGTACATTTTTTGACCTCCGTATTGTCATATTCCGAGCCATGTTCATGTTCATACTTGTCTTCTTTGTGGAGGGCAAAAAAGTCACAATTTCTTGCAAGAGCCAATAGTAAAGCTCAAAGCGATCTTCACATATGTGGAGCAGATGTTCACGGGATGCATCTTTGCCATAATGCCAGTAAAAAGTCTTGAGCACCCTCCTAAAGACTCAAAGATATGTTGAATGAGTTGTCTATAGTACCTCAATGGGTTGAAGAGTTCAGAAAATCTATGGCTCATGCTGGAGAAAATATGGCACTTGCTCACGCAAAGGCATATTTGCCTGAGTTGGACCTAGTGGCGATGGAAGGCGGGTTTCTGGAATTCAAAATTGACGGCTCAGAGATTTTGAAGGAGCACTATGCCAATTACATGAAGGAGAACCGCCCCTCTCAACTCTAATTGTAGACCAGCTGAATCTCGTGAAGTATTGATACGTCTCCGACGTATCTATAATTTTTGATTGTGTCATGCTATTATATTATCTGTTTTGGATGTTTTATATGCATTAATATGCTATTTTATATTATTTTTGGGACTAACCTATTAATCTAGAGCCTAGTGCCAGTTTCTGTTTTTTCCTCGTTTCTGAGTATTCAGATATGGAATATCCAGCAAAGTCCAAACGGAATAAAATCTTCAGGATAATTTTTCTGGAACAAAACAGATCTACCAGGCTTGGAGTGCAAGGCAAGGAAGCTACCAGGAGCTCACAAGCCAGGGGGCGCGGCCACCCTCCTGGTCGCACCTGGCAGGCTTGTGACTCCCTGACAGGATTCCTAGCCCTATTATTCATCCTATAAATAGAAAAATATTCCCCCAATACCAAAAAAGAGCCAGGCAAATACTTTTCCTCTGCCAGAAGCCTCCGTTCCCGAGAGATGCAATCTTGGAGCCTTTTCCGGTAATCTGCCGGAGGGAGATTCAATCACGGGGGGGGGGCATCTACATCAACTCCATTGCCCCTCCGATGATGCGTGAGTAGTCCACCATAGACCTATGGAGCCATAGCTAGTAGCTAGATGGCTTCTTCTCACTCGTTGTGCTTCAATACCATGTTCTTCATGATCTTCATGGAGATCTATCCGATGTAATACTCTTTTGTGGTATGCTTGTCGACATCCGATGAATTGTGGGTTTATGTTCAGATTATCCATGAATATTATTTGAGTCTTTTCTGAATTCTTATATGCATGATTTCATATCTTTGCAAGTCTCTTCGAGTTATTGATTTGGTTTGGCCAACTAGATTGGTAATTCTTGCAATGGGAGAAGTGTAGTTTGGGGTTCAATCTTGGGGTGTCCTCACCCAGTGACAAAGTAGAGTAGTGAGGCACGTATTGTATTGTTGCCATCAAGGGTAACAATATGGGGTTTTCATCATATTTCTTGAGTTTATCCCTCTACATCATGTCATCTTACTTAATGTGTTACTCTGTTCTTCATGAACTTAATACTCTAGATGCAGGCAGGAATCAGTCGATGTGTGGAGTAATAGTAGTAGATGCAAAATTGTTTCGGTCTAATTGACACGGACATGATGCCTATATGCATAATCGCCTTGGATATATTCATAATTATTCGCTTTTCTATCAATTGCTTGACAATAATTTGTTCATCCACCATGGTACTTACCTTCAAGAGAGAATCCTCTAGTGAAATCTATGGCCCCCGGATCTACTTTCCATATTATATTTTCAGATCTATAAACCAAAAATACCAAAAATACCTTGTTGCAATTTATTTACCTGCTTACTTTCCGCAATCTTTTACATCTATCTCTATCAGATCTAATCCTTGCAAATAACCGTGAAGGGATTGACAACCCCTTTATAGCGTTGGGTGCAAGAGTTTGATTATTTGTGTAGGTGCATCCATTGGTGACTTGCTTGTTCCTCCTACTGGATTGATACCTTGGTTCTCATCAATTGAGGGAAATACTTATCTACTTCGCTGCATCACCCTTTCCTCTTCAAGGAAAACCAACGCAAGCTCAAGAGGTAGCAAGAAGGATTTCTGGCGCCGTTGCCCGGGAGGATACACATGAATCCTACCAAGTACTCATCACAAACTCATCTCTTGCATTTACATTATTAGCCATTTGCCTCTGGTTTTTCTCTCCCCCACTTCACCAATTTGCCGTTTTATTTGCCTTCTCTTTTTCGTTTGCCCTTTTTCTTGCCGGATCTTTTGCTTGCTACTATGACTAGCATTGCTACCTCCCTTTTGTCACCAGACTTTGAAGTTCTATACTTCAAACAAAAACAAGGGGAAATTTTGAAATAATCCTGGTATAGGCTAATGGAATCCCATCGGATTTCCAATCTAAAAGGAGATACAGAAGTTCTGCTTAGAGTTTTTTACATTGGATTGACTTTACATCATAGAAAGCTTTTGGATTTTGCCTTACACGAGAATTTTATCGAACTTGATGTGAGTGCTGCTTATAAAGTTTTGGAAGGAATTTTAGGGGTTCTGCCACAAAAAAGGGGCTTACCATTTTCACAAGAGGGAGTTCAACTCCTCAACACATTGAGTGACTTGCATACACACTTAGTCGAGTTACAAAAATATCACGAACCCCTCAAACACATTAATGGGAATCTCAGTCGCTTGAACACTTTGATTACCCTTAGCAATAAGTGTTTGGATATTTTGGATCTTAAGATGGTTCCTTTGCCTGAAAACTTGGGGAAGCATAAAGAGACCCCCATATTCGAGAAGGCCCTCACAAAGGTTTTTAATAACAAAGATGACAACACCTAGATCTATTGTGTTTTTCCTAGCTAGGGGCATTAAACAATAGCGCTTGTTGGGAGGCAACCCAATTTTATGTTTATGTTCTGTTTTCGCTTCTGTTTTTGAGTGTTTCCCACATTATTACTTATGTATTAATTGTGTTTTGGTATTTTAATTAGTGTTTTATCCAAGTAAGACCTTTGGGATGGTCTATGGTGGTTGTTGATTTGATGTTGCTGAAAAACAGAAACTTTTGCGCCCAGTCCAGGAATTCTATAATTTTTTCAGAGCGTTGAATGAGTCTAAAATTTTACACAAGATTGATATAAAAATTGCCCTGGCTTTCCTAATTTTTCAGAATTTTTTTGAGTTACATAAGTATACGAAGTTTTCAGATTGCTACAAACTGTTCTATTTTTGAAAGATTATGTTTTCTTTTTGTTGTTTACCTGTTTTGGTGTATCTATGGGTTGTATCAGGGGGTATGAACCATGAAAAAGTTAGAATACAGTAGGTATTATACCAATATAAATAAAGAATGAGTTCACAACAGTACCTAAAGTGGTGATTTATTTTCTCATACTAACGGATCTCACGAGTTTTTTGTTGAGTTTTGTGTTGTGAAGTTTTCAAGTTTTTTCTAAATATTTGATGGACTATGGAATAAGGAGTGGCAAGAGCCTAAGCTTGGGATGCCTCGGAAGGCATTCCCTCTTTTGTCTTCAATCCATTGGTAAATTTACTTGAGGATATATTTTTGTTAACCACATGATATATGTTTTGCTTGGAGCGTCTTGTATAATATGATTCTTTGCTTTTTAGTTTGACACAATCATCCTTGCTGCACACATCTTTTGAGATAGGCAATTTGGCTCTAGTGCTTCACTTATATCTTTTTAGAGCACGGTGGTGTTTGGTTTTATAGAAATAATTGAACTCTCATACCTCACTTATATTATTTTGAGAGTCTTTAAACAAAATGGTAATTGGTTTAGGTTATGAATTTAGTCCTAATATAATAGGCATCCAAGAGGGATATAATAAAAACTTCCGTATTAAGTGCATTGAGTATTATGAGAAGATCGATTCCATGCATAAAGTTTTGAGATATAAAGATGGTAATGTTAAGAGTCATGTTAGGAAGTAATTGTGAATTTGTAAAAATACTTGTGTAAAGGTTTGTGATTCCCGTAGCATGCACGCATAGTGAACCGTTATGTAAGGAAGTCGGAGCATGATTTGTTTATAGATTGCCGACCTTTGTGTGAGGGTCGGGAGCACGCGATGGTTTACTCCTACCAACCTCTCCCCTAGGGGAATGCGTCTAATACTTTGATTCGATGACTAATAGACTTTTGCAATAAGTATGCGATTTCTTTATGACTAATGCGAGTCCATGGATTATACGCACTCTCACCCTCTCACTTTTGCTAGCCTCTCTAGTACCGCGCAACTTTCGCCGGTGCGATAAACCCACCTTCCTCAAAACAGCCACCATATATCTTTCCTCAAAACAGCCACCATACCTACCTATTATGGCATTTCCATAGCCATTCCGAGATATATTGCCATGCAACTTCCACTGTTCCATTTATTATGACACGCACCATTATTTTCATATTGCTTTGCATGATCGTAAGATAGCTAGCATGATGTTTTCATGACTTGTCCGTTTTTTGATGTCATTTGCTATGCTAGATAATTGCACATCACGGTACACCGGCGGAGGCATTAATATAAAGTCATAATTTGTTCTAGCTATCGAGTTGTAATTCTTGAGTTGTAAGTAAATAAAGTGTGATGACCATCATTATTAGAGGATTGTCCCATGTGAGGAAAGGATGATAGAAGCTATGATTCCCTCAAGTGGGGATGCGACTTTGGACTTTATGAAAAATAAAAGAGGCCAGCAAAGCCCAAATAAAAAAGAGAGGCCTTAGATGCCCACCAAAAAAATGAGAGAAAAGGGAGAAGGGACAATGCTACTATCTTTTTTCCATACTTGTGCTTCAAAGTAGCACCATGATCTTCATGATAGAGAGTCTCCTATTTTGTCACTTTCATATACTAGTGGGAATTTTTCATTATATAACTTGGCTTGTATATTCCAATGATGGGCTTCCTCAAATTGCCATAGGTCTTCATGAGCAAGCAAGTTGGTCCACACCCACTTAGTTTCCTTTTGATCTTTCATACACTTATAGCTCTAATGCATCCATTGCATGGCAATCCCTACTCACTCACATTGATATCTATTAATGGGCATCTCCATAGCCCGTTGATACGCCTAGTTGATGTGAGACTATCTTCTCCTCTTCCTTCACAACCTCCACCATATTCTATTCCACCTATAGTGCTATATCCATGGCTCACGCTCATGTATTGCGTGAGATTTGAAAAAGTTTGAGAAAATAAAGGTGTGAAACAATTGCTTGACTTGTCATCGGGATTGTGCATGATATAAATACTTTGTGTGGGGAAGATGGAGCATATCCAGGCTATATGATATTGTAGGGATAACTATCTTTTGCCATTATATTTTTAAGAAATACAATTTCTTTGCTAGTATGCTTTAAATATTATTGTTTTTATGTCAACATTAAGCTTTAGTTTTGAATCTTATGGATCTGAATATTCATGCCACAATAAAGAATATTATATGGATAAATATGTTAGGTAACCTTCCACATAAAAAATTCTTTTTTTTATCATTTACCTACTTGAGGACGAGCATGAATTAAGCTTGGGGATGCTGATACGTCTCCAACGTATCTATAATTTTGATTGTGGCATGCTATTACATTATCTGTTTTGGATGTTTTATATGCATTAATATGCTATTTTATATTATTTTTGGGACTAACCTATTAATCTAGAGCCTAGTGCTAGTTTCTGTTTTTCCTTGTTTTTGAGTATTACAGATATGGAATATTAAACGGAGTCCAAATGGAAAAAAATATTCGCGGTGATTTTTCTGGAAAAAAGATATCTACTAGGCTTGGAGTGCAAGGTAAGGAAGCTGCCAGGAGGTCCCAAGCCAAGGGGCGCGACCACCCCCTTGGCCGCGCCTGGCTGGCTAGTGACTCCCTGGCAGGAGTCCTAGCCCTATATTTTGTCCTATAAACACCCAAATATTCCCCCAATACCAAAAAGAGCCACGCAAATACTTTTCTGCCGCCAGAAGCCTCCGTTCCCGAGAGATCCAATCTTGGAGCCTTTTCTGGTAATTTGTCGGAGGGGGATTCGATCACGGAGGGCATCTACATCAACTCCATTGCCCCTCCGATGATGCGTGAGTAGTCCACCACAAACCTACGGGTCCATAGCTAGTAGCTAGATGGCTTCTTCTCTCTCTTTGTGCTTCAATACCATGTTCATCATGATCTTCATGGAGATCTATCTGATGTAATACTCTTTTGCGGTGTGTTTGCCGAGATCCAATGAGTGGTGGGTTTATGTTCAAATTATCCACGAATATTATCTGAGTCTTTTCTGAATTCTTATATGCATGATTTCATATCTTTGCAAGTCCCTTCAAGTTATTGATTTGGTTTGGACAACTAGATTGGTAATTCTTGCAATGGGACAAGTGGTTAGTTTTGGGTTCAATCTTGCGGTGTCCTCACCCAGTGACAAAGTAGGGGTAGCGAGGCACGTATTATATTGTTTTCATCAAGGGTAACAAGATGGGGTTTTCATCATATTGCTTGAGTTTATCCCTCTACATCATGTCATCTTACTTAATGCGTTACTCTGTTCTTCATGAACTTAATACTTTAGATGTAGGCAGGAGTCGGTCGATGTGTGGAGTAATAGTAGTAGAGGCAGAATCGTTTCGGTCTACTTGACACAGATGTGATGCATATATGCATAATCATTGCCTTGGATATCTTCATAATTATTCGCTTTTCTATCAATTGCTCGACAGTAATTTGTTCACCCACCGTGATACTTTCCTTCAAGGGAGAAGCCCCTAGTGAAATATATGGCCCTCGGGTCTACTTTCCATATTATATTTTCAGATCTATAAACCAAAAATACCAAAAATACCTTGATGCAATTTATTTACCTTTTACTTTCCGCAATCTTTTACATCTATCTCTATGAGATCTAATCCTTGCAAATAAGCGTGAAGAGATTGACAACCCCTTTATAGAGTTGGGTGCAAGAGTTTGATTGTTTGTGTAGGTGCATCCATTGGTGACTTGCATGTTTCTCCTACTGGATTTATACCTTGGTTCTCATCAAATCAGGGAAATACTTATCTACTTCGCTGCATCACCCTTTCCTCTTCAAGGGAAAACCAACGCACGCTCAAGAGTTAGTTAATATCAACCCACCTTTTCGATGGAGAATAAGCGCATAAACCCGTCGAAGGACAAACCCTTTGAACTTGTGGCTCCTCATCGTAAGCAATCTTTTGCTCTTGATGTTGACTCATCTCTTATGATACCTGGAGAGTCAAATTTAAATGCTTTAACCACAATCCAGTGGATGCGAAGGGACCTCCAGATCCAACAAGATGAGCCGGCTCATGAGGATCCACAAGCCACTAGCGTAGAGGGCCAACATAAGGAAGTTGAGCCAGGGGACGCACACGCCGGCATGTAGGAGTAGTCCTTAGGTCTTTGGAAAAAAACTCTGATATTTTTGTGGCTTTCGAAATGAGCATGTGATAAGAGTAGCATACTTGAGTCGCCTTTCGTGCCAACATGTGTGTAATGCTTGTTGACTTGTTAACTTCTCTGTGTAACTTATCAATGGGTTTGCTTTGCATACCGATTCATATTATCCAATAAGCCATCTTTCTTCTATGTATCATGCGCCGGCAGGATGAGATCATGCATGGCTATAGCAAACAAGTGTTGATGGATTTACCAAGAAAAAGAATTGGTCACTGTATGATCCAGTGTCATAACCTGGATGTCTAGAGTTGACCCGGTAAAAATAAGATAAAATATGTACCTGCAAATTAGGACATATAGATAGGAAGATATATAAACTTTTGAAAGTAAAGTGCTAAAATTTATAAGCCGGCTTTTGAGGCCCAACATTGAGACTGGCTTTCGAGGCTCAAGTCTTCCTTCAATGAAGCTAGCATTAGAGCCAATGGTTTATCCTCGCTTTCTGTAAGTCGGCTCTCATGTGACTCAAGCCAGTGGTTTAACCTGGATAAGTTCAGGGTCCAGATGGATTGACTTACCAAGAGTTTACACGGTCACCTTTTCGGAGTAGCATCTTGCAAATAGGCAGGGTTAACCAAGTTTATCATGGAATTTTACCGGGTCAAGAGGGATATTAATGACTAACCCGTTGATTCGGGAGCCCCTAAGTGATTTATGTTCAAAGAATAAAGGCTCATGCACATTTTTTTAGATAAAACGACAGAAACCCCGATTTTCGGAGGTGTCGGATTTATTTTATTGAACACGAAGATATATATATATATATATATATATATAAAGATATGTGCAAGGAGTTGGAGCCAGTGGCTCTAAGTATAATAAGGCCAAAGATTAGCATTGTTCCATGGCTTGTTGGTTTCCTCTTTTGAGGTGCGTAACTTCTTGTGTTCACGTATGTCAACCAGATAATATGACCTGTTATTGAGGTTCTTGATGATGACAAAAGGCCCTTCCCATTGTGGCGAAAGCTTATGTATGCATGTTTGGTCTTGAATCAAACAGATCACTAAGTCACCTTCCTTGAAAGTCTAGCTGTGCACTCTACAACTATGATAGCGATGTAGGTCTTGTTGATAGATAACTGGTCGTGAGGCTGCAACATCTCGTTCCTCCTCCAATGCATCCAAGGAATCTAGACAGGATTGTTCATTATAAGCCTTGACATAAGCGGTAACCCTGGGGGAATCGTGTCTGATATCACTTGACAAAACAGTTACTACTCCATAAACCAGAAAGAACGGTGTGCAGCCCGTGGATTTGTTGGGAGTAGTCCCTATGCTCCAAACTACCGCGGGAAGTTCCTCGACCTAGAAACCAGGGGTTCGTTGGAAGGGAAATCTGACCAACCGTGTATCCCCTGAACCCTGGGAGAGCTCCCTCCTCAACTCCATCGTGCGCTAGCCCCGCGGTGGGCGCCAACTATCATGGTTTTTTCACGACAGATGTACTCATGTGGGAACTTAGGTGTGAGGCCATCACAGCTAGGTGGCAACTTGGATGGGGTTTATCGGGAATGGGAGACGAGAGTTTACCCAGGTTCGGCTCCTTCGATGGAGGTAAAAGCCTACGTCCTGCTTTGTGTGTATTGATGATAATCTCGATTACAAGGATGCGGAATCGCTAACCTAGCTCTCGAGGGTTTCTTACTTGATCCCTTTACCTCAGGGGCTCCCCTTTATATAATATAGATGGAGACCCTGAGATTACAGCAGGGTCCAGGTTGTAATATGAACCGTGACCTAGTCTACTTCGTATTCATCTTGTTACTTGGAGGGAAGATTCCTTATGACGTCCTTCCTTGAACCGTCTCGCCACGTAACGGACCATGAGCCGGCCTCCTTGTGAAGCCGTCTACTGGGCCTTTTCGCCTAAGGGCCTACGCGGCCCAAGCAGCGGCCCCAAACTTGAGCCGCCTTCTAGTGGTCGTGTTACTCCCAGGCGGGTCAGCCCGTGGGGTATATCCCCAATAGGAGGCGCGTTCTAGGCTCTCCCAACTGGGGGAGGTGGTTTGCCCTCGAGCATGAGGATCAATGTCGCCTCGGTGTCCAAGAGCACCACACCAACACTCTGCCACCCACTACCACGGAAACCTCCAATGAAGAGGAGCGACGCAAGGCTGAGGCGGAGGAGGCGGACTACTAGGCGAGTCTGGCGGAGGCCCTCATCCTATCGGCTGTCGGCGACTCTATCGTCCACCCTCACCGCCAAGGCTCCCCGCACCAAAGGCCGAGCCGTTCCCGTCACAGCCCCCGCCGATGGAGGAGACATACGCATGGCAGTGCCATGTGTGCGAGTGGGTCAGTGTGCCCCCCATGTGGCATGAGGCTATGCCGGCGCGAGAGGCCGCTTACCTCGAGCACTGGAGGCAGCACAACCTGGCGACGGAGCGCGAGGAGACCAAGCGTCTCATGCAGGTGGAGCATGAGGAGGAGGAGCGTCGTGCCTGCTGGGCACGAGAGGAGGAGGAGGAGCGCTTGGAAGAGGAGGCGGAGATACGTGCATGCGGCGAAGGAGGCCTACCGACAGCGCAGCTGGCACAGGACGCAACACGTGCATAGGAGGTGGCCTTTCCCTGGGTAGGCCCCGTGCCGGAGCTGATGGACTTGACCGGTGGTCCTAGTTCGCACGGCGAGGACACCTAGGGCACCGCAAGGACGACGACCCCTTAATTAAGTTTTTATGTTTTAATTAATGTAAATGTGGACTTTGATGGGCGATTACCCCCCATTTTAATGTATAATTAGTGTTAAGTTTGAATTTGACTCTTATTCTATTTACGTGCCACGCACAAAGAAAATGGGTCAGCCAAGGGTTGTGTGCATGCCCGGCCAACCCAAACGCTCCAACCCACCTGTCAGGATATCAGGCGGGCACACTAGTCAGAAGGTAACAGTCAAAAGATTTGACTGGACACTGGTGCTCCGTTTGACATTTTATGAGCAGGTGGTGGAGGGGGAGGGCAAATGTGAGGAAAGTTTGTTGGCTTGAACAAAACTGAGCAGAACTAAAAAAAGGACATGAGAATAAAAATCCTTAGATTTTAAGGTCATGCGGCCATGGTCTTTCTAGCCACTCTTTCTCTCATTCATATGATCACTTGATCAACTTTGTACCAACTCCCTTATGCTAAATTAATGAAATGTTAGCTCAAGTTGGATTTTTAAAAAAGGGATTGGCTAGAACTCATCTAGCTGAGACATATTTATGGTCTTATTCACCTCACTTTTTTTAGACTCCTGTACTATGTTTCTTTTTTGGGGGGCTGACCTAAGAGCATGATTAGTAAGAAAGCCTGTTATTGGCTCCATTTCCCCATAAATCATGTGGTTTTTATTCTGGAAATCATTTGTCAATTTTAAAATGTTCACGTACATGAGAAATATTTGTCAAATACAAAAAATGTTCATGAATTTTAGAAAATGATCATGAATACTTGCAGTTGTGACCCGACTATAAATACTTGCAATTGTGATCCGACTTTGAATACTTGCAGTTGCGACCAAACTTTGAATACTTGCAATTGTGACCCAACTTTGAATACTTGCACTTGCGACCCGACTTCGAATGCATGCAATTGCAACCCGACTTTGAATGCTTGCAGTTGCGACCCGACTTTAAATACATGCAGTTGCCACCTGACTTTGAATACTTGCAATTGTCATCCGATTTCAAATACATGCAGTTGCCACCCGACTTTGAATACTTAAAGTTACGACACGACTTCGAATATTTGCAGTTGTGGCCACATTTAAAATCTTGCAGTTACGACCTGACTTTAAATATTTACAGTTGTGGCAACATTTAAATATTATAGTTGCGACCCGACTTTGAATATTAATGTCATTAATATAAAAAAGGAAAACAAAAGAAGACACCAAAAAATTAAATAAAACAAGGACTAAAAACTAAAAAATGAAAATGAAAAAAATTAGAAATCGGTAATAGCTAGACATCAACACAAGTCTACATGCAATTCAAATAGAACGGTTACATGCATGCAACATAGCCCAGGAGTAAATGGCTGCTAGCCAAGAGTGAACGGCTCGAGACAAACAAAACGAAACATGTGCCGCGTTACCCCCGACAACACAATTTGCCCAGCTAGGAAACGAACGAATCGCGACGTGAATAATATCAACGGTTCTGTTGTGAATGATGTCAAAGTAAAAAACTCAGCTAGTTGAGTTTGAGCAAAACCGTTAAAAAAATGTATTCCACCGGCTTCCCCCTGCAGCTCAGAAATAACCTCCTCCGCTAACTTAATACATGTGCCACGGGAGGAAGATGGTATTGTTTCCGCCGCCGTTACACATGCTTGTCCGGTGATGCATGAGTTTTGAGTTCAAATTTTGTAACCTGACAGATTTTTTTTCAAACAGGATACATGCAAATGTTCATATATACACGTGCATACATTCATTTTTATAAACACGCGCGCACACATCATATCTCTTTGAACACCGTCGGAAGACTAAATTGGTATATCATTTTGAGATATATAAAGTCATCGTCGACGTCTCGTCATCGATGAAAACGTCTTCCCTCGCTGAATATGTATCACCAAATTAAAAAATAATATAAGCATCATGATTTATCATGGTCCAAAAATACCACCATCCTTCTAACCATATGTTGGTTCACGTAACTTGTCAGATTTGACTGAATACTGGCGTTCGATGGCAGAGTTAACCAATACTGCGCCCGTCCTGTATATAACAGTGACCACGCAGAGCAGGAAGTAGTCCGTGGTCCCCATCGACGTCAAGAAGCTTCAGCGCACGGGTCGCGTCGGTCCGATCGATTTCACGCATGTGTCGACCTGCTCCTGGCGGGCTTGGCCGCCCGTTGAAAGCCACAGATTTTCGTCAGCCACCAAAGCTCAGACGAGAAGTATATCGAAGAACGAGAAGCACAACAACCGCACCAACCCACTGACCGACTGGATCCTAGTGCCATTTAAGTGCAAACCCAGGTTCTAGCTAATAACCGACCATGTGGCGAGCCTCCCCGTGGTTGCCCGAAGATCCGCTCATGACCCACGAGCATTATTGCCGTTGCGAAGTCTTCGCAGTGCCCACGGGCATGTGTAGATATGCTGCATTATTGCCGTTGATAGCTAGGTTGCTCCCTTCGTTGAGGTCACGCACCTAACCACCCAACGTTTTTCCTCGGCCTGTTTCTGTTGGTAGCATGTAGGGGAACCCACAAGGTGTCAGCAAGGCCCCGAGATCTTGATCTCTGGCAGAGCAAATGATCGAGTTGCGGCAGCGCGGAGGTGGCCGATCGTCGCCATGCGTTATGTTTGCCATGTTCCATCTACGAATGTAACGAGCTGGGGCCCTACCCCAGTCCATCGTTTCACGAGTCAGCTTGGGCTCTTGCAAACTCTGGAAATACAAGTACTGTACATGTTTGTCTTTATCAAGATGTAAGGTTATGATAAACTACAAGTATTGTACACATTTGCAATTAGTTAGTAAATATAAACTGGATAAGTTTCTTTTTACAGAAAGGGGAATTAACTACCGGCATGTGCATCCATTGATGCACATAAACATGTATTATTATTAAAAAAATCCGAAATATAAACATTTATTATTAATTATTCAACAATGCCAAATAAAACCAAACAACAATAACAAACAAGTTGGCTGAAAAATAAAGATAACTCAAGGTTATTTAAAATGGATATGTCCCACAATATTATCTTCACAATCGTACCATAAACGGATAAACCATAAGGCATGTGACCGAGCAACATGATATATTCGCTTGGGCCTAACAATACCATGTTGGCTTCACATGCAACTAGACATGAAAAGTTCACACGTTGTTTGTGGCATCACGATGGTGCTACCGACGTCGATGTGAAAATAAATATTATTCAACTCTCTATTGTGCATTTGTTATGCATTGAGTGTATGTCACACAACTAAAATGGCACAACTATGAGTCCATCAAGATTTGTATTTGGACACTTGAGTTGCAATAGAACTCTTACATGATCTCGTGTATGCTAGATCAATTTTAGATTAATTTTACAATCATGTGCCCGCTACAACAACAATTGTGAAATCCTCACACGCGCAACGAGATGGAAGAAACACGAACTTGTAAATGACTGTGAACCCTCTTCTCCTGAAATACAGGTTCTCTTGTTAAAATTCAAGGATGATGTTTATTATGACACGAGGTCTGGCAAATTGCCCATTAGAAACTCAAATTGTGTGGGAGCTTCAAACTCGGAACACAAGAGAATTACGAGGTGTACACTTGACACCAATTTGAGACGGCTCATGCACAACATGGTATGTACCATGCTTGCATGCCATGTCACCACATGTGGAGAACAAGGTTTGACAATTCATTTCAACCCCTTTATAACTACTAGGAGTGTCGGCAATGTGAATGGCTCCAAGTAATATATATGGGTTAGTGGCTATAAGGAACTCCGTGACTAAACTGAAATAAAAGGAAGGTTTGGTTCACTTACACTCTGTATGCCTAGATAGCCCATCGTTTGCTTCATCTGAAAAATTAGCATATAAGAAGCGACAACAACTTAAACAAAGTAGCCAACTAGCAATTATTATGTTTCATCCAGCTAAGACTTCCTTATCAGGAACACTTTGTTAGAAACTTTTGAAATGAAAACATAATTACGAATGTGCTGGCATATATCAAACAAAGCACGGTGCTAGAGTAACTCACTAACAAGTCTTGCTTTTATCATTATTAGTTGGAACTTTCTCCTTTAGTAAGGAGACCATGCCAAAGCCTGCTATGTGCAAGTGAGTAATTGTTGTGGGGGAAGCCGAACACTCATGACCGATACAAGTTTGTATCCATCGTATGATCGTAGGCCATAGGATTATATCCATATTTCCAGGAGATGCATCCCTTTTACAAAGGCAAAATTTCAATCACCATAATGTTTCAGTTACAGAGGTGAACCAACCATGGTTTTCACTTTTTAGTGAGATTTCAATGAAATTCACAGAATTTCATTAATTTCAGCGGGGACTAAAATATTTACATTTCGGTCAAAATCTATTGACAATTTCAGTAGTACATAGGAATTCAAATATTTTTCAAAACATGCTTCAAAATTTTCATTTGTTTAATTGAACTCAAGTGATTATTTCGACCTTTTGGCCGAAATGGAAACCGAAATCATTGAAATTCGCTGAATATAGGTGATTTCGGTTAGTGTTGATTTTTTTTGTCAAACTGAAATTGAAAATCATGGAACCAACTCAACAGCCGAAATCAAAGCCGAAACATGGGTTGGTCGTTCATGTGCTAGTGGAGTTAAAACATTTATGGCAATGCCCAACATGGTTAATAGGACACGCATAAAATAATATCTTATGATTACACGACAAGTTTTTGGCATGTAATAATCTCACTTACTTCCAACTTGGTTCCTATGAACAATTTATTTAACAAGTACTACTGAATCCATCAAATTAAATACCATGAGGTCAAGTATCTCCAATACTAGGTTCTTAAACAAATTCTATCAACACCCAAGTCTTTCAAAATGATTTCCCTTATTCTCATGATTGTCTTTTGACATCACTCTTCTTGTTAAAAACTAGTCCCGTACACTACATAATCTGCTCTATTTGTGACAAAACCCTGGTAACGAAACAACAAACGTCACCTATGATCATCAAGTGACGACCAGTTTTCACCAACTTTTTTCCTCCCCGGGTAGCCCCCTAGGGTGCGTTGGTGGTGTTTTGTCCTTGTTTTAGCCAACACATTTAGCCGTCACAACGTCTATCCATATTCTGCGACGATTTGTAGTGCCACAAAAAATGTTTGGCAAGTTGGGAAAGATTAAAAAATATGGTGCGATGGGCCTGAAAACGAAGTTTTGGGTTTACCTAATAATTACTAGATAATATTATAGTAATGAAATCAATTAAAACAATCTGTGCATGTTATCATTTTACTGAACTATGAGATGAAATGTTAATTATTATTGAATAAAGCATATGATCACACAGAACAATATAGCATTAAAAGTTCAGACATGGAACAAACATTTCCTACATTAGCAACGTCACTCCCAAGAGTATCACACATCATGAGTAGTAGTGTTCAAGCTTCGATATGAGATGCACCGGCATCATAAAACTACTCTTCATTAGATTTTTTTGATTTTACGGATTTCCCAGACATGGGTTTGACAATAAGCATAATTTGATCACCTTTGTGGTAAATCATGGAGAGCACCATGTCTCCAACTTCCATTATGTACAATCCTTCCACCCATCCAATACGATTAGGCGTCCATCTTTTTCTAGAATTGAGTACATTCACCATATGTTAGTATTAGAATAGACAATAATTCTCATTTCACCATGTCGATCCATCTGATTAGGGAGAATACGACTGAGTCTCTTTTCTAATAACACTGTTGTTACATGGTATGATGGCCTATTTTAAATAACAAAGACTATATACTATGAATGCTGAAACAAATAAAATTATTACTAATAATTTCTTCTAAATGTTTGTCTTGGTTGGAGGATGCATGAGTAGCTTGTACGGTGCAGAACTTGGTTCATTTATGTATATTTGCACAAGTGAGTCAATAGCTTAGCAAAAGACGACATCCTGCACCTTTTTCCACGTACAAGTGGTTCCGGCTATGGGTTCCATGATATATACTATCTCTTGTGTTTTTTCCGACATATCATAGTAAGTTGAAAAGATATACAAAAACAAGATTGAGAGCATGTGCAACTATTCATATTTAAGACTATTAAGAACACGCAAGTAAACGCAAGTCTACGTAAGCAAGGTATGTATGTTTGAGAACACTTATAGGGATAAATGATTGGAACATTGTCCAAATCCACATCAATTTGGCGTCCATGTGTGCTAATATCGAAGTACAGTTTGATACCAACTTCGAATTTGTATACTTTGGCAAAATATCTCCAAATTAGTCAAGTGAAAAATGTTTTCCCTTTATAGTTTACAAGAAAACATGGGAAAGAAAGGCATGATTTGTTTTAAGCAAAGGCTTATAAGAGGTCTTTTGGAATGAAAAAATGCCCAACTTCTACAAAAATTATTTTCTTGTAAAGCACGGAATGAACTATGGAGAAATGGAAGAAATACAGTAGTTATGCTTACAAGTCTTAAATAACTACATGTACCAATTGTACATTAATTTACAATGGCTTATGCCAGCATGCTCACAAATTTAACAATAACTTTCTCTATTTACATACTTGCACAAAACAACAAGATGAATATGCAAGAGATAAATATGACAATTCAAGCATTAACAGAATTGTGCACTATGTGGCATAAATTTCAGAAAGTTGTAATGTTCTAATTTTAGCATTTGTTCTAATTTATACATGGATAGTTATTGTTACGATTTTTTAGAAAGCAGCGTGAATGATCTAAAATCTAATCAGTACTCCTTTATAATTCTGAAACAATCATCTAAACTAGTTGTATGTATGTTTACATATTACTTGCAATGTTAGTCAGTTCCATGCAGGCTGGCCATAAGATTGACAAAACAACCAATGTAAAATATATTTCGTAATGTGTTCAACGCCACAACGCCAACTGGAAGGCTTGTGAAGAAGTGCTTGACATGAATTACGTAGCCATTGTCTCACAAACCCCTGTTATCCAAACACTTTGGGCACAGTGAATCTAGACCATCGATTCAACACACATATAGCATTCACACATGATTTAAACCGAGATCGAAGATATGGAAGAAGTATTTACCTGCATTTTTCTCAATGTTTTGTCCCGCCTAGGGTTTCTTCAGGTTGTTGAGTTAGTCGACGCCAACGACAGCAGGTGTAGGCGGTGGCGATCTTCTTCGAAGATGAGAGGCGGTGAACGGGGCGGCAGTCCCGGACGGGAGTTTGTAGCGAGAGAGGTCACTATTAGGGAAAAACTTATAGGTAGCCGCTTACTAGTAGTGTGATATATTGACCCGCGCTACTGCTACTTACTAGTAGTGCGCTATATTGACCTGCGCTACTACTAAGTTGATAGTAACAGCGAGGGGTATAAACCCGCGCTACTACTAAGTACAACGTAAGTTAACAACCCTGAAGTCCTCATATCCTACCCCGGATCCCTCCTCTCTCCCATCACTCTCCCCCCTATCTCCATAGGCTCTACCATGGTGCTCCTGCCCAAGAACACCTCCTCCTCCATGGCACCCAACGAGGCCGCTGCCTCGCGTTGCTAGCGTCCAAGAGCTCGCCGGTCTTCCCCCAAGCCTCCATGCCACCACGACGGAGCACCTCACCACCGGCGACCAGCCCGATGCGCCCTCCATATCCTTACTTTCTTCCTTGTTTCTCTTTTCCCCCTCTCTCTCTTCCTCTGTTTTTACTCACCTCCCATGCCCATGCCAGCGCAGGTCATCAACATGGCCAACCAGGAGCTCTATGTGTTGGCCACGAAGAGGATCCTCACACCGTCGTCTTGCTCTGCCCTTGATCCGGTCCCTCTCCAACAACCGTCGTCGGATTTGGGCTGCCGCTACCCTGCCTCCGGTGACCTCTATCGTCGTTGGATCGAACCATTGACACCATTGACAACACGCACGGGATCGAGATTTTTTTTTGGTTTTTAAAATTAATAGTAGTAGCGCGGGTCACAGACATGCACTATAGATAGTTAGTAGTAGCACGTGTGACACCCGCATTACTACTAACACATGTACTAATAGCGAAGGATGCACTGCGCTACTATTAGCAGTTAGTCGTAACGTCCTAGTAGTAACGCGGGCATGCTGTTTAATCCCGCTACTACTACTCTTATTTCTAATAGTGGGATTTGGGGATTGGAATGGGGAGCAGAGATGGCTTAGCATGGAAGAGCAACACCATGCAATGTTAATGTGACTATACGTGAGTGTCTCTCCTGGGTGGGTTCACTTGACAGTGACAGAAAAACGAATTTAAAACAAATCATTTACAAAACAAATTGACGTCATGGAGCCGAACCAAGGACCTGACATACTTAAGGAATTGCACCTAACCAGGTTGATCATATATGAGTACACATGAACCAAGGTTTTGGGACCTCTTCCGTTTGTAGCCTCATACTACTATTACTTTAGAGTTTCATCCCATGGTCATGATCACCACCTGAAATTGGATGCCAATGCCGTTGCAACCTCGTGAGTTGCATGCCAATGGCATGGTCACCGCTTGAAATTGGATGCTAGCACCGTGGTGGCCACTTGAATTGCATGTAAAAATGGTGTGGTCACCGCCTGATCTGGATGCGAGTGCCATGGTGACCACCTAAATTGGATGCAAAATGGTGTGGTCACTGCTTGAAGTGGATGGATTGTAGTGCAAAAAAAAGTGGATTCCATGGAGAACTGCATAAAACATATACTACATAATAACTGATAACTAATAGTGTCATTACAATATTAGAAAAAGTAGTTGCATAAATAACAAGCATATTACGAGAATCTAACAGAACTATTTGAAATTAGTTCTCATCATCGTCGTTGTCATCCTCATCACCACTACCGTCCTCGTCGCTGCCCCCATCCTCCTCCTTGTCACCCCTGTCCTCCTCCTCGTAGTCGTCCTCCTCCTCCTCGCCATCGTCGACGTTGTCCTCGTCGATGTAGCGTGCGCTTCATTCAAAACATCTACTTTGATGAATGCCTAACGGACCACGTCTTCCGAACACGATGTGGTCATGAACAGCATGATGCATGCCGCCATGAAGGCTTCGTTGGGTGCGTTCAACGTCGCGGATAGTTTCCTCGGCGCGCACCATCGCGTTGAAAATATTGTACGCCACCTCCAGTTCTACTTCGGCCACGACGCGGCGGAGATCTTCTAATATCATACCAATGTGCTCGACCCCGCGCTGCATGTCGTCCACTTGGTGATAGGCTCTCTCCCGGAGCTCGACGAATCAAGCCAAGAGGAGGTCGCAATTGTGTTTACCTCCTCTACTTTACGGAGGACCTCCTCAACAAGCGCCTCAACTGTCTTGATGAGGTGTCGCTATTGTGGGACACATTCATGGTTGGCGTCCTCCATCTCATTGGACACAAACTTTCTCTTCCGCGAGGGGGAGCTGAGTTCCTGACCAGATACTGTGACTGGAACTCCAGCCGCCTCATATATAGACGAAAGGCGATTGCCGATTAAACAACCCATAATCCATCAATTCCTGTACCACTTTTTATCTTTTAACTTTTCTTCTTTACCCTATCTTTCTTGTTCCTCGTTCTTTGTTGTTCTTCTTGTTGTAGGGTATAGAACCTCGAGACCCTAGGGGCGACTAAGCCAAGCTAGGTCAGCCCATAGTCGTGCCCCTGACAGGGTCCTTCCCGAGTGTGTGGGGTTTCGGTATCCCCAAAAGACCTCGTCAGCGTGTCATGTGTATCGAGCTTATATCTGGCCATGGGCAACCCGGACCGGACGGCCCGGCCCGACCCGACCCGAAAATCTCGGGCCGGGCCAGGCCTAATCATGCAGTCGGTCCAGGCTAGGGCCTAGAAATTGAGCCAGACGGTCAGGCCGGGCCGGGCTCAGGCCTGTGAAAACCTGAATTTCAGCCTGGCCAGGCTGGGCTGATCAGACCGTGTCAAGCTTTTTCAGGTTCGGGCCCGAATTTTTAGCACCGGACTTTATTTGGCCTAGCCAGACATATGGCCAGGTATAATCACGCTCCTAGTGAGGCTCCTCCGGTGATGTGTCATGTGTATCAAGCTTGATGCCGAAGGTGCACAATGATATGTTCGTGTGCGAATAGACATAAGAAAAATGTCATTGTCTAGTTATTAACTTGTTACTGGTGTGAAGCCTAGAGTTCATAGAGGTAGTTCTTTTAGGAACACAATACACATGCAGATGCTTACACACACGCCCGCATCCCAAATACACCTTAGGACTAACAAAGTCGCAAAACATCTATTAGTTTATAGGCGCGCCATTAGCGCTGAAAGAATAGCGACAAAGAGAAAAAATAGATAGAACCTATGTATGTGATGAGATATTTGTGGTTTAGTGTATGAGTGGGAGGAGAGAGAGCAGAGGAGGACCATCCATGTGCGGTTGGAAGAAGAGAGAAGACAGGGCTCATGCATGTGATTAATCAAATGCATGTCCGAACTCTGACAAAACTCCACATATTTGTTTCTTAGATACTAGAATCTGTACTTCCAAACTGCTAATGAATATATGCATGTCTTGGTTAGATGACAAAAATGATTCAAATACTATAGCCCACACATATAATGAAGGTTTAAGAGCTCGCCTTGGAGATGGCCTAAGAAACCTAGCACGTAAAGTTTCTTTACAAGGACCTAGTCAATGAATTTTAGAGGTAGTTTCATGTATTAACCATCCAAGCTAGATTCAAGAAAACCCGCATCTGTTAGGTTATTCAAGGCGGCTGAAAAGAAATCATGAAAGAAAGGTGTATCCGTGGACCAATTATAATGCTATGTATTGTACTATTAGTAATGTGTTTTTGAAAAACACCCCTCATATTAATTAAGTAAACAAAAGGTTATTACAACCATTCATTACAGTATACGCCACGAAGGACGGGACAGAGTTAACAAATAACCCATCGAACCTACAGCAAAAAACTAAACTTAGCAATCTCATATGACACCTCATTAGCACGCTGAGTTATTTTCGAAAAACTCAAATTTTGGAACATCTTGACAATATTCAGAGCCTCTTTCTTCATATCAACAAGAGGAATGAGAGGGGACATGTCAATCTTCTCATTTGCAAGGAAGGAATATACCAAAGCACAATCAATTTTCAAAATAATAAAATGGTGAAGGATAATACCAATATAAAGTCCTGCTAGGCAAGCGGAGATCAACTTCACTGACATTAGAGCACTAACCAATAAAATCCCATGAATAAATGATAATTTCATCAGCTGAATTCCTAGCAACCATTCCCACACTAGCAACATTAATATTTTTTACAAAATTGGCGTCAACATTAATCTTGATATAGCTAGCAAGAGGCGGATTCTACACCACATGCTCTTTCTCCGGAACATCCGCAATAACACACTTCACCTTTTTCTTACCTTTGTTGCTAGAATGCAACTGAATAGTGTCGTGATTGGACGTGTAAGAGGACCAAAAATTGTCCACAAAATTTGTCAAGTTAGAGCAACTTCAATCGGATGACCCATTTCGTTCGTACATGTCTGTTTGGGTCATCGCGAATAAAAATGATTGCCCAAAGCATCGACCAATTCCCATTTAGCGCCCGGTTAGTGCCCGCTCGGACCCATTTTGTGATCAAATTTGGGTCACATTTGGGTCACGTGCGGATACAAAGCGGACGTTTTCGTTTCTTTTCATCCATCTATGTCCGCTGCATGTGTCGCGTGGCCCACCTGCCATCCACCTTTTTCTCCCACCCATAAAGCCACCGCGTGACCTATCTGCCATCCACCCACCCATCCCATCTCATCTCTCTCCCACCCATGCAGCCAGCCAGCTGCCGTTGGGCGCACTGCGTGATCCAAATAAAAAAAGGATAAATATGTCCGCTAGGCCGACCCAAACGGACAAAAGGCAACTTCCGTTTGGGTCGCAATGTTACAGTTGCTCTTGGTAATGGATTCTTTACCCTTTTCAAAAATTAAGTCATTTCTCATATGCCAAACTCATCAAAAAAGAATAAGATTTGATCCCGCTGCTGCAAACTCAATTGATCCAGCAAACTCAAAAGCCAGTCCGGTCTATGCATTTAAACAACTCTTCATCGGGAATATTCCATGAACAACTCTTGTACTGCTAGTATTAGTACGCGGGAGCATATTGTTTAGTGCCTCTTCGATTCGTAGGATTTTGAAAACGTAGGAATAGAAAAAGTATATGGTTGGAGTGACATGTCCATTTGAACCTTATATGATTAGCAAGGAGTGTTTGATGGCAAATAAAAAAAATTATAAAAATAGATTGGAGTGGATGTTAGATTTCCTATCAAATGTAGTACAAAAGATTTCATAGAGAAAAATCCTAAGGGATCTAATCCTATGAATCAATGGACCGATGTAGGAAAAATTCCTAAGGATCTCAATCCTCCAAAAATCCTATAGAATTTATTTGAATCAAAGAGCCCTTAACATATACAACTCACTCTCCGTTGTCGCCTACATAAATCCTCTGTGTTATCGATTATGTTGTTGAGTAATTTCAGTATATGGTACCAAGGGAGCCAGGACACATCACGATTGCACGAACAAGGCGCCAGGTATGTGATCCCTTCAGGATGCCCTCTGTACTCCATTCCACCGGTCCTCGAACTAGTAGTACAACAAAAACAACTTGAAACCAGTTCATCACCCAAACGGGACAAAAAATCTGGAGAAATTTGTGACGAAGACAGAAGCATTTCCTTTCGTTACAAGGTGAAGGAAAAGGACAAGCAAATGTCCCCCGCCCAGTACATTTAAAATTGTAGCTAACCTCATCATTGTCTCTATCGCCTTCGATCATGCAAACATGTACATTGTGAGTTTCTTGCAAGCTATGTGCACGCCACATTTGGAAATTGCCACTAACCCTCTCAGCACGCACCCCCTTTGGGTTATCGCCTGTGTCATGCAAATACTTACGAGTTTCCTACCCCCTCCATGGTGGACAATTTTCTTATGACGCTGGAAGGATTGTTGGATAACGACATACGCATACACTATGGATCCACTTCTCATGGACCATCGTTAGGGTTTCATGAGAAATGTCATTATTGTTCTCACAATCCAAAAAATACGACTACAACTTTTTCTCCAAGCATTTTCCACCCTCCTCTCGGCAGACAAGACAAACTCTCCCCTCCAGGCTTCGCTGATGAGCCCGTGGATTCACGTCCTCTACATGTCGCTCCGGCGTCCGGTGGCGGGGAGGGGAATCCGGATGCCTTCGCCCCTGCAAGTAATTTAGTATAGATTTTTTAGTCCTCGCTGATGTGGCGCTCGGGTGGATGGCGGCGCTTTTTCTTCGAGTTTGTCTTTCAAACTTTGTTCCTCTTCGAGTTCGTCCATCTGAACATAATGGAGCTTTGGCATACACTCGTGTCATCTTTTTTGGACGGTGAGGTTAGGGTTTTCCGTCGTTCATGCGTGACGATGAGATTTGCCATCAGTTGCTTTAGACCTATTTAAGGGTTCAGTAACAAAGAATGCTTTCTGGTTGTCATCGACAAGGTTAAGCCAGCTCCAACAGGGAAGCGACACGTCGGTGGCTCGTTTTGGCGGCGTTAGTGGCCGTTCGATAGTCTAGAAACCTTGATTTGATTTTTATTATGTTTTAGGTCTTTTATATTTTTTTATGAACTTTTATAATGGATTTGAATGTTTTTCGCAAAAAAAGGTTAGATTTTTTTGGAAAAGGAGGTTAAACCCCCGGCCTCTGCATCAATCAATGCATGCAGACATCTTTATCAATTATTCCACAAAGGTCAGACAAGAACATATATCAATCCACACGAAGCCACCACTTACACCTACAAATTCAATAATGTGGAGTGTTCTCACTCCCTACATCTAAAATCGGTGTCGTCGTCAATCCATCCACATAGCATATCAGGACCAACAGCCGGTACAGCCTACCTAAAGCGCATATCATATGCACACGTTTTAGAAGTCGCCCTCATCATCAGACCACTGACCCATCTTCAGGAGAGATATATGCATCATCCTTGCCAGTACGGACATCCATTGACGCCACCACGACGCCCAACGGTGCCACCGCCCTGCGCTCATCCACCCAAACGCAAAAACTCTAGAAGATTTGTCGTGTGTAGAACCTGCCAATCAGGCATGAAATGCCTTGCAAAGGCCCAACAAGGACTTGGTTTCATTTTGGAACAGACGAGTGGACGAGCAGAACCAACCTCTCGTGGATCGCCCAACGATCCAACGATGTGGAGTCGTCCATGTGATCCAACGGCACGGAGCTTGTGCGCAGCCTGCCCTCGGAATTCCTTCTAGATGACCATATGTTAGGGATGTCGCTTGGCTCTAGGGTATGATCGAACGACCGCAGTTCGACGCTAGGGTTTGGAGAGATGCTGCGGGATTTTGAGCCAGTCGGCGGGGTTATCTTAGGTTTGACCAACTTTCAAATGGCATTAACTAATAAAAAAATAAAAAATAGGAAACCTTCACGGTTCGTCGTTTTATAATACATAGTTACCATAAAAAATATATATTTGGTTTAGGGGCATTTTTACGAAAATATTTTTTGAGGTGAGCTACCATTTCCAAGTTTAAATGAGATGAACAAATTCAAAAGAAAAGAAAAATATGGAAGAACTGCGCACAAAGCCGTTGTATGTGACATGGTTATGACAAAAAATAATAACCTTGGTTTATGAACATTTTCATTAAACTCCTTCACACCACTCAGTCATCACGTACGAGATTGTATAGAGTTCGAGAAGAGAGTGATAGTGGGTTTAGGTTTACAAAAAATTAAACAAATCACCAAATCTTCATTTTAGTGTGAATAAGAAGGATTTGAACTTATTTTTCATTATTGTAATTTGTAACTGTTTTTATAATGATTACTATTAGAAATGGTCTGTTCACCCTAATTCCGGAGCTCATCACCATGCCATATTTCTCATGACTACGCGGATACATCGGATTGTTCATCTAACATGTGTAATGATTCAAAGGGTTAGTTCAAACTCAAATTAGGATCAACAACACACATAGGCTAACATGATCATTTATTCATTTGCAATAAAGGATTAGTTCACATGATATGTTTTATTCTTGGAGTGTATTTTTGTTTTATTTGTTGTTAGATCAGTGCAACATAGTCTAACATGATCATTGCAACTTAGGACCAACATAGGCTAACCTGATCATTTTGCTATAAAGGGTTAGTTCTGACATGTTTTAATCTTTGAGTGTATTTTTGTTTCATTTTTTGTTAGATCATTGCAATCTAGGCAAACATGATCATTGCAACATCACATCAGAGAGCAATGGATTTCAAATGTTGCTTATAATTCAAAGGTCAATCCAAATTCAAATTCAAACATCACATCACATTCAAACATCATATCAAATCACATCACCATGCATTAACTTTCATTATACATTAACGCCAGCCACAGAGGCTGACGATAGTTCACAAGTCTACTAGGCATTAACTAAAAACATTAAAACTAAAATGAAAACGAGGAGGAGGACGCCTGGGACAGCCGATGGGAACATCGTCTCACAAGCAGTGGCGACGTCGTCCGCCGATGGCTGCATCGCCGCTACCTGGGCTTCGGCACGATGCTCCTCCTCCTCTGCCTTGGCATCCTTCTCGCAAGGCTCCACCCACAGGTGCTGCTGTCGCCAGTACTCCAGGTAGACACACTCCTGCTCCGGCGTCGCCATCATCCAGATGGGTGGGGCGCCCACACAATCGTGCATTAGCCCCTTCCAGATGTACTCCTAGGGCTTGAGGACGGTCGGAGCTAGCTCGAGCTCGACGAGGCCAGCGGCGGCACGATGCAGTCACTGGCAGCGGAGAGCGCAATGGCCTCCGCCATCCGTGCTTGGTAAGCCTCCTCCTCCTCCTTGCGCTGCTCTTCCTCTTTGCTTTCATGGAGGGCGGTTGCTAGTGCCTCCTGGTATGCGGCCTCCGCCTCCTGGTCCTCATCGCGCACGACGAGGGGCGACGAGGTGCTAGCCCGCACGTCGCGGACGCCACGCCGGTGATGCTCCTTGTGCTCAAACGCAAACCAGACCTCCCAATCGGGAGAGTCCGCAGTGTAAGCCGGGTTGAGCCGTTGCTCAAGTGTGAGCTGTTGTCGTCGGCGCCTCACCTGCTCTACATGCATCCGCGTCGACCGTGGCACCGCCGGCACTAGGATCCTCTTCGGATCCAAGTGCGAGTCATGTGGCAGGATCACATCGGGGTAGAGGTGAGGGATGTGGTGCTCCGAGTGCCACCTCGCCTGGTGCACTGGGACGCTAATCCTATACTTATAATTATTACTATGTTATTGTTTGTTAATTCATCATTTCTCAATCAGCATACATACCAAAGATTACATAATGGGTAGCATGTCAAATCAGAAATTCTGTTTTTATCATTTACCTACTCGAGGGCGAGCAGGAAATAAACTTGGGGATGCTGATACGTCTTTGACATATCTATAATTTTTGATTGTTGCATGCTAAAATATTATCATTCTAGTATACTTTTTGCATATTTATTTACCAATTTATAATACTTTGGAGCACTAACCTCTTGACCCAGTGCCCACTACGAATTCATGTTTTCTACGTGTTTTTGCCTTTTCAGAGTTACAGTAACAAACGAAGTCCAATTGCCACAAAAAATTCTGACGATTTTTTCGGATCAATACAAGACCTAGAAGCTTCCGAGGAAGGCCGGAAGAGGCACCAAGGCCCCACCACATATCCCACTGTGCCACGAGGGGGCGTGGCTGGATATGTGGTGCCCTCCTAGAGTGTCTCCTGACATCATTCTCTTGCCTATAAATTCACATCTACCCTAAAAACACAAGAAGAGCTCCCGAAACACTTTTTCCACTACCGCAAGTCTTTGTTCTGATGGGAGGCCAGCTACACCTCCGTTCCGACACCCTTTCGGAGGGGAGATCGATCACGGAGGGCTTCTTTATCAACCTTGTTGCCCTCACCCCGATGCGTGAGTAGTTCACCAGAGACCTATGGGTCCGTAGGTAGTACCTAGATGGCAATCTCTCTCTCTCCTCTCTCGATCTTCAATACAATGTTCATCGCATCTTTGCCTTGATCTTTCTGATGAAATCCCTTTGTATGGTGTGTTTGTTGGGATCCGATGAATTGTGAGTTTATGTTCAGATTATTCATGAAAAGTAATTGAGTCAAATCTGATTACTATGATTCTTATTTCTATGATCATCATAGCTTTGTGATTCTCTTCGAACTATTGAGATAGTTTGGCCAACTAGATTAATATTTCTTCAGTGGGAGTGGTGCATTGTAGTAGGTTCAACCTGACGAGTTTCTATATCCCAGTGACAGAAGGGGACAAGTTATGTCTTTCTGTTGCTGCTACTGAGGATAAAACAATGGGGTTTCTTCATATTGATTTAGTTTACTTTGCCTACATCATGTCATTGTTCTCCAAGAATTACTTTGGTTTACTTAATACTCTAGATACATGCTGGATAGCGGTCGATGGGAAGAGTAACAGTAATTGGTGCAGGCAGGAGTCAGCCTTTTTTCTTATGGACATGATGCTTAACACATGATCATTGCCGTGAAAATCGCATAACTATTCTCTTTTCTATCAATTTCCCAACAGTAATTTGTTTACCCAGTGTATGCTTTGCTTATGAGAGATGCAACTAGAGAATTGTACGGCCTCGGGTCTATTCACTTACAAATTCATAAACGCTATCATTAACTTGATGTTATTGATTTCCTTTTATTTTATTTTTCACTTTACTATTATCTACAATTATCTACATAACTCACTTGCTTGCAAATAATGAGATCAAGGGATTGTCAACCCTCTTGTCGGCGTTGGGTGCAAGTTGTTTGTTCTTTTGTGTGCAACCACTGAAGACGGTCCAGGATTGGTATTCCTATTGGTTTGATAAACCTTGGTTTCATAACTAAGGGAAATACATACCCATTTTGTGTTGCGATTACCCATTCCTCTTCATGAAAAAAACCAACACAGATCACGAGTATCATGAAGGATTTCTTGCAAAGGTTGGTGGATTGGCCTACCTTATTCGGGCCCAGATCACAGTTTACGCAGATCACAGTTTACCCAGGTTCGAGCCACCTTGTGGTGTAAAACCCTACTCATGCTTTTGGTGGATTGGCCTCATGAGGAGGATGGGGACAAACAAGTAAAGTGGTTGAGTGACCTCGTGAGGTCTCTGGGTGAGGATCGATCGGTCTCCTTCTATGGTGGAGGCTAGTCCCTATTTATAGTGGCCACGGTCCTCTTCCCTTATCGCACAGGCAAGAAGGGATCCCACAATGACCAAATTTGAAAGGGTACAAGAGGTACATCGTATTCTGACTAAAGGTGGTATTTTCCTGCAAAGCTTCGGGGCGTGACGCGGGAGTGGGCTCGACAATGACATCCACCCTGTTGAGCCCATGGTCTTGGTCTCATTGCATTAGAATGGAAAGATTTGGGGGGCTTCCTCGTGAACCTGTGACTGCCCTTGTTCCCTTAGCACGAAAGAGGAAACTCTCCTCCTCTGCACCCGTTGGCGCCCTCTTGGTCTTGGTCGTCAAGGCTCACGTCATCGCAACCTCATGAGGCTGGGTACCAGCATAGAAAACTCCGCTCCTCATGAGGCAGCCTGGGGAGGCTGCTCCTCTAGGGGCCTTGGCGTTGTTCACCTCACGAGGTCGGTGCCCTTGTGAGGGTCTTGTCTTGGGGGGACTTGCTGCTATGTCGTACCTGGCCATGGAGGTTGGCCATATGCTGGACCATAGGAAGGCCGTTCTGGGTACCCCCGATCCTAGAACGCCAACAGTAGCCCCCGGGCCCAAGATGCGCTTGGGTTGTCTTCAGGGCGAAGCCCAGGAAAGGGAGGCCGAAGCGTCGCAGGCCCCAATCGCCTGTGGGCCAGGCTTGACGCGTGGCACACGACAGGGCGCGGACGCCTCCACTTCCCCATGTTGCCTTGGCAACTGCCCTGGCTAACAAAGGTTGGCGCGTGTTGTGGGGCCACCATTGCCCAAAATGCGAAGGGACGCCAGCCTCCGATCGACTATAAGTGGGCAAGGGGGTAGATCCCCCAGCCCGCCTTCATCTTCTTACTTCCTTACTACAAGCCGCTGCTTCCACAGCCATGGCGCTAGTGAGGAGGTTCTCTGCCGCCGAGAAGGGGAAGGCCCCCCTGGAGGGACCGGGCTCACTGTCACCAAAGAGGGGCCACGGACATCCTCGTAAGTACACCACGATGCCGACGGTGGTCCCTCGAGGGCGTGGGTGCACTCTTGTGAGGTCCGACGCTACCTCCGACGGTCGTGGGAAGGCTCCATTTTGTGTAGGCGGCTGCGGTAGCCATGGAAGCCATGGCAGAGGGGGGAAGCTTGCAGAGGCTGCCCGACCACTCCACCCGCGATCCCACTTGACTGACGCAGCCTAGGAGTTTGTGGTGTGGGCGAAGAGGCCGGCGATCACCTGGCTCCAGCTTCCGCGCTTCTTCACGGAGGCGCTGCCGGTCGAAGGGCCTGCATGCCTATGGCTCCAGGCCAACAGCTGTTGCAGCAAGGCCTTGTGGGTGGAGGTCAAAGTCACCCTGCAGGCTATGTGTTCCTGAACCGCGGGTGGCAGATGTTCGCTCGCGCTCGCGGCCTATAGGGGAGGTGTACCCTCCACTTCAAGTACGACGGGGCGGCAACGCTCTTCACCAAGATCTTCGGGGAAGACGGCAAGCACTTGGGGTGCTGGCCGAAGGGCGACGACAGTGAAAGCAACGACCTCGGTGAACTTTCCCTTGGTGACGGCTGCAGCACCTTCAGCAGCAGCGACGCCTCCTCCGGGGGAAGCCCGAGCGACGACGACTACGATGAGCCACCACGTCGCCGCTCCCGGACCACGAATGGTGGTGAGCCACTGCGGCATGATACCTCTCCAACTTATCTATAATTTATGAAGTATTCATGCCATGTTTACAATAATTCTATATAATTTTGGTATGATTTTATTAGAACTAACCCGGACTGACGCTGTTTTCAGCAGAACTACCATGGTGTCGTTTTTTGTGTAGAAATAAAAGTTCTCGGAAAGGGCTGAAAATTTAGTATGATTTTTTGTGGACCAAAAATAAACCTAGACCGGGAGTTCCGCCACCGCGCACCACCAGAGGCCACGAAAAAACAATCTTGGCCCTCTCTGGCACCCTGCCGGAGGGGGTCACCATCACCGGAGGCCATCTTCATCGTCCCGGCAGGGCCATCAACACCATGGAGGCCAAGGACCAGAGGGAGAACCTCTCCCCACACAGGGGGTGAGGGAATCCTGTATTAGGGGGTCCTCGGATAGTCGACATGTTGTGTACGGGCCGGACTTTATGGACCACTCGCCGAACACATTATGATCTGAAGTCCCAGTTACGAGGTTGGAAGCTTCAAGGAGCATGGGTTGCGCTCCATGTTTGGTGTAGTAAATAGGCATGTTTATCTCTTCGGTATGTAACCGACCATGTGTAAACCTTGGGCCTCCTCGGCATCTATATACGCCGGAGGGTTTTAGGGTATAGAGAAAGGACAACTCATCTAGGGTTAGACATATGATCTCGAGGTAGATCAAATTTGTAACCCCTTACACCATCAATAAAATCAAGCAGGACGTAGGGTACTACCTCCATAGGAGGGCCCAAACTTGGGTAAACTCGTGTCCCCTTCGTCTCCTGTTACCGTCGATCCTAGTCTCAAAGTTTGGGACCCCTACCCGAGATCCGCCGGTCTTGACACCAACATTGGTGCTTTCATTGAGAGTTCCTCTGTGAGAGAGATGGGATCGACGCATCGCCTTACATCAACGAAGAGGTACGTAACATGGACGTTTTTGTCCCCGGGCAGATCTTCGTCTTCGGCATCGTTGTGCTACATGCTGGTTCCACCGTTCATCTAGGATGCGTTGAGAGCCTCACCCCCAATCAGGATGTCATATTTGGAAACCTAGAGTTTTCTGTTGACTCTCGAGGAGACTTGTCACTAAGCGGGTTCACGGCTTCGCCCGTAACCCCCAAGAACTCTCAGGCCTTAACCTCGAGCCCCTCTGTCGAACATGCTAATGGGGTCACCCATGGCGGCAGTCCGATTTCTAACCCCGGCCTGGCCATCAAGCCATATGACCGGACCTATGTTACTACCAAACACTCCCCAGGGGTGGGCTTCATGGGGGTCGACTCCACGCGGTCTGGCCCGGTTACAGTTCGGGCAGGGACGGATTTTTTGACCCACCCACCACCCACTTGATAGCCACCAACAAAGACTTAACTAACATGCTAGACTATGTCTCCGAGGAGGCAGAATACATGGACGAAGAGGACCGTGCTCCCACCCCTGTTAACACTGGGAGTTGAACCGCCACTTCTACGTACGATGTTTACATGGTGGATACTCCTGCCACCAACAGCGACAACACGCCTCACAACGACGGTGACAAATCGGGCGACGCGCCATCAAGACGGCGGAAATCGCATAAGCGGTCCAAAAGCAAAAAGGGAAGACGGACTATTATCAACAGTACGGATGGTAACGCCCTTGCCGATCATGATCATCCTGATGTACCCAAACACCCATTCGAGGGTCCCGATGAGCCCGCAGACCAAAATGACCCCGATACCGTCAGGGACCCCGAGGGTGACAATTACCATCCCCTCGTCGAATCGTCAACTGTCCGGATGCCGAGGCTATTGCCTCTTTCTGGCACAATATTCGGGACGAATGGCTGGCTCGCCAGCTAGGTCAGGACAAACCTTGGACTATATCTACCCTTAGCTCCCTCATGACCCGCTTTTGCGCGGGAGAAGATAACTGGCTGGCAAGACGCGGCCACAATTCTGAAGATCTTGTGGCACCTGAAGCCCGGGATGGCAACTCAAAGCTAAAGCGCAATAAGAACAAATGCCGGCACAATGGTAAAGACGCCGATGACATGGCGGTCAACACCATATTCCGCAACTCTCACCCCGGGCAACGGAAGAAGCCCCCTAAAGGCAATCATGACGGACCCACCCAGATCGAGAAGATCATGGACAGGACTTGCCAAATCCATGGAACTCCGGAGAAGCCAGCTAATCACACACACCACAACGGTTGGGTGTTTAAACAGACCGGAAAAATACAACCCGAAGACCAGGGCAAGAGCTTGCGCAGCGAGGACGAACAAGACCCTCGGGGTCCAATAGGTGGCAGCCATAAGAAATTCCCTCACGAAGTGAAATCGGTGAATATGATATACGCCTCCCACATACCTAAGAAAGAGAGGAAGCAGGCCCTCCGGGAGGTCTATGTTGTGGAGCCCGTAGCTCCGAAGTATAACCCATGGTCAGCATATCTGATCACCTTTGACCAGCGCGACCATCCGACCAGTATCCGTCATGGGGGCTTGGCTGCCCTCATTCTAGATCCCATTAAAGATGGGTATCACCTCACTAAAGTCCTAATAGATGGAGGAAGTAGCCTCAATCTGATTTACTCAGACATGGTGAAAAAGATGGGTATAGATCCATCAAGGATCAAACCCAGCAGCACTACCTTCAAGGGAGTGATCCCAGGCATTGAGGCCCTATGTATGGGCTCTGTAACCTTGGAGGTTGTGTTCGGCTCGCCTGATAACTTCGGCAGCGAGGATTTGGTCTTCGACATTGTGCCCTTTCGCGGCGGCTATCACGCACTGCTCAGCCGGACATCGTTTGCTCGGTTCAACGCAATCCCGCATTACGCATACCTCAAGCTCAAGATGTCGGACCCCAAGGAGGGCATTACTATAAATGGCAATAGTGAGTGGTTCCTTAGAACAGAGGAACATGCATTAGCATTGGCGGCTGAATTCAGCTACACAAATGACCGACAAGCTTCGGCATTCGCCGTAAAGGCACCAAAGGCCAGGAAGCGAGTTCGGATTCAGACCGAACACTCCGACCCTCAATAGGGACTCGCCCCCCACCGCACAACTTCCGGACCGGCAAAGTATGTGCCGCAGAGGCACAACTTCGCACTTAAGATTCGATGGGTAGCGGTGGGGAACTTACTATAGGCATCCGGTTATTCCTAATTGTTGCCATCAACACATCTTCGGACAAACTGCAAGCGCCCCTAAAAGAGCCTGCCCATGGCGTAAAGCTCACCTTTACACACAACGGCCTTTCAAGATTTTGTTCACAAAATCCGCCCGCATCAACACCCATCAAGGTACATCGAAAGCACACAACTAGCAACAAGGCATATCGGAGGCGGCTGATCACCAATCAAAGACCCTTGGTACAACAGCTCCTGCGGGACTTTTATTCTTGTCACATACTTGTAAAGATCTGCTTCGGCAATCTGAGTTATAAGAGTTGTTGAGGAAACACAAAATTGCTTGGCACACGTATGCCTTATTTGTCCTATTTTCGGCATATAATTTTTCCCTCCCTCTTCTCGTGAACCTGTTCAGTATGACTCAAGGTCACCGGCTAATCGATCGGGGCTCGATTTCAAACACAAATCGCCTTAACCATTGTTCATTCGGTGTCTTGGCATTCACTTTATATGCATCGGTTTCTGAACTATGTCTTTGGTCATTAAGTTGGGTTGCCCAGCTCCTGTGCTTGCCCCTTTATGTTCCGATCATTCGGCTAAAAAGGCAAAGGGAGCACCCCTGCGATTGTGCTTCCGTATAGTCCGATCAAGCACCTCAGGGGAGAAAGCCGAAAACGGACTGTCATAGTATGCGCGACCTGATCTGTGAACCCCAAGTTAGAAGTATTACACTTCACCTTCGTAAGTGGTTATTCCATGTTATATGAGGAATTTCCCCTTTGAGCAAGCACTATGATGTCGGCTTCGGCCTCGGCTCGTCCGAACATCGCAAAAAACCCGGTGGCTAATCGTACGCTTCCCGCAGTCCTTTTCGCGCCCCTTCAGTTAAGTGAAAGAAATAAAGCATAATAGTCTGATTGCCTAGGTTGCCGCAATGAATCACCTTCAGGTTCCTACAATTTGGCTAAGGAATGTAGTGCATTCGCATAGACACCTCATGTAGTATCTATGTGGGGGTTGAAGCCGACGACTCACATCTTTCAGTATCAAACAACCATACAGGAGTTATAAAGGAAGGCAAAAACAACATAAGTGCAGATACTAATATCATTAAAAATTATAAACAAGTCTTCAGACACATTACAATGTCATTCAAATATTTTTTTCGCCCGAACACTGCGATGCTATCACCCGCGCACTCTCCATTACTCCATCGAAGTAGAGCTCGGGACGTCGGTGGTCCTTTCCGGGCGGCGGTGGATCAATGGCGACCTTCATCAGATTGAGCCCCGGCTAGTGCAATTTTGCCTTGGCAAGGGCCATCCGGACTCCTTCGTTGCAGGAGGAACGCTTGATGGCGTCGAGGCAGGGTGTCGCATCAATCAGTCGTTGCACCTGGGCAAAGTAGCTGCGTGGGAGTGGCTCGCCAGGCCACAGATGGATGCATAGGTCCTTTATGGCCAGCTCCGCCATCCGGTGCATCTCCATCAGCTGCTTAAGCTGCTCCACCAGAAGAGGAGGACGCTCGGGGGCTCCAAACTGCGCCTATAATATCCGAGCTTCGTCTTCCTCTCCCCGCATGGCAAGAAACTGATTGGCGTCCGCGACGCTCTTCTGGAGATCGGAGGCCGCGTCTGAGGATCGCCACATCCGGGTCAGCAATTCGAATTTGCTATTCCCGAATATGCACTTTAGGGAGTACGGCTTACCATCGGCTATCTCCTTAGCCTGCCGAATTTGTTCCTCGAAGAACCGTCTGTCCATCCGCTCCTTCTCGAGATCGAACCTCAGGGAGGACAGTTCGGCCGAGACCGCCTTGTTCTTCTGCTCCAAGGACTCGCACTTATCGCTAGCGTCCTTGAGCTCGTCCTGTATCTCTACCACACGAGCCTGCTGTTTATCACTGGTGGCTCGTAGGGCGGAGAGAGCGGTGGCCGCCTCTTTGGCCGCGGCCTTCTCCACGGCCGCTTCATCTTTGGCATGTTGAAGATCAGCCTTGAGATTTTCGATCTCTTTCGATGAGGCTGCAACACGATTAAAACCTTATATAAATGAAATCTGCATTGACATAATTTGGGGGAATAGTAAAATTCAAATCGAACTTACCCTGTGCCTCGTCGAACCTCTTGTTGAGGGCTTCCACCTCATCCTCGGTGCGCTCGAGCTTCTGATTTAGCTCGTCTAGTTCGGCACCATTTTTGGTCGCCGCCGATGACGAGGGCTATACCTCACATAATGCATACATTACATCGACACTTCCTTCCCAAACTATAGATTTGACCCCTATGCGAGTTTGTTCAAACACATCTAGGGCCCGGGGGCTGCCATGTATACAATACGACTAAATGAAATCTCAGCAAAAACGATGGGCAACTTACTTGAAAGCCTGCAAGGAGACCTTTGAAGGCCTCCTTCAGTCCGTTGTCAACGGACTGGCCGCTTTGTAATACTGCACCCATAAGGGTGTGGTCGTCCTCGGGGTTGGAGGCACTTGTTAGAGCCTCCCCCATGGCCGACCACTCGTTGGTCGGCGGTACCGGGGATGACCGGATTTCCTCGACTGTCCTCCTCCTTGACTGTCTAGCTCTTCATGGATTTGAAGAAAGCTTTCCACAGCTTCTCCCGCATAGTGCAGAAGAGTTTCCGGACCGTGGGCTCGGCATCGATTTCCCGAGCCCACAGGGGAGTGTCTCGGTGCTGGCAGGGGAGGATGCGTCTTCGGAGCATTACCTGAACCACATTGGCCAGCTTAACGCCATTCTCGACCAAGGATCGGATCCGCTTTTGCAGGTCGGCGACCTCCTTGCTTGACCCCCAAACGAGACCCTTTTCGATCCATGAAGCTAGTCTGGTTGGAGGACCAGATCTAAATACAGCGGAGGGGTGCAGACCTTTTTCCTGTGGTTCGGTGATGAAGAACCACTCCTTCTACCACCTCTTGATGGTGTCGATGTGGGTACCCGCCGGCCAGTCGATGCGCGTGAGTTTACCGATGCCAGCACAACCGTAGTCGGCAGGCTTACCACCAACACACTTTGGCTTGATGTTGAAAACCTGCAGCCAGAGCCCGAAGTGTGGCTCGATGTGCAGGAATGCCTTGTAGAGGAGGATGAAGGAAGAGAGGTGCATAATGGAGTTTGGCGGAAGATCGTGGAAGTCGAGGCCATAGAAGAACATTAGACCCCTCACGAAGAGGTGCAGCGGAAAGCTCAACCCCCTAATGAAGTGGGGGATGAACACCAGACACTCGCCTTGCTTGGGGTGGGGATTACTTGTCCCTTCTCTACCGCGCGATGAGGAATATCGATGGGGAGGTAGCCGGCCTTCTTATGGTCGACGATGTATTGGTTGGTGACCGTGAAAACTTCCACTGGCCATTGGAGCCCGCCACTACTGAGCTCGAAAGCGGAGATGGAAGAAACCTAGATCTGTGCTCTAGAAGCGCGGGGGAGTAGGAGGCGGATAAGTCGAATGGAGAGCGTGGAGGGCCTGTGGGGTTTTATTTCCCCTTTTATGAGGTTTGTTGATTCGGGTTCCCCCTACCACGTCGTGAATTCCTCCACTTCCTGAAACTCGCGAGTCATTGCGGGCGCGTGATTAAGTGTATTTCGCATAAAACGGGACACGATCAACATGTTGATAGATCATGTGGATGGAATGGCCTTGAATCGCGCATCGAGTGCCTATAACTAGCCTATCTGCCATGGTGGGTTGTGACCTTTCGTCAAAAAGGTCGTCAGGAAAACATTATCCTTCCCCCCTGACATTTGGCCTTCAAAGCCAACTTATCTCACCAGATTTGAACGTGCCACATGCGGAAAACTATTTGTCACCGGAGGCCAAACTATGGTTCAGCGGAAGGAACTCACCTTGCAAGCCGAAGACTCTGTTCGCAAAGCAATTGGAGCTGAAGACTCTTGGCGTTGGAGGCAAGTTCGGGGGCTACTAAGGGAGTCCTGTATTAGGGGGGCCTCGGATAGCCAACCTATTGTGTACGGGCTGGATTGTATGGACCACTCGCCGAACACATTATGATCTGAAGGCCCAGTTACCAGGTTGGAAGCTTCAAGGAGCGCGGCTTGTGCTCCAAGTTTGGTGTAGTAAATAGGCATGTTTATCTCTTCGGCATGTAACCGACCATGTGTAAATCCTAGGCCTCCTCGGCATCTATATAAGCCGGAGGGTTTTAGGGTATAGAGACATGACAGCTCATCTAGGGTTAGACATACGATCTCAAGGTAGATCAACTCTGTAACCCCTTACACCATTAATACAATCAAGCAGGACGTAGGGTATTACCTCTATAGGAGGGCCCGAACCTGGGTAAACTCGTGTCCCCTTCGTCTCCTATTATCGTCGATCCTAGTCTCACAGTTTGGGACCCCCTACCCGAGATCCGCCGGTCTTGACACCGACAGGGGTAGGCCATGGAGGAGGAAACACAAGGGGGATACCCTCTTCCCCGCTCTCCCGATGGTGCCGGAGTGCCACCGCGACAACCATCGCCATGGTGATCGTCTTCATCAACATCACCTTCTTCATCATCATCCTCATCTCCTTTTAGCGGTCCACTCTCCCACACCCCATTGTAATCCCCTACTTGAACATGGTACTTTATGCCACATATTATGATCCAATGATGTGTTGCCATCCTATGGTGTTTTGAGTAGATTTCTTTTGTCCTTGGGTTGATTAACGATCTAGATTAGTTTGAGTTGTATGTGTTGAAAATATGCCCTAGAGGCAATAATAAATTGGTTATTATCATATTTACTTGTTCATGATAATATTTTATTATCCATGCTATAATTGTATTGATCGGAAACTCGGGTACATGTGTGGATACATAGACAACACCATGTCCCTAGTATGCCTCTAATAGACTAGCACGTTGATCAAAGATGGATATGGTTTCCTAGTCATGGACATGAGATGTCATTTGATAACGGGATCATGTCATTTGGAGAATTATGTGATGGACAAGACCCAAACTACAAACGTAGCATATGATCGTGTCAGTTTATTGCTATTGTTTTCTGCATGTCAAGTATTTGTTCCTCTGACCATGAGATCATGCAACTCACTGACACCGGAGGAGTACCTTGTGTGTATCAAACGTCACAACGTAACTGGGTGACTATAAAGGTGCTCTACAGGTATCTCCGAGGGTGTCTGATGGGTTGGCATGGATCAAGACTGGGATTTGTTACTTCGCGTGACGGAGTGGTATCTGAGGGCCCACTCGGTAATACAACATCACAATAAGCCTTGCAAGCAATGTGACTAAGTGTTAGTCATGGGATCTTGTATTACGGAATGAGTAAAGAGACTTGCCGGTAACGAGGTTGAACTCGGTATGGAGATACCGATGATCAAATCTCGGGCCAGTAACATACCGAAGAACAAAGGGAACATCATATGCGATTAACTGAATCCTTGACATAGAGGTTCGACCGATAAAGATCTCCGTAGAATATGTAGGAACCAATATGGGCATCTAGGTCCCGCTATTGGTTATTGACCGTAGAGGTGTCTCGTTCATGTCTACATAGTTCTCGAACCCACAGGGTCTGCACACTTAAGGTTCGGTGACGTTTCGGTAGTATAGAGTTATGTATGGTGGTGAATGAAGATTGTTCGGAGTCCTGGATGAGATTCCGGACATCACGAGGAGCTCCGGAATGGTCCGGAGGTAAATATTGATATATAGGAAGTCCTGTTTTGGGCGCCAGAAAAGTTTCGGGCTCATCGGTAGTGTACCGGGAGTGCCGGTAGTGTACCGGGGGACCATCGGGAGAGGTATTTCGACCCAAGAGGCTACATGGGCTGTGGGAGGAGGTAAACCATCCCCTTGTGAGCTGTCCGAAGCCTCCTCTAAGGGACCATGCAGCTGGAGTGGTTTGAGAAGGAAAAAATCCAAAGGTGGAAAGGTGGAAAGAGTTTCCAAATGGAAAGGAGGAATCCTACTTCTAGTAGGATTGGAGTAGGACTCCTACACCTCCAATTTCGACCAAACCTTGAGGGTTTGAGGCTGCCTCCTCCCCTCCCTCCCTCCTATATGTACTAGAGGATTTATAGGAAAAAGCTAACCCTAATAGCCACGTGCTACCTCTCCTCTAGATCGCAGTTTCTCCTCTAGATCGGTTTTTAGCGGTGCTTAGGTGAAGCCCTGCTGAATAGCTCCACCACCATCGCCGCAACGCCATCGCGCTGCCAGAGAACTCATCTACCTATCTACTCCCGCTTGCTGGATCAAGAAGGTGGAGATCGTCATCGAGCTGTACGTGTGCTGAACGCGGAGGTGTCGTCCGTTCGGTGCTAGATTGAAAGGACCGTGATCAAGATCGCGAGACGGATTTTGATGAGATCGCGGGACGGATCGTGATGAGTTCGCGGGACGGATCGTGATTGGATCGCGGGACGGATCGTGATGAGATCGTGGGATGCTCAACAATTTGGATCGCGAAGACGTTCGACTACACCAACAGCGTTTCTTAATGCTTCCCGCTTAGTGATCTACAAGGGTATGTAGCTCCACTCCCCCTCTTGTAGATGCTCATCACTATGGATAGATCTTGCATGTGCGTAGGAAAATTTTTGTTTCCCATGCAACGTTCCCCAACAGTATGCTTATTATGGTGTTGTCCTATGGTTCCTTCCATGCCGCACACACATGAAGCATTCCCGATGTAGGGTGTTGCAATACGTTCATGATTCGCTTATAGTGGGTTGCTTGAGTGACAGAAGCATAAACCCGAGTAAGGGGGTTGTTGCGTATGGGATAAAGGGGATTTGTTGCTTTAATGCTATGGTTTGGTTTTACCTTAATGATCTTTAGTAGCTGCGGATGCTTGCTAGAGTACCAATCATAAGTGAATATGATCCAAGTAGAGAAAGTTCGTTAGCTTATGCCTCTCCCTCAAATAAAATTGCAATAATGATTTCTGATCTTCTTAACAATTGCCTAGGCTAATTCTGCACATCATCCCATCATTATTCCATACTCGCTATTTATAATATATTGTAATATTATGATAACAGCACATATTTATATATTTTAGTTCTTCGTTATCATGCAAACCTATCCTCTTCATACCCACGACATAGTTTTATTTCTCGTTTCTAGATGGAAGCAAACGTTTGGAGTACGTAGAGTCGTATCGGTGGCAGATAGGACTTGAGAGAATATTGATCTCACCTTTAGATCCTTGTGGGTTGGACACTCCATACTTATCACTTCCACCTTTGGAAATTGATGCGATGATTCCTTGCACTTGGGGATTATCAAGCTCTTTTTTGGCGCTGTTGCCGAGGAGCAATAGCGTGGGGTTGATATTCTCGTGTACGCTTGTTTGCTGTCTTCACTAAATAGATTTTGTTTTCCCTTTTTACTTTATGTATTTGTGGCTGAAACAAACAAGAATAATAATTAAAAATACAAAAAGAGTTACTTGCCCCTTTTGCCTATGAAGTTTTTCAAAAAGAGAAGTGATTGGAAGGTTGTGCATTGGAGAAGTGAGGGTCGACCTTGAACACTTCTGTTCATGCTCATGGAAACGATGTAGAATTTTTCATGAAAGCTTCTAAAAAATAATTATCACCTTGTATATATCCATTGTATTATAAAAATAATGTGCCAAAATTTGCTTTTAGGATGATTAGATTGCATGTTTGGTGTCTGCAGTGCAAAAACAGAAACTTTGTCTGTAGTGCGTGAATTTACATTTTTTACTGGAATGTCAAAAGTTTTTCTGAAATTTTTACAAAGTACTTCCATGAAATTGTTTTTTATTTGTCCTAAATTTTCAGAATTGTTTGAGTTACATAAGTATACGAAGTGTCCAGATTACTACAGACTGTCCGGTTTTTGACAGATTCTGTTTTCTATGAATTGTTTTCTTATTTTGATGAATCTATGGCTTGTATCGGGGGGTATGAACCATGGTGAAGTTGGAGTGCAGTATATATAATGCTAATATGAATTTGTAATGAGTTCAAAACAATACTTAAAGTAGTAATTTACTTTATTATACTAACGGATCTCACGAGGGTTTTGTTAAGTTTTGTGTGAATGAAGTGTTCACAGATGGAGGAGGTATCAATATAAGAAGAATACGGAGATACAAGAGTTCAAGGTTTGGGATTCCCAAGTCAGCCCAAGTAAATATTTCAAGGAGACTCAAGCACCTAAGCTTGGGGATGCCCCGGAAGGCATCCCATCTTTATTCTTCAACAATTATCGGTATACCTTGGTTTTTGTTTTGTTCACATGATACGTGTCTAATGTTTGTCTTTTCCTTTATGCTCCCTTCTAGTATGAGTTAGTCCTTCATTGATTTGTATATAGATTCATGCGCTTCACTTAAATCTTTTGAATATGGCTTTGTAGAATGCTTCACGCGTTTCACTTAAATCTTTTGAGTATGGCTTTATAGAATGCTTCGTGTGCTTCACTTATATATTTTGAGCTTGGATATTGGTTAATATATATTAATTGTAGAATTCTCTATGAACTTCACTTATATATTTTATAGTATGAATATAATGATCATCGGAATTTGGCTTGGAAGAGTATCATTGAAATATCATGCCTAGCTAAAAGGCATTAAAGAAAAGCGCTTGTTGGGAGACAACCCAACACTTTTACTTTCTGTTTTGATGTGTTCACATTATTAAGATACTGTAGTAATCATGTTTTGTGCCTTTTATTTAAATATAAAGTGCCAAGTAAAGCCTTTGGGATAGTGTGGATACTTGCTTGTTTGATTCTATGCAAAACTAGAAAGTTTTGCGTCCGGTATTTGAATTATCTGATTTTAGTGGTATATGTCCTAATGTTTAAGAATTGTTAGAGTCAGGTAAGTATGGTGATCATTCAGATCTTTACAGACTGTTCTGTTTTTGACAGATTCTGTTTTGCATGTATAGTTTGCTTGTTTCAAGTGTTCCTATAGCTTATATTGAGTAATATAAATTGTGGGAATGATGTAATACATTAGGTATCATGTGGGAATAATTATGAATCTTGTCTTGACAGTACCTAAGTGAATGATCTATCTTTATTACACTAACCCTTCTCACAAAGTTCCATTAAGTTGTGTGTGATTGAAGTTTTCAAGTTTTGGGTGAGACACCGATATGAGGAGAATACGGAGTGACAAGAACCTAAGCTTGGGGATGCCCAAGGCACCCCCAATGTAATATTCAAGGAAGACTCAAGCGTCTAAGCTTGGGGATGCCCCGGAAGGCGCCCCTCTTTCGTCTCAACACTACCGGTATATCTTACTTGGAGCTATATTTTTTTCGTCACACAATATGAGTTTTGCTTGGAGCATCATTTTAGTTTGTTGTTCTATGTTAGGTGTTATTTATAATCTTGTTTTTAAATAAAAATTTCCAAGAATTGCCTTTAGGATGCTTGAATTGCATGTTTGATGTGTGCTGTGTAAAAACAGAAACTTTTGCTATAGTGTTTGAATTTTCATATTTTACTGGAACATGGAAATAATCCTATCACTATACTGGTATTGTGTTTTGCCAAAACTGAAAGTGTCAAAGAATAACACTAAACTACATACATTCAGAGATCGACAGAGTTGCACTAAATGGAGTTGCATCTGAGATAAATAGAGTTGAACTAAACAAAGTTGCATTCATGGGAGTAAATTGTTGAAAGCAACCACATTTGTGACAAGCTAGCGTATGATCCAACACTCGAGGTTATTAGCTAACAAAATAATCCTATCACTAAACTGGTAGTTGTCTTCTGCCAAAACTGAAAGTGTCAAAAAATAAAACTAAACTACATACATTCAGAGATCGACAGAGTTGCACTAAATAGAGTTGCATTTGAGATAAACAGAGTTGAACTAAACAAAGTTGCATTCATGGGAGTAAATTGTTGAAAACCACCACATTTGTGGCAAGGGTACTCCAAAACCACCGATGTTGTCGAAAATTACAGATAACCACCACTTTCGGGACAAGTGAGTAACAAAAACCACTAAACGAGTTGAGACCCGCGTCTAACAGGAAAACTAATAGGGCTGGCCCACATGTCGGAGCCACGTGGCCAGTGCTAATGGTCGTGCCCAAACGGTCATCACCGCCCGTCTTCTTAACCCCCCCCCCCCAAGAATCGGTCGTTGGCTTTTCCATTTCCCGCATTCTCCCACCCCCCCCCCCTTTCCTGTTCTTGGCGGCAATGTCGGCTACTAGCGATGGCGACATGGTTCCAGATCCGATGACGGCCATGGGCTAAACCTTCTTGCCCTGTAGTATAGGTCATCGTCATAGGAGGAGGACCGACCCACCTCAGCGTTCCACATGTAGAGCGCTGGTGTTGAATCGACGGCGGCAATGGTGGCTGGTGCTGAGGCGGCGGTGAGAACACAATTATTTGTCATCGAGCATAGCACCTATGTGAGAACACAATAATATCATTATCCAGTAACACAATTAAATCCAGCACAAATGTGGCACAAATAACTGAAACACAGATAAAGATAACTGCATCAAACATAAATCTGGCACAATAATAGCATTATCGAGCAACACAATTAAATCCAGCACAAATTCAGTACATAGCAAATAGTACTACAACAACATTAATAGTGCCACACATAGCAGCTAGTACTACAACAACATTGAATCATTTAGCAACTATTTCCTTGATCTTCCAGGTCTTCCCCTTGCTGGCCTCCTTCTCTTTGAACAGGTCACCTATGGTGTACTCTAGGTTCCTTTTCTCTTGCTTCAACTTCTCCCTATGCTCCAACAAATTGTCCCTCTCCTTCTTGATCTGGTCCATCTGCTGCAGCAGCTTCGCCTTCTCTACCTTCTCTTGCTCTCTCTTTCTCTGCTTTGGCCCTTAGCACCTGATGGATGTTAGTGTCTGCTTTGTCGGCCAAGTTCTTCTTCTCAAGCTCCTCCTTGAGGTCACTAAGAGCTATCTGTGCATTGCATAACTGGGCAATTGCATCCTCCTTGTCAGCCACCATTTTAGCAAAGTCACCTTTAAAGAACCTCAGTCATTTTCCATCTTCCTCTTATCTTACACTGCCTTGAAGACTTCTTCGGCATTAACTACATTCTGTCTCAACCTGTCAGTCAACTCCTTGTCATACATATCCCAGATAGAAGCTAAAGCTTCCTTCAATGGGATTGGCCACTCAGAGTCAATCGATTGCACATACTTGCACTTGGGTCCATCCAATTAATGTGTGCAAAAAAGAAATAACATTAGGACCAATGCAGAAATCATTTAGTGAAAACAATGCAACTACTGAACCTATTGAAAAAAATGCCTGCACTTCTTACTTATGTACAGATAAGCAATAATGTACACTTTGACAACTAATTGCACTACTAGCTTACCTTTTTTGCACACCCTAGAAACCTCCTGCCGCTATCAGTGGATTGAAATGCCACGAACTCCTCATAGGGGGCTCGATGCTCACAATGCGTAGGATGATTCAGAGCCAGGCCGCTCCATTCCCTACACTCCATGGTCGGAGGTGCCTAAAGATAATGAAAATGATTTCAATTTCTATTGGGAACAGAAATTCCCCTTTCTACCTAGAACCCTAACACTAGATGAACATGAGCAGAAACTAACCTGGGTCACACAGTCATCGTTAGACGACGAGGAGTCAGAACCATCAGACCAAGAAACCATGGTGGCGATGGTGGTGGTGGACGGCGACGATGGTGGCGGTAGGTGCGGTGCGAGGGGAAAAGAAACAGAGAAGGGAGGCGAATGCGAGCAGCACGCGTGGAGAAGAAGAAGCAGAGAAACGTTTGCTCTGTGCGAGAAAGAAACAGAGGAATTGCTCGAGAGGAAGAAGCACGAGAAGATGGGGAAAGAAACAAAGGAATTGCTCGAGGGCTACTCTATGCCTTTGTCTGTCGGATGGAGAAGGCGAAGTTATATTGATGATTTGCCTCATTGTATTTTGCAGTTTGAATATTTGCAACAACTCATTTCACTAACATGTGGTGGTCATGTGCGAATAATGCAATTTCATATGTAAAGTGGGGTAGATTGTAAAAATCCCAAGAAGGACAGTGCAGTAGCCAATCAAGATGTAGAACTAGCGTCGTGCGGATCGCGCATGCCTGCCCCTACATCTGACAGGTGGTGTTTGGCGCTATGGTACGATCCGACGGCGACGTTTGACACTAGGGTTTGGAGGGGTTATGAGCCAGTCAACGGGGTTATTAGGGTTTGACCAGATTTCAAATGACCATAACTACGCAAAAATATGAAAAAAAACATAGTTCATCCGTTTATGAGACCTAGTTACCATAAAAAAATATAAACTCGGTATAGGGACTTTTTTTGAAAAAACATTTATTGAAGTGATCTATCGAAATCAAGTTCAAATGTTTTTAAAAAATTCAAAACAAATCAAAATGTTAGAATTATTGCGCACATAGCCGTCATATGTGACAAGGTTATGATAAAAATATATAAACTTGGTGTAGGTCATTTTCATGAAAAAAGCTTCACACAAATGAGCTATCACGTATGGAGATGTTCAGAGTTCGTAGAATAGGGAGAGAGGGTTTAGGATTTGAAAAAAATCAAAAAAAATCAAAAAAGCTTCATTTTGGAGTGAATAAGAAGGATTTGAACTTACTTTTTCATTCTCATATCTAAAACGTGTTATTTGACGGTTTTGAATTAAAATTATATTGTTTTCAAGAAAATGTAGTAATATGAATATTAATCAATAAATAGTGAGACTTCGTTTTTACCCTATATATATGCAACAAGTGTTAATAAAAAAATATGCCTCATTTAGACAAGTTCAAAAAAAACTTGATTACAAATAGGGTTGTTTACCCTAGCTTTTGAGCTCATTTCTAGCGCATTTCTCATTCGAACTGTTCACCTACGAATATTGGACTACAAATGCTCGATCAAATACATCGCACAGAGCAATGGACCTCCAAAGTTGGTTCAACTTCAACTTTGGCTCGAATTCAAATTTTGGCTCAAATTCAAATATTGATTACAATTCAAATTTTGATGGAAATTTTAATTCTGACTCAAATAAGGTACCAAGGTACAAGCAACGTTATTACAATTGATAAGTTTTCACAGTAGCTCAAATTGACAACACAAACATCTTAATTCAAATCTTCGACTTGCTCCTTGTGTTCGCAGCTGGCTTCACCATCTTGCTCCTGGTTTCCCTAGTTGAGATGCTCTTTTCATTCAGACTCTTGTTCCTTTTGATCTTTACTTGGGGTTTTGGCCATGGAGGTGTTGATGGAGTAGTTCCACTCGTCGAGAACTTGACGATCATTTGGCAGTCATTTGTGGGTTCAATAATCTTTAAAGGCACAACTGGAACAATTACCCCCTCCTCTTCCTCTCTTATAGCTTCAAAACCATCAAAGGCCATGGTTTCAAAATCTTCGGTTTCTTCATCTCTGGGCCTTTTCTCCCTAGAGCTGGTAAATAAAATTATAAGACATAGGTAAAAAAAGAGAACAAATGCAAACAAAAGGGTAATTGCATTCTACAAATGCAAACACATACCAAGGTGCTGGTACTGCTTCATTTGCTGCTGCGTTCTCCACTGCATCTTCAATCTCCATTGTCGCTGCATTATCCACTACATTAGCTATTGTCCATCTTTCCTCCTCTCCAAATGATGCATCCACTGGATTGGTACAAAGCCTAGCAATATGCCCCAGAACTCCACATTTTTTGCAAGCATACGTCTTTGGTAGATGACCCTCCTCACCTGCTCTAATCCTGTTTTTCCTTGGTCTTCCTGGTGGTCTAGTCAATACAGGAGCGTGGAGTTTGAACCCTGGATCTACTATGTTCCATTGATATTTTCCCAAGAGTGCAGGGACATTGTCAGCATAAGCATTCATAAATTTGGCAACATAGAAATACTCAGAGCAATATTGATCAACTTCACCATCTGCACCCCTGATAACAGTCATCGGATGTAGGGCATGTATGCATGGCTTCCCACGGATCTACCATTTCCTACAAGTACATTATCTACTAGTTAGGTTCACAGGATACCTCCATGTCCTATTTTTATTGTCAGTATAGGTAACTTCTCCCTCATATGTACCAGATCAAATACATTTCATCTTCAGTCCTCTTGCCTTCAAGTGCAATGCCTTAATCAGTGATGGGAGCATTTGATGACCAACATATTGTGTTTCTGCAATTCTTTTGCAAACAGCCATCTTTATCATGATCATATGCCACATCTTGTCAAATGCTTGCCACAAAAAGACCCTTTCACTGACTTGAAGTTTGCATTGAAGCATTCTGCAAGGTTATTGGTCACATAATCTACTTTGCATATTTCATTGAATTTGCTTCTTGACCACACCTTGCCATGATGTGCATCCATGTACTCCTTCACAAGAGGATTTTGAGCATACAACACTCTCAAATGGTGTTCATGCTTCCTTTTGCTGCATGTGTATGACGTTGTCCATAAGTTCTCATCATAAACTTTACCTTTGAAATTCTGCGCTAGGTGTCACATACATTCCCTATGCTCCACTCCAGGGAATACAATTTCTATTGCACTCTATAAACCCTTGCAAGCATCTATGTGTATAGCTAAACCTGGGGGTGTGCCTGTAATATTGCGCAACTGCTGCAGAAACCAGATCCAACTTTCCTCAGACTCTGCCTCCACCACACCAAATGCAACTGGGAATAGCCAATTGTGTCCATCAACTGCAGAAGCTGCTACTAGCTGTCCTCTCCATCTTCCAGTCAAATGTGTAGCATCTATGGCGAAATAGGGCCTGCAACCATCTAGAAACCCCTGCCAGCAAGCCTTGAAACAAACAAAAGCCCTTCTGAACTCAAATGACTTCCCTTTTATTTTGAATGGAACTCTATGCTTGTCAATCTCTACAACACTCCCTGGACTAGCCATCTCCACTTCAACTTTGATAGTGTAAAGAAGCTAAAAACTGTCATTCCATTGACCATTAATTCTGTCAAGAGCCCTTTCCCTAGCATTGAAAATTCTCATGTAAGTAATTTCTATCTTGTACTTATCAAAAAGCTTTCCATGGAGTGTTGTTCGACCAAGTCCAGGTTCTTCTCTTAGTCAATCCAATATAGCATCTCCCACCCACCTAGTTTTTGCTAGCTTGGTTTTGGCCTTCCCCTCCCCCTCCAGGTGGACAGGTATGCTTGTGTGGGTTTTTCTTTATCTGAAACAAAATAAAAGGGTAAAAACAATTAAGAAACATTACTCAATGATCTAAAACTAAATTACTAACTAAACTTGGATTACCTGAATCAGTTTGCTCTTTATCATACGAGATGCATGCAACCTCCACCTACACCTATCATATGGACAAAAACTCTAAACCTTTTTGGCTCACTCCTTCTAATCTTATAGGTGTTTTCAGATAGAATGCACCATGTTGTCGCTGCATTCCGACAGTCCACCATCGATTGGAAAATGGTACCTACAGTAAGCTCGGGTGATTCCCTATTCCACTCAATTGTTGGCATGTCCTCACCATCGTATTCATTATCGATTAAGCTGTCCATGTTCTCCTCCTTCTCTTCATCGTCAGCGTCACCAAACCTAGCTCGACTGATGGGCTCCTCCGGATATTCATCATTCACTGCTTGCTGACTAGCTACATCGACCAGTTCAGGGTACATCATCTTGTCTTCATCATCATTTTTAGGCACTTCCTTGTCAGGTACTGCATCTTCCTCTACACCAACTGCAGAAGGTACATGGTAAGCAGCAGCTAAATCAGCAACAGAATGGCAGCAGGCATGTTGTGGCTCCATGAACCACTTGCTTTACTTGGTGTCGCCCTACAAGGACTGTCGGGGTGCTGGCTATTAGCAGAGACAGATGATGTTTGAACTCTCTTCCCCTTCCCCTTCACCCGTTCTACACGTGGCTGAAGCACATTGATTTCGATTTTACCGAATCGGCAGCCAGCATTCTGAGTAAAAAGCAACGACATATGATCGTCGCAAGTTAGTGGGAGAAATCTTTGCTTGTCACTATTGAAGTAATTCAGTTCAACAGCATCGACATCGCTCCAGGGATACGTGTTTCGGAGCTCAGCTAGCAAAACTTTGAAAGATATGCTGGTTTCTACCACTTTGGGATAGAAAAATGATGAAATCAAATGCGGTTTAGTACCACGCAGCACACTAGTTTCCATTCTAATCCCTAGCCAAAAAGCCAGCGTGAGATCAATCCTATTTTTCTCAAATAAAGGATTCAGTTAGGCCGGGTAAAATCGAGCAAAAATTCGAACGATTCAAGCAAACATAACTCAAATATGGCCTATAATACGGCTTAGAACGACAATTTGAGGGGAAACGATGCTTACCCAGGTGTAATCCATGAATTATCTGCCACGGATTCGACCCAATCCTCTCCACGGTCAACTGCCTTTCGGGCGTCCTCACTCAACATCGCTACGTAATCCGAGATGGGGAGGTGGGTTATATCTGGTGGAGATGTGGTGTCGCCGGTGAACGGAATAGGGGTATAGGTTGGAGGAAACAATGGCAGTGGACACAGCACGACAACGGCGGAGGGGGCGGGGTGGTGCAGTGCGATGCAGCCTATCTCGATCTTTTTTAGATTCAGACAAGCTGTCCAATACGTGTCTCCTTGCGGTCGAATGAAGACTCGGCCTCACACGTCAGCAATTGACGGTCAACGCACGGTCAAGATGGCAAACGTCTGCTATCAGCATTTGTGAGAGTTTCAGCTAAGGAAGAGGGGAAAAGTGAGCAATTGTTTGGGCATGGGGAAAAGTGAGCACAACTAAGGAATCAGGGGCACTAAATTAAATATGCCTTGAGTAAATGGTTGAATGAATTGAATATCATAAATCTGAAATTAAAAATGCTTCATATACTTATCCCATGGGGAGTAATGACTTCTCACATAATAAGTATAGGTGGTCAAATTTATTGAAAGATAGCAAACACCGCATTGGTCACTTGAACAATCTATGTAAGAATATTGAAGGAACAGAGATTTCACATATAAATATACTATCTTGGACATTTTTATGATTGTGAATACCCATTAATTATTTTCAAACTTGAGCAAATTAGTTGAAGTTGGACAAGGAAGACAATGTAATGAGTTATGCTTGGGTATATTTGTACAGAAGTTATATTGTTTTGGATCCTCGAACATGTGGTGCTTGCTTCCACATCATACTAGCCAAAACTTCCGCAGCAAGTAGAAATACTACTTGTGCATCCAAACACCCTTAAACCAGTTTTGCCATGAGAGTCCACTATACCTACCTATGGATTGAATGAAATCCTTTAAGTAAGTTGTCATCAGTGCAAAAAGCAATAAAAATTGCTCCTAAATATGTAAGATCTTTTATTGTAAGGGAAAGTAAGCGTTGTACGAATTTGTGATGGTAAAGAAATAAAAGTGACAGACTGCAAAATAAAGGTTGCTATCACAAAGGGCAATACAACGCGACGTCCTTTGTATTAAGAGTTTGCACATCTAAAAACAAAAAGCGCATGACAACCTCTGCTTCCCTCTGCGAAGGGCCTATCTTTTACTTTCTAGTACTTACCTTTATACAAGAGTCATGGTGGTCTTCACCACTTCCTATATTTTGCCTTTTTCTCTTGGCAAGCATCATGTGGTGGGGAAAGATCCAAGCATACATGGCCATCCAGTTATATTTGATCATGAATTATTATTGTTGACAATTATCTATATGATAAATAAGTTGGACGCGAAACTCTGAGCCCCTATTTTCCTTTGTGTTCGATGGATGCCATTTTCTCTAAAAATATGCTTTGAGAGTTAGCAATCATGAAACACTATATGATAGTTGAGTATGTGGAATTTGCTAAATCAAATCTCTTACATAGACCCTTCCTAAAAATAGGATGAACTGAATTGTTTGGTGACTGGAGGCATAGTTGTTAGTTTTCAAGAAACTTTATGGTCTATACTTTAACATGTGAATAGCTTGTTACTTCATCATGAGAATTTTTATGAGATGAGCTAATGTTTATGATATATAATGATGCTAGAAAAAGTGATTGGAATTATCATTGATCAAATTTGTTAACATGCTAGCATTCACACTTCATAAATTATTTCTTTTGTCATTTACCTACTCGAGGACAAGCAGGAACTAAGCTTGGGGATGCTTATACGTCTCCAACGTATCTATAATTTATGAAGTATTCATGTCATTTTTACAATGGTTCTATATGATTTTGGTATTATTTTATTAGAACTAATGTCGGACTAACGATGTTTTCAGCAGAACTACCATGGTGTCGTTTTTTGTGTAGAAATAAAAGTTCTCAAAATGGGCTGAAAATTTAGTATGATTTTTTGTGGACCAAAAGAGACCCCCAAAGCATTGGATATGGGCTAGAAGAGCCATGAGGAGGCGACAAGCCTGCCAGGCGTGGCCAGGGGGTGGTCACGCCTAGCAGGATTGTGGACTCCCTTGTGCCCCCCTTGACGTGAGATCGACACCAAAAATCCCTATAAATCCATAAACCACCGAACATAAACCTAGATCGGGAGTTCCACCACCGCACACCTCCAGAGCCACGAAAAACAAATCTTGGCCCTCTCGGGCACACTGCCGGAGGGGGTCACCATCACCGGAGGCCATCTTTTTCGTCCTGGAGGGGCCATGAACACCATGGAGGCCAAGGATCAGAGGGAGAACCTCTCCCCACAGAGGGGGAGGCCATGGAGGAGGAAGCACAAGGGGGAGACCCTCTCCCCCTCTCTCCCGGTGGTGCCGGAGTGCCATCGGGGGAATCATCATCGCGATGATTGTCTTCATCCACATCACCTTCTTCATCACCATACGCATCTCCTTTTAGAGGTCCACTCTCCCGCACCCCGTTGTAATCCCCTACTTGAACATGGTGCTTCATGCCACATATTATGATCCAATGATGTGTTGCCATCCTATGATGTTTTGAGTAGATTTCTCTTGTCCTTGGGTTGATTGATGATCTAGATTGGTTTGATTTGTATGCTTATTATGGTGCTGTCCTATGGTGCCTTCCGTGTCGCGCACACGTGAAGGATTCCCGTTGTAGGGTGTTGCAAGATGTTCATGATTCTCTTATAGTGGGTTGCTTGAGTTACACAAGCATAAACCCGAGTAAGGGGCTTGGTGCGTATGGGATAAAGGGGACTTGATGCTTTAATGCTATGGTTGGGTTTTACCTTAATGATCTTTAGTAGTTACAGATGCTTGCTAGAGTTCCAATCATAAGTGCATATGATCCAAGTAGAGAAAGTATGTTATCTTATGCCTCTCCCTCAAATAAAATTGCAATAATGATTTCCGATCTTGTTAACAATTGCCTAGGATAATTCCGCACACCGTCCCATCATTATTACACACTCGCTATTTTTAATATATTGTAATATTATGATAACAACACCTATTTTTATATTTTACTTCTCCGTTAGCATGCAAACCTATCCTCTTCATACCCACAACATAGTTTTATTTCTCGTTTCTAGATGGAAGCAAACGTTTGGTGTACATAGAGTCGTATCGGTGGCAGATAGGACTTGAGAGAATATTGATCTTACCTTTAGCTCCTTGTGGGTTCAACACTCCATACTTATCCCTTCCACCTTTGGAAATTGCTACGATCATTCCTTGCACTTGGGGATTATCACAGCATCGTGCCCCTGCCCAGGAGGGCGTCGAGCCTCCACGCCGTCGCGCCCCCGTCAAGGAGGAGGAGGACTCCGACTGAGCATGAATGGTGCTGGAGCCAGGCCTTAGGAGCGGCGGTCTTCCTGAGGCCGCCTTTGTTTTTTATTTCTTGCATTAAGAACCATGGAGAGCCCCGTGGGGGCGTGTAATGAACTTGGCACTTGCGCCTTTATGTTAGCATTTTGCGTCTCATATTCTAGCATTTCTATCGCTGCTAATTGAAGAGTTTCTCCCCGTCGTGATTAGCATAACTTAGCTTGGTGTGCTCGTGGCGGGTTCCTGCGTCGTGAGGGCGTGCTCCATTGGAGCTTCGATCCTATGCACGCCTCTCGTTCCTACAGCGATGCGGCTGGGGTACCAAGGCGGTTTAGAGATCCTGCCGGGGGGCTTCTTCCTTGCGGACTAGATAGCTTCAGAGCCTCAAGAGGTGCCCGTTGCTCGCGAGGCCCCTAGGGTTTCGCGAGGATTTAGGGCATCTGGAGGTGCCTTCACAAGGCATCGTGTCCCGCGAAGGCGCTAAAATGCGCTCCGCATAGGGTTCCTTGATAATGAGCCAAACCATGTCTGTCCTTTCTTCTAGCATCCTTCTCCTGGCGATAATTTTCGATTAGAGACCCGGAGCGACGATCGATCATCGTTAATATGCCGGGTCACGATGCCCGGCAAGGCCAGGGAATGAGCGCTCTTGAGGCCGGGGGTGGAGGCAGTATGCGCCCGTTGGCTCGCTCGAGAGCGTCGCGTGAGGATTAGAACACCAAAGTTTTAGTGAGGTTTGCGTGTGGCTTGGGCCCTCAGGGGGGGCCAAGCATGCACACCATGTCCAGCCCCCGCTCACGGGACGAGAGAGAGAGAGAGCTGATAGGTGCCAAATATCTTAAAAGCAAGACTCAAAAATGATAAATGCTACAAAAAAAATTCCCACCCCTTTTTACAAATAAAGACGCTAAAACTTCAAACTTCATCTCGAAAAGTGGCAAATCTAGTTACAAAAGAGAGCAAAGAGCAGTCGCATCCAGCACCTAAGCTAGTCTTCCCACCAGCGTGGAGCATGGGGGTTCCACTAGGCGTGGGCATAGTCGTTGAAAGACCATGTTGTCCGCCAGCGCGGAGCATGGGGCTTCCACTTGGGTATGGATGGGAGCCTCCTCGGGGCCAAGGGGCGGCGCATTGGGAGACTCCAGGGCGTGTACAACCCCAAAGTCATTATTACGTGAGAGTGTCACCGGTGGAGGTGATTGGGCAGACACCCTAGGCACAAGGCTTGGGAACTCCTAACCCGGTCTTCAGGTGCTCCCATGCATGTCGGCACGGTGCTCCCATGGCCCAAACATGAGTGTCATCGCGCACCGTGCGGCCACAGGAGCATAGTTGTGTGCCCCTACGGTCCAAACATGAGCGCCGAGGCACTCCTTGCGCGTCCGTAAGGGCACATCTACAGGAGTGCCGTTGTGGGGGTGGACAAGTCACTCGCCTGATGGCGGTGGGAGCCGAGTCATCCTCCCTTCTTCTGCCTGTGATGATCCACCGAGGGGGCATGACACTAAGAAGGGATGATTGACACTGGTGGCCAGCCCGTGAGCTAGAGCCGGAGCCCTTAGATTTCTCGATGATTCGCTGAGAGGATGATTCATGCACATACTTCGTGTCTAGCCCCTACCTCAGGACCATCGCGGGATGGTCGCGGGGGCTCTCCGGCCCCCGGTAGCGGTGAAGAACCAGAGTCTGAGGCTTAGAGAAACAACACCAACTCAAGTGAAGGTTAGCCGAGTTTGTTATGCATCCAGATAACACCTTCTTGGGGCGACACCAAATAAAGAGAATTGCTTGGCCGGAACAACCCAAAAAGATGACGCTTGTGCTACCGAAGGAGTCTCACACCGCTTGACGATGTGTGTCGCATGGATCCGTCCTGTGGGTGGAGGCCCGGCCAGCTCCTGAGGCCTTAAGGGTCTGGGGGGGGCCTGGCACCTCGCCAGGCATGCATGATACATGCCCTTTGCCGCCTGCCATTCTTGTGAATGCCGGACCTCGTGTCCGTCTCGCTTGGCGCCATATTTCCTACTCCTGAGAGTGCGAGTTGGGAGCGTCTCCACGAGGTCCTGGAGGGCCTCCTTTGCCATCCCGACCAAGCTAGGGGGCCTCGCGGTGGGAGCCCCCCAGCCTGGCCCGAGGAGGGCACGGGACACGCCCCCTACGCTGGAGGAAAACGGGCGCCGGCTAAGGGCGCGAGGTCGCCCCTTCCACCAAGGTTGTCTCTTCCGCTATTGCCACGGCCTCCCTCGCACCCGAGGGTGCGTACGATGTGGTTCTGATGCCGGATGCATGCTCGCTGCATGGAAACCCGAGTGCCAGAGCGCCCTTTGCATTGTGAAGGCGTGCGCCATGGTTAGTGTAAGGCGTCTCACCGACTCCCACGAGAGCACCACCGACAGGGCCCAGTGATGGCCCAAAGCCGGTCACTAGGACTCGGAGGAGCAAGAGCACGACGTGGGGTGGATCCTGCTTGGGCCCCTTGGGGCGGGAACCGAGCGAGTCACGGTGTAGCGGTGGGGGCACCTCGCCGGCCGAACCCCCCGCTTCTGGCATGGAGGGACGAAGCAGGTCGTTGGGTGCCAGGGCCCTCCTAGCAACAGCAACAAGCTCGGCAATGTGGTCCGCCCAAGCATTGTTGTCTCCATCTGTTGGGCGGTGGCGGAGCAGTTCACTCACCATTAGTAGCGCGTCTTGCGCGTTCAGATCCCTCTCATGGACACCGGCTGAGGAGGAGGCCACGACGGGCGCAGAGGTGTGGCCGCCTTGTTGATTCGGGGGCCACAAGAGGCCTTGTTGCCCGTGGGCGGCTTGAGCAACTACGGTGGTGGCTGCAATGCTGGTGAGTTGGTAACAGTCGCCCAGCACCGAGCACTCGGGGCGCGTGCGATGAGCGTCAGCCATGGAGTCTGTGAAGCTGGAGTCGAAACCGGAGCTAAAGAACGGCTGCTCGGCCCTACCTGGTGTGCCAAATGTTGGAATCAGGGCTCTGCAGACCCAAGAGAGGTTCGAACATTGGGGTGCGCTCGCTGTCCAACCCTACTCGACCTCACGACTTCACCATGACTCTCCTGTAGTTCAAGCTAGGGAAATGAACAAAGACACACATGGTTTACTCGGGTTCAGGCCAGCTTGCGGTCTAAACTCCTACTCTTGCTTTTGGTGGATTGCCTCATGAGGAGGATGGGGACGAACTAGTAAAGTGGTTGAGCGACCTTGTGAGGGCTCTGGGGTGAGGATCGATCGGTCTCCTTCTACGGTGGCGGCTAGTCCCTTATCGCACACGCAGGAAGGGATCCCACAACAGCCAAATTTGAAAGGGAACAAGTGGTACATATTACCCTAACTAAATATGGTCTTCACCTCCAAAGCTTCGGGGTGTGATGCACGGGTAGGCTCGGCGATGAAATCCACCCTGTCGAGCCCGTGGTCTTGGTCTCGTAGCACCAAAATGGAAAGCTTTGGGGGCCTTCCTCAGGAACATACGTCTGCCCTTGTTACCTTAGCACGGAAGAGGAAACTTTCATCCTCTACATCCGTCGGTGCCCACCTAGTCTTGGTCGTCATGGCTCACGTCATTGCAGCCTAATGAGGCCGGGTACCTGCATAGAAAACTTTGCTCCTCGTGAGGCAGCCCGGGGAGGCCGCTCCTCTCGGGGCCTTGGCATTGTTCACCTCGCGAGGCCGGGGCTCTCGCGAGGGTCTTGTCTTGGGGGGACTTGTTGCTAGGTCGTACTGGGTCGTCGAGGTGGGCCACGTGCTAGGCAGCAGGCGGGCGGTTCTGGGTAACCCCGATCCCAAAACACCGACAAGGCTCTTTAGTAGAATGTATTTCCTTGCTGCAATCCGTTATCATCTCACCCAATGCTTATGAACAAAACAAAGCTTTTACCGAACACATAGTCGAAGCTATGATAAAAGCTTATGATGAGAAACTTGAGCTTGAAATTTCTATTCCTAGAAAACTGCAAGATGAGTGGGAACCTATTATCAAGATAAGGATAAAATGTGAATGCAATGCTTTATGTGACCTTGGTACTGGTGTTTCAACTATAGCTAAAACTTTATGTGATGTGCTTGGTTTCACTAATATTGAAGAGTGTTCCCTAAACTTGCATCTTGCGGATTCTACCATCAAGAAACCTTTAGGTAGAATTAATTATATTCTTATTATTTCAAACAAAAATTATATTCCTGTAGATTTCATTGTGCTTGATATTTCTTGCAATCCTTCATGTCCTCTAATACTTGGAAGGCCATTTTTACAAATTATAGGTGCAATTATTGATATGAAAGAGGGAAACATAAGATTTCCATTCCCATTAAAAAAGGGATGGAACACTTCCTTAGGAAGATAATTAAACCACCTTATGAATAAATTATGAGAGCTACCTATGGCTTGAGTGTTAATGACGACACGCGAAACTATGCATTCTGCCTAGCTAGGGTCATAAAACAATAGTGCTTGTCGGGAGGCAACCCAATATGTATGTTTATTTTTGTTTTTGCTTTCTATTTTTGTGTAATAACATGATTGTGGCCTATTTAATGATTATGTTTTTATGTTTTAGTTAGTATTTGTGCCAAGTAAATCCTTTGGGATGACCCAAAATATGAGTAGAAACGATGCTGAAACATAACAAAAACTTTGACTCAAGTGCAGGAATTTTAATATTTTACTGGAGCGTGATGATGATCTGAAATTTTAAAAAAGTATTTTTACACAAATTATTCATGTTGTCCTAATTGTTTAAAAAAATTAGAGTTACATAAGTATGTTCTCTTTACAGATTGCTACAGACTGTTCTGTTTAAACATATTATGTTTTGCTTGCATAGTTTGCTTGTTTTGATTATGCCATGCACTATATCAGGGGATGTAAGCCATGGGGAAGTTAGAATACAGTAACTATTATGCAAAAATCAATTTGAATCAATTTATCATAGTACTTCTAGTATGCAATATGTTTCTTATACTAACGGATCTTGATGACCCACCGCTATAGGGGATAAATCGTAGTCCTTTCGATAAGTAAGAGTGTCGAACCCAACGAAGAGTGGAAGGATATGATAAGGGGTTTTCAGCAAGGTAATTTCTAAAAGCACTGAAATTGTAAGTAGCAAGTGTTTTGATAGCAAGGTAATTTGTAACGAGCAAGTAACGGTAACAATAGGTAAGGTGCAGCAAGGTAGCCCAATCCATTTGTGGCAAAGGACACGCCAAAACTACCTCTTATGATGAGCAAAGTGTTCTTGAGGGTACATGGGAATTTCATCTAGTCACTTTCATCATGTTGGTTTGATTCGTGTTTGCTACTTTGATAATTTGATATGTACTAACAACCTACTTACGATTAACCCCTGATACGTCTCCAATGTATCTATAATTTATGAAGTATTCATGCTGTTATTTTATCTTTCTTGGATGTTTTACAATCATTTAATAGCAACTTTATATCATTTTTTGGGACTAACCTATTGACCCAGTGCCCAGTGTCAGTTGTTGTTTTTGCTTGTTTTTTACATCGCAGCAAATCAATATCAAACAGAGTCCAAACACCACGAAACTTTTTGGAGATGTTTTTGGACCAGAAGGAAACCAATGGGTCAGAACTGCACCTGGGGGTGCCCCGAGGGGGCACAACCCACCAGGGCGCGCCAAGAGGCCCAAGCGCGCCCAGGTGGGTTGTGCCCACCTCGGTGGCCTCCCGCACCCCCTCTTTACACTATAAATTCCCAAATATTCCGAAATCCTTTGGGGGAGCCCTAGATCAGAAGTTCCGCCGCCGTAAGGCTCTATAGCCACCGAAAACCAATCTAGACCCCATTCTCGCACCCTACTGGAGGGGGATCATCTCCGATGGCCATCTTCATCATCCCGGCGGCCACCACGATGAGGAGGGAGTAGTCCACCCTCGGGGCTGAGGGTTTGTACCAGTAGCTATGTGTTTAATCTCTCTCTCTCTCTCGTGATCTATATCATGGGCTTTGTTAATATAGATGGATCATATGATGTTTCTCCCCTCTATATTATTATTGTGCTGAATTGGATCTTTACCCTTTGAAGTTTTGTTATGTCGGATTGAATGTTCAGATTTGGGAACACATGATGTATGTCTTGCGGTATGAATACTTGAGGTGACATTGGGGTATCTTATTGGTTCACTTGATATACGTTCTGGCACTCAACTTGCGGATTCCCGCGTTGATATTGGGGTAATCTATGCATAGGGTTGATGCATATTTTTATTTTCTTTTCTCCGATAGAAACTTTGGGAACCCCTTGTAGTTCTTTGTGTGGATTGAGTATTATGAATATGAATTTGCTTTGGTGTTATTCTAGTATGAACTCTTGAGTAGATCGAATGGAAAGAATAGCTTGCGTTCTTTTAGTACGAACTCTAGGATAGATCGAATGGAAAGAATAGCTTTGAGGTGGTTTCGTACCCTACAAACAATTTCTATCTTTTGTTCTCCGCTAATAGGAACTCGGGAGTGATTCTTTATCGCACTTTGAGGGGTGGTCATATGATCCAACTGTGTTAGCACCATTGAGAAATTGCACTAGTGAAAGTACGGACCCTAGGCCTTGTTTTCAAGCATTGCAATACTGTTTTGTGCCCGTTTACTATTTGCTACCTTGCTGTTTTTATTTATTCAAATTATAAAAATATATTTCTACCATCCATATTACAATTTTATCACCATCTCTTCGCCGAACTAGTGCACCTATACAATTTTCCATTGTATTGGTAGTGTTGGGGACACAAGAGATTTCTTGTATTTGGTTGTAGGGTCGTTTGAGAGAGACCATCTTCATCCTACACCTCTCATGGATTGATAAACCTTAGGTCCTCCACTTGAGGGAAAATTGCTACTGTCCTACAAAACTCTGCACTTGGAGGCCCAACACGTGTCTACAAGAATAAAGTTGCGTAGTAGACATCAACCCCCTCGCAAGCATCTGCAACTACGAGAAAAGTATTAAGACAAAGTATAATCATAGCATTAAACATGTGGACCCAAATCAGCCCCTTACGAAGTTGCGCATAAACTAGGGTTTAAGCTTCTGTCACTCTAGCAACCCATCATCTAATAACTACTCCACAATGCATTCCCTTATGCCCAAGGATAGTGAAGTGTCATGTAGTCGACGTTCACATGACACCACTAAGGGAATCATAACATACATATCATCAAAATATCGAACACATATCAAATTCACATGATTACTTGCAACATGACTTCTCCCGTGACCTCAAGAAGAAAAGTAACTACTCACAAATAATATGCAAGCTCAAGATCATAGGTGTATTGAATAGCATAATGGGTCTGACATATAATCTTCCACCAAATAAACCATATAGGAATCAACTACACACAATAATCCACACTACTAGTCACCCACAGGTACCAATCTGAGGTTCTGATACAAAGATTGAACACAATAGATGAACTAGGGTTTGAGAGGAGATGGTGTTGTTGAATATGTTGATGAAGAATGGCCTCCCCAAGGTGAGAGGGTTGTTGGTGATGACGATGGCTTCGATTTTCCCCTCTGGGAGGGAAGTTCCCCCGGCGGAATCGCTCCGCTGGAGGGCAAAAGTGCTCCTACCTAAGTTCCGCCTCGAGGCTGCGGCACTTCGTCCTGAAAGTCCTCCACTTAATTTTTTTAGGTTTTCTGGGATTTTATACCAGAAGATGGGCTCTGAAGGTGGGCCTGGGTGCCCAACCTCCACCAGGGCGCGGTTAGGGGGGCAGGCGCGCCCTGGTGGAGGGTGGCCACCTGGTGGCCCCCCTCCGGTAGTTTTCAGCTCAAGTATTTTTTTTATTTAATGCATAAAAAATCTTCGTAAATTTCCAGCTTCATTGGAGTTGTGCAGAATAGGTATCTCTGAGGTGCTTTTTCAGGGTGCTAAATTCCAGTTGCCGGCATTCTCCCTCTTGATGTAAACCTTGCGAATTGTGACAGAAAAGCATTAGAATTACTCCCCGAGGCATTATTATGCATAAAACATTATAAATAATAGTAGTAAAACATGATGCAAAATGTACGTATCAACTCCCCCAAGCTTAGACCTCGCTTGTCCTCAAGCGAAAGTCAATATCAAAGAACATGTCCAAATGGTTTGAGAGAGACGTGTCGATAAAAACAAAATACGAACATAGTAGCATCATGCTTATTATTATAACAACAACAAAAACTAACATAAACTTTCTCATAATTTTTTTTATTTCATAGAAACATCATATAACTTCTTATGAGCAAGTAACAACTCATCACAACGTGGAAGTATAAAGCATAAACCTTATTGGAAACCAACAAACTATGTTCTCAATCAACTTTGCAACTACAATTCATCATATTTTCAGGAAGGGTCTCATGTAGGAGCCTTTTGGCAAGTCCACATACTCAACCGTCATTTAGTCTTCTATGATTAATAACGCTCACAGCATACCCATGGATAAAAAGTTTCAACCAGACACATAGAAAGATATGGGCTTATAGTTTGCCTCCCAACATATTCACCTCAAGGGTGATGTCAACAATAATAACTCATGATCACTCATATCCAACCGGTCATATGTGCCTAGATCTTTCCTCACCACATGATGCTTGCCAAAGGAGAAAAATAAAAAGGAATAGGGGAGAATACTTTGACTCTTGCATAAAAGTAAGTACATAAAAGTAAAAGATAGGTCGTTCGCAGAGGAAAGCAGAGGTTGTCATGCATTTTTTAGTTTGTATGCCAAATCCCTTAGTGCAAAAGAACATCACATTGCATTGCCTCTTGTGATAGCAACCTTTATTATGTAGTCCGTCGATTTTATTACTTTGCCATCACAAGTTCGTGCAATGCTCAATTTTCTCTTACACTAATTGATCCAACACTTTTTAGAAGCAATTTTTATTGCCTTGTTGCACCGATGAAAAATTACTTGAAGGATCTTGTTCAATCCATAGGTAGATATGGTGGACTCTTAAACATGAATTTGGGTTTGGGTTTTTGGATGCACAAGTAGTATCTCTACTTAGTGCGGAATTTTTTGGTAGCAAATATATTGGGCAAGCACCACATGTTAAAGGATCTATGACAATATAACTTCTATGTGAATATGTACAAGCATAAATCATTACGTTGTCTTCCTTGTCCAACGTCAACAATTTTGGCATATAATATTTAATGGGGGCTCACAATCACATGAGATGTCCATGATATTATATTTGCATGTGAATCTTCTCTTCCCTAATTAATTATTTCATGAGTTGCATCATGGACTAATGCTATGTTTGCCAATCTCCAACCAATTTTACCACTTATACTTTTCTTTATTGTAATTAGCATATAATCCTTTTCATTTATTTTCTTTTATCATGATTGCAACAAGAAAGTAAAAGGGGTAAAAGCTCAAACTAAACTTTATTATATAACTCTCACTCGATTACATAGATAGATAGATCACGAAACTAGCACTCAAAAATAGATCGTACTAAACTTTTATTCGACTAAATCATGAAAAGGATAAGGATCGAAAATAAAAGGCAAAGATAAACATGATGGCCATACGATATCGGGGCACCTCCCCCAAGCTTGGCTTGAGCCAAGGGGAGTGCCCATACCCGTGTACTCAGGTCTCCTTTGGTGGTGGTGATGATGGTAGGTGGTGGTGATGAAGCATTATTCTTCTTTGCCAATTTACGCTTGAGGATGAAATTCTCTTCCCTCAAATCATCATTCTCTTGCTCTAGTTTCAATATCCACTTGCATAGAGCTACCTTGCTCTCCTGCAAAAAAGGAGAAGGGATAAAAGGAGTGTTTGGGTGTGCCCCTACCATTAGGGAGGCTTGACTTCTTGAACTCCATGTGCATATCTCCAAGCTGAGGTAGTGGAGGTTGGTCTTCATCTAAGCCACTGTCTGGCCCAACATCTTCTTTTCCTCCAGATCGGTGTCTTCTTCTTCCTCCAAAGTCAACAAGTAGGGCTAAATGTCCCCAATGATCTTTGTATCAGCAACATAATTGGTCACATAGCTCTCTCCCTCAAATCTTGGGACGACATATTTTCAGATCTACCAGAAAAACAGCACAAAACAAGAACATAGGAAAATCTCGCGATGCGGTGGTCAAAACAGTCGGGCGCATATATAGAGAATTTTTCTTCTTGGAAACCAAGCAAACGAGAGGAAAACGGAGTCGGGAAGGTTCCCAAGGTGGGCACGCTCCACCAGGGCATGCCAAGGATGGCAAATCATGCCCTGGTGGGCCATGCCCTCCTCGGTTACCTTCCGGTTTATTTTTTATTTCCTAAAATTCATAAATATTCCAAAACTGATAAAAAATATTTCTACGGATTTTTTGGAGACAGTTCACTTACCGTATCATGTACCTCTTTATTTTCACGATTCTGGAGCACTCCTGCAAGTTTCTTTTATGTGCTCCTCTGGTGTCATGGTTTGGATAACATTGCTTTCAACATTAATAGGCGTACCTGAGATATAGTGTTTAATTCGTTACTGATTGACCACCTACGGGTTGGTAGCTTTGGCATTATTAATCATAATAGCTCTAGAGTGATAAACCTCTTCGATAACATAGGGTCCTTCCCATTTGGAGAGAATTTTTCCTGCAAAAAATCTAAAACGAGAATTGTACAAAAGAACATATTCTCCAACTTTGAATTCTTGCTTTTGGATTCGTTTGTCATGCCATCTTTTAACTTTTTCTTTAAATAACTTGGCATTTTCATAAGCTTGGGTTCTCCATGCATCTAATGAGATAATATCAAATAACCTCTTTTCACAAGCAAGTTGGAAGTCATAGTTTCGTTCTTTGATTGCACAAAATGCTTTATGTTCTAATTCTAGAGGTAAATGACAAGCTTTCCCATAGACCATCTTATATGGAGACATACCACAGGATTTTCATACGCTGTTCTATAGGCCCAAAGTGCATCATTTAGTTTCTTAGACAATTATTTCGGGACCTACTAACAGGTTTTTGTAATATCAATTTTATTTCTCTATTGCTAAGTTCAACTTAACCACTAGATCGAGGATGACAAGGTGATGCAATTCTATGGTTAACATCATATTTAGCAAGCATCTTATGGAAAGCACCATGAATAAAGTGTAAACCACCATCAGTCATTAGATATGTAGGGAGTCCAAACCTTGGGAAAATAAATTCTTTAAGAATTTTAATGGAAGTATGATGATAAGCACTACTAGTTGGACTAGCTTCTACCCACTTAGTGACATAATCAACAGCAACCAAAATATGAGTGTATCCATTAGAGGAAGGAAAAGGTCCCATATAATCAAAACCCCAAACATCAAATGCTTCAATAACAAGTGGATAATTCATAGGCATTTCCTGACGCTTACCAGTATTACCAATACTTTGACATTCATCACAAGACAAGACAAACTTACGGGCATCCTTGAAGAGAGTAGGCCAATAAAAAACAGATTGTAATACCTTATGAGCAGTTCTATCTCCAGCATGATGTCCTCCATAAGCTTCGAAATGACATTCATGCTTAGGTACACAATGTATAATAATACCACCTACTCCTTCTTTATAAAGATGTGAGTCGTCCCAAAAGTAATGTCTTAAGTCATAAAAGCATTTTTTTTCTTTTGTTGGTATGTGAAACTAGGTGGAATATATTTAGCAACAATGTAATTAGCATAGTCAGCATACCATGGAGTGTTTTGAGAGACATTTATTGCAGGTATTTGTTCATCAGGAAAACTATCATCAATAGGTAGTGGGTCATCAAGAATATTTTCTAACCTAGAAAAGTTATCATCTGCGGGGTTCTCACCTCCCTTCCTATCAACGATATGTAAATCAAATTCCTGAAGCAAGAGAACCTACCTAATGAGTCTAGGTTTAGTATCTTTCTTTCCATAAGATATTTTATAGGAGCATGATCAGTGTGAACAATAGCATTGGAATCAACAATGTAAGGTCTAAATTTATCACAAGCAAACACGACTGCTAAAAATTATTTTTCAGTAGTGGCATAATTTCTTTGGGCACTCTCTAGAGTTTTGCTAGCATAATGGACAACATTTAATTTATTATCAACTCTTTGTCCTCGAATAGCACCAACAACATAACCACTAGCATCACACGTGATTTTAAAAGGCAAGTTTCAATCAGGTGGTTGAACAATAGGTGCAGTGGTTAATGCTTTCTTTACTATTTCAAAGGCTTCCATGCAATCATCATCAAAAACAAAGGGAATATGATTTTGCAAAAGATTTGTAAGAGGCCAAGAAATATTTGAGAAGTCTTTAATAAACCTCCTATAGAAACCAGCGTGACCAAGGAAACTTCGAATACCTTCGATGTCTTTAGGACATGGCATTTTCTCAATTGCATCAACTTTAGCTTGATCCACCTCAATACCTCATTCGGAGATTTTATGCCCCAAGACAATACCTTCAATAACCATAAAGTGGCACTTCTCCCAATTCAAGACGATATTAGCTTGTTCACATATCTGCAAAACTCGATCAAGGTTGCTTAAGCAATCAGCAAAAGAAGTTCCGTAAATGGAAAAATCATCCATGAAAACCTCCACAATCTTTTCACAAAAATCAAAGAATATAGCAGTCATACATCTTTGAAAGGTAGTAGGTGCATTTCATAAACCAAAAGGCATACGTATGTAAGCATAGGTTCCAAAAGGACAAGTAAAGGTGGTTTTTTGTTGATGAGATTGTGTCACACGTATTTGAGAGAAACCAGAATACCCTCTATGAAACAAAAGTGTGTGCTTAGATAATCTTTCAAGCATTTGATCAATAAAAGGCAAGGGGTAATGATCCTTTCTAGTAGCTTTATTTAATTTTCTAAAATCAATTACCATCCTATAGCCAGTAACAATTCTTTGCGGAATAAGCTCATTTTTATCATTGGGAACAACAGTAATACCTCCTTTCTTAGGGACACAATAAACGGGACTCACCCATCTACAATCAGCTATAGTATAGATTATAACTACTTCCAGAAGCTTTAATATTTCAGTTCTTACCACTTCTTTCATCTTGGGATTCAATCGTTGTTGGTGATCGACAACGGGTTTAGCGTGAGGTTCCATATTAATCTTGTGCTGACATAGAATGGGACTAATGCCCTTAAGATCTATAGTATATCCAATAGCAGCCCGATGCTTCCTCGGAATTTTTAATAATCTTTCCTCTTCATGTTCTGAAAGATTAGCACTAATAATAATAGGATATATCTTTTTCATGGTCTAGCAATAATTGTTCTAGTGGATCAGTAGGAGGAACGGCAATAGAAGAAAGACCATTTATTTCATCCTTACTAGGCAATTCTCTATCACGAGGTTATCTAAACTTGGAAAAATTAAACTCATGAGACACATCATCAAACTTAACACTGATAGTTTTTTTTTTACAATCTATCTTAGCATTAACACTGTTCAAGAAAGGTCTACCAAAGAAAATGGGACAAAGGTCATCTTGTGGGGAACCAGGAACTAGAAAATCAGTAGGATATTTTGTTTTCCCACACAAGACTTCAACATCTCTAACAATCCCAAGTGGTGTAATGGTATCTCTATTAGCAAGTTTAATAGTAACATCAATATCTTCTATTTCAGCAGGTGTTATGTCATTCATAATTTGTTGATATAATGTAAAAGGAATAGCACTCACACTATCACACAAATCACATAATCCAAGATAAAAATGATCTCCTATTTTATTAAAAATTCCGAGGAATCATCGGGCAACTACGGGTGTATGCTTGTCTTTTTCATCGGAGTTAGCAATTCTAGCAGCTTCATTACAGAAGTAAATGACATGCACATCAATATTTTCTACCAAGAGATCTCTAACCAGAGCAACACTAGATTTTACTTTAATTTTTTCAGAGGGCTTAGGTGCTCTAATATTACTTTTGCGAAGCACAGTTGATACCTTAGCATGTTCCTTTATCCTAACATGGAAAGGTGGTTTCTCAAAATAAGCAGTAGGCACAACTGCATCAACATTGTAAATAATAGTTTCTTCTTTAGCAAGGACTGGTTCTTTAATTTCTTCTTTAATAGGGGGATTATATTTAAACCACTTCTATTTAGGGAGATTAATATGAGCAGCAAAAGATTCACAAAAGGAGGCTACTATCTTAGAGTCAAGTCCCTATTTAGTGCTAAACTTGTGCAAAGCATCGGCATTCATAAAAGATTTAACACAATAAAATTCAAGCTTCATACCTGACTCATTACCTTCATCGAGTTCCCAATCTTCAGAGTTGCATTTAATTCTTTCCAAGAGATCCCACTTGAATTTAATAGTCTTCTTCATGAAAGAACCGGTACAAGAAGTATCGAGCATGGTTTGATCGTTATGAGAAAGTCGAGCATAAAAATTCTGAATGATAACTTCTCTCGGGATATCATGATTGGGGAACATTGACTTAAGCCTCCCCCAAGCTAGAGTGATACTTTCTCCTTCACGAGGCCAAAAGTAATATATATAATTCCGATCACGATACTCTAGATGCATAGGATAAAACTTTTGGTGGAATTCCAATTTCAAACAATTCCAGTTCCATGATCCAATATCATCACATAGCCTATATCAATGTTTTTCCCTTCAAAGATAAAGGGAAACCCTTCTTATTAACTTCATCTCTAGATAAACCTGCAAGCTTAGATAGTCCACAAATTTCTTCCACGTGTATTAGATGCATATCAGGATGTTCAGTTACATCTCCTACATAAGGACTAGCTAGCAGTTGTTCTAACATACCCGAAGGAATTTCATAACTAATATTTTCAGTAGGTGTTGTAGGTTGAGGCGCAACTAATTGTGTTTCTGGTCGAGGTGAAGAAACCCCAAACAAACCCCTCAAAGGATTACCTTCCATAGTAACAATTGACAGTAACTTTCAGCATGTAGTATAAGTTTTTCCTTACCGATTTCCACTTACCAAGAGCGCTTCACTCCCCGGCAACGGCGCCAGAAAAGAGTCTTGATGACCCAAAAGTATAGGGGATCAATCGTAGTCCTTTTGATAAGTAAGAGTGTGGAACCCAACGAGGAGCAAAAGGATATGATAAGCGGTTTTCAGCAAGGTAATTTCTACAAGCATCGAAATTGTAGGTAGCAAGTGTTTTGATAGCAAGGCAATTTGTAAATAGCAAGTAACGGTAACAATAGGTAAGTGTCTGCAAGGTATCCCAATCCTTTTGTGCCAAAGGACATGCCAAAACTAACTATTATGATGAGCAAAGTGTTCTTGAGGGTACAAGGGAATTTCATCTAGTCACTTTCATCATGTTGGTTTGATTTGTGTTCGCTACTTTGATAATTTGATATGTTGGTGGACCGGTGCTAAGGTGTTGTTATTACTTGAACTAACAATCTACTTATTATTAAACCCCTTGCAAGCATCCGCAACTACAAGAAAAGTATTCACACAAAGTCTAACCATAGCATTAAACATGTGGACCCAAATCAACCCCTTACAAAGTAGAGCAGAAACCAGGGTTTAAGCTTATGTCACTCTAACAACCCATCATCTATTAACTACTCCAAAATGCATTCACTTAGGCCTAAGTATGGTGAAGTGTCATGTAGTCGAAGTTCACATGACACCACTAAGGGAATCAAAACATACATATCATCAAAATATCGAACACATATCAAATTCACATGATTAATTGCAACATGACTTCTCCAGTGACCTTAATAACAAAAGGAACTACTCACAAATAATATGCATGCTCAAGATCAGAGGTGTATTGAATCGCATAATGGATCTGAACATATAATCTTCCACCAAATAAACCATATAGCAATAAACTACACAAGGTAATCAACACTGCTAGTCACCCACATGTACCAATCTACAAAGATTGAACACAAGAGATGAACGAGGGTTTGAGAGGAGATGATGTTGTTGAAGATATTGATGAAGAATGGCCTCCCCAAGAAGAGAGGGTTGTTGTTGATGACGATAGCTTTGATTTCCCCCTCCAGGAGGGAAGTTCCCTTAGCGGAATCGCTCCACTGGAGGGCAAAAGTGCTCCTGCCCAAGTTCCGCCTTGAGGCGGCGGCGTTTCATCCCGAAAGTCCTCCCCTTAATTTTTTAGTTTTTTGGTATTTTATACCAAAAGATGGGCTTCGGAGGTGGGCATGGGTGTTGACCCTCCACTAGGGCGCGGTTAGGGGCCAGGCGCACCCTGGTGGTGGGTGGCTACCTGGTGACCCCCCTCCGGTAGTTTTCAGCTCTAGTATTTTTTTATTTAATGCATAAATAATCTCCGTGAATTTCCAGCTTCATTGGAGTTGTGCATAATAGGTATCTATGATGTGCTTTTTAAGGGTGCTGAATTCCAGTTGCCGGCATTCTCCCTCTTGATGTAAACCTTGCAAAATGTGAGAGAAAAGGCATTATAATTACTCCCCCATGCATTATTATGCATAAAAACATTATAAATAATAGTAGTAAAACATGATGCAAAATGGACGTATCAGATCTCACGAAGTTTTGTTGAGTTTTGTGTGATTGAAGTTTAAATTGTGGGTGTGATCACGATGGACTACGGAATAAGGAGTAGAAAGAGCCTAAGATTAGGCATACCAAAGGCACCCCAAGTATAATTCTAAGTAGACTCAAGAAACTAAACTTGGGGATGCCCCGTAAGGCATCCTCTCTTTCGTCTCAATCCATCGGTATGTCACTTGGAGCTATAATTTTATTCATCACATGATATGTGTTTTGCTTGGAGCATCATTTGCTTTTGTTTGATTTTACTTTAAGTTTGTCACAATAATCATTTATATAAACACCTATTTTAGAGAGGGTACAATTGATTTTATGACCCTAGTTGGGTCACACTCGGCAGGTTTACCCCTAGCTTCTGAAAACACTCGTTCCTGCCCAAGCCAGTTCACTTCTCTTATGCTTTTGCCCTTTGACCGTTTGACCGTCACTTTGAAAACTTCATAAAAAATCATACTAATTCAGAAGAATTCAAATAATATATCAAAATGTTCATAAGAACATCACCTATATGTGCATGCAATTTGCATTCTTGACAAAAATGTTGCAAAAGCCCCCATCGTAGATGATAGCTGAAACTTAGATGGGGACTATCCAACATTTTTGTCATGAATGTTAATGATATGCACATATAGGTGATGTTTCTCCGAACATTTTGATATCTTATTTGAATTTTTACGAGTTAGTATGATTTTTTTTGAAGTTTTCAAAATGATGGTCAAACGATCAATGGGCAAAAGCATAAGAGGAGCGAAGTGACTTGGGCAGAACCGAGGGTTTTTGGAAATTAGGGGAAAAATGCCGAGTGAGACACAACTAAGGGCACCAAATTAATTATCCCTTTAGAGAGACAAGCCTTCATGATAATTTGCTAGAATACTCTATGTGCTTCACTTATATCTTTTCAGCTAGGAAGTTGCTCTAGTACTTCACTTATATCTTTTTGAGTATGATGGCATGTAGATTTTATAGAAATAATTTGCTTTCTTTATTAACTTATACATTTTTGAGAGCTGAATAAATAGTGGAAGTAATTTGCATGGGTCATAAGACTAGTCCAATAATATAAGGTATTCAATGAATGATAATCAAAACCATCGTGTAACACATAGAGAGAAATTGTGGGTTAATGACAATTATGTAGTAATATGAAAAAGGTGTGAGTCCAAAATGTTTGATTCATCGAAGTGTCGAGATTAAGATGTGTTAACTTGTTATTCAGATAAAAATTAAAGGGGCATGGTGATGATGTGTGGGCATTTATATTCCTCGTTGAAATCCTAGTGTTGTTTCGAGTCAGGGGCGCACGATGGTTAACTCCTACCAACCTCCTCCCTTGGGGCATGCGAGGCATACTTTGATTTATGATAAAACTAATACAACTTTGTGATAAGTATGTGAGTTCTTTATGACTAATGTGACACCATGGACGTACGCATCTTCACCTTCCCATATTTGCTAGCCTCTTCAGTACCGTCCATAGCCCATTCTCACCTCGAGGATTGGTGCCACTTTCGCCGGTGCGTCCAAACCCCGTGACATGATACGCTCACATAAGCCTCATTATATCTTCTTCAAAACAGCCACCATACCTACCAATTATGGCATTTCCATAGCCATTCCAAGATATATTGCCATGCAAGTTCCATCATCACTTCACATGACTAGTTCGTTCATCATCATAATGCTTTGCATGATCATATAGAGCTGACATAGTATTTGTGGCAAAGCCATCATTCATCATGTTTCTGATACATGTTATGCTAGATCATTGCACATCTTGGTACACTGCCAGAGGCATTCATTCAGGGTCATATCTTCCTATCGGTCCTTCATGTTCCATTGTAAGTAAATAAAAGTGTGATGATCATAATTATTAGATCATTGTCCTGGTGAGGAAAGGATGATGGAGACTATGATTCCCCCACAAGTCAGGATGAGACTTCGGATGAAAAATGAAACAGAAATTGGGGAGGCCAAATGAGCCCACCATATAAAAAATAGAAAAATGGAGAAAATGGGGGAGGCAAAAAGAAAAAAAGAAAAGAAAAGCCCACCATAAAAAAATTGAGAGAAAAGAGAGAAGGGACTTTGCCACTATCCTTTACCACACTTGTGCCTCAAAGTGGCACCATGATATTTATATAGAGAGCCTCCTATGTTGACACTTCCATATGCTAGTGGGAATTACCTTTTCATATAATAAACTTGGCTTGTATATTCTGATGATGGGCTTCCTCAAATGCCCGAGGTCTTCACGAGCAAGCAAGTTTGATGCACATCCCACTTAGCTTCAGTTGAGCTTTCATACACTTATAGCTCTGGTGCATCATTTGCATGGCAATCCCTACTTCTTGCATTGACATCTATCGATGAGCATCTCCATAGCTTGTTGGTACGCCTAGTTGATGAGAGACTATCTTCTCCACTTTTTACCCTTTTGATACCTACCATCATATTCTGTACCACCTATATGCTATGTCCAATGGTTCACATGCATGTATTGTCTGAAGAATAAAAAGTTGATGCATATTGAAAAAGTACAGTCCAATTGCATGACTTGGACACCGTGATTCTTAACATTTGTATCTATCTGGTGAAGACGGAGTCATGCCTTGCTAATATAATAAGATGAATAGGGGTAAAACATTCTTTTAGGATTGTATACTTTGAAAAATTAATGATTTTGTTTCATATACTTATAAATATTACTATGTTGATGTTTTTAATTCATCATTTCTCAATGAGCATACATACCAAAGTTTACATAATGGGTAGCATGTCAAATCAAAAATTCTGTTTTTATCACTTACCTACTCGAGGACAAACATGAATTAAGCTTGGGGATGCTGATATGTCTCCAACGTATCTATAATTTTTTATTGTTCCATGCTGATATATTATAATTATAGGATACTTTTTGGGTATTTATTTACCAGTTATAATACTTTTGAGCACTAACCTATTGACCCAGTGTCCGGTAGCAGTTCCTATTTTCTACGTGTTTTTGCCTTTTCAGAGTTACGGTAACAAACGAAGTTCAATTTCCATGAAAAATTTTGACGATTTTTTCTAGACCAATACAGGACCTAGAAGCTTCAGAGTAAGGCCAGAAGAGGCACAAGGGCCCCACAACATATCCCACCGTGCCACCAGGTGGCACGGTTAGATATGTGGTGGCCCCTTGGAGTGTCTCCCGACATCGTTCTCTGGCTTATAAATTCACATCTACCCTAAAAACACTAGAAGCGCTCCCGAAACACTTTTTCCGCTGCCGCTAGTCTCTGTTCCAATGGGAGGGCATCTACACCTCCATTCCGGCACCCTGACGGAGGGGAGATCGATCAGAGAGGGCTTCTTCATCAACCTTGCTGCCCTCACCATGATGTGTGAGTAGTTCACCATAGACCTACGGTTCCGTAGGTAGTACCTAGATGGCAATCTCTCTCTCTCGATCTTCAATACAATGTTCATCGCATCTTGGCCTTGATCTATCTGATGTAATCCTTTTGTATGGTGTGTTTTTTGGGGTCCGATGAATTGTGAGTTTATGTTCAAATTATTCATGAAAAGTATTTGAGTCAGATCTCATTTATGATTCTTATTTGCATGATCATCATAGATTCGTAATGCTCTCCGATCTATTGAGATAGTTTGTCCAACTAGATTAATATTTTTTAGCGGGAGTGGTGTGTTATAGTAGATTCAACCTAGCGAGTTTCTATATCTCAATGACATAAGGGGAGAAGTTGCATCTTTGTGTTGATGCTACTAAGGATAAAATGATGGGATTTATTCATATTGATTGAGTTTACTTTGTCTACATCATGTCAGTGTTCTCCAAGCATTACTTTGTTTTACTTAATACTCTAGATGCATGCTGGATAGCGGTCGATGGGTGGAGTAACAGTAATAGGTGCAGGCAGGATTCGGCCTATTTTCTTACGGACGTGATGCCTATATATACATGATCATTGCCGTAAAAATCGCATAACTATTCGCTTTTCTATCAATTGCCCAACAGTAATTTGTTCACCCACTTTATGCTTTGCTTATGAGAGATGCCATTAGAGAACTCTACGGCCCTGGGTCTATTCACTTATAAATTCACAAACTCTATCATTAACTTGTTGTTATTTATTACCTTTTGTTTTATTTTGCACTTTACAATTATCTACACAACTAACTTGCTTGCAAATAACGAGATCAAGGGGATTGACAACCCTCTTCCCGGCGTTGGGTGCAAGTTGTTTGTTCTTTTGTGTGCACCCGCTGAAGACGGTTGAGGATTGGTATTCCTATTGGTTCGATAAACATTGCTTTCATACTGAGGGAAATACTTGCCCACTTTGTGCTACGATTACATGTTCCTCTTCAAGGAAAACCCAACACAGAACACGAGTATCATGGCCCCACTCATCAACAGTTAACGGTCAAACCATTGACCTGACAGCATCCTCTGGTGTGACCATTTCTGAGTATTTCATACAAGGGAATGGGGAAAAGTGAGCAAATGTTGAGAGCATGGGGATGAATGAGTACAACTAAGGAACCAGGGGCATAGATGTAAAATAACCTAATTAATTCATCTTTGATCTTCCTTCGTATTCAAGCAATATATGACTACTACTTTAATCTAGGACGATATGTATACTCAAGTGCAAAGGCATAAAGCATGAATAAGAGATTCGCCAACGAGGAGCGGGTAGATGAAGATCAAGACAAAGGAGACTCGCTACCATGAGGTTACAAGTTCTGGGCTAAAGGCTCCGACGGGCCAGGTCAAACCCGAAAGACCCATATACCTAGTTGTCCTATACAGGAAAGCACCTCTCCGACGTATTCACCCATTCGTTGGATGTCCATGTTGTGCCACCTCTGAGTTGTCAACAGTAGACCGGATTGTCGGGGCACTAGCCCTTCAACGATTGAGCATTGTGTTGTCTAACCAACCCGTGCTAGCCATAGTACCTCGACTGTGTGGACTAAATCAGTCGGGTTGTTTGGTCAACTGCCTATGCCCAGGAAATAGGCCATGGGCCCATGTATACACTCTCTTAGTTACCCCTTCACTCTTAGACTATGTACTTTCCACCTCCCATCACATGTAGGGTGAAGCAAATCTTATTAGAGAAAACTAAAGAGAGATTTTGTCATCTACCTCATCTAGTGGGATTCCTCCACTATAGAGAAGGGTGGCCATGTAGAGCAAGGCCACCTTGCGAGGAGAAGGCTCTAAGGGATATCAAGGCCTCCTCTTGTGCAGAAGACTCTTCTTGGAATACAAGACCTCGTTTTTTGGAGATGAACTATGAATTATCCCTTTCTGTTTACTTTTTCCCCTTCATTGTGTTCGATCTATGAGCCCGCTTATTAGTATCCTCGTTATGATATGTGTACTTGGTTGTGGATCTTATCCTACTTTTGCCCCCCACAGCCCTTTCATTTTTGCTCCAATCAAGTTTCCTTATGTGTACTTCCTCACCCCCACCTAGAAATTATGAAGATTCGGTCACTCCATGGTTTGCCACATATCATTCTAGCTACAATAAGGAACAGTGATACCGGTGGTAGCAACCTATTAATGTCGATCTTGTTCTCCCTCTATGAAGCATGCAACTTCGAGTTCAGCAGAGGATGCGCGACGGGTAGAAGCAAGCAACAATGGAGGCGACAATGGTGTTTGTTGGGGATATAACCCCATGGTGAGACCCAGGAGGGGCCCGGTTACGAAGTTGGCGGCTTAGACAGTCAAGCCTTAGGCGGGCCAGAAGACTAAGATGAGCCTGTTGGTCATTACCAAACGGGCCGGGCAGAGGCCCAGAGCCAAAAGACAACATATGATCGGAGGCATAAGCCGCTGGAGATGATTTGCCAGTTAAGACAAGCGATTTAGATATAAGGTCGGTTATTAGATATAACCCGGCTCAAACTCTTGTAAGCCCAGGGCCTCGACATGTGTATATAAAGGTGGGTTATGTGGCTTAGGGTACGAAACAATCCATCAAAATCTAGGTCAAGCGAGTCCACTCCCTTGTAATTGATACCCAATCAATACTACACAAAGCAGGACGTAGGCTTTTACCTCTTGCCGAGGTCCTGAACCTGGGTAAACTCGTGTCTCTCGTCGCGATCAACCTCTTTGAGTTTTCTGCCGTAGAGATCGCCTCGAACCTAAGTCCTTTCACTAGGGCATCTTCCGTGACAAAACCACGACAGTTGGCGCCTACCGTAGGGCATATGCGCGGTGGTGTGGAGTTCTCGAAGGGCTCTTTCCCAGGGTTCGAGGGATACGCCGTCGGTAGGATGACTAAGAGTCGCCATGGCAAGCTCTACATCGATGATGCTGGCTGGGGCCTCGAGGCTGACTCGATCGAGTACGGGTCCCGGGCCCCCTTCGGCGAAATTCACGCTTTCATCGGAAGGATCAGCGAATCTGAACCCGGACCGGACATCTGCACCAACCTTGTCAAGTCGGCCCGGCGTACGCAACCCGCCCGTGTTCAACCCAGCTTCACACAAGGCTTGGAAGACTCCGTGTCGGGAGGGGAGACCCTTATCCTCTCAGATGACGGGTCCTCAAGCGGAGAGACGGAATCGATCTATCAGCTCCATGAAGATGGTCTTGGGGGCTATGCCGATGGTGATAGTATTCCGAAGCCCTATGATCTACCAAGCCGAGCCGCCATCTTCATGGAAGGCATGGTGCGGGCTCTCAATAGCACGACGACTGGAGCTGCAGCGGGAGCCACCAGTCAGATCCCGGGTCAGCGAGGTCGTTGGCTCAAGTTTTTCCGGATCTAATGGATGAGATGACAACTTTGATGGGAACCGAGGTCACGGCTAGAAATCAGGCAAGCGTAATGCAGATTACCAGGTTGAAAGGGCTGATGACCAAGGCCCAAGAGGATATTAACATGTTGCAAGTTCAGATGGATGCTAAGTCAGAGCGTATGAGGGCAGAAGATTTCTGTTTCAATCTAGATAAACACGCGTCCGAGGTAATCGTTTGGAGGAGGTCTCAGACCCGCCTCCCGGCGCAGTATGAGCCCCAGAACCTTTTTAACACCCCGGGAGCAGGACCAAATGCGCCGCTGGCCATAACCCGTGCCATGGAAGCACCGCGACACCTAGACCGGCCATGTAGGGATCAGACCCTGTCGTGACACTTTTTGACACCGCCTGGCCATTATTCTAATCTAGTGGATAATATGATAGTGGCACATACCAAGCTCAATGCACACCCTCTCGTTGAGGGGACGCCTTTCGTTGAGGAGGCACGAAACGCCATCGAGTTGTTACAAACGGCGGTGGCTCAGCCAGAGAAATATACGTATAGTCGGAGTCGTGTGCACTCAACCCCCATCCCAAGTTGTAGTTACAGCCGACGCGTGGAGTCATCGGCGGTCTCCAGCGGCGAGTGACGATGCAACCCGCCCTGTGATGACCCGCCCCGCACCAACGCTCAGGAGATTGTGGACAGGGGCAGAGCCCATCGGGGAGCAATGCCGGTGATAGATTACCCGAAGGTTCCTAAGCTGTCTCTGGTAACTCCTTCAACTTCGGTGGGAGTCGGAATCTCCTCCAGGGATGTTGGTGTGTCTTGTTTAAAAGTGGCACTATGCAATGAGCGCTTGCCTAAGGATTTTGAAGGACCACGCAAAGTGCCCAACTATATGGCTGATTTACCCACAAAGACCTGGATCGAGAGTTATGAGCTTGCCATGGAGATGTTGGATGTCAGTGATGTAGTCTGTGCAAAATACTTCATCATGATGTTGGAAGGACCGGCTCGTACATGGTTAAAGGGTCTACCTCCCAATACCATTACTTCTTTGGCCGAGTTTAAAGCACGATTTATCAAGAATTTCCAAGGGACATGCAAGCAGCTTATAATGATTGTCGACCTCGATCATTGCATGCAACAAGAGGATGGGTCGGCCCATCATTGGTTCCGGTGGGTTTCGACCGTCATTCATTCATCTGATGATGTCTCGGCGGCTCAAGCGGTCCTGAGTCTGGAGAAAAAATTTCACTTCTTACCCCTTAAGCAAAAGCTTGGACAGCTCAAGCGTTCCTGTTAGGACATGGGTGAGCTCATGTCGGCTCTCACCAAATATGCACATTCTAATACCACTAAGGATTCGGGTTCCAATGAGGAGAAGACGGCTAAGGGTAAGAACAACGACAGCGTCAAGGGCCAGCAGCAGAACGGGATAGGAAATAACAACCCGGGTAATGGCGGCAAGAGGAAGAACCCGGATGACGGGTCAAATTTGGTAGCCAACACCAACACTGGAAACAACCGGGTAAAGGGAAATGGTAAACCGCCTTTCAGCAAGGCTAAAAACCCCTTTAACATAGAGGCAATGCTCAACAAGCCCTGCCTGGAGCACAGTCAACCCGGCAAGCCATCCACTCACGCTTGGAGGGATTGTTATATCATGTGGGAATTCCAGAATTAAGCCTTAATCAGCATCATGGTAACGGCAATGGACCGTCAGGCGGGTCAGGATGTGACTCTCACGGGTTAGGCTTCGGCGGAGGCGGATCAAATTCAGGCTATCAGGGTCAAGGTAATCAAGGTGGTCACCGTCAGCAGCTTGGCAATGGTGGTCAACACCAAAACAACCAACCTGGGTATCAGAGTAACCCTAAGTAGCTTAATAGAGGCTAGCAGCACGTCTTCACCACAAGTCTGGACAATCGCGATCAGAAGTTGCGCAAGAGGGCGATTCACACCACCACGCCGGCTCTTCCACAATATTTGTAGTGGTCTGAGTACACGATGTCGTGGAGCAAGGAGGATCACCCATCACGGGTTGATAACCCGGGGTATTTGACGCTTGTTATGGCCCCTCATGTAGGAGGCTATAAATTCACGAAGGTACTAATGGACGGCGGCGACAGCATCAATATCTTATACTATGACACCTTCACCAGATGGAGCTGACGGACAAGGATCTTAAGCCATCGTCTACAGTATTTCATGGCGTCGTGTCAGGCAAGTCCGCTTATCCAGTGGGGAAAATTGCCCTTGAGGTGGCGTTTGGAGATGACAACAATTACAGGGTGGAAACTTTGTGGTTAGAAGTAGTCAAAATCAAGAGCCCGTATCATGCCCTGTTTGTGCGACCGGCTTTCACTAAATTCATGGCCCGACCCTGTTATGTCTACTTGAAGCTCAAGATGTCGGGTCTGAAAGGGGAGATCACGGTGCATGGTGATCATAAAATTGCTCTTGAGTGTGAGGAAGGTGATGTTACATATGCGGAGACAAGTTGTGCTGAGGCGGAGCTCAAGTTTTATACAGATAATGTTGACCCGGCTGATATGACTCCGCTGAAGAATCCCAACACAGAATCTGAGCCACCCCTGAAGTTTGTGGCAGAAGATACCAAGTTGGTGGACTTTGCTCCTGGCGACTCATCGAAACAGTTCACTATCGGGGCTAATATGGACCCTACATAGGAAAGCACGATCATTGAAATCATCCGTGAGAATTCGCTGGAAACCTTCGGACATGACGGGTGTATCGATAAAATTCGCTGAGCACCACCTTAATGTGGATCCTAAGTTTAAGCCAGTCAAGCAATTTCTCCGTCATTTCAATGAGGAGCGGTGCAAAGCTATTCGATAAGAGGTAGCCCGGCTCTTAGCAGCAGGGTTTATCATAGTGGTTTTTCACCTCGAGTGGTTGGCTAATCCCATTATTGTACTTAAAAAGAACGGCACATGGCGCATGTGTGTGGATTACATAGATCTTAACAAGGCTTGTCCGGTTGATCCATTTTCTCTCCCTCTCATTGACCAGATCATTGACGCAACAGCGGGTTGTGAGAGTTTATGTTTCCTGGATGCTTATTCGGGTTACCATCGGATCAAGATGGTAGTTAAAGACCAAGAGAAGACATCCTTCATCACACCTCTTGGAGCTTTCTGCTATGTGACCATGGCCTTTGGACTTAAAAGTGCGCAGGCAACTTATCATCGTTGTGTGCAGAACTATCTTCATAGCCAAATTGGGTGAAATGTTCATGCTTATGTGGATGATATTGTGGTCAAGTCAAGGAGAAGGAGACTCTGCTTGATGATTTGAAGGAGACTTTTGATAATGTACGGATTTACAAGATGATGCTTAATCCGATTAAGTGTATTTGGTGTCCCTACAGGCAAGCTCCTGGGATTTTTGGTCTCAAAAAGGGGAATCGAAGCTAACCTGGATAAAATAAAGGCCATCACCTCATTATCTAAGCCAACGTGTATTAATGATGTCCAGCGCTTGGAGGGTCATATTGCCGCCTTAAGCTGGTTCATGAGCCGCCTAGGCGAGAAGGCCATCCCTTTATATCGATGATAAAAAGATTTTGGCTGGAGTGATGCTACCAATGATGCGTTTGAAGCGCTCAAAAAATAGTTGGTTGCACCATCGGTTTTGGTCGCTCCTACGGAGAAAGAACCATTGCTCTTGTATGTGGAGGCTAATAATAGGGTCATCATCGTTGCGGTTGTTGTGGAGCGCAAGGAGGCAGGGAAAGAGTACCCAGTCCAGAGGTCGGTTTATTATGTCAGCGAGGTTTTAATAGAGTCCAAGCAAAGATACCCGCATTGGCAAAAGCTGATATATGGAGTGTTCATGGCAAATCACAAACTAAAGCATTATTTCCTTGGACATCTGATCACGGTAGTTAGCTCTGCTCCGTTGGGAGATATCATTCAAAATAGAGAAGCCACCGGCAGAATTGCTAAGTGGGCACTAGAGCTTGGGCCTCTTAATTTGAGGTATGTGCCTCGAGCAGCTATCAAGTCTCAAGCCTTGGTGGATTTCATAAATGACAGGACGGAGTGTCAAGCACCTGAGGAGAAGCCGAATAATACATACTGGATGATTTACTTTGATGGATCCAGACAGTTGGAAGGCTCGGGGGCTGGACTTGTTCTAACTTCCCCTAGAGATGACAAGTTATGTTATGTGGTAAGGTTAATGTTTCCCTGTACTAACAATGCAGCTGAGTATGAAGCTTTACTTCATGGGCTCCGTGTGGCCAAAGAGATGAATCTGAGCTGGGTCAGATGCGTGGGCGACTCAGGCCTTGTGGCTCAACAAGTTTCACGCACGTGGGATTCTAAGGATCCCCGTATGGCGGCTTATCGCCAGGCGGTTGACATCATTGCCGGTCACTTCAAGAGTTATTAGGTGGATCATATTAATCGTCGGAAGAACGAGGCAGTTGATGCATTGTCAAGACTGGGGGTCCCAGCGCAATCCGGTGCCGCCTAATGTATTTCTGGATGTATTGCATCACCGTCAGTCAAATTACCCTCTGAGGAGGATCTTGTTATACCTAACCCAGAGGGGAAGTTGGTGGAGGCTCTTCGTGCTATTCCTAATTGGACGTTGTCTTATCTGACATATCTGACTCGCGGTGAGTTACCCGAGGACGAGACCTTGGCACGGCAAATCGTGAGGCAAACCAAGTCCATGACTATCGTTAATCGCGAGTTACACAGATGCAGTGTGACTGGTCTCTTTCAGCGTTGCGTTTCCCCTAAGGAGGGCCAGGAAATATTACATGACATACACACTGGTGACTGTGGTCATCACGCTGGCTCAAAATCCTTGGTAGCCAAGGCTTTCCGGTATGGTTTTTCTAGCTAACGGCTCATAAAGACGCAGAGTACATAGTTACCAAGTGCGGCGGATGTCAGAAATTCATACGACGCACCCATGTGTCACCTCAGGAACTGCGAATGATTCCAATCACCTGGCCGTTTGCGGTTTGGGGGATTGATATGGTTGGGCCGTTTAAGAGGTCTAAAGATAAAAAGACCCACCTCTTGGTGTCGGTTGAATATATTTACCAAGTGCGTTGAGGCAGAGCCGGTTAGCAAGTGCGATGCAGCAACGGTAGTTCAGTTTGTCAAGAAGCTGATATTTTGTTTTGGTTATCCTCACAGTATCATTACTGACAATGGTACAAATCTGTCCAAGTGGGCTATGAAAGCATTCTACAAAAGTGAACATATCCGCCTTAATGTCTCCTCCGTGGCTCATCCGCAGTCCAATGGTCAGGCAGAATGTGCTAACCAAGAGATCTTCACAGGGATAAAACCCCGACTCATGGTTCCTTTGGAACAAACACTGGGTTGTTGGGTGGAGGAGTTCCCTTTAGTTCTTCGAAGTATCAGAACCACCCCCAACATATCAAAAGGCTACACGCCTTTCTTCATGGTTTATGGCACAGAAGTTGTTCTCCCAAGTGATATCTGCCATGACTCGCTCAGGGTGGCGGCTTATGTTGAAGCTGATAATGAGACGGTGCATTAGAACACACTGGATGCTTTGGATGAGGAGTGGGATCTTGCAGTAGCACGATCGGCAATTTATCAGCAAGATTTGCATCGCTATCATAGCCGCGGAGTCAAGACCCGAACGTTCCAATAAGGCGAATTAGTGCTACGTCTGGTTCAAGATTAGACAGATATGCATAAGTTATCTCCCCCTTGGGAAGAACCTTTCATGGTCAGCAAGAATCTCAACAATGGGTCATATTACCTCATTGATATACGGGAGAGCGACGAGTCACGTAGTTCCGGACAAGAGACTAGCAGGCCGTGGAATATTGCTCATCTTCGGCCTTACTATACTTGAGTCATTGAATCTCATCAATGTACACACATATGTCATTGTATATAACTTTTTAATATAACGAAATTGGCATTCCCATAATTCGGGGCCTCTGCCGTTTTCGTGCCACAAGTTTTGTACAAAAGAGTTGATCATTCAACAGGTCACTTGGGGGCTTCCAACCCACTGGGTTTAGCTTTCATACCCTCTTGACCGGCTTCCACGCCATATATGGGTTAAACATGCATGTTTGCAACTTGCTACTCCATCATGTGACCTGCCGAACTCTTACCAGTCAATCTTAAAATAAACACCCTAAACTTGTCAAGACACTTGACAGTCAATCTTGCAATAAGACTATGGACTGGTTAAGGTTAAAACGGTGGCTTATGTCATGAGAGAGCCGGCTTACAGAGAGCTAGGACAAACTCACCCGTCTACTTTAGTCTCTCTGCTATGTGGTCCATTCATACTCTGAACAGTCAATCTTTTTTATTACCCCGAACTGGTTAAGGTTAAAACGACGGATTTATGTCACGTGAGAGACGGCTTATGGGATTTTTGGGTACTCATGCCCTGTTGTAGTCTCTTTGTTATATGTCTCGTTCATACTCTTAACAGTCAATCCTTTTAAGGATCGTGAACTGGTTAAGGTTAAAATGACGGATTTATGTCATGTGAGAGCTGGCTTATGAGATTTTGGGCAGTCATGCCTAGCTTTTCCAAAGCAATAACCTTGAGTTTTTCTCACAAATATAAAATAAGAGTGTACCTCTTTTGGGTTGTGCCTTCAAAGCCGTCTAAACAATGATAGAGAATATATATATTCTACCTTGTTATTTTGCAGGGATTTTTCATGATAAGATTGTAAAGGTCTTGGGATGATAGTTTATCCCAGTCAGGTGTTGTTTATTGTTTAAAGGATTTTTGTTGTTATGACCCGCCGACAAGCATCATAAAGTATGGTCACAGCACAATATAACTTATGGATAGCACCAAAGTTGTTGGAATATGAGTCGTTCAAACTCCAAACATGCACGAAGGCATGGTTTAGGCAATCAGTCTTTCCTATAGCTATTACAAGGCTATGTAAAGCCCAAAATGATGGAACTCAAGTTTTTTCACAAATAGTTAAAACCCTGCAAGGCATTACCTTGGGTTAACTTCATCCGAGGTTGGCTTTTCGGTCAGCTCGTTGACGGGTGATAACCCACAAGTATAGGGGACCATTGTAGCCTTTCTCGATAAGTAAGAGTGTCGAACCCAACAAGGATATAAAGGTAGAACAAATATTCCCTCAAGTTCTATCGACCACCAATACAACTCTACGAACGCTTAACGTTCGCTTTACCTAGAACAAGTATGAAACTAGAAGTACTTTGTAGGTGTAACGTGATAGGTTTGCAAGATAATAAAGAGCACGTAAATAAAAACTAGGGGCTACTAAGATAAAGAAACATCTAAGTTAGTCTTAGTAGAGAGCTTTTTGTCCCAAGAAAGTTATTTGTCCCTAGGCAATCGATAACTAGATCGATAATCACTATTGTAATTTTATATGAGGGAGATGCATAAGCTAACATACTTTCTCTACTTGGATCATATGCACTTATGATTAGAATTCTAGAAAGCATCCTCAACTACTAAATATCATTAAGGTAAAACCCAACCATAACATTATAAGGTATCAAGTCCTCTTTACTCCCATATGCAACAACCCACCTACTCGGATTTATGCTTCTGTCACTCAAGCAACCCACCATAGGCAAATCGTGAACACATTGCAACACCCTACAACGAGGATCCCTCACACTTGCGCGATATGGAGAGCACCATAGGACAACACCAATAATAATACAGGCAACTCAAACCAATCATGATCACCAATCAACCCATAGGACAAAACAGATCTACTCAAACATCATAGGATAGCCATACATCATTGGGAAATAATATATAGCGTTCAACACCATGTTTAAGTAGATATTAAAGTGGGGAGAAGAGGTGTTGAACCGTTGCATAGAGGGGGAGAGAGTTGGTGATGACGACGGCGAAGTTGTTGGTGTAGATCGCCGTCACGATGATGGCCCCAACGGCGTTCCGGTGCCACCGGGCGAGAGGGGGAGAGAGCCCCCCTCCTTCTTCTTCTTCTTTGACCTCCCCCCTAGATGGGAGGAGGGTTTCCCCTCTGGTCCTTGGCCTCCATGGCGGCATAGGGGCGGGAGCCCCTCCTAGATTGGATCTCTCTCTTGGTTTCCTTCTGTTTTTGAGTTCCTAGATTGTGGCCTTTGACCGTTTCTTAAATTCCTGGAGATCCGTAACTCCGATTGGGCTGAAATTTTAACACGATTTTTTATCCAGATATTAGCTTTATTGCGGTGAAAGAAGGGCACCAACTGCCTTAAGGGGTGACCACAAGCCACCCTGGCGCTTCTAGGGGGTAGGCCACGCCCCTGGCTTGTGGGCCCCTCGGGAATCATCTCGCGTTTATTCTTTTTCCCAAAAAATACATATATTCCAAAAAAATCTTCGTAAGTTTTTATCGCGTTTGGACTTCGTTTGATATGGATTTTCTACGACACAAAATACATGCAACAAACAGGAACTGGCACTGGGCACTGGATCAATATGTTAGTCCCAAAAATAGTATAAAAAGTTGCCAAAATATATGAAAGTTGTAGAATATTGGCATGAAACAATCAAAAATTATAGATACGACGAAGATGTATCAACGGGTCATCCTGCGCCAGGTCTTCCTGGATCTGAAGGTTTTCCACATCCCAGTTGCACTTGATTAATGCTTCAAATTTGGCTTCGTCATTCAAGACTGGAGAGGGGTCAACATCAGGGGCAAATAGGTGCTTACGATGTTGAGGAGTTCAGTCCTTTGTTTCAAAAGTCGACGGCCAAAGTCGCACATTGTTGTCATCATAAGCCGCCTGATATTTCATCAGATTAGCTTCGGCGGCAAGCCGACTAGCCAATGCTCATGATGCCCTCATAAAACGGTCATAGTCTTCTTGAGTGAACTCTGGGCCATCATCCTTCAGCTGTGGAAAGTTGTCCTTCACCTCTTCTGAGTTAAGCTTGGGAGCATAAGCCAGCGACCAGCTCAAAGTAGCCATTGTGCCTTTGCGGGCAGCTGATTTCTTCATTTCTTCTAGTTGCTTGGGGATGGTGGAGAGGCAATCTAGAACGCCTTTAATCAGTTTGGCACACCCTTTTCACCCACGAAAGCTCTGATGGTGAAAAGGATTCCAGCATACAGCTGTGCAGTCAATGTGTATGAAGACTTCAACTTTAGTAAGTTGTCATCTAGAAGCCGGCGGGTTTGTCGGCCTGCACACAGTCAAAAGTTTGTAAGTCGCCAGGCGAGTCTTTATAAGACTCTTCAAACAGAATGCTCATAGTCAACGACACTTACCAAAGATAGCCTTAGTCATCCATGCTATATGGCATTTTAGACCATTCAGCTCTTTGGTAATGGGCTTAAGTTGTCCCTTGGTGTCTTCTATGCGTTTGATTAAGGCGGCTTGTTCTGCTTCAGTAGATTGTTTGAAGACCTCAAAATCTACCTTGGATTTTTCCAGATCTATTGAAGAGAGACCCCACTTTTCCTTAGCTTGAGCACGGGCTTCTTGTTGCAAGACCAGATCCTTCTTAAGGTCGGTCAAGCTAGACTCGTCCACATTTAAGGCTTCCTGCACAATATAAATTGTCAAGTACAAGTTTACATCCATTTTCGAAGACGTCAGAATGGTTTATAATAGCACTTGGAGGCAATGAAGAAGGTTATCACAAGTCTCAAGCAGACAGCAGGCAATATACCTGACACTTGGGGGGCTAATGTGTATCAGTTCTATCAAGGTGTACAATCCAAAGAAGACCCGGATCATCTTCAAGTAGATGACCCGACCCTTGGGGGATACACTTGGCTCTTACTCAATATAGTAAGTGTCGGCTCGTTATTTACATAATGACCCGACCCTTGAGGGCTACAATTGGCTCTTACTCAATATAGTAAGTGTCGGCTCGTTATTTACATAATAACCTGACCCTTGGGGCTACACTTGGCTCTTACTCAATATAGTAAGTGTCGGCTCGTTATTTACATAATGACCCAACCCTTGGGGGCTACAATTGGCTCAATTTAATAAGTATCGGCTCGTTATTTACATAATGACCCGACCCTTGGGGGATATAAGACGATTTATTAAAAACTATAAAGGTTGAAGACCCAACTGATTTTTTTGAGGAAGTCAGTTGGCTCTTGGGGGATACGTACGGATATATGGAAGGCAAAGCAGGTTGAATACCTCGTATTTCTTCTTCATCATGCCAACAAGGTTGGCCTCCTTGTCCCATCTTGTGGAGAGGCAGTTCAGATATCCAGGGTGCAGCTCATCAGCAGTAAGCTTCTCCATATTAGGAAAATCAAGTTTAGCCTTCTCTTTATCAGGTGAAGGCGCCTCATCCTTGCTTATGTGCTTAGTCAGCACGTTGGAGGGAGCTGGAGATTTATAAGTCGTCCCAGTGATGATAACCTATTCTGCATGAGAAGTCACATCTTGAGTGGTCGGCCGGCGGCTTGGCGGCTTAGGGTCAGCTTCTGGATTATCTTTGGGGATCATGACATCAACATCCACCGGCTCGCTAGGCTGAGGAGTCTCATTATGGGCCCCTTGATCAGCTTCGGGTGGCTCGACGTGAGCTTCAGAAGTACCAAACTTTAGATTCTTCGGCTCTGAGGCATCAGGAAGGGTGGATGGCCCACTTAGCTTCCTCCTTTTAGCTTGGGCCCTGTAAGCAAAGATTGCATTATAAGTCATATGCAAGGTTAGAATATTAGCAAACAGTTTGGGATATAAAGAAGCCTACCCCGGGTTGATAACAAGAGGAGGTAATTTCGAGGTTGTTGAGTCGCCATACGAAGGAGGTGTTTCCTGAAAAGTCAAAATTGGTAAATGTGAGTAAGTTACAACATGAGTTCAATATACATAAGAAATTAAAGCTTAGGCTATGAAATACCTCGGTATGACGTTTCCGAGGAGCCAGAGTGTCAGGTAAGCCGGTTGACAAGGCTTTAGATCCGCTGCTCCGAGTCCGGCATCTATTGTCATCTTGATGCTTCTTCAAAAGAAAGTCGGGATCCAAGTGAGCAAGAGGATGTGAAAGTTTTACCTTCCGGACAACTCGCCGTATTTTCTTTGTTGGTAAAGGTTCCGAGTATGAGGAGACGATATTACCTCTGCGGCACCAGCAAGGCTTGTCTCCACTTCCTCCTGAGAGCAATCAGTGTCAATAAGTTGCATAAAAAGAAGGCCAAGGGAGGCAAGTTCTACCTCCGAGTCATCAAGTTTGAGCAGTTCTTGGGCGGATGTTTTCTTCTTACGACCCGGAACATGGGCTTTCATAGTTTTAGTTTTATTCTTGGAAGTTGCAATTGGTTTTTTCTTCCAGAAGGAGGAGTTGGCCTGAATATAGTTACTGAAGGATTAGAAAAGAGTATGAACACAAAATTCAGAGGAAACAAATAGCTTGCTCAAAAGGGTTTTACATTTGGAGCCGGGTGATGAACGTATAAGGGGTTCATCCCAATCTTGTTGCAAACTTCCTGAGACTCTCCAAGCAGTGATTAAACAATCAAATTAAAGTCTTTCTACATTAAAGGCGTCTGGTTAAAACATAGAGGGTTGTCCACTTCACCGGTGTATTGGCACGTTAGTCTGTCACGCCGGCTTAGCGGTAAAATTCTCCAAATGACCCAGCAATGGGTCAAATCAACACTATTCAATCTGTTGGCTAGCAAGGCCTTGATCTTTAAAAATGCTGGAGTGTACTGGGCGCGCTCTGCGATGGAAATCCAGTCAGGGAGTTTGGCGGTGGTGCAGAGCCAGGTGGGATGATAACTCGGCAGCGGTCTTTCTTCATCCGGAGAAGTATCTTTGGAGTAGAAACAGGTTCGATTCCAGTCCTTGGGATGACTTGGCAGAGTGGCTGAAGGGAAAGCCAAATCTCTTCGTCATTGGATTGAAACGCCCCCGAGCTCAAGACTCGGCCCGACTGCTACCTCGGTCTGGCAGCTGATATAAAAGAAGTCCCATAAGAGGTCAACAGCGGGTTCTTCTTATAGATATGCCTCGTAGAGAACTTGCAATTGGCACAAATTGGTGATGGAGTTGGGGCCGGTATCTTGAGGATGGAGTTTATAAAAATGCAGGGTGTCCTGGAAATTTTTTTAGCCGGGTGGCGAGAATCCACGGAGAAGATGATCTGTGAATACAACCACTTCCCCTACCTTAGGTTTGGGCCTGACTTCATCACCGGGAACCTCCCAGTGGATGACGTCTTAAGCCGGTAAAACTCCCATGACTACAAAATCATTCAGTATATCCTCAGTAACCCAGGAGCCTACCCAATCGCAAGAGGCAAGGGCTTTGGCCATAGTGGCGGGTTGAACACTATGGAAAGATATAAAGATGTGGCGGGTTAGGAATGCCACATAACAAAGACAGCTATGACTCTAAAGACGACAATGATACTTGGCAGGTCATGGTTAAATTGTAAGCCTTCATTGACGATAGATATGAGATGGATCGCACTTTTTCAAGGGTGAGCCGGTAACGTGATGGTGGGTCACTTAGACAATAAATGCTGAAATACCACTCAGTGTGGGCAAACAAGTTTCGACAGCTATCGCTTCCATTACAGATCTACGGAAGAAAATAAAAGGGAAATATTTACTACTAAAAATGGTGGGGGAAGAACGGATAGCTAATGCGCAGAGTCTGGCGAAGAAAAAAATCTATTCCAGATGCAAAACGGATGTTGGGCAAGGCACCACATATTTTTTTCTAATATTCCCAAGGCAAATGATGACTCTATCCTTAGGAAAGGGCATGAACTCCGACGGATGGTGGCGGACACCGAAGAACTCCGACGAACCGAATGTGGATCTACGAGGGAAAGAAAGTGGAACCTGGAAGACGCAATGGATGCGAGAGTACACTGACGAGCTGTGGTCACAATCAAGGTGATGCAATGGCATTTGTTGACGACGACGGCGAGGTCTGGATGGCACGATGGAGCTTTGGTGGCGTGAGCGTTGGGAGGAAGAAGAAGAGAGAAGTGGCGGCGGCAGAAAGTGAAAGGGATGGGAACCCCCCCCCCCCCTCACACGCCTATTTGTGACAAAAAGATGGAACGGCAATAGTCTAGCATGGGAAACAAGGAGGCGTGATAATGATTGACCAAAGAAACGCCTCGGTTTTTGGGTTGATCAGTTAATGCAAAGATTCGTTGTGATGTCATTAAGATCTTGTGGGTGTATCCAAGATGATGTCATCCATTTTACATGGCGGGTCACAAGGATTTATTTCAGGTCAAAGTGCTTATGAAGAAACACAAGACTCGACAACCAGAAGACTTGAAGATTGACATGAATAGGTTCAAATCAATCTGGGGCCTAATGTTGGGGATACAACCCCATAGTGAGACCCTCCCAGGAGGGGCCGGGTTAGGAAGTTGGCGGCTTAGACAGTCAGACCTTAGGCGGGCCGAAAGACTAAGATGAGCCCATTGGTCATTACCAGACGGGCCAGGCAGAGGCCTAGAGCCAAAAGACATATGACCCGAAGGCGTAAGCCGCCGGAGATGATTTTCCAGTTAAGACAAGCGATTTAGAGATAAGGTCGGTCATTAGATATAACCCGGCTCGAACTCTTGTAAGCCCAGGGCCTCGACATGTGTATATAAAGGCAGGTTACCTGGGCGGCTTAGGGTACAAAACAATCAATCGAAAGCTAGGTCAAGCGAGTCCGCTCCCTTGTAGTTGATACACAATCAATACTACACAAAGCAGGACACAGGCTTTTACCTCTTTCCGAGGGGCCAAACCTGGGTAAACTCGTGTCTCTCGTCCCGATCAACCCCTTCGAGTTCACCGACGTAGCGATGGCCTCGAACCCGAGTCCTTTCACTAGGGCATCTCCTGTGACAAAACCACGACAGTGTTAGTGAGGACAAATAATGTAGGTGGAGTATAGAGCCATCCGATTCCATTTGAGATAGAGAGAGGGGGAGGGAGAGAGAGATGAGGTTCAAGAGAGTGAGGGCATTTTTGTCCCTACACAAATACAAGCTAAAATCATATGTGTATCGATCTCTAATGGTACAAAATAGTGTATGATGTAAAATTTATAAGTATATAAGCTTTATAGTGTCATCTTTTAAATTCTAATGATAGTAATGGCATTTATCAAAACTGAAAACCTTGTAGTGGTATATATTATCCTTTCTTCTATGCACCAACGCCTCCACTATGGAGAATTGAAGATCGTCACACCTTGGCTAACATATGAATCATTTTCGCATGTCATAGGGAACTTTTGTTTTCTTGAAGACATCACATCTACACTAAAATTTTAATACATACAATTGTGTATGTATTCGTTGGGTGTCCTACGCAATGTGATCTAGGCACAAATTTTATGCCCACCATTATAGTTTAAGAATGATAATTTTAATTCAATTATACATGTATTGAGCCTAGCATATTAAATTAATTAGCATATAATTTCAAGCATTGAAGCTACAAAAATGAACTAACTATGGCACCCTAGAAATAACTCAGCTAATCATGGTATTGCACAAACAGCTATGGAATCTCTTGAACATTAATTATGACATTCCAAAATAGAGGAACACCACAACTCCACTAACTAGGGTATTCTAGTTGGGTCGTGTGATGGCTTTCATGAGGTTGATACGTATCATGTGTACCAATATTTTTTTACCGTTCCATGCTAATAGATTATCGCTTTTGTATAAATTTTATGGTATTTTATATTATATTTATGGACTAACATTTTTTGTTTTATAGAAAACTCATAACTACGAAGGTCAAAATACCATGCTGATTTAATAAGAATTTTGTGGGGCATGAAGGTTCCACGAAGCATTGGAGGGCTGCGAGAAGATGCAAGGGGGCACAATAGCCACGTGGCGCAGCCATGCCCTAGGGTGCACCTCCTAGTCATTTGGGCCCCCACGCTTATTGCCCTTCGTCCATTTCACTGTCATAAATTCCTATAAATAGAGAAACCCTCTAAGATATTTGTATCCAAATTTTTTGGTCGTTGCAAGGTTCTGTTCCAAAGGTATCCAATCTGGAGGCATGTTGCAGAGCTCCATTAGAGGGGGAATCCATTGCCTTGGGCTTCTTCATCAACCTTGCAGCCCCCATGACCATGTGTGAGTTGTCCCCTTAGGACCTTAGGATCCATAGAAGTATCTAGATGGCTCTTTCCCTCTCTTCGATGTATAATATCATGTCCCAATGAGCTGCCCTACATGATCGGGATCAATATGATGTAATTCATGGATGTGTTTGTTGGGATATGATGAATTGTCACTTTATGATCAGATTATTGCTCACTGAATACAAATGAATCTTTTGAGGTTTTCTTGATGTACAATTAAATAGTTTTGCATGCTCTCTGATCTATCTATCTTCTTTGTCCAAGTTTGATGGGGTTTTCTTAAGAGGGAGTGGTGCTTTGTAGTGGGTTCAATCTTGCATTGCTCTAACCTAGTGAAAAAAGGTCTAAACACGTATTGTATTGTTGCCACTGAGGATAAAATGACGATCTCTCATCATATTACTTGATGTTTTGTTGTCTATATTATGTCATCATGCTTATTGCAATGCTCTGCTTCTTGTAAACTTAATACTTCGAGATGCATGCTGCATAGCGGTCTTTGAGTTGAGCATTGGTAGTAGATGCAGTTGGATTAACGGTCTACTTATTACAGACATAATGCCTATATGAGATTATACCATAAATGATTATAGTCATGAATATAAATATTGCAATTTCATCATTGTCCAACTGTAATTTGTTCACCATATCACTTGCTTTTTCAAGAGAGATTCCATTAGTAAACCTATGCCCCATAGGTCTATTCTCTATTACTGAAATTTTCATCAAAATTGCTATTTTTCCTTTGCCATTTTACTTTGCAACCAACTATCTCTATCACTTGCAGTTTAATCTTGATCTAGTGCAGAAAACCCTAGCTATGACGTGCCAAAATTTGTCTTGCTTGCGTGGACACCCAACGCCACTAATATGGCACCATTGTTAGAAAATAGTGGTGGCATTGGATCCCACGCCAGGACTAACCAACATGCTAATGGCGTGCCACATGGGTGAATGGGAAACCCTAAGTCGCGTAATAAGAAGGAAATGAAGCATACCCTTTCTCCCTCTTGGGGAGTAGGGTGATTTTCTGCGTGCACTTGTCCATTCACGGATGTCAAACCAAAGCGGGTCGCTATCAGATCTGAATCTGGCAGATATCCTTGCTTGCCCAGGCGCTCCAGCTGAAGGTGCGAAATGACGCAACTGCCCAAGTAGCTTCTTACAGGACCATGGGGGCGCCTCAAAGAGCCAGTGTCGATCGCCATGAAGAACTCTCGAGGGTGGACTTCGGAGAAGGGGGCGCTTGCACGGTTCACTTGCAAGAAGGCATTGGGGTGTGTCGTAAATTCGCACGCCTATCTTGCCAATAAAAAAGGGGAAAAGGCTGATGCTTTGATGTTTCGCCATAAAGCGGTCCAATTCGCCATAAGAAGTGGTTACGAGGGTCAGTAATTACGCGCCACGTGTGATGGAGTCGGGCCCCCCGAGTAGGGTTACTAACCTTGCCGAAAACTTTCTGAAACCAAGCTGGAGGAATAAAGGGAACTCGTCTATCAAGCCAAAGTCTACGGGAACCGAAGTCCAAGAGAGTCATCCTCGGCATCGAAGACTGGTTCAGGGGCTACTGATGATGTCCTGGAATAAGGGGCCCTAACCTAGCATAGTTTTAAATAGCGGAGATAGATGCCGCTATTGCGTACGCAATAGCGACCGCTATCACTCAAATTAAATGTCATTGCTTTTTGTTCATGTTCTAGTGATATATATGAGAATCTAGTCTATTTATAAATCCGCTATGTGGACATAGCACCCGCAATATCGCCCGCTATCCACAATCCGCTACGTGGAACCCAATCTGCTACCTGCCCGCTATCTGCTATTTAAAACCATCATGTGATGTATTCTTGTGTATTGTAAGCACTGTATCTTCGATACAAATACTATGACATGTGAAGCAGTTGGTATTTCGTCACCGACTGTGAGTGTCAGCTGTTGATCGAGTGATGATGTCCTGGAATAAGGGGGCTAACCTAGTAGGCCCAGGTTCCTCGGATTGGGACGATGGGTCCTCCTCCTTCTCAAGATAGACTCCGGAAGCTGCAGGATAGGTTGTGATCAGGACTACATTTGTCGAAGGCTTGTCATGTACTACGAGACTTCTCCTACCACATTTACGCCAGGATATCAACCTTGTAACCCTAGATACCCTACCTGGCATGTATATAAGTCATAGGGTTTAGCCCGTGTAGGGGAAATCAACACAATATCATTCACCTAGCCCTAGAGTTAGAACACATATGGCGATCTTGAGGTAGATCAACTATGTACTCTATACGTCTCCATTGATATTAACAAGAGCATGGCATAAGGTTTTACCTCCCTCAAGAGGGTCAAAACCTGGGTAAACATCGTCTCCTTGTTCCCTTTACCATCCACCCGAGATCCACAGCTCGGGACCCCCTACCCCGAGGTCTGACAAAGAAAGCACAGAGATTCAGGGGCCCTATCAGGGACCGGGCCGTGACAAAAAAATCGTCAAACACACTATGCGTGACGAGGGTGAAACCGGCCAACTGCAAGTCGGAACGTAGGTGGTATCCAAGATGGTGCTGAAATGCCTAGGAAGGCCTCCTTGAGGTATGTCGGTTGAGTGTTGACAAAAAAATTGGCGATATCGACGGAAGCAGCGGCCGCTCGACTCGATGGTGGTGGCGGCACTGTTGGTGAGAGCCGGCGGCCATTAATCTAGTTACAATGGTGATTTGTGGAGGCTATCACGGTCTACGGCAATCCAACCAAAAGCCGCATCGGCCTAAACTCACTATCACGGAAGATCCAAAATTGACGGATGACGGGGACTCCGACGACCGTCCGGAGTGACAGGGGCCGCATGGTTGCGGACGAGTTGGGGGAGGGAAAATGAGTGGTGGTTGTGGCCTTGGCGGCCGAAATTGCCGCCGGCGGTGGTCGGCTGGAGATGTGGGCGCAGCGTAGAAAGTTCCAACACTACGGTTTAATGGCTAGCACACGATGTTGTTTGTTTTGCAATAGCCGCCCGAGTGTTGCGAATTCGCATGTTGTTTTGTAGTTGCCCTAAATTTGGAATATATTTTTTGCGGATATAGGGCACCTATTAAAGCACCGTTTTTGCCCCATCATGGTGTAAAAATTGGTTATGCCCTATTATAGGCCACATATTAGAGACACCCTAACAAGGATAAGTACTCAATGAATTCATACTTTTTAATCGAAAAAGGCTTTCCCCTCGCTTTATATGTAAAGCAATGATCAACAACAACCCGATACAAACGCACGCCAACACAACACACGCACACACCCAAGGCATGATACATAGGCGCTAGTCGCAACAACATCACCCCTAGCACTACAAGAGCAACCAGGGACTCAACCGGGAGCACGCCATGCCAAAGAGAGAAAGCCGCATACGAATAGCCGTGGGCTCCAAGGCGGTGCCTTCATGAAGGATACGACACCGGAGCACCGCCACCGCCCGATCCGAGGATCAGAATTTCCCCTAGAGCGGCGCAACGGGTGATGAGGGTCGCAACGATGCCTTCAAGAAGGAAATGATCTTCACCGCCCACACGCTCATGGCCACCTGGCAGCGCCAAGCCACGGGCTCTACCTATGAGCACCGGGCAACCACCTCCAGGGTCGCCGCCCCGGCCCCGGCATCCAAGACATTGACACCACCTCTCCCGAGATCCTCCGCACCGGGCGCGAGACAGACAATGGACCGTAACTGGGAGCGGGCCAGCCCTTCGATAGAAATAGCGACCAAATGATGAGGAGAGGGGACAAAGGCCGACACGGATCGACTACAGGTGGGCCGACGCCGGAACAAGCCAGCCGCCACCGCAATAGACCTGCACCCTCGCGAGCCGCCTATGGACGGGCCCAACGCCACCGTGAGACAACCCACACCACCGCCATGAGCCACCACCACGCACGTGGCAGCCCGCATCCTCGCCAGGACCCCGAGGGCCACGCTCGAACCGCTCGCCGATGGCCATGGCCAGTGGCCATGGGCCAGATCCGATCTAATCAGGCCGGCAACACCGCCTCCTGCTGCAGTCGTGACGCTCCACCAAGGTCCATGGCCATAGCCACGACCCCAACAGGTCGCAGCCCACCCTCACGCCGGCCCCAAGCCAGGCCGTGCCAGCCACCCCGACGGAAGCTCAGATCCATCGGAGAAATCACGCCGCCCCCGCATCACCTCCAAAGAAGCAACGCTCGCAGAGCACGCCGCCCCACACTACCCAGCAGCCCTCCATGCCGCCTCCGTCCGCCTCCCGAGTCGCCGACGAAGCCCCCGTCGTTGTGCCGCCGCCTATCGGGCTTTGCTCGGCGGCGCACCCTAGCGGCAGGGAGGCGGCGAGGAGGACAGGAGGAGCGGGTTGGGCGAGGGTCGGGTCGGGTCGGCCCCCTTGGACTGTTTTTGATTTTCTAGCTCTGGTGTTTTCATTCGTACTTTTTTTATAGGAGTACTGTATGAAATTATGACGGAATCAATGGAGCGGCCCATATATACACACAATATAGAAAGAGCAAAGAGAAGAAGTACAACAAAAGAGGAGGACGTGAGGAAAACAGCTGCCTATACTAGTGTTATACTCCTATAAGAGCATCTCCAACAGTCGTGCTAAGCGCCGCGCGCTAAAAACTGATTTGCGGCGCGCGCTTCGGCTGGTTTTGCGTAGGCGGCAGTGCTGGCTCCAACAGCCGCGCTAAAATGCAGCGCGCATCGCTCCAGCAGCGCACAAAAAATGCAGCGCGCATGACTCGTCAATATTGAATTTTGGACACAAAATAAATTTAAAACATTCAAAATGCAATGAACATGGCATATAAATTTCACACAAACAAGTTGATGCATAAAAGTTCATGCCCACAAGTTCAAAATCATGCCCACAAGTTCATCCAACCAAGTTCAAAATGCAAACCAAGTTCATGACACAAACGAAATACACATCAAGCCTCTTCCTCGTCTTCGTCCTCATCTTCCGAAGACGATTCTTCCTCCTCCGAAGATGATTCTTCCTCCTCATCATCATCATTGTCGCGCATTGCATCACGTGAAGCTCGGACGGTGTTGGGAAGATCTTCAACGACATTTTCATGGGAAGGTGTGTGAGTCACACCGGAAGACGTGCCTCCCATGGCGGCCGGAGGTGCACCCATGCCTCCCATGAGAGACGCAAACTCATGCCTCCCATGATGGCCATGGCGTCGAGGGTGCTCCAAAGCCACCCATGTCTCCCATGGTCTTCATGGTAGCTCCAAAACCACCCATGGCACCTAAGCCGCCCATGGTAGCTCCGAAGCCACCCGTGCCTCCCATGGCGCCAAGTCCACCGCCATCCATGGAGCCAAGGCCACCGCCACCCATGGCTCCAAGTCCACTGCCACCCATGGCGCCATGGCCACCACCACCCATGGAGCGAATCATGGCTCTTTTTTGGATCAAGACTTCTTCACGGGCAAGATTGACATACTCCTTTTGTGCCTCATTGAGGATAGATGTGTCCAAGAAGAACAAATGCTTCTCCCATTCCATCAATCTAGTTCGCTCCTCACTGCTCATCTTCCTCCCCTCCAAAGCCACCTTCCTCTCCTCGGCCGCGGCATCTTGGTTCCTTGCCATTTTCCTCACCTCGTTGGCTTCTTTTCTTGCCTTCACAATAGCTTCCATAGCATTTTTAAGCTCATCATCTCCTTTCCTCTTCTTCATTTCTTTTGCGTCTTTCTTGCACCCATCCGGTCGTTTTGGCTTTGAGTATGAAACCGAGTTGGATGTGGGGCTTCTCTTGCCGTCATCACTTGATGCTTCCTCCTCATCATCATCATCCAACTCAATTGTTCGCTTGCGTTTGTTGCTCAAATCCAAATCATCCAAATCATCACGCTTCTTCCATTTCTCATCATCCTTCAACACCTCATAGCAATGAGGCAAGGTAAATGGTCTTACTTTCTTGTTCTTCTCCTTCTTGGTCCTCTTCTCCTCTCCTTTGAACAAGTTTTGTGCAATGTTGAACTACATGAAAACAAAACAAGTTAGCACGTCAAACACCAACAACAGGTATGATGAACATGGATGAAATGCCACTTGCTCTATCGTCCTCATTGGTGCCACTTGGGTTCAACTTGTCAACCGCCTTTTGTGCGGCCGCCCACTTTTGACAATCCTTGTTGATTGTCGACCACCGGGACCGAAAGAGATCGATTGGTGTGTTCAATTCCACTCATGTTGCGAGCATCAAAGTATTCCTTCATCCAGTTCCAATAAGCATCTCTACTTTGATCACCTCCAACGGATGAATCCCTCGACACTACCAACCAAGTATTGCATAGTAAGATGTCTTCCGTGTTGGTGTAATTGCCCGCTCTTCCTTTCGGTGCGTCGACAATGCCCTCACCATGCTCGTCCACCTCGAACTCATTGGTTTGAGACCAATGGGAATTGTTGGAGTCGGCACCCATAGTTGATATGTATGCATCATCGTCGAGACTACAAAATATGTAGAACAATGCAAATAAGCTATCTATATGTATGCATTCGAAAAATAACAAGAAAAAAAAGTTGGCAAAATTTTGTACCTTTGGGGCATTTCATCGAACACATTGTGCGTGTCGACCGCCGGCTCAACAACTGAGCTCGTCGGCGTTTCGGTAGCCGCCGCGCCCGTCATACGCCCTGCAAGCTTCTTCCTCGACGCCTTCGAGGTGCCGGAGCCGTCCGCCGCCTTGTTCTTCTTCGCGGATGTCTTGCTCTTCTTCGGCCGAGACGCATTTGGGAGCTTCGAGGGGAGGGCACGGGGCAGCGCCGGCGCGACGCCACCCGCAGCCGAGGTCATCCGCGGCGGCATGAAGAGGTCGCGCGCGAGGCCGACACTCGGAGGAGTTCCGCCGGAGGCGAGGCCAGCGCTCCTCGCGCTAGGGTTTGCAGCGGCGGCAGCGGAGGACTCGTGTCTGTAGGATGGGGTGAGCGGGGTGCCGACGAGTGGCTCCATTGGGTCGAGTTCGCCGGCGCCGACGCGCGCTGGACAAAGATGGTGCGGGGGAGAGAGTTTTTCGCGAGCGCTCGTGTGTGCCGCGCGCGGAAGCGGACGCAGCAAATAAGCAGCGTGCGATGATGTTTGGGCCCACGCGTTGAATTCTATTTGCCGCGCGCGCGATTTTTACACGCCCGCTGAAACGCGCGAAACGGTAACGCGCACGCAATAACAACACTTTTTTAATTGCGTGCTTGTTTAGCATGGCCGTTGAAAACTGAACATTAACAAAAGTCACAGGAGACGCAGTCACGCAGGAACGAAAACGCAGGCGGCGCTAGCTTTATTCGGATCCAGTGTCCAACACGGATGCTCGCCTTCACCGGAAAAGGGCGAACACGGATTTCATCGTGCTATTGCTATAAAAGGGGGCTAGGGTAAAAAAATAATTACCGGGCGTAGCGTTGGACCTCGGAGCCGGTCCGCACGTGTGACTCCTTTTAGGCAAGCCAGCGGCAAAAACACGCCGGTCTACCACGTACGTAATCGGCGCGCACCCGCGCGGAGGAGGCTGCAAAAACCTGTGCCGCCGGGACCCGCAGACGCCGACCCGCGGAGGCGCCCTCCATAAAACCCACCTTCCGTGCGCGCGTGATCGATCGCAACAAGTCCAACTGCCCCAGACAGGTAGTCGTCTCCCCCCATCCCTCCGCTCGCCCCGCCCAGCCAGGGCCAGGGCCACCGGCCGTCGCCGCCCGCGGCACCACGCTCTCAACCAGGCGTCTCCCGCGCTGCGCTTCCCAAGAAAACTAACCCAAACCAGCTACTGGTAGTAGGGAAAGAATCCTACCCGGACCTATACTCATAGTAATTACTACGCGCCGCACCGCAAGATTCCGTGGCCCTCCGCCCCGCTAAACCCGCCCGGCCCGGCGGCGGGTTGGTGACTGAGCGGGGGCGCCGCAATGTCGTCGAGGTCCGGGGCCGCCAGGATGCGGGCGTGCGGGCCGTGGGGCGAGGGCAGCGGCAGCGCCGGCGTCGGGGACGCGCACGCGCTCGAGAGGGAGATGTCGCGGGACGGCAGCCACTACAGCCTCTCCAGCGGCATCCTGCCGTCCCTAGGCGCGCGGAGCAACCGCCGCGTCAAGCTCCGCCCCTTCATCATCTCGCCCTACGACCGACGATACAGGTACCTTACAACACACCGCCGCCTCCTCGTTGCTCTCCGCAATTTCCCTTCCTCCTCATTACTAGTACGTAGTAGTCTAGTACTACTCGGCTCCCCTCTCCCGTCGCCACGCCATCTCTCTACCTCTCCGCAGCGCTTGGTTTCGAATTTTGTTCTCTTGCGCATTGGTAGTTTCCGGCCGGTTCCTTCACCGGTAGCTATGCCTGCTGTACTTTTTAACAGATTGATTGATTGATTCATGAATGGGTCCCTGTACAGCCTCTCTCAAGTAGAGGCAGGCTTTGCATTTCTTGCTTTCTTTTGTCTTTCTTTTCATACTAAGTTGTTAACATCGTATTATCATGTTTGCTACTACAGTAGTAATTTGCTATGCTCAAACTTCTTCTTGGATCACAGCTTCAGAGCCTCTTATCTCTTGTTATTTTGTGGAACACAGAACCCAAAGCTTCGTTGGATTAAAAATAGATATATCATAGCCTCGATTTCTTTATCTTCTCTAGCTAAGGTTTGACTCAAACTGAATAATTGATTTCTTTGTGCGTTTATATACAGAGTAGTCCTCTCTGGCTCTCTGGTTTGTTTTTGTTTACTACTTTAGATTTGGACGTCTTTGGTCTCTTTACGACTGCTTTTCTCAACACAGACAAGGAAATCGTGATTTTCATGATTTCTCCCGCTCTCGTCTTACCTTTCTTTTTACAACCCTTCCTTCTCCAAATAAAGGATCCATTCACGGATTTCACATTGAAAACTTTTCTTCATTATTTATTTCTTGGGTTTTTTGTGGGGGGTGACTTAATTACTTGTTTACAGCTTTTGTTACGGTTAGTGGTTTACTGGATTTCTAGATTAGCCTCCCTTTTGCACCTTTTACTGTGTTTTATAAGTTTGAATTATTATTTATCGTTATATTTATTTCTTGAGATTCTGAATTTTTATAGTTCTCAGACAGCGTTAATTGTTACCCAATGTAACAAAATTTCCTCTTCTCAACATGAACCTGTGCTTAATCCAGGAATAGTAATTGTGTACGTGCAAGGCACATCTCTTTCCTAACTCAATTGTATGACACCTCAGCAAAAAATGCCTAGTTGACATGCATGATACTCCTATCAGCCTAAGGTATGGAATAATTTGCATTGGTCCAACTTAATTCATGGACCGTACGATCAGACTGAAGTGAACGGTCAAGATTATTTGGATTCCGCCCTAGTGGTGCTTTATATATCGGTACAGATACAGTGCATACAGATGTATCCCATTTAACAAGTTATTCTCAGTCTGATAGGACGACATCATAGGCAGCGCTCACTCGAAGGCTACATGTCTGCCATGTCACCAAGTATTAAATGTAATTATACAATTCTCCACAAACTTGAAAAATCGTATCTCATCTTAACTTCAAATTATGTGGTACTTGTTCCGAGTATGAACTCACTTTCAAATTCCAAACAAATGGAAAGATACCTTGAATTTAGATTATAAATATACATAAAGACCGGAATGGCTGCAACCAAATTTGAAGTTAAAATTAGTGAAATATGATTTATTTCCCTAGATTTTGGCGATTTCTTAGAAGTATTTCCCAATATTTGGGATGTGAAGTCCATCTCAGTTGCCACATTAGTCTTACATGTGGGTTCAGGTGTCAGGTTGGCCAAAAAATTCTCAATGGGGTTAAACCATGAATAAGGCACGGGTGCGAGCTCAAAGGAGCACACAAAAATCAATCGAGCAACTGTGGATACGCTGCGAGACTGCAATAACTAGGGGTGAAAACTAAGCCAAAACGCGTCTCATTTTGTATTAGAAGAGACAACAAGAAGGCGTGGAGGGTACACAAGGCCAAGCGGCCAAAAACAGAAAGGAAAACAAAGCAAGCAAAAATAAAACAGAGCAAAGCAAAGCAGCAGGAAACACTCATAAATTCCTCTGGTCTTAGTGTGGATTAAATCTTCTTCTTAATAGTATTGCTATATACGCAAAAACGTGTCGCTTACATGCTCCTGCAGGGTGGAAACTGCACATACAAATGTAAAATTCTCAAAACAATATACACATTTGTATGTGATATTCTGGGTCCATGTATAACCCTAATGTCAATCTCAGTTGCATTTGTGAAGATATAGTATGCAAATTTCATATTGCTATTTACCTGTCATCGCTATTCATTTGGATGTTTATCAGTATGATAATATCTTCCCAGCTTCATTAATTTCAATATCATGTCCCGTACATTTGATATTTCTTCTAGAGTTCAATAGAACTTCTTCACGCGGTTTCATGAAAGGGTGTTTTCCATGTGATTTTTCGTGGTGAAAAAGGGTAGGCACTGCCGACGCACTATAGAATAAAGGCATATGTACAAGACGTTCCATGTGATACTTGTCTATACATGAATCATCGGTCTTTCTTTTCTCTCAGGTGTCTCCTTTTTTATAATTATTATTAGTGGGTAACTTTAGTGTGGTACGTCTAGACTCTCACCCCGAGTTTCGATAAGAGGAAGGTGGGATTCAAACCCAAGTGCTTGGTACCATATGTGGCAACTTTTGAGCTGCCCTGAGAAAGCCAAGTAGTATGCAATAATGCTAAACAGACTCGACATAAATAATAAATATATTTACACTTTTAAGTGGGCTTATTTGGTCTCTATTGTAGAGAAATAAGACATTTTTAAAGTAGCTGCAAGAATCAATTCTGATATCTTGTTATTAACATTATGCAGATTGTGGGAGACTTTCCTCATAGTTCTTGTGGTCTACTCTGCGTGGGTCTCCCCATTCGAATTTGGCTTCATTCGGATTCCTACAGGAGGCCTAGCTACGACGGACAATGTCGTGAATGCAATCTTCGCAGTTGACATCATCCTGACCTTCTTTGTAGCTTACTTGGACAGAATGACCTATTTGCTGGAAGATGATCCAAAGAGGATTGCTTGGCGTTATACTACCAGCTGGTTAGTTCTTGACGTTGCATCCACCATTCCATCAGAAATTGCTCGCAGGATGCTACCTTCAAAGCTCAGATCATATGGATTCTTCAACATGCTTCGTCTATGGCGTCTCCGGAGAGTCAGCTCTCTCTTTGCTAGGTACGATTGCGGTAATGAATGCATATACGGTTTTGTTTTCTGTTTTGAGATCCTGAACTTATATCTAAGTCTGATCATGTACTGTTAAAACTTGTTGATTGACCTATGGCATGCTTTTGTACCATGTTAACCTCTGTTTCTTCATTTACTAGATTGGAGAAAGATAGACACTTCAATTACTTCTGGGTTCGATGTGCAAAGCTCATTTGTGTAAGTGATTTCAACATTTGAGTATTCTCCTGTAACTTCAATATTCTGGATGAATGATAATATCCTATTTCCTTACATTTTATCTTGTAGGTCACACTTTTTGCCGTGCACTGTGCAGCATGCTTCTACTATCTCCTTGCTGATAGGTATCCGAACCCACAGGAAACATGGATTGGCAATACCATGCCAGATTTTCATTCCAAGGGCTTGTGGATTCGCTACGTAACATCAGTATATTGGTCAATCACCACACTTACCACCGTGGGTTATGGGGATTATCATGCGGAGAACATACGGGAGATGATTTTCAACATTTTCTACATGTTCTTTAACCTTGGACTGACTGCTTATTTGATTGGCAACATGACCAACTTGGTTGTCCATGGCACCAGCCGTACTCGAAAATATGTGAGTTTCGTTTGACTCTGACTAACTCTTTGGTTGACATGTACTACATTGGATAGTTATTTTAATAAACGACTCTGATATCTTTATTATTATTATTTTCGACCAAAGCGGGATACAATTCAAGCAGCAACCAGCTTTGCACTTAGGAATCAGCTACCACCTCGGTTGCAAGATCAGATGATATCACATCTTAGCTTGAAGTTCAGGACAGATTCTGAAGGTCTTCAACAACAAGAGACTCTTGATGCGCTGCCTAAGGCTATTAGATCTAGCATTTCGCAATATCTGTTTCTCAATCTGGTTCAAAACATTTACTTGTTTCAAGGGGTATCTAATGATCTGATTTTTCAACTGGTGAGCCCGTGGTAATTATTTAGTCTTTCCCTTGGGTAATTACTCCCTGAATGCTTGCTTATGTTGACATTTTGCATGGTTCCTTTTGAAGGTTTCGGAGATGAAAGCCGAATATTTTCCACCTAGGGAGGACGTCATTTTGCAGAATGAAGCACCCACTGACTTTTACATTTTAGTTTCTGGTAGTGTGGTAAGAATACTGTTTTTCTTATCCTTTCTATTTCCATATTTGATATAGTTATGTATGAGAAGAGTACAGACAGAAAAGGTAGTTATACTGATATTAGTTTCATAAAACCCAAAAAGGTGTAAATGTAATTTTAATAATCAATAAGCATTTCGCTTTTTCAGGAGTTAGTAGAGGTTCCAAATGGTGCGGAACATGGTGCAGAGCAGGTAAGTCTTGCGTTGCTCTGATGCTCAACTTTAAGTAAATTTATGCATTAAATGGTCCTGAAAATGGTATACTGGCATTTTGTAATTTCCAGGTGGTTGGAGTGGCCAAGTCAGGAGAGGTTATTGGAGAAATTGGGGTTCTTTGCTATAGGCCTCAACTATTCACAGTCCGGACAAGATCGTTATGTCAGCTTCTACGCATGAACCGTACGGCCTTTCTCAGCATTGTTCAATCCAATGTTGGAGATGGAACTATCATAATGAACAACCTTATTCAGGTTTGCTATCCTCTTCTTTTTAATTATCTTCTCCCCCAAAAATTGCACATTACGGACTCTGTTAGATTTTTCTTGCTAAGATCGTGAGCTACTCTACTAGAGAACCTGCATCAACAATATATGAAATTGAAACTTCAATCTTCAAAATATTGATAGCTCACCTAAGATACTTAAATTGCATTATGGGGCTATAATTTCCTCTGATCCTCTCAGCTATAACTGACTATGATGACAATGCTTTACCAAATGCCGTTTGCTTAAGAACAACTGTAATAACATCAAGGATTGTTGTACGTCCTTTTAAGATCCTATATTTTTGGTGCAGTTACTAAAAGAGCAGAAAGACGGTGTAATGGTAGGTGTTCTGAAGGAGATTGAGAGCATGCTAGCTCGAGGTCGCCTGGATCTGCCAATTACACTCTGCTTTGCAGTGACTAGAGGAGATGACCATTTGTTGCATCAACTACTTAAGCGTAATTTGGATCCAAATGAGTCAGATCAAGATGGGCGTACAGCACTGGTTAGTATGCTCATCATAACTGTATTCTTTATTCTTTAGATTTTTCTTAAGCAGGAAAGTGACAGCGTTCATTTTCATGATCAACAGCACATAGCTGCTTCCGGTGGAAATGAGCAATGTGTCAAGCTTCTATTAGATTATGGAGCTGATCCAAATGCCAGGGGTATGCCTAACCATGATAATCCCTTCTTGTATATATAGATCATCATCATAATAATGAAGCAAATTTACCATCTGCACAATTCTTCTGAAATCTATGAGCATCTATCACTTCAGGAAAATTTTATTTCTTGACTAGTACAAGAGTGCCTTATTAATTGTGGATACCAATCCAGAAGAGTTTTTAAGGTTTGATCATACCCTTAGCTGACTATGCCTTTAATTCTTCCAATATTCAGATTCAGAAGGAAAGGTTCCGCTATGGGAGGCTGTGTATGCAAAACATGATACGGTTGTGCAGCTGTTAATCAAGGGCGGTGCAGAACTATCATCGGGGGATACAAGCTTATATGCTTGCACCGCAGTCGAGCAAAACAATATAGAACTGCTCAAGCAAATACTCAAGCATGTCATCGACGTAAACAGGCCATCCAAAGATGGAAACATTCCGCTGCACCGTGCCGTCTGCGACGGGAACGTTGACATGGTTGAGTTGTTACTGAGACACGGAGCAGACATTGATAAGCAGGACAGCAACGGCTGGACCCCAAGAGCTCTAGCTGAGCAACAAGGCCATGAAGAAATACAAAACCTATTTAGATCAGTGATAGCACCAAGGAAATACACATCAAACGGTAGGGTGACACCTATGCTGCTAGGCAGGTTCAGCAGTGATCCCTCGATGCAAAAGGTGATCCGTGAAGATGCTGAGCAGCAACCCAGCAAAGTTCTTCCGCAAAGAAGGAAAGTCAGCTTCCACAACTCTCTTTTTGGTGTCATCTCTTCGTCTCATCCGCGCCGAGAGACTGACCATCTGCTCTCAAGAGGTCTTGCGGCGACAGGTGGTCCGAGTTATCCTCAGGCCCATCACAAACCACTCATCAGGGTGACAATCAGCTGCCCCGAGATGGGGAACACTGCTGGGAAGCTTGTTATCTTACCGGGGTCGATGAAGGAGCTCCTTCAACTAGGTACAAAGAAGTTTGACATGATGCCCACTAAGGTCCTGACAATTGAGGGTGCAGAGGTTGACGAGGTTGAGCTCATCAGAGATGGTGATCATCTTGTTCTTGCCAGTGATGACTGGGCACCAGATGATACGCAAATAAGAGATACAAATTAGGCGGAGAATTACGTTTTCTGGTTTACTGTAATTTGTGTAAAGCGGGGAATGTTGAACCACGCTTGTAACGAAAGCCAATGGTGAAAGAATAACTGGGAATCACCAATGGCTACTCCACGTCTCCACTGTGAAAAGATGGTGGAATAGGGTTGGTTATGTCTAGCAGGTGAAATTTATAATCATTTCGAAGTGCTAGAGTATGCCTTGTATAGGAATTCTTATCTGCTGGGCATGCAGAATTTTCACAGGCTCTTTTTTTGTTGTAAAGGCTATCCAAAGAAAATTTCAAGGCTATCTAGCTTCAATTTTTTTGCGGGTGATCTAGCTTCATTTGATTATGATTATGATCATTATTGTCGCTCTCATATCTTAACTTTTGAAACTAATGGTGCTTGCCGCTTGAATCTGTGTGACACTTGAGGGATGATGCCAGCAACCTGCTAAGTTCAGTGTTGCCTTTCAGACTTATTACTCTTTTATTATGATCATTATTATCCGAAATATAGAGGACTACCAACAGAGCCTGAAGATACTCTTGGATGAAGCCGTCAAGGCCCCGCGTCGTTCGCACAAGTGACGAGGGTGCAACCCTAGCACTGCCTTCCTTCAGCCCCTTCCCTCTTCTCCTTTCCCTCGCCGGTGCCGGCGGGCAAAGCCCACATTACAGGCGACGGAGGGGATTCTCCTGTTGGGGAACGTCGCATGGGAAACAAAAAATTTCTTACGCTCACGCAAGACCTATCTATGGTGACGAGCATCTACGAGAGGGAGAGTGGATCTACATACCCTTGTAGATCGCTAAGCAGGAAGCGTTAAGAAATGCGGTTGATATAGTCGAACGTCTTCGCGATCCAAATCGCCGAGCGTCCCGCGATCCAATCACGATCCGTCCCGATCAAGCACCGAACGGACAGCACCTTCGCGTTCAGCACACGTACAGCTTGATGACGATCTTCGCCTTCTTGATCCAGCAAGAGGGAGCGGAGAGGTAGACGAGTTCTCCGGCAGCATGACGGCGCTGCGGCGATGGTGGTGGAGCAATTCCGGTAGGGTTTCGCCTAAGCACTGCAGAAAACCGATCTAGAGGAGAAACTATGCACTAGAGAAACAGGTAGCACGTGGCTGAAAAACTAGTGCAAAAACCCTAAAACCTCTAGTATATATAAGAGGAAGAGAGGAGGAGGCTTGGCCCAAGGGCCAAGCCACCTAGGCTTCGGCCGAACCAAGAGGAGAGAAGGATTCCTCCTCCAATCCTAGTAGGACTAGGACTCCTTATTTTTGTCTTTTTGCCTTTTTTCACCTTTTTCTCTTTAGGCTTTTCTTCCCAGCCGCATGGGCCTTGTGTGGGACTTTCATCAGACCACTAAGGGCTGGTATTCGCTTTCCACAGTCCATGTAGCCTCTTGGGTCGAAATACCCCTCCCGATGGTCTCCCGGTACACTACCGGCACTCCCGGTACACTATCGATGAGCCCGAAACTTTTTCGGCGACCAAAATAGGACTTCCTATATATGAATCTTTACCTCCAGACCATTCGGAGCTCCTCGTAACGTCCGGGATCTCATCCGGGACTCCGAACAACCTTCGGTCATCACCATACATAACTCTATACTACTGAAACGTCACCAAACCTTAAGTGTGCAGACCCTGCGGGTTCGAGAACTATGTAGACATGACCAAGACACCTCTACGGTCAATAACCAATAGCGGGACCTAGATGCCCATATTGGTTCCTACATATTCTACGAAGATCTTTATCGGTCGAACCTCTATGTCAAGGATTTAGTTAATCTCATATGATGTTCCCTTTGTTCTTCGGTATGTTACTTGCCTGAGATTCGATCGTCGGTATCTCCATACCTAGTTCAACCTCGTTACCGGCAAGTCTCTTTACTCGTTCCGTAATACAAGATCCCGTGACTAACACTTAGTCACATTGCTTGCAAGGCTTATTGTGATGTTATATTACCGAGTGGGCCCTGAGATACCTCTCCGTCGCACGGAGTAACAAATCCCAGTCTTGATCCATGCCAACCCACAGACACCCTCGGAGATACCTGTAGAACACCTTTATAGTCACCCAGTTATGTTGCGACGTTTGATACACACAAGGCACTCTTCCGATGTCCGTGAGTTTCATGATCTCATGGTCATAGAAACATATACTTGACATGCAGAAAACAGTAGCAATAAACTGACACGATCATATGCTACGTTTGTAGTTTGGGTCTTGTCCATCACATCATTCTCCTAATGATGTGATCCCGTTATCAAATGACATCACATGTCAATGGCTAGGAAACCTTGACCATCTTTGACCAACGAGCTAGTTCACTAGAGGCATACTAGGGACAAAGTGTTGTCTATTTATCTACACATGTAATATGTTTCCAATCAATACAATTATAGCATGGATAATAAATGATTATCATGAACAAGGAAATATAATAATAAATACTTTATTTATTGCCTCTACGGCATATTTCCAACAGTCTCTCACTTGCACTAGAGTCAATAATCTAGTTCACATCACTATGTGATTTACATTATAATGAATCGAACACCCATGCAGTTCTGGTGTTGATCATGTTTAGCCCTTGGAAGAGGTTTAGTCAACGGGTCTGCAACATTTAGATCATTGTGCACTTTGCAAATATTTATGTCCTTTTCCTCGATGTAATCGCGGATGGAGTTAAAGCGTCACTTTATGTGTCTGGTCCTCTTGTGAAACCTTGGTTCCTTGGACAGAGTAATGGCACCAGTGTTGTCACAGAACAGGTTCATTGGATTCAGTGCACTGGGCACTACTCCAAGATCTGTCATGAACTGCTTCATCCAGACACCTTCCTTCGCTGCCTCCGAGGTTGCGATGTACTCCGCTTCGCACGTAGAATTGGCTACCACGCTTTGCTTGGAACTGCACCAGCTTACCACTCCCCCGTTGAGAATAAATACGTATCCGGTTTGTGACTTAGAGCCATCCGGATCAGTGTCAAAGCTTGCATCGACGTAACCCTTTACGACGAGCTCTTCATCACCTCCATAAATGAGAAACATTTCCTTAGTCCTTTTCAGGTACTTAAGGATATTCTTGACCGCTGCTCAATGCTCCATTCCAGGATCACTTTGAAACCTTCCGGACATAATTATGGCAAGGCTGACATCGGGTCTTGTGCACAGCATTGCATACATGATAGAGCCTATGGCTGAAGCATAGGGGATGACACTCATCTTTTCTCTATCTTCTGCAGTCACTGGGCATTGAGTCTTACTCAACTTCACACCTTGTAACACAGGCAAGAACCCCTTCTTAGACTGATCCATTTTGAACTTCTTCAAAACTTTATCAAGGTATGTGGTTTGTGGAAGTGCTATTAAGCGTCTCGATCTATCTCTATAGATCTTAATGCCTAATATGAAAGAAGCTTCCCCTAGGTCCTTCATTGAAAAACTCTTGTTCAAATATTCCTTCACGCTTTCCAGCATTTCTATATTGTTTCCAATCAACAATATGTCATCCACATATAATATTAGAAATGCTATAGAGCTCCCACTCACTTTCTTGTAAATACAAGCTTCTCCATAAACTTGTATAAACTCAAACGCTTTGATCACCTCATCAAAGCGCTTATTCCAACTCCGAGATGCTTGCACCAGCCTATAAATGGATCGCTAGAGTTTGCAAACTTTGTCAACATTCTTTAGATCGACAAAACCTTCTGGTTGCATCATATACAACTCTTCCTCAAGGAGACCATTGAGGAATGATGTTTTGACATCCATCTGCCAAATTTCATAGTCGAAATAGGCAGCTATTGCAGGTAGAGTGAAAGATTCGCCAGGTGTGAAATCCCATCGTATTCGAGGAGTCAAGGATTTGCTGGCAACATGATTCTAACAGACTTAAGCATCGCTACGGGTGAGAATGTCTCATCGTAGTCAACTCCTTAAATTTGTGAAAAACCCTTTGCCACAAGTCGAGCTTTATAGACGGTGACATTACCGTCCCTGTCCGTCTTCTTCTTAAAGATCCATTTGTTCTGAATGGCCTTTCTCCCTTTAGGTAATACTTCCAAAGTCCATACTTTGTTTTCATACATGGATCCCATCTCGGATTTCATGGCCTCTAACCATTTCTCGGAATCCGGGCCCATCACCACTCCTCCATAGCTTGTAGGTTCATTGTTGTCCAACAACATGACCTCCAAGACAGGGTTGCCATACCACTCAGGAGCAGTACGCGCCCTTGTCGACCTACGAGGTTCAATAGTAACTTGATCCGAAGCTTCATGATCATCATCATTAACTTCCTCTTCAGTTGTCGCAGGCTCCACAGAAACATCTTTCTGCGTTGTGCTACTCTCTGGTTGAAGTAACAGTTCAATAACCTCATCAAGCTCTATTTTCCTCCCACTCAATTCTTTCGAGAGAAACTCTTTCTCAGGAAATGTTCCGTTCTTAGCGACAAACACTTTGCCTTCCGATCTGAGATAGAAGGTATACCCGACTGTCTCTTTCGGGTATCCTATGAAGATGCATTTCTTCGCTTTGGGTTCTAGCTTTCCAGGCTGAAGCTTTTTGACATAAGCATCACATCCCCAAACTTTAAAAATGACAACTTTGGCCTCTTGCCAAACCACACTTCATATGGAGGCGTCTCAACGGATTTCGATGGTCCCTATTTAAAGTGAATGCAGTTGTCTCTAATGCACAACCCTAAAACAATAGTGGCAAATCAGCAAGAGACATCATAGAACGCACCACATCTAATAAGGTTCGATTAAGACGTTCGGACACACCATTACGCTGTGGTGTTCCGGGCGGTGTCAATTGTGAAACAATTCCACACTATCTTAAGTGACTGCCAAACTCATAACTCAGATATTCACCTCCTCGATCAGATCGCGGGAATTTGATCTCCTTGTTATGATGATTCTCAACTTCACTCTGAAATTGCTTGAACTTTTCAAACGTTTCATTAAGTAAATATACCCATATCTACTTAAGTCATCAGTGAAGGTGAGAAAATAACGATATCCACCACGCTTTGTAACATTCATTGGACCGCACACATCAGTATGTATGATTTCCAATAAGTCACTTGCCCGTTCCATTGTTCCAGAGAACGGCGTTTTAGTCATCTTGCCCATGAGGCATGATTCACATGTGTTAAGTGATTCAAAATCAAGTGACTTCAAAAGTTCATCAGCATGGAGCTTCCTCATGCGTTTTACACCAATATGACCTAAACAGCAGTGCCACAAGAAAGTGATACTATCATTATCAACTCTACATCTTTTGGCATCAATGTTATGAACATGTGTGTCATCACTATCAAGATTCAATATGAATAAACCCCTCACATTGGGTGCATGACCATAAAAGATATTACTCATATAAATAGAACAACCTTTATTCTCTGATTTAAATGAGTAACCGTCTCGCAATAAACAAGATCCAGATATAATGTTCATGCTTAACGCAGACACTAAATAACAATTATTCAGGTTCATCACTAATCTCGATGGTAATCGAAGAGAGAGCATGCCGCCGGCGATCACATCAACCTTGGAACCATTTCCCACGTGCATCGTCACTTCATCCTTTGCCAGCATTCGTCTATTCCGTAGTTCCTGTTTTGAGTTGCAAATGTGAGCAACCGAACCGGTATCAAATACCCAGGCACTACAACGAGAGCTAGTAAGGTACACATCAATAACATGTATATCATATATACCTTGTTTGTAGTTGGCCGCCTTCTTGTCAGCCAGGTACTTGGGGCAGTTCCGCTTCCAGTGACCAATTCCCTTGCAATGAAAGCACTCAGTTTCTGGCTTGGGTCCATGCTTGGGCTTCTTTACAGGAGTAGCAACTGCTTTGCCATCCTTCTTGGTTTTACCCTTCTTGCCCTTGCCCTTGCCATTCTTCTTGAAACTAGTGGTTTTATTGACCATCAACACTTGATGTTCTTTCTGGATTTCAGACTCAACGACTTTTAGCATCGCAAACAGCACGGCGACTGACTTGTTCATCCCGTGCATGTTATACTTCATCACAAAGCTCTTGTAACTAGGTGGCAGTGATTGAAGAACTCTGTCAGTGATCGCCTCTAGCGGAAGGGAAATTCTAAACTCTGCTAGACAATTCAAATACCCACACATTCTGAGTATATGCTCACTGATAGACCCGTTCTCCTCCATTTTGCAAGCATAGAACTTATCGGAGGTCTCATACCTCTCGATTCGGGCATTCTTCTGAAAGATAAACTTCAACTCCTGGAACATCTCATATGCTCCATGACGTTCAAAACGTCTTTGAAGTACCAGTTCTAAGCCATACAATATTGCACACTGAACTATTGAGTAATCTCCAGAACGTGCCTCCCAAGCGTTCTTAACGTCTTCGGATGACATGTCTTCTGGTTGGTCACCAAGCGATGCATCAAGGACATATGATTTCTAGGAAGCCGTGAGGATAATCCTCAGATTACGGGCCCAGTCAACAAAGTTACTTCCATCATCTTTCAACTTAGCTTTCTCTAGGAACGCATTAAAATTTAGGGGTGCTACTGCGCGAGCCATTGATCTACAACATAAATATGCAAAGGTTACTTAGACTATTGTTCAAGATAATAAGTTTAGTTAATCAAATTACTAAAGCTCCCACTCAAATTGACATCCCTCAAGTCATCTGAGTGTCACATGATCCAAATTCACCAATTCAAGTCCGATCATCACGTGAGTTGAGGTGGTTTCAATGGTGAACATCATCATGTTGATCATATCTACTATATGACTCATGTTCGACCTTTCGGTCTCTTGTGTTCCGAGGCCATGTTTATACATGCTAGGCTTGTCAAGTTTAACATGAGTGTTCTGCATGTGTAACATTGGCTTGCACCCGTTGTATGTGAACGTAGAGTCTATCACACCCGATCATCACGTGGTGTCTCGACACGACGAACTTTCGCAACGATGCACACTCGGGGAGAATACAATTCATCTTCAAATTTAAGTGAAGGATCACCTTACAATGCTACCGTCGTCCTAAGCAAAACAAGGTGCATAAAAGGATTAACATCACATGCAAATCATAAGTGACATGATATGGCCATGAACTTGTGCTTTTGATCTCCATCTTGAAAGCACCGACATGATCTCCATCGTCACCGGCATGACACCATGATCTCCATCATCTTGTTCTCCATCAACGTGTCGCCATCGGGGTTGTCGCGTCCATCATGCTTGTACTACTATTGCTACCGTTTAGCGATAAAGTAAAGCACGCAGTGGGGTCTCGGTGATGGACGCTCGCGGAATTGTGGCGCTATCTGGCATCGTGGTGGCATCAACGGCGATAGGGCCTGGCAAGGTGAATTTGTTAACCCATCCTAAAGGTGGGACGGCAAAAGATGGCGGCATCGAATTCTAGAGTGTGCGCATTAGGTGCGTGCTAAGGGTTTGCTAAACCGACTGGTGCTCCCAGCTCGTCGTTGGGCGGCTTGGTGTAGCCTTAGAGCATCTCTAGCAGACCCCGTATAAAGCCGACCCGCAAAATGCGTTTACAGTTTGTTGGAAAACGGATTTACGGGTTGATGCAGGCTGTGGCCGAGCAGACCGCGTGTAGCCGACTCTTTTACGGGTCGACTACACGGGGTCTACTCGGCCGCAGCCCGTGTCGACCTGAAAATCCAAAAAAAACGATAAGCGAATTTAACAACGATTTCGACAATTGAATTCAAATTCGGACAATGAAACATAGTTCGCGCGCAAATAAAAGCATAGCTTTGTATGACAAACGCAAAAGGACTTCATGCAAAAGCGACAACCACGTCCATCATCATCTTGGTCATTTTTCACCCGTCGTTGATCTTCACTCCGCACCACCTCCATCGATGCCATCGCCGGCTGTTGTTCCAACTCCGACACCGAACGCATCACCGGCACTTGTTCCAACTCCGGTACCAAAAGCATGGTTGGGCGCACTGAATAGTGGCATTGGTTCCAAATCTCGATGAGAAAACATTGCCGGCATCGGTCGCTGCAAGCATCAGCCTCCTCAAGATGTCTCTCCTTGCCATGTCATGCCATTCTTTGATGATGTCGTCCATGTCATCGCGGTTCAACGTCATAATCATGTTCTCCTCGGCAAGAAGCTTGGCCATGGCTTTGGTCTCATCGGCAAAGACTCTTCTCTCCTCAATGGTCGCCTTGCGCAACCCCTCGTCCTTGAGCAATTTCCACTTCTCTTGCTTCTTTCATGCCTTCTTCTCGGCCAACTCTTTCTTTGTATCCAATGTCTTCGCTAACATCAACTCATTTGATTGCACCATGGCATGTATCTTGTCCCGCAAGCTCGATGCTTCGTGTTCCCTCTTCATCTTCTCCTTTGTCTTCTTGTCACCATCGGGCTTGTTCAAGTTTCTTGGGTCATCTTCATCTTCATCCATGTTCGTAAGTGAACTTCTCTTCGGTGGGGATTCTCTATCAATCAACCTCCACTTGTCACACCCTTTTAGCAATTCCCAACAATGCTCTAGTTTAAAAAAATTGCCTTCGGAAGCTTCCATGTTGGGCAATTTTCTCCTACACAATGAAAACAAAGTCACATGATGCAACCACTTCAAATGGTACAAATGATGTGCACAACTTGGGACGTCAAAACGAACTCACATAGTCGGATTCCACGGTTCCACTTGGAGGTGCATTGCGAACTTGTTCCAAGCAATCAGCCCAACGACTACAATGGTGGGGAGTGGGAACGGCCGCACGGAAATTTCCCTCGAACCAAATCTCGCTGCGGATAGGAGACGCGCTCGGGTCGGCCTCCCACCCATGAATCTAAAGGTTGAGGGCGAACTTTTGCCATGCCCCGCAAAAAAATTACGGATTACTGATCGAGTAGCATTTCCCACGTTGACCCGTATTTTGTCAGTTATTTTACAGGTCACGACTTTATATGAGGTCTGCTAGAGATGATCTTAGCCTCCATGTTAGATGGTATGCGTTGGTGTGATATCAAAGCACATCATCAAGATTGTAGGTGTAGCAATAGAGGTCATTAGAAAGGTGGCTTTGGGTTGATCCATGTATTTGCTTTGTCAGTCTTATTAGTTGAATAATAAATAAAAACCTTAGATACAGAGCCCAAGGCTTCAACCTCCTTTTCGGAAAAAAAAGGACTACCAGCAAATAGCACACCACAAGGAGCTTGCAGTATTTTTGTTCGGAGTACCAAATTTATGGTGTAAAAAGGTCAGACAGGCTCACGGCCTCATCCGTGTTGCAACACAAGCCACGTGAGGCGGACATCTTTTTTTACACGCCTCACCAACCACCAGTTCACAGCTCAGGCAAGTAATGTTGGCATGTGAAGCCACGTACGTGACAGAGCCAATAAAACCATCCAGAATCTGTTCAAATGCAGGGTCATAGTACCTCCTCACCATGTCATGTGCACCCCCTTTGCAACCATCATTGGGACACAATATTCAATGGAAACCTACATTGGGTGAATACTATTCTAATCGCAATTGAGTTTGAACTTGAATTTTGACAACCTCACCTCCTACTGATATTGCCCGTGGATGCGGCAGAGTAAGAACTAACACATTGTAGTTCAGGTTTATGTTATCAATTTTTTTGCTCCGCTGGAAGTATTCAACAAATAATTCTAGTGTTATTATTTTTCGTATGCATGATAATGAAATGAAGCAGCTGGAGCTGGGGTAGGACGTGAACTGGAACACTGCAAGCATGTGCTGTACAGATTCAACTTGCTTAATTGAACAGATCAGCAACAGAAATACATATGACAAAAGAAAAAATTAGGGGAGCTCTAGGACCCTTGAGATTTTGGGTCAGGCTCCACTACTTTGCAACTAACATGGGCTCACATCAACTCACAACAGCTAGAGGTCATCTACTCAATGTAGAGAGGGGAGAAGAGAGCAAAATTAAAAAGGAAAAATGGACAGGTGTATGCTACAGTCTTTGCAATGAATCATCTAATGATACCAATTTTGAGATGAATGGAGAAAGAGCTGAGAGCAATGCATTGGCACATTCTTCGTGTGGCAGATGACCACAGCCTGATATAGTTACTAGCCTCTGCACAAGAACAAGAAGCAAAACATGGATTTATTTAGATAATATGCAAAGCAGGCCAGAATTTATGTCATATACTTATTATGGAACAAATATATACCACTCTGACTGCACAAGATGAAGTGGATATGTGGTAGACAACTTACAGAATTTACAAGTTTTGAAGCCATGGTTTGTGCTGACTTCAGAGAAACAAGAGCATCCTCAGACCCTGCCACCACCAAAACAGGGAGGTCTTCCACTGATCTTAGAAGTTCCATTGCTCTTTTTGATGACAGAACAGTGGAAAATGAAAGACGGCCTACTTCATGGAGTGCTTCGTCCCAGCCCTCGACATATAGTGGAGCCTGAATGTAAAAGATCATTAGGCCAGTTATTAATAGTTAAATGTGCGCAGAATGAAAAAAAAACATGTGCGTTTGAAATTGTAATTCCTCTATATACAAAGGTTTGACTTTCACGGTAGATTAAAAGGTAAATGTATACTAACGCAGGTGTTTACCTTGTAAAGATTAAGAACATCTGTTGTCAACTTGGTAGCATCGAACCATGCTCGTCGATTGATCACCTGAGTAATTTCAGTACGTAGAAGTGGGCGCACCATGTGCTTTTTCCTCAGAGGAGTATGCAGGAGTATACGAGCAAATGCAGGAATCACTTCTCTTGATAAGCTTACACCTATAAGAACAACTCCCTTCACTTCGACCTGGGAACACACAGGGGGACATTTAATTTAATATGATCATTACAATGATAACAAACTTCCATCCAAAAATTATGATAGGTCATCAATTTACAATGGACCAAGAAAGGTCAAAAGACTGTACCTTCCTAGAATCTCCAGAAGCGCGTAACTTTTCTGCAGTCCTCAGGGCCAGCAAGCCACCATCATCATGACCAACTAAAACGACCGAGCCCAAGCCCATGTCTGAGCAAAATGAAATCAGAAGATCAACCTGCACAAGGGCATCATACAAAATTGTGTTCTTAAAACATGATCACGCTATTTAAAATAGAGGAAAAGGTTTCGTAGTTCAAACTGTATTTATTCAAAGTTGCAGTGACAACACAAACTCTCGATGACAGAGAATATTCTCAAGATAAAATGTCTCCGAGGGTGGAAACTAAAAGCGGCAATAGCAGTTATTATAAAATGAATTATCACAAATAATATTTTGGAGAAGACAACATTTCACCTAGTTAGCCATAATTTGTTATGGGGAGAAGGTATTTAAAAACATATTTCACTTGACTGAAAATAAATTAATAAATTGCTCTGCAACTTTGGTGTAAATTCTGTTGGTGTTGGCACTTGATAGACTTCAATTAGGAGTTTATGTGACATTATTAAACCCTAAGAATAGATTATGACCTAATCTATGAATAGATGGTAAGATGGATCACCTGTGACTCAAGCTCGTACGGGTTTGACAAATTCTTGTCTTCCCAGTCCTTTCTGCGAGGTCGAGATGTTAATCCCCATCCAGGGCGATCAAAGGCCAGCACATTGCAACCCACTTGTCGAGCAAGCAAATTACTAACATGTCTCCATGCAAATACTCCCCCTCCAAACCCATGGACCAAAACAACAGCAAATTTCCCATGCTCTCCGGCCTCAAGATCAAAGCCCATAGGTTTCAGACACACCTGTAAGCTGTCGTCGTCGAGACTGAGAAGGGGGATGCCATCTGACACCGTTGAAGAGGTCAGTGGTTCTACCAACAATGGTGCATATAACGATGTTTGGTGATACTGATGACTAAAGCTCCTATTCAAAAGACGACGGGTACTCGAGGAAGCTGTTGGTGGGCTCTCATGCCTCTGTCTTCTAGGAGAAATGCTTGACGAGACAGCATCATGATTAGTTTCTGGAAACAATTCAGGAGCTGGAGATATACAACTTGATGGATCAGACATTTTGTAGTGTACAGTGATCCCCTGGCAAGCAATGAACATGCTATCACTATCGGCAAGAAAACTGATTGGAATATCCCTGTCATCGTGCACAAGAGTTTTTCTCTTTGTCTCGCTCTCGCTCCTTGAATAAAGTTTCCCACTGTGCGGAGTGGGCGACCGAGGAACCTTGTAGCACCCAGGAAAGGCGTTCTTGTAAGCCAGAATCTGAAAAAGGAGCAGAACAGGCCATAAATACCATTAGAAACAGTCAAACAGCAATCCATAGTGTGCAGTGAGATTCAAGCGAACAAGCCATACCGAATCAGGGTCAATGCGATGGATAAGCAGCTTTCGTTGAGCCCTGCAGCTCGTTCTGTAAGCGACAACAACATGGGCGAGAGCAAAGATCAAGGAAGACAGGAAAAGCACAGGCATTCCCCATAGCTTCTTCATATTTAGCGTGTGATCCGCCAATGACGGCGAGAGCTCGGGCCCAATGTCCTGAGCTGGAGTGTAAACGCAGGCCTTCATGAGCAAGACGAGCAGCGAAGCCAAAGAACAGAAGGTTGTGGTTCCAAGGTACGGGCCGTGAGAAAGACCAGAAGTGTCACACACGAGGTATACACCTGCACAAGTACATTAAACAGGTTAGTGGAATCTGATGATGACTGGTGTAGACTTTAACTAGTTGAAATCGGAAATTTTCAAATGTCTTTCAAGTTTCAAGCAGTGGACTTAAGCAAAGGACGCGGTTTAACTAAATTGGTATACTGGTAGAACGGAAGAGTAACAAGCGACACTTATACTTCCACTAATAATAAACTGCTAAAAAATTCATCGTCTCGCCCAAACGAAAGAAGACAAGAACAGATGTAGCTTTCGGGGTGACCAAATCCTCATGCATAAATGCAAAAAATACGAAGAATCCTAAGCAAAGCCCTCAAGTGCCAAAAATAGGCTCCAGGGACAAACGAAACTTCATTGATTATATCCGAAGAAAAGGAAAAGGGGGGGGGGGGGGGGGGGGGGATGGGGAAGCAAGAAAGCAAGCCCGACCCAGACGGATACAGATTCCCCAGGATAGTTATCGCCTGCGGCGTTTCGCGCAGTAAAACAGCATTAAGGAGGCAATGCGAGCAGCTTACAGGTGATGACGAGGGAGCGAAGGACGGAGAGGAGTGGTATGTCCACGAGCGAGCTCCGGAAGGCGTACCGCCGGAGGTGGTCCCGGAGGCCAGGGCAGCGCGGGCAGCCGAGCCGCGCCTCGAGCCAGAGCGTGACGGCGACGTCGGCGGCGGCCACGACGACGGGCGCCGACGCGACGAGCAGCGACGCCACCATGACCACCATGAACCACGCCGTCTTCAGCCCGCGGCTCGCCGTCTCCGGCCAGCCCTTCCCGCCCGCCCCCATCTCTCTCCGACGCACCGGACCCCGCCGCCCTCCCCAACTCCGGCGATCGCCGGCGGCCCGGGCTGCTAGCGCTAGGAAGCAGCGGGCATGCGAGAGGCGGAGGCCGCGCCGCCGCCGCCGCTGCTGCCGCGTGGGTTTAGGGTTCGGGCGTCTTGGGGTGGGGAGGGGAAGGGCGCGTGAGGAGGAAGCAGAGGAGGAGGCCGGCGAAAGGGCGGAGGAAGAGGAAGAAGAAGGGAAAGAGAGGGGGGGAAGAAACGGGGGAGCGGAGCGGAGGGGTATTTATGGCACAGTGCGATTGTGGGCTTGTCAATTTGTTATTAGTGCTGCTGCGCTGCGATCTAAACAAACGGGCGAGCAGAGGAGGGGAGGGGATGAGCCAGTCTGCTTTTGTTTGTCAGTATATATATACTATGCCGAGCAAGGTTAGCAGAAAAGGTTTTACCTGCGCTCTTTTCGTGTTTCGTTTCCCCTTCGTGTTTGTGCTGTCCTTGACAACACACAACAGCACCGCCACCACGGTCCTGCGTTGGACAGACGGGCTGTTGCTTTGCAGCAAAGAAACTCAGATGTTTTGTCTTTCCTTGGTACTAGTAAAACACATGCACGACCCTTGTGAGAATGCGCAGATAAATCGGTCCGTGCTAGGTAAACAGTGTGTGTATTTTGGTCCACGGGGTCTAACATTCATGTGTAAAGTATGAAGGGCAGCAAACAACAAGCTTGATCCTCAGATTATTAGTGTACAAGAGCATCTACAGGCACGACCCGAAAATTCAGACCCTCAAATGCCCGCGCACGCGACGTGCCAACATCCGCAGGCACTAATCGGGTACTCGTCAAATCTTGTTGCTCACATCCGTATATCTCATATTCGATCTCTCGTATCTATACTGGCATGCAACGTAGATGAAAACTACGTAGATCAACACATAAACATAAAACCGGACAGAGTAATGCACACTCCGATTACCGTCAGATGTCCAAAAGATCTCCACAGTTCACATAATCCACATAAACGATGAACAAATTTAAACTACATTACTAAAAGCTAGAAATTGAACACAGAGACGACGGACATTCACCACTTCCTCGCCGGTCCTTTGCCCTTCCTGTCGCCAGCGCAACTGTAGGCGTCGGTGGCTAGTGGCGGATTGTAGTCATCGTCGTCTTCGACGCCTCCGACAAGACGTAGTCATCGTCGTCATTGGAGGTCAGATGACGAGCCATAGTCATCGTCGTCGTCGGAGGTGTCGAAGAGGACGATGAGCCCTTTTAGCCGTCGGACCTTCCTGCCCTGCTGCTGCTTGAGCTTCGCGAGCCGAGCCGCTTCCGCCGCTACCTGCATAGCGTGCGCTCGGACTACTCAATGGCAATCTGGAGTGCATTGGCGTTCTTCCGAGGGAGCCGCCGCGCGTCCATCTCGACCGGCGGTAGACCCATTCGAGGAGTCGCGCATCCTCATCGGGCTTCGCCTCCATCCCGCGGCGGCGACGCACGGACTGTTCTGTCTCCCTTCTCTCCCGTTTTCGCTGTCGCTCGCGGCAGGCGGCGCGCGCCTCTGCTTCCTGCGTGCGCATCCGGGTCGGCGGAGTGGGCACAAGCACTCACCATTGCCCATGTGAGGGAGCAACAGCCGGCGGGGCCAGGGTCGGCGAAGGGGAGGCGCGGATTGCACAGACTGCCTGTCGGAGCTGCGCACGGGTCGAGATGGGCCAGCGCCCTTGGGGAAGCGGCGAGGCTGCGGATCTAGAGTTGCCCCCCGGTCTTCACCTTGGACCGCTCCCAGGCGATGCGGAGGGCAAGCTCAAAGTCCGGATCCAACTCCTCATCGGAGCGGCTTCTGGAGCTCGACATTGCACCGGATTCGATCGGAATCTGTGCGGGGGGGAGCGAAAGAGGAAAGTTATCGCGCTAGGGTTTCGGAGTGAGGAGCCGGATGGGGTTTTTTGTGGGACAGAGGTGGGGTCGGTGCGTGGGTCGGGTCTGCCAAGCGGGCGTGCCAGAGCTTCCCCATATCCGCCCCATATTTAGGCTGGATATAGGGGGTGCTAGTCAGCCCGGGCGTTTAAGGCCGGTTTGAGAGGCCCGTCTGGGTCGATTTTTGTGATTGGACAGTGACCGGACGACCTGTCCATGCGCTTAAGACATGTTTGAGGGGCCGGCTATAGGTGCTCTAAAGTGTCCATGATTTTCAGCTGAGGATCAATAGAACATATCACCTTCCCTATAAGATCTAATGAGGGAGATTGCTAGAAAGTTCATGCTAAATGTTGCTCTCAACTATGTTGTTTGTAATTTAGTGTCACGAAAAGACATCATTGGTGTCTTATCACACAATGTTGAGTAAACTTTTTTTTCATGTAATTCCCCTTTTAGTGTCTGCTAGAGGTGGTTTACTTTTTGGGATATCGAAAAATGTTGTTCTCTGTAGAGGAAAATGGCATATCTCAAAGAAGAATCACCCTATATATGACACAATGCATCTTATTTAGCGAGCCAGCATGTGGTTTGATGGTTAGGAGGCTAGTGGTATCCTTTGCCCATTAGAGTTTAATTCTCGGACATGACATTGGTGCTCGCATTTTTCTTGATTTATTTTAGGCCTTTCGATGATGTGCGTTCAGTGGAAGGACACATTCCCGTCGACTACGAAGGCGCCTATGGCGATTTCGTCAATCAAAGATGATGTGTTTGCTTAGTCTTTTATAGGAGCTCATAGGGGTAGGATGTGCGTGTGTGCGTTCATAGGGGTGATTGTATGCTCGTGCATGTGATTGACTTCGATTGTACCATGTTAAAAATGTCTCTTATTTTAAAGAAATGCTTTGTGCAAGAGGGGCAATCTGAGCGACTAAAATCCTAGTTGTCGCCCCGTCCTTTCCTTCTCGCCTAGCAAAGTCGGACGATGCCAACACTTGTATGGAGGTTGCTGATTAGGGGGGGAGGGGAGGAGTTGGTGAGCTATTGTGGGTCAGCTATGGAGACGAGTTGCTAAGGTGCAGTCTTCGACGGGTGATGCCCAACAACCATCATAACAATCGTCAACGACGGCCCGACCTAGCTAGGTCATCCTAGAAGAGGGCGGCGACAATGCATGGTCCTCGACGGTGATGAGCTCTTGTCTTAGGTTTCTTTAGGGAACCTTCGTGACTGGTATGGGGCGGCGAGGCGGTGGCGGTGCCATAGTGTAGAGATAATGTCTTCCTCGCTCCTTTCTTGTCCCGTTGGTGTGCTTACCCGTTGTCGATGAAGGGCGTGTGGACTGTGGAGCTATGTCTCTATCGTGTCTTCCGGGATCGAGTTGATTTCATTTTAGTGGATCCATCTAGATTCGGCTAGCTTTTATGGTCGGAATTTCTACAAAACCTTTTTGGTGTTTTCGTCTATAAGGCGGCGATTTACTTCGCAGTTCGTTGCAACTAACGTCTCCTTGTGTGCAACGACAACTTCCCGCTAGCTGCTTCTACAAGCTGTTGGGCTTAAACAATTTTGTCCCACTGGGGCGGAAGCACAGGGACGACATCGTGTTATGCTCACGACGTGTCACCGGTGGATGCGGGGGGTGGGGGAGAAGAATTTGCTACCCTCATGAATTTTAATGTATCATCTTTTCAAAAACAAAGTGTTTTATAAGGACACGTGATACTTAATATATGGCGTTAGGATTTTGTAAGGAAAAAATATATCCCTCATGCTAAGGAGAACACCTTGCACACGGTCGACGAGGTGAAAAAAGAGGGTCCTGATATTGCCCACACGTGTGGGCGTTAAGGAAGTGTTGCCACACGTCCCGTGTGATGTGTGAGAGAAACAACCTACATGCCTACGTGTGGGCAAAACACCTAACGCCCACACGTCCGGCCTTTTGCCTCGCGACCTGCACGTCCGGCCTGCCACCTTGCGGGCCCGTGTGTCCCTCATGGCAACTGTTTGTTTAATCGCAGTTGACATGGTTGCTTAACTGCAGTCACCATGTCTGAACAACTGCATTGTCATGTAACACTAGAAAGACATGGCAACTGACACACGTGTAGGCGTGCGATGGCAGTTCCACCCAGTTGCCATGGCAACTGATAGGCATGGGGGCGCGCGACGGCAGTTTCACTCGGTTGCCATGTAACACTCGAAAGATGGCAAACTGACAGACGTGCGGGTATGTGGGCACGACGCAGTTCCACCACACACCAGGTTGGCGGGTCCGAGCTCTGCGTGCGTGAAACAGACGTGTGGGCGAACTAATAGACGCCCACACACCAGCCCCATCCTACGTGGCACAAAAAACCTGTCAAAAAATACCAATATTTATACAAACACGCATGGACGACGATCCACGCGTGGGCGTTATCTTTTCCAAAAAAAGAGAAGACACATTTACCTGCCGAACGTTCTCTAGGAAAAAATTGTCAGTGAATGCCTAGTTGCCATACTAAAATAATAACTAAAATTACCAGGCATTTGTGAGGGACTTGCCATATATGGATGGGATAATTACCATGTTTAAGAACACATGCCTGCAACGTAGTGTATATTTTAAAATACCATGGAAGATCCAACGCTGGGAGCTTCCTCCCAGCAAACGTTCGTACATCAGAATTTCCTGAAAAAGAAAAAAGGAAACTCAAACGAACAATGCGCCGAGAAAACTTCTCGCCCCACCTGCAATCGCTGTACCGGCGAAAGGGGCACGGTCCTATGACTACGAGCCACCCGGAATGGCAATACTACCCCGGCACGGTCGCCGCAGCACGGGCCCAAACGGTCGGCTCGCGGCAGATCGCGACCGTCCGTCCGCTGCTCCGCGCTCCGCCGTCCCTCCCTCCCCTTCCTTCCCCGTAGCGCCAGTACCTTTCCCTGGAGATACGGCGCGGGTCCCGGCCCAGCGTGGAATCGGGCCGTCCGCAGCACATGCGGATCCACGGCCAGCGTGGAGTGATTCACGCGTGGGTCTTTCGCTTGTCGATTTCTTTTCTTTTTCCCTCTTTTTTTTTTTTTGCTGCGTTGTTGAACAGAAGAGGCTAGTTTAGTCGGGAGATTTGTGGAGAGTGGCCTGGCTCCCAATAATGCTTGGACTGGATGCATGAGCCAACCACTGTGCCACGACAGCGAGGCAGTGCCTTCATGATTAACAATAATTCTTCCTTGTGCTAGTTTATACGTATATCGGGTGTGATTATCTAACTTATGCCACGACAGCTAGAAGGAATAATGATAATCTTTTGAATGGAATCTTCATATCTTGGTGAAGAAGGTCAATATTCTAAGTCATGATTGGTATCCAACAATAATGGGGATTCTGCAAAGAAAAACTAGCACTTTACACGGGAACCAGGATAGCTACTGTTTGATTTAAGAGATCACCATTCGTTAAGACCGTTAAAAATAATCAACATCTCAATGTACTAAAACTACGTCCACAATTACATTACATCCATGTGTTAACAGCAATAACCGTCGAGCTATTTTTGGGACTATAACAATAAGGATCTCCATTCTAAAGCATTTTCTGCGCGGACACTCAAAATGTCTACGCGTACGCGTGGACCGAATTTTCTAGATGTAGTTTGCCTTTTGACATGGACCCTTATTTGTCCACGGATGTATCTATTTGTCCGAATTTTCGCAAACATTGGGGACACTTGACAAAAGTGCGGACCGTTGTCGCATAGGATTTCAACACACCGACTGACTCAAATCCTTCTTCCCGGCCTTTCTTCATTCACTCCGCCTTTGCTCTCTCTTTCTATCCATCCACACCCTCCTCTTCCAACGTCGCCGTTGTAACTCTCCGGTGATCGTCCAGGCATCGTTGGACGTGTGCAACCCCCACCCACGCACCTGCATGCCTTGGACTATGCGCCCGTCCGCCCAGAATCCGTCCGTAGCCAGGTACCATTCCCCTCTGCTCACGTCGTCCATGGCAGACACCACGCCTCGGCAGGTGTTCGGTCAAATTTCATTGAGCATTTTTGTTGAACTTCTTTTTGTTTTCAAGGGTAAGCATGGTAAAGGGGTGACGGTAATGGAATATGAGTTGTTGTGTTGTCGTGCGATGTGTGGAAGGTTGCATCTCCCGACTTTGTAGGCATGAGGCACCGAGCTTGACCTTTTGGCCAAACGTGCATGCTTCTTTTCATTAGCAAAAGAAAGACTAGCCTTACAACATGCACGTGATCCATGATTGCAATGTGAAGTCGCTAGCCCACCGATGATATACCATCTCCATCTTTACCATGAAATTTTGCGGTGCGATAGCACAACGGGAGAGAAGGTGGCCACCGGGCTCGCAAACCATTGTCGTCATAGGTTTTATTTCATGTTTATTTACATGTTAGTCAATTCATTGATTCACTCAATGTTGCAACTTGATAACCGATGTCCTACACGTGCACATGGCTGTTGTAGCATTTTCGTGTGATAAGTAGAATGTCAAACCCACAAGGAGATGATATGAAGGCACCACAAAACCCGCAACCACATACGCACCTAAACCAGAGTTTGGAAATAGTCTACTCTATCGTTGCTAGGCAAACTAGAATAAGAGGGTAATCAACTAAACTACAAACAAGAAGATAAAAACAGGAATTAAAAGATGCTAAGTTAGTGGTGAAGGTGCTTGAGTAATAAAGCGTTCTCGAGGGTTCCGGGATCACTACCATATATATGAACTATCGAATCCTCTATTTACTGGTCAAATGCATAAGTGGGCGGAGCCGGGTACAGAACATGTTCTACTCGAGGTAGACTTCTTGTCGTGCACGCCACCATCATAGTATCCCCCATAGGGTTACAACTAATGATAATTAAAGGTTACCTCATAGACGTGACCTCTCTAAGGGTTCTCCATTATTCCCCTATTAATCGTGATGGTGAGGAATCTAAGGCTTTTACTCTCACCTCGAATTACCCCAATGCCCTAACCCTTCACAAAGACAGTAGTTCCTCTACGATCTATATGGCAATAGTGCGAGTGAGGCCTCCTTTAAACACTCTTGAGAACACTAACTCGAATTATGAACAGAAGATATTGGATCACATCAAGAATCACATAGGGTTCAACCGTGTCCTCAAGAACTAATGTAGTTACTTAGACAAGTTAATGGTACACATAGAAGTGAGGGTCAAGTTACAACCTGACATCGTGCCAGTGAAGGGAGAAGGCATGGTGGTGGTGATGATGGTAACGGCAACGCGATGAAGATGGTGGTGATGGGGGTGCCGGTGCGGTGGAGAGGGCTCGCATGGTGGAGCCTCCTCCTCTTCCTCTTGGTCTTGTCCCTTCCACTATGGTGGTGATGGAGCAGCCATGGAGATGGAGCTGGATGTGTTCTTAGCAAATGAGATGTGAGGACAGTGGCTAGGGTTGAGGAGGTGTATATATGGAGCCTCCCTAGCCTCCTCACTTGATAGGTTTCATCCAAGGGCTCCACAAGAGCCTTATCCTCTCACAATATCTTCTTTATGAGCCAAGGACCCCGTGGGATAGAACGGGGACGAAATTGATGAAGAATCCCGTCCGCAAAGGAAACTTTTGAAGTTGTGTGTACGTCAAACGACCACTGAAACGACCGCGTGCGGTCGTTCAAAACACCGTCTTTCACTATGTCCTCCTCCGGTAAAACGAACACCAATTCTTCATACGAACTTGGAATTTGACGTTCTTGGGATCATTGGATTCGTATGATCGACGCCGGTCCATTAATGTTCTTAGATCATGATTTGGAGACCTTTGGAAAAAATAACTTTTTCGACCATTGAAATGGCTAAGTCTAACCCCTGACTGACTCTGTATCAAACCCATCGTTGATCCTTTCGTTGTACTTGGTCCTCGGTTGCTCCAAAACACATGTAGACATAAGAAAAAAAGTAATAAAAACTAAATATAACAATAAATGTGCAATTCTCACAATGATAAGTGCAAAAGCCGGTAATCATGCATAATGGACAACTATTTGGTTCAGCAAGACATGATATTTAAAGAGAACATGCATCAGAGCTTTAAAAATGCGTAAAATATAGACCCATGAACCTCTTCATGCTTAAATCTTTATCATCCTATAGTAAGAAGGTTGACTACCAAAATCTCGCTGCTACCAACTCTAAAGCATACATTGAACCAAACCGCAAAAGTGATATCCGTGATTATCGTGCAAGCGTGCAAAAGTTAACCAACAAGGGAATAATACAAGTCATCCTCTTAGTTCCATTGCCATGGAGGTCACAAAAGAGGAAAATGTTTTTGTGGAGCCCAAATTACCATTACCAAAGTTTTAGAAAGAAGGTCAATATTATGTTAGGAACAAAGGAGTAACTATCATAGACAAAAGAAATCAAGCATTAGCGGTCGCTTCAAAAACACAAACCCGGAGGCATACGAGGTACAATAGCAAGACAGTTTGACTATGTTATTCAATAGACAAACATTCTCGAAGGAAATTCTTGATGTGGCCATTCAACCCGAAGGCATACCAGGTGATATTAAATAGATGTTGGATCAATGGTAAATGTGGAATTTTCTTTTAAACATTCTCTCTATAAGCTTCATGATTTTCAGCCACAAATCTATGCATTAGTTATTGATTATAGATAATTTCATCTATCAAAGGGTGATCATAATTCATATCATGGTGATCAAAGAGTTCTCTAGCTTCTTGAATTATGTAGTCAAATTCATTCACGAGGATGATCGTGGCAAGTTTCGTAGATTTAGGATCACTAAAGTTGGGTAACTCGAAGAACAATCGCCGCAAAGTGGGGTAAGTGTGAATAAATTTCTTTCAAGTCTAACCATGAGAGCGTAGAGAGCGTTTGCATAGATTTTTTTCCTTTAAGAATGGATACTTCATTGGTTGCAATAGCTCCCGTGCATGTAAAGAATTCTTAAATAACACTTCTCCCAGTAATATTTCCACTTCCATGGTAAAAAGTTTTAGTGTACATAACCCAAGGTAGCCCCTTATCATGAGGTTCATTATTAAGATTAACTAGTGTAGGCATTTCCTCATAAGTAGCACTAAAACTATCACTATCACTTTGAACAAAAAGATTTCTCAAATTTAGACATGATAGCAAGTTCAAGCAGGATAGAAGACAAGATATTTTCCTACGCTTCACCAAGATAAATCTAGGAGATGAGCATCTACGAGAGGAGATATCGGATCCACATACCCTTGTAGATCGCTAAACGAAAGCGTTAAGAAACGCGGTTGATGTAGTCGAACGTCTTCGCGATCCAAATCGCAAGTCGTCCCGCGATCCAATCATGATCTAGCGCCGAACGGACGGCACCTCCGCGCTCAACACACGTACATCTTGATGACGCCTTCACCTCCTCGATCCAGCGAGCAATGGTGAAGTAGTAGATGAGTTCTGAAAACACGATGGTGTGGTGACGGTGGTGGTGAAGAACAATCTCCGCACGGCTTCGCCAAGCACAACGGAAACTATCATGGAGGTTAAACTAGAGGGGACGGGGTTGTCGACACACGGCTTGGGGAATTCTTGATGTATACCGGGTACCAGCTATGTCCCTCTATTTATATGTTGAGCCCTAGGGTTGAAACTTGGAGAGAGAGCCTCCTCAAAGTCAGTTTGTCCCGCAAGGCAAGAGTCCTCCTCGGACTCCAAGACAAGACGCCAGGGTTCTTGGCGTCTGGCCCCTGGCCTCCGCAAAACTCCTTTTGCACCTTCCTAAAGCCTCGTGGGCTTTAACCCTTGGTCCAAATAAAGTGTTCTCGTACCCGAACATTTTGGGAAACATCTGAAACCCCTTTCGGGGAATTCCAAAACCCTTCCGGAGACCAAACAGTATTATCCCATATACCAATCTTTACCTCTGGACTATTTCGGAGCTCATCATCATGTTTGGGATCTCATCGGGGACTCTGAACAACCTTCGGTCACCAACATAACAACTCAACTATGCTTATATCATCACCAAACGTTAAGTGTGTAGACCCTGCGGGTTCGAGAACTATGTAGACATGGACAAGACACCTCTACGGTCAATAATCAATAGCGGGACCTGGATGCCCATATTGGCTTCTACATATTCTACGAAGATCTTTATTGGTTGAACCTCTATGTCAAGGATTCATTTAATCCCGTACTATGTTCCCTTTGTTTATTGGTATGTTACTTGCCCGAGATTCGATCGTCGGTATCTACATACCTAGTTCAAACTCGTTACCCGCAAGTCTCTTTACTCGTTCCGTAATACAAGATCACGTGGCTAACACTTTAGTCACTTTGCTTGCAAGGCTTGTTGTGATGTTGTATTACCGAGTGGGCCCTGAGATACCTCTCCGTCACACGGAGTAACAAATCTTAGTCTTGATCCATGCCCACTCAACAGACACCTTCGGAGATACCTGTAGAGGATCTTTATAGTCACTCAGTTACGTTGCAACGTTTGATACACATAAGGTATTCCTTCGGTGTCAGTGAGTTGCATGATCTCATGGTCATAGGAACAGATACTTGACATGCAGAGAACTATAGCAATAAACTGACACGATCATATGCTATGTTTATAGTTTGGGTCTTGTCCATCACATCATTCTCCTATAATTTTCCTAATGATGGGAATTGTTATCAAATGACATCTCAGGTCTATGGCTAGGAAACCTTGACCATCTTTGATCAACGAGCTAGTCTATTAGAGGCATACTACGGACATGGTGTTGTCTATGTATCCATACATGTATCTGAGTTTCTGATCAATACAATTCTAGCATGATAATAGACGATTATCCATGAGCAAGGAAATATGATACCCCCTTTGTTCCTAAATATAGGGTGTATAATTTTGGCATGAAAATTAAAGAACGCACGTGGAGGGAAAATTTTACAAGTTTTGGGCGGGATTGCACCTGGCTAATTAACATCCGAAAATAGAGGAGGTTGCCTGATATAAGGAAATGTAATCAAATCCCTAAAACAAATATCCAAACGAGTGGTGCAACACAATACACCTCATATTTCGGATTTTCCCCAGAAATATATACACCTTATATCAAGGAACTAAGGGAGTAATAACTAATTTATTATTGCCTCTAGGGCATATTTCCAACACGCCGATTCTTCATACGATCTCGGAATATGACGTTCTTGGGATCGTTCGATTCGTATGATCGATGCCGGACCATTACTATTCTTAGATCTTGATTTGGAGACCTTTGAAAAAATAACTTTTTTCGACCTTCGAAATGGCTAAGTGTGACCCCTCGCCGACTCTGAATCGAACCCATCGTTGATCCTTTCGTCGTACTTGGTCCTAGGTTGCTCCAAAACACATGTAGACACAAGAAAAAAACGAAAGTAATAAAAACTAAATATAACAATAAATGTGCAATTCTCACAATGATAAGTGCAAAAGCTTGTAATCATACATAATGGACAACTATTTGGTTCAGTGAGACATGTTATTTAAAGAGAACATGCATCAGAGCTCTACAAATGCGTAAAATATAGACCCATAAACCTCTCCATGCTTAAACCTTTATCATCCTCGAGTAAGAAGGTTTACTACCAAAATCTCGTTGCTACCAACTCTAAAGCATACATTGAACCAAACCCCAAAAGTGATATCCTGATCATCGTGCAAGCATGCAAAAGTTAACCAGCAAGGGAATAATACAAGTCATCCTCTTAGTTCAATTGCCATGGAGGTCACGAAAGAGGAAAATGTTTTTGTGGATCCCAAATTCCCGTTACCAAAGTTTTAGAAAGAAGGTCAATATTATGTTAGGAACAAAGGAGTAACTATCATACACTAAAGAAATCAAGCATGAGCGATCGCTTGAAAAACACCAACCCAAGGCATACCAGGTACAATAGCAAGACAGTTTGAATGTGTTATTCAATATACAATCATTCTCGAAGGAAATGCTTGATGTGGCCATTCAACCCGAAGGCATACCAGGTGCTATTAAATAGATGCTTGATCTATGGTAAATGTGGAATTTTCTTTTAAACATTCTCTCTATAAGCTTCATGATTTTCAGCCGCAATCTACACATTAGTTATTGATTATAGATAATTTCATCTATCAAAGGGTGATCATAATTCATATCATGGTGATCAAATAGTTCTCTAGCTTATTGAATTTGTTGGAAATATGCCCTAGAGACAATAATAAATTAGTTATTATCATATTTCCTTGTTCATGATAATCGTTTATTATCCATGCTATAATTGTATTGATCGAAAACTCAGATACATGTGTGGATACATAGACAACACCATGTCCCTAGTATGCCTCTAATAGACTAGCTTGTTGATCAAAGATGGCTATGGTTTCCTAGTCATGGACATGAGATGTCATTTGTTAACGGGATCTCATCATTAGGAGAATGATGTGATGGACAAGACCCAAACTACCAATGTAGCATATGATCGTGTCAGTTTATTGCTACTGTTTTTTGCATGTCAAGTATATGTTCCTATGACCATGAGATCATGCAACTCACTGACACCGGAGGAGTACCTTGTGTGTATCAAACGTCGCAACATAACTGGGTGACTATAAAGGTGCTCTACAGGTATCTCCGAGGGTGTCTGTTGGGTTGGCATGTATCAAGAGTGGGATTTGTTACTCCGTGTGACGGAGAGGTATCTCAAGGCCCACTCGATAATACAACATCACAATAAGCCTTGCAAGCAATGTGACTAATTGTTAGTCACAGGATCTTGTATTACGGAACGAGTAAAGAGACTCGCCGGTAACGAGGTTGAACTAGGTATGGAGATACCGACGATCGAATCTCGGGCAAGTAACATACCGAAGAACAAAGGGAACATCATACGGGATTAACTGAATCCTTGACATAGAGGTTCGACCGATAAAGATCTTCGTAGAATATGTAGGAACCAATATGGGCATCCAGGTCCCGCTATTGGTTATTGACCGTAGAGATGTCTCGGTCATGTCTACATAGTTCTCGAACCCGCAGGGTCTGCACACTTAAGGTTCGGTGACGTTTCGGTAGTATAGAGTTAAGTATGGTGGTGACCTAAGGTTGTTCGGAGTCCCAGATGAGATCCCGAACATCACGAGGAGCTCCTGAATGGTCTGGAGGTAAATATTGATATATAGGAAGTCCTGTTTTGGTTGCCGGAAAAGTTTCGGGCTCATTGGTAGTGTACTGGGAGTGCCGGTAGTGTACCGGGAGACCATCGGGAGGGGTATTTCGACCCAAGAGGCTACATGGGCTGTGGGAGAGTGAATACCAGCCCTTAGTGGGCTGGTGGAAGTCCCACACAAGGCCCATGCGGCTAGGAGAGAAAACCCAAAGAGAAAAAGGTGGAAAAAGTCCTCCTCTCCTCCTTGATTCGGCCAAACCAAGGGCTGACCCCTTGAGGCCAAGCCTCCTCCTCTCTTCCTCCGATATATACTAGAGGTTTTAGGGTTTTTGGCACCAGATTTTCAGCCACGTGCTACTCGTTCCTCTAGTGCATAGTTTCTCCTCTAGATCGGTTTTCTGCAGTGCTTAGGCGAAGCCCTGCCAGAATAGCTCCACCACCATCGCCGCAACGTCGTCGCGCTGCTGGAGAACTCTTCTACCTCTCCGCTCCATCTTGCTGGATTAACAAGGCGGAGATCGTCATCAAGCTATACATGTGCTGAACGCGGAGGTGCCGTCCGTTCGGCGCTAGATCGGAAGGACCGTGATCAAGATCATGAGACGGATCTTGATGAGTTTGCGGGATGGATCGTGATTGGATGGCAGGACGGATCATGATGTGATCGCGGGATGCTCGGCGATTTGGATCGCGAAGACGTTCGACTACACCAACCGTGTTTCTTAATGCTTCCCTCTTAGCGATCTACAAGGGTATGTAGATCCACTCTCCCTCTTGTAGATGCTCATCACCATGGATAGATCTTGCGTGTGCGTAGGAATTTTTTTTGTTTCGCATGCAATGTTCCCCAACAGAATTATATAGTCAAATTCATTCATGAGGATGATCGTGGCAAGTTCCGTAGCTTTAGGAGCACTAAAGTTGGGTAACTCGAAGAACAATCGATGCAAAGTGGGCTAAGTGTGAATAAATTTCTTTCAAGTTTAACCACGAGAGTGCAGATTGTGTTTGCATAGATTTTTGTTCCTTTAAGAATGGATACTTCATTGGTTACAATAGCTCCCGTGCATGTAAAGAATTCTTAAATAACACTTTTCCCAGTAATATTTCCACTTCCATGGTAAAAAGTTTTAGTGTCCATAACCCAAGGTAGTCCATTATCATGAGGTTCATTATTAAGATTAACTAGTTTAGGCATTTCCTCATAAGTAGCGCTAAAACTATCACTAGCACTTTGAACAAAAAGCTTTCTCAAATTTAGACATGATAGCAAGTTCAAGAAGGATAGCACACAAGATATTTTTGATATTTTTGATTTTTTAGCAACTAGAAATAAAAGCAAAGAAAAGGTAGAGCAAGAAAGTATTGGTATGTGTGAAGGAACCTTTTTCATGTGTTGGATAATGTCCCCGGCAGCGGCGCCAGATTTTTTCTGCTACTTTTGAATGTGTTAGGATTTGCCCGAAGAGGAAGGGTGATGCAGTGTAGTAGCACAAAGTATTTACCTCCGTTAAGAACCAAGGTTTATCGAACCAATAGAAGACAACCACAGTAAATTGTTAGCAGTACCTGCACACACGCAAGTAAAATACTTGCACACAACGTGAGCGACGGGGTTGTCAAGCCCATTGTACTCGTTAATTACAAGGATCAAGTATGATAGAGATAGGTTCGTAAATAGCAATAAATTTTTTGAAAAAGTATATTTTTGTATTTATAGCAAATCTAATATATCTAGATAGCTAGCCCCCACTACTAGGAATTCTCTTGCTTGTCCTTGAGCCACATCACCCAAATTAATTTAGCCTTTGGATATACAAGATCAATCAATAATATCCATCTGATGTACACAGTGAGAGCTGTTGCACCCACCATATGTGGTAACTGAAGCATGCATGAATTGCACGCAGTAACTACCTCTGGCAAGTGTTTTAATCAAGAAAATAAATTGAAGCATGCATGCATGCACCTTTTAGCCTCATACTTGAGTGCTCTATATGAAAGAAAAGTGAGTCGTGCATGCATATTTTATGTTGTTTTCATCTAACTTTGAACATATATATAGATTAGGATATGTCTTCATTTATTTATTTATAAAATACCGATTAACAAATTATCTTACTATATTACTATAGTAGAAATTGTAAAGACGGTAGCTAGATGATTAGTTCCGCACAATTTCAATTTCATATCAAATCTCGCTGCAACGCGTGGGGCATCATCTAGTATAATAAGTGAATGGACCCAGGGGCCACATCATTCACTAGAGGCATATCTCTCAAGAACATAGAAACGGTGCATGAACAAATTACTATTGGTCAATTGATAGAAAAACGAGTAATTATGATGTTATCCATGGCACGATCATGTATATGGGCATTACGTCCATGACAACAAGACCGAGATGATTCTGCATCTACTACTATTACTCCACCAAGTGACCGCTATCGAGCATGCATCTATGGTATTAAGTACATAAGAAACAAAGTAATGCTTAGATAATGATGACACAATATAGGCAAAGTAAGATCAATTAATATGGCAGAGCCCCGTCGTTTTACCCTTAGTAGCAACAATACAAATACGTGCCTCGCTAAAACTCCTATCACAGAGTGAGGACGCTGCAAGATTGAACCTACTACTATGCACCACTTTTTCTGAAGACCTACTCATCAACTTGGCCAAAAGATACTTACAGATCACAAAGCAAACATAGCTATAACAACCACACATAAGAAATCTCAGAGAGGATTCAGTTACTTTCATTAATAATCTGATCATAAATCCACAAATTCATCGGATCCCAATAAACACATCGCAAAGATTACATCGAATAGTGTAGGATCGAAAGTAAGTCTAGAGGGGGGTGATTAGACTACTTGACCAAATATTTTTTTACCTTTTCCCAATTTTAGTTGTGGGCAGATTTTAGTAATGATAGCAAGTCAAGCACACCCTACACATGGAGGTCTAAGAGTATAGCAGCGAAAAGTAAAGACAAGCACATGTGGTAGAGGTTAGGGTTAGAAGATCAAACACAATTGTAGACACAAAGATTTTTCCTGTGGTTCCGATAGGTGGAGCTATCATACATCCATGTTTATGGAGTCTTCAACCCATGGAGGGTAACGGTCGCGAGAGTCCATGGAGGGCTCCACCCATAAGGGTCCACGAAGTAGCAACCTTGACTATTCCATAACGGCTTCCGTCCACAAAGGACTAGCCTCACTATGGGTAGATCTTCACGAAGTAGGCGATCTCCTTGCCCGTATAAACTGCTTGGTTTAACTCCACAACACGAAGTAGGAGGCTCCCAAGCAACACCTAACCAATCTAGGAGGCACCACCCTCCAAAAGGTAATGGGCTTGATAGTGATGATGAACTCCTTGCTCTTGTGCTTTAAGATGATAGACTCCTCAACACTCAATCACTCTCTCACATATTTGGCTTGGTAGAAGAGATTAATTGGGTGGAAAGCAACTTGAGGAGGCTAGAAATCAGTATCCATATGGTTGGAGTGGATGATCTTGACCTCAACACAAGGGTAGGTGGATCTCTCTCAAAAATTTGGATATGGAAAGTTGGGAACTGTTCTGAGTGCTTCTCTTGCGAGTGGGATGTGGTGGAGGGGTATATATAGGCATCTCCAAAAATCCAACCATTACAACATTATTGACCATCTCGATGAAATTGAAGCAAAACTCGGTTGTATCGATCTGTTCAAAATGTGGCAACTTTGTGAATCTCACTGAGACCAATATGGCATTCTCAGTGGTACCGATATGAGTGGCCGAGGGCAGTTCCAAAACTCGGTGAGACTAAAACACACAACTCAAAAATTCCGATTCTATGAAATCAGTCACCCGAATCGTGGTCACCCAAACTAGGTTGCACCGATGCAACACTTGGTTGTACCGAGATGCTAGGGTTTGGCTCGGGTTCTGTCAGGCGTAGAAATCGGTAGAGCCGAATGGGAAACTTGGTGGCACCGATTTTTTGAATCGAGCTTTTCGTAGAGTATTTTTGTGGGAGATCTTGTGGGTGTTTTTGGTGGCTAGCACTTCTGCACGTGGAGCAATTTTTTCATCAATCATTACCTCACCCCCTTTTAATAGTATGGGTTTCCTATGGACTCAAAGTGATTACATCTTGGGGTATCTCCTCACAATCTATAGCCATCCCATCATTGGACTTTTTGTGAATATGCTTAGTGGAAACATAAGCCCAGTGATATATATGTTGTTATTAATTACAAAAACCACCAAGGGAGCAAATGTTCTTTCAATCTCCCCCTTTTTGGTAATTGATGACAACATATAGGTCAAAGCTTCGACATATGATATAATCAATGAATAGAATCAATGCTTTCAGAAGTATGTGATAAGCAAGAGCTCCCCCTAAATTTGTACACTATTTTGAATTTGCGTTTGAATGCAAATGCATAATCAATTAGGTTCATGGGGCACTTTTCCATGTCACATACAGCTTGGTGGTGTGCGGGAATAATATGAATGAACAACATAACACAACACATCAAGCAAGAAGTGAATTATCATCTCATATGCATCTCAAAAGATAAGACGTAGTAACAACACATAAGAACTGCATGATCAAACACCAACAAGTTTAACACAACTGATAAACCAAAAGATTTTAAAGTTTTGGAGAGCGATAAAAAGCAACTCTCTCTCTCTCTCAGCCCTTAAATTTATACAACTTATCCCCCTTTGGCAACGAGTTACCAAAAAGTTCGAAGGTATAGGACTAATCATCTCTCTGGGGCTAATCTCCTTCGGTTGTTGATGTAGGAGTCGAGAGAAACCCTTTTGCAAAGACTTCTCCAGATGTCACGAAAGGGGTTGGAGTAGACACTGGAGGTATTGATGGAGCTGATGAAACTGAAGGAGTTGCAACAGGAGCTAATGAAGATGGTCTCATCTCTGAATCTGGCACTGACATAGGTCTTGCCTGGGTCTTGAGCATAGTGCTAGGCTGGAGAGGGTGACTTTCATCATCATTTGAGGTGTGGGGAAGGGGTACAGAATCCACTTCCTTCTTGAGATCATCAATAGTTTTAGTCAGCCCATCAACCTTGTTGTTCAAGTTATTAAACTTGTCCTCAACAATCCTTTCCAGACTCTTTTGGTTCTTCAGAATCTCAGTGATATCATTCTGCATGCCTTGGAGAATAAGGTCCATCTGCTCATTCCTTGTCCTTTGCACTAGAGCACTAGTGGCTCTGGCTGCCTCAGCTGCTGCCTATGAAGTAGATGAAGTGGGATTATCTAGGTTCATCACCACAACATTATCCTCAAACTCAGGCTGGAGTGGCATATCAGGTTGATCAAGTTCATATACATTCTTTTCAAGATTGGAGTTGATTAGCATTTGAATGTATGGAGCATACCCACATGATCTCTTTTGGTCAGCAATAGTCCTCTTCACCATCTCTACTATCAAATCCATGACCCTGAATCTAGTGTGAAGGTTAATGTGATGCAGAATGTTGATAGATAATCCTCTGATCATCTTATCATCTCCTGAGTTGGGCATTAAAGTGTACCTCAAGATGGTGTTGGTGGTTGGCAAACCTGCGTGCAGATAGTACACTGAGCCAAAATTATGTAATGCACATAGTCAGTAGGGATCTCCTTGTACTTCTTAGCCATAGAATTATGGTTCATTTTGGCCTCATAGTACACATCCAAGTCCTCATCTTGTACTTGTGGGGCTCCTAAGATGGTAGCCCACTCTTCCACTATAGATTCATACATTACACCTTCAGTCATCCAAACAATTCTTACATCACCATAAAAGTGCGTTGTATAATAGAATTGCAAGATCATCTTATCATTCCAGGGGATCATCTGCCTACCAACAAATGCTTCAATATAAATAGCCTTGAAGTTTTCTTGCACATGGAGAAAGTAATCCTCATTTTCCTTAATGTAACCTCAGTCTACATATCTCATGTCACTTAAAGTTGGGCTCTTGTGTAGCAGAATGGTCTCATATAAATCATCCTACTCCTTGATATGTCTCCAATGTATCTATAATTTTTTCTTGTTCCATGCTGTTATATTATCAATGTTGGATGTTTTACAATGATTTTATAGCAACTTTATATCAATTTTTGGGACTAACCTATTAACATAGTGCCAAAGTGCCACTTGCTGTTTTGCTTGTTTTTTACTTTGCAGAAAATTAGTACCAAATGGAGCCCAGACGCTGTGGGGATTTTTGTGGATTTTTTCTGGACCAGAAGAAAGCAGTTGGGCCAAACAACACCAGAAGAGGGGCCCAAGGTGGCCACCCTCCACCAGGGTGTGCCAAAGGCCCCTGGCATGACCCGGTGGAGGGTAGGCACCTCGGGCACCCCCTCAACAGACTATCGAGTCTATAAATTCCCTGAAAATCCAAAAACCCTAGGGGAGTCGACGAAACACAATTCTAGTCGCCGCAAGTTCTAGAACCTCGAGACCCAATCTAACACCATCATAGAGGGGTTCATCTTCCTCATAGGTGCCTCTCCGATGATGCGTGAGTAGTCCACCATAGACCTACGGGCCCGTTGGTAGTAGCTAGATGGATTCCTCTCTCTCTCTATGCTTCTCAATACAATGGTCTCTTGGAGATCTATTTGATGCAATGACTTTTGCGGTGTGTTTGTTGGGATCCGATGAATTTTGAGTTCATGATTAGTTTTTATCCATGAATATGATTTGAGTCTTCTTTGATCTCTTATTTGCATTATTACTTATAGCCTCGTATTTCTTCTTCGAATCTTTGGTTTAGTTAGGCCAACTAGATTGATTTTTATTGCCATGGGAAGAGGTGTTTTGTGATGGGTTCGATCTTGCGATGTTCTTTCCCAGTGATAGAAAGGGCAGCAAGACACACATGTATCGTTGCCATTAAGGATAACAAGATGGGGTCTATTCCGACATGAATAGATCTTGTCTACATCATGTCACCATTTGTATTGTGTCACTCCGTTTTCCCATGAACTTAATACACTAGATGCATGGTGGATAGCAGTTGATGTGTGGAGTAATAGAAGTAGATGCAGAATCATTTTGGTCTACTTATCTTGGACGTGATGCCTATATAATGATCATTTCATGGATATCGTCATGATTATTTGATCTTCTATCAATTTCCAAACAATAATTTGTTCACCCATCATGTGCTATACTCATGAGAGAAGCCACTAGTGAAACTTACGACCAGTGGGTCTATTTTTCCAACATGTTGCTTTCCGATCTACTATTTGCATCTTTTGTTTTCAGATCTGTTAATCCAAAAAACACCTTGCTCACTTTATTAATTTAATTTACACCGTGTTCTTGCGAGATCTATTTGCGAAAACTATCATTACCTAATCTATCTTATTACTGTAGAGAGCGTGGCACTCTCTCTTTCGCGTCGGGTTGCAAGTATTTGTTGTTTTTGTGCAGGTGCTATTTACGTGGGTGCATGACCTTCCTCTATGGATTGATACCTTGGTTTCATAAACTGAGGGAAATACTTACCTTCGCTGTGTTGCATCATCCCTTCCTCTTTGGGAAATACCAACACAGACTCAAGCCACATCACTCCTTGGTGTAGAATTTGTAGTCTACATAAGTATTTCTCCTCTCAGAATATGGATCTATAGCTGTCCATTTTCTCAGCCCTGAATCCTTTCTCTTCTTCAAGTCCTCATCAAGAGGATAGCTATCATTATGTTGTGGAAGTTGAGGTCTTAGCTTCCTCAGAACTATCCTTTCATCATCTTCAAGAACAGCTCCGGAGGAGGATCCCTTGTTTTTTGCTACAATTGGAATATCCCTAGTAGTCCTCTTGGACTTTGGAGCCGTGGGCTTCTTGGGAGCAGCTGCCTTGCTTTTATATGGGGCCTGACTGGTCATGGCAGCAGCAAGCATGTTCTTCTTCTTCTTGAGAGGAGCCTAGGTAGCTAGCTCTTCCTCTCCCTCAGCTTCTGCTGGATCTTCATACATAGAAGTGTTGGAAATATGCCCTAGAGGCAATATATAAAGTGTTTATTATTATATTTCCTTGTTCATGATAATCGTTTATTATCCATGCTATAATTTCATTGATTGGAAACACATTGCATGTGTGGGTAAATAGACAAACACTGTGTCCCTCGTAAGCCTCTAGTGAACTAGTTCATTGATCAAAGATGGTTAGGGTTTCCTAGCCATTGACATGTGATGTCATTTGATAACGGGATCACGTCATTGGGAGAATGATGTGATGGACAAGACCCAAAATACAAACGTAGCATATGATCGTGTCAGTTTATTGCTACTGTTTTCTGCATGTCAATGTATATGTTCCTATGACCATGAGATCATGCAACTCACGGATATCGGAGGAGTGCCTTGTGTGTATCAAACGTCGCAACATAACTGGGTGACTATAAAGGTGCTCTACAGGTATCTCCGATGGTGTCTGTTGAGTTGGCATGGATCGAGACTGGGATTTGTTACTCCGTGTGACGGAGAGGTATGTCAGGGCCCACTCGGTAATACAACATCACAATGAGCCTTGCAAGCAATGTGACTAATTTTTAGTTGCGGGATCTTGTATTATGGAACGAGTAAAGAGACTTGCCGGTAACGAGGTTGAACTAGGTATGGAGATACCGACGATCGAATCTCGGGCAAGTAACATACCGAAGAACAAAGGGAACGTTATACGGGATTAACTGAATCCTTGACATAGAGGTTTGACCGATAAAGATCTTCGTAGAATATGTAGGAACCAATGTGGACGTCCAGGTCCCGCCATTGGTTATTGACTCTAGAGGTGTCTCGGTCATGTCTACATAGTTCTCGAACCCGCAGGGTCTGCACACTTAAGGTTCGGTGACGTTTCGGTAGTGTAGAGTTATGTATGGTGGTGACCGAAGGTTGTTCGGAGTCCCGGATGAGATCCCGGACATCACTAGGAGCTCCGGAATGGTCCGGAGGTAAAGATTCATATATAGGAAGTCCCAGTTTGGTCGCCGGAAAAGTTTCGGGCTCATCGGTAGTGTATTGGGAGTGCCGGTAGTGTACCGGGAGGCCTCCGGGAGGGGTATTTCGACCCCAAGAGGTCCATGGGCTGTGGGATAATAATAACCAGCCCTTAGTGGGCTGGGAAAACAGCCACAAAGGCCCATGGTGCAGGGAGACAAAGTGCTAAAGGAAAAAGTGGAAAATCAGCCAATAGGGAGCAATCCTAGTCCAACTAGGATTGGAGGTGGAATAGGATTCCCTCCTCCTTGGCCGGCCGACTCCCCTAGGGGGACTTGGTGAGCCAGCCCCTCTCCCCCTCCTCTCCTCCTATATATATTGGTGGATAGCTAGGGTTTTGCACATAGTTTACGACCACGTGCTACCCGTTTCACCGGTGCTCCTCTAGATCAGATTTCTGCAGCGCTTAGGCGAAGCCCTGCCGGAATTGCTCCACCACCACCATCACCGGAGCGCCGTCACGCTGCCGGTGAACTCTCTCTCCTCTCCACCTCCTCTTCCTGGATCAAGACGGTGGAGATCGTCATCAAGCTGCACGTGTGCTGAACGCGGAGGTGCCGTCCGTTCGGTACTAGATCGGAAGGATCGTGATCCAGGCCACGAGACGTTCGTGATTGGATCGCGGGACGGATCGTGATTGGATCGCGGGATGATTCGTGATTGGTTCGTGGGACGGTTCATGATTGGATCGCGGGACGCTCGGCGATTTGGATCGCGAAGAAGTTCGACTACACCAACCGCGTTTCTTCCAACAGCATGTACTATCCTCTTCTTGTCTCTTTCCCTCTCAGTTGGCTTCTTGGGCATAGAGCTTCTGGCAAGCTCTATAGACATCGAAGCCCTAGCACTCTCTGGTTCTCTCATAGCATCAGTACTAGCATATTCCTTCTTTACTGGCCTCTTGGATGAGGTTGCCTCAGACACAGACTTCTTGGAAGCTCTATCTTCTTTGTCTTGCTTTTTCTTGGCAAGAACCTCATCTGGCACAAATCTGAGTCTTCTTCATCTGAATTCAATTTCCTCCTGGCTCTTGTTGCATCCTTGGGCAACCCATGAGACCTTGGCGTGCCTGAATCTTCTGAAGAAGAGCTGGGCTCAGGACTATTGCCTGGATCTGCATCAATACTGGGCTCTCTGGAATCATTCTGACTGTCACCTGAAGTTGACATGCTATCCCTATGAATGGAGTATAGAAGAGCAAAAGGGTTGAGCATCACAAAAACACATAAGTTTTCAAAAGTTAAACTTAGAAACTTTGGGTTTGAACTACTACAAAATATATTTTGATTGCACCGGGTTAAAATTTTCAGAGTCACCGAGACTGACCACTTGTCGTGGGAACGAGTCTGACAGTAGAAGATAGGGGTACGTAAGGAGAGGGTAGAGTCCTAGGTACAGCGAGGGTGTACACACAGATGTATGAGTTCAAGCCCCTCTCGTGGAGGTAACAGCCCTACGTCTTAGTGCTCGGGAGCCGTTGTCGTTCGAATGTATGTGTTACAGGGGGTGCGAACCCTTGTCCCAGAGGGGAAGGGCGGCTTATATAGAGTATGCTACCCCTCATGAATGTCAGTCAACCAAGGGTTCGATCATGGGAATAAATATATATGTTACTGGTAATGTATACAATAAATGCTACTAATGGCGACTGGCCGAACGCGTGCCTGTTGGCCTCCTTGGGGTGCCTTCTGGTGTCGACTGGTCGTGGGATGTTCCGAGTGACAAGAGACTGTCAAGTGGAGGGAGAAACCTTCGAGTGACTTAATTGTCGAGTAACTATCATGTCATCATGACTTTAGTCGGAAACTCTCTTGCCATCATTAAGTCCTCCAATATAGTGTCCTTAGGTAGGGTATGTAGGTCAGGCCTAAGACCCTCCCCTAGGTACATATCCTCGTCATTAGCCCCCGAATGGATCGGGGTTCAAGTGAAAAAGAGGTCGATGTCAGTTCTGATAAGGCACTGAAAATACGAATGCACTTCGGGGCGCCGTGATCGATTCAGCCTTGATAAGTGTCCGAGTGAATTCGAGTGCAGATCAAATCCGAGTGACTCAAGAGGATCTTTGGATGCGACGGGTCGCTCTCTCAGGCCAGGATTTCATGGGATTCGAAAAATTGGGAAGCGTGCGCCTCGCGAAGATGATGCCACGACTGGGGCAAGTGGGAGCATAATGCCTCGATTTTCGTGTCGCCCATTATGCCACATACCGCGTGACGTCTGCGGTCGAGATACACGGAGATCCGGCGGGTCCGCAGATCAGTGACCCACTCAGATGCATATATAAAATAGACTGCGGTGGCTGGCACAACACTTCTCCCCCAAATCCTCTCCTTTACTCCACTCCCTCTGCTCCGCGTGTGCTGCCCAGCTCCGCCTCGACGACCGCCGCCGTGATGCCGAAGGGCAAGACCGAGAAGCTCGAGCGTGCCAAGAAGGGAGCCGCCAAGGCCAAGAAGCCGTCCAGCGCCCGATTCACGGCGCCGGCAGGGTGGATCCAGGGAGATGTCCTCCCGTCGACGGTCACAGCGAGGGATGTCAAGAACCTCGGTGCCGACGGGCTCATTGCCGACGGTGCATGGAGGTTGTCGGAGGGGGAAACCGAGCCGGAGGCACGCGAAGGAGAGCAGGTCCTCCTCCTCACCCACGTCGAGTGAGGTTTTTCCATGCCTCCCCATCATTTCATTCGAGGGTTTCTGAACTTTTGTCGGAGCCCAACTTCACCACTTTCCACCGAATGCCAGTTCATATCTTTCTGCTTTCATCACCTTATGTGAGTGCTTCCTGGGTTGTCATTCCCATTGGGGTTTATTCAAACACATCTTTACCGTCCGATCTTAGTTGGTAAAAAAGGCCAATCCAGAGGAGGATAAAACCCATGTCATCCAGCTGTGTGGTAGCTTGGGAATCCAAAAGAGAGCTAGGAGCTCATTCCCATCAATGACTTTTTCGGAATCAGTTAGGGGCTGGCAGTCGACTTGGTTCTACTTTAAGGACGTTGCATCTCTGAATATGTCGACTGGTCTTCCTCCCTCACATCTGATCGACCCACTACTCCCAAATCACTGTCAGTGCTAGAAGCGGAGAAAGTCCAAGTGGGGATCTTAGTTAATTCTGTAGTAGCTCTGTTTCGTTGTGGACCGACTGGCATGGATCTATTGGAGACATTCCTCAGTCGATGCATCCAGCCTCTTCAAGCGAGAGACCACGCCATGTGGCACTACTCAGGTCTTGAGGACACCAGTTGAACGCACCCAGAGGAGGTCTTGGAGGAGACTGTTTCTCAGTGGCTTCGGAGCATCACCGGAACCTGCGACAATCCTCTGGGAGCCAAGTGGATCAAGCCTTACTCTGCTGAGAACCCACCAACAAATCTGGTAAGTCATACCTTTGTCGAATGCTTTGCTGTTTCGTCGAGTGATTGGTAGTATCGGTCGACTGACTTTACTACTTGAATCTTGCAGGGGCTGACAAACATGTACTCGCCTGTGCCGAATGGAAATAAGCCCGAAGATGGAGGGAGAGCGAGGGCGGCAGCATAGATGTTGATTATGTTGAAGATAGTGAGTACGACTACAAATACTCGGATGAGAACGAAGAGGAAGTTGAGTCTCCTCCGTGCACCGAGCATCATTCTAAGCAACGTCAAGACCCTGTGGCTTTCCCAAGCAAGACCTTGGCGTCGAGTAGCAGGAATCCGAAGCGTGACCGGGCCTCGACAATTCAGTCGAGTGAACGGGCCGCAAAACAGCCCAAGCCTGAAGCGCCAAAGCCTCAGAAGGCTCTACCCCATATTAAGATTGTTGCACCTGTTGTCTCAATGTGAGTGTTTGCTTCCTTTTTCATTTGTTGTTGTGTAACTTCAAACCTTTGCTGACCGAGTGAGATCTGTCCACCAGAGCTGCTACCTCGGTGACGTCACCTCGATAGGACGAAGGAGATCCCATGGACATGGATACTACTAACGTGGCTACCTCTCAGCACGGTATAACAAATTTTCACTTTTCTCTGTTTTTTGGGAATGATTCGCCGATCGAATAATCCATATTGTCGACTGGAAATTGTAGAAATCACCCAGCTGGAGGACGACGATGAGCTGTCAAGGGTACGCGCTCGGAGAACGCCATTGGGGCAGACGCCTCGTAAGTCGAATGCTTCAACGTCCCCAGGGCTTGGCGATTCATCCCAAGTCAGAGCTGAACTTGCAACTCCGTTATCGAGTGCCCCACCAGCTGCTTTGACCATTGTGGCTTCTACGCCAATTAGATAGCCTCTAGGAACTCCGGCTGCACCAACCATAGCATCAACTCCCCCGACGTTTGCCTTTCCTTTGCATCGCCTCCCGAAGGACCAGACTAGAGCTGGCAAAGAGGCCATGATCCAAGCCGAGTAGATGATGTTGCGCACAAAGGAGGCGTACGAAGCCAGCAAGTTGGCTTATGATGCAAGCTCGGCGCTTCGCTCCAATGTTCGAGTAAGTGCGATTGTAAGTTTGTTTTTGATTGAATTCCAATCGTTCTTGATTTCTGATTGAATTCTTGTCGTTCTTGATTGCACATCCACTGGGTGTTTTCCTTTTGAAGCAAACTTGTTTGTTTTCCTCTCGAGTAGATCAGGTCTTAGTCGAGTGGTAGCAGGTCTAGTGGGGGCACGTTGAGTGCACCCACTGGGTGTAGTCCCCGAGACCGCCGTCAAATGGTGTTGCCATCGGCACGGGTCTTAGAATTGTTTTGACAATCGCTCAACATGTTGAGTGATAGCAAGTCCAGTGGGGGCACGTTGAGTGCACCCACTGGGTGTAGTCCCCGAGACCGCCGTCGAATGGTGTTGCCATCGGCACGGGTCTTAGAATTGTTTTGACAATCGCTCAACAGGTTGAGTGATAGCAAGTCCAGTGGGGGCACGCTGAGTGCACCCACTGGGTGTAGTCCCCGAGACCACCGTCGTGTACTTGCATCGGCGAGGGTCTGATAGAGACAATGTCTACATGCTTGCACATTTTTTTGTGTCACTCGACCAGTCAAGTGAAGATAAGTCCAATGGGGGCACGCTGAGTGCACCCACTGGGTTTAGTCCCCGAGACCACCGTCGCGTGCCTGCATCGGCGGGGGTTTGTTAGGAACAATATTTTGCTCGGACAGGTCGGGCCTGGTCGAGCGGTTTCATATCCAGTGGACGCACGCTGAGTGCACCCACTGGGTGTAGTCCCCGAGACTACTATTGATCGTGGGCAATGAGCAGTAGTCTTAAGAACATGGACTCAGGGTCCTTTTTCGTACGCGGAGTACGCTTGTCACTCGGTTTGTCGAGTGCACCTTTTACCTTAATATTCCCACCTCTGAATGCTTATCCTAGGTACGTAGAGGTCCAGACCTGCCCTACAGGTTTCATGGATATCATTTCCATCAACCATGATATGACGCAGGTTTCATGGATATCATTTCCATCAACCATGATATGACGCTTTTTCAGGGGTGTGGAGTGGGGCGGCGGGCCGCCATCTAGTCGACAGTACTTAATCCTTTTCACTCCGGAGCAGAGAAAATTTAATGTCGACTGAACTACTTCTGTGTTGATTTCAGAGAGCTTGCGAACTTGGCACGCGATACAAAGACTTGGAGAAGGAGAAGAACCAGCTACAATTGGATCCGGAAGTCTCCAAGCACAACCTAGACCGGGCGTAGATTGAACTGAGGACTCTGGGAGGTAATCCTTATTGACAAACTGCATTGTTCTTTTTTTCTTCCATCCTTTGAACTGAGTGTTCTCGCTCGAACAGACGTGCGTGATGAGAATAGTGGACTCCAAGCATGACTCAACAATGCTATTTCTCTAGATACCATGAAGAAGGCGCTGGAGGACAAGGACAAGGCGTTCGCTGGCGCCCAAAAGGTGGCGAGGGAGAAGACTAAAGCTGCCAAGAAGAAGCTTGCCGCAACTAAGAAGCTAGAGGAAGATAACTCCAAACTAAAGCAGGAACGGGCTGATGATACGTCTCCAACGTATATGTTGGGGAACGTTGCATGGGAAACAAAAAAATTCCTACGCACTCGCAAGATCTATGCATGGTGATGAGCATCTACGAGAGCGAGAGTGGATCTACGTACCCTTGTAGATCGTTAAGCGGAAAGCATTAAGAAACACGGTTGATGTAGTCAAACGTCTTCGCGATCCAAATCGCCGAGCGTCCCGTGATCCAATTACGATCCCTCCCGATCTAGTACCTAACGGACGACACCTTCGTGTTCAACACATGTACGGCTTGATGACGATCTCTTCCTGCTCAATCCAGAAAGAGGGAGCGGAGAGGTAGACGAGTTCTCCAGAAGCGCGACGGCACTGTGGCGATGGTGGTGGAGTAATCTCAGCAGGGCTTCGCCAAAGCACAACTGAAACCGATCTACAGGAGAAACTACGGACTAAAGGGTAGGGTTGCATGTGGCTGAAAATCTAGTGCAAAAACCCTAAAACCTCTAGTATATATAGGAGGAGAGGAGGAGGAGGCTTGGCGCAAGGGACAGCCCGTCTTTGGTTCGGCCGAAGTGGAGAGGAGTCCTCCTCCTCCTCCACTCCTAGTAGGATTAGGACTCCTTCCTTTTTTCCACCTTTTTGCCTTTTTTCCACCTTTTCCACTTTGGAATTTCTTCCCAGCCGCATGGTCCTCGTGTGGGACTTTGTCCAGCCCACTAAAGGCTGGTATTTATCCTCCCACAGCCCATGTAGCCTCTTGGGTCAAAATACACCTACCGATGGTCACCCGGTACCCTCCCGGCACTTCCGGTACACTACAAATGAGCCTGGAACTTTTCTGGCGACAAAAAGAGGACTTCCTATATATCAATCTTTACCTTCGGACCATTCCGGAGCTCCTCGTGAAGTCTGGGATCTCATCCGGGACTCCGAACAACCTTCGGTCACCACCATATATAACTCTATACTACTGAAATGTCACCAAACCTTAAGTGTGCAGACCCTGCGGGTTCGAGAACTATGTAGACATGACCGAGACACCTCTACGCTCCATAACCAATAGCGGGACATGGATGCCCATATTGGTTCCTACATATTCTACGAAGATCTTTATCGGTCGAACCTCTATGTCAAGGATTCAATTAATCCCATATGATGTTCCCTTTGTTCTTCGGTATGTTACTTGCCCGAGATTCGATCGTCGGTATCTCCATACCTAGTTCAACCTCATTACTGGCAAGTCCCTATACTCATTCCGTAATACAAGATCTCATGACTAACACTTAGTCACATTGCTTGCAAGGCTTATCGTGATGTTGTATTACCGAGTGGGCCCTGAGATACCTCTCCGTCACACGGAGTAACAAATCCCAGTGTTGATCCATGCCAACTCAACAGACACCCTCAGAGATACCTGTAGAGTAACTTTATAGTCACCCAGTTATGTTGCGACGTTTGATACACACAAGGCATTCCTCCGGTGTCCGTGAGTTGCATGATCTTATGGTCATAGGAACATATACATGACATATAGAAAACTGTAGCAATAAACTGAAACGATCATATGCTACGTTTATAGTTTGGGTCTCGTCCATCTCATCATTCTCCTAATGATGTGATCCCGTTATCAAATGACATCACATGTCAATGGCTAGGAAACCTTGACCATCTTTGATCAACGAGCTAGTTCACTAGAGGCATACTAGAGACAAAGTGTTGTCTATTCATCCACACACGCAATGTATTTCCAATCAATACAATTATAGCATGGATAATAAAAAATTATCATGAACAAGGAAATATAATAATAAACACTTTATTTATTGCCTCTAGGGCATATTTCCAACAGTCTCCCACTTGCACTAGAGTCAATAATCTAGTTCACATCACCATGTGATTCGCATTGTTATGAATCTAACACCCAATGAGTTCTAGGGCTCGATCATGCTTTGCATGTGAGAGAGGTCTTTTAGTCAATGGGTCTGCGACATTCAGATCCGTGTGTACTTTGCAAATCACTATGGCATACTGTAGACACTGCTACCATACTCCACTTGGAGCTATTCCAAAAGGCTGCTCCACTATACGTATCCGGATTGCTACTAAAAGTCATCCGGATTGGTGTTAAAGCTTGCATCGACGTAACTCTTTACGACGAACTCTTTATCACCCCCATAATTGAGAAATATTTCCTAAGGATAATCTTGACTACTGTCCAGTGATCCACTCCTGGATCACTCTTGTACCCCTTGACGGACTCATGGCAAGGCACACACAGGTTCGGTACACAACATGGCATACTATATAGAGCCTATGGCTAAAGCATAGGGGACGACCTTCGTCCTTTCTCTTTCTTCTACCGTGGTCGAGCTTTGAGTCTTACTCAACTTCACACCTTACAAATCAGGTAAGAACTCTTTCTCTGACTGATCCATTTTGAACTCTCTCAAAATCTTGTCAAGGTATGTACTCATTGAAAGTCTCATCAAGCATCTTGATCTATCTCTATAGATCTTGATGCTCAACAATTAGGTAGCTTTATCCAGGTCTTCCTTAGAAAAACTCTTTTCAAACAACCGTTTATGCTTTCTTGAAATCCTACATCATTTTCGATCAATAATATGTCAACCACATATGCTTATCAAAAATTCTATAGTGCTCCCACTCACTTTATGTAAATACAAGTTTCTCATAAACTTTGTATAGACTCAAAAACTTTGATCACCTCATAAAAGCGTATATTCCAACTCTGAGATGCTTGCTTCAGTCTATAGAAGGATCACCGAAGCTTGCACACCTTTTAGCATCCTTAGGACTGACAAAACCATCTGGTTGTATCTCATACCACCTTTCCTCAAGGAAGGAAATGATGTTTTGACATCCATCTGCCAGATTTCATATTTGAAAAACACAGCAACTGCTAACATAACTCCAATAGACTTTAGCATCGCTACGAGTGAGAAAGTCTCATCATAGCTAACACCTTGAACTTGGCAGAAACTTCTTTGCGACAAGTCGAGGTTTATAAATGGTGAAATTTAACATTAGCATTTGTCTTCATCTTAAAGGTCCATTTGTACTCGACGACCTGCCGTCTAACGAGCAAGTCTACCAAAGTCTATACTTGGTTTTCATACATGGATCCTTTCTCGGATTTCATGGCCTCCAACCATTTTTCGGAATCCGGGCTCATCATCGCTTCTCCATAGCTCGTAGGTTCATCGTTGTCCAACAACATGACCTCCAAGACAGGGTTGTCGTACCACTCAGGAGTAGTATGCATCCTTGTCGACCTACAAGGTTTGATAGTAACTTGATCTGAAGCTTCATGATCATCATCATTAACTTCCTCTTCAACTAACGCCGGCTCCACAGAAACAACTTTTTGCGCTGCGCTACCCTATGGTTGAAACAAAGGTTCAACAACCTCATCAAGTTCTATCTTCCTCCCACTCAATTCTTTCGAGAGAAACTTTTTCTTGAGAAAGGACCCAGTTTTAGCAACAAACACTTTATGCTTCGATCTGAGACAGAAGGTTTACCCAACTGTTCTTAGGGTATTCCATGAAGATGTATTTGTCCGCTTTGGGTTCGAGCTCATTAGGTGAAAACCTTTTTCACATAAGCATCACAGCCCCAAACATTAAGAAATGACAACTTAGGTTTCTTCCAAACCATATGGTGCCATCTCAATGGATTTAGATGGTGCCCAATTTAAAGTGAATGTGGCTGTCTCTAATGCATAACCCCAAAACGATAGTGGAAAAATGATAAGAGACATCATAATTCGCACCATATCCAATAGAGCACGACTGTGACCTACGGACACACCATCACACTATGGTGTTCCAGGTGGCATGAGTTGTGAAACAACTTTCACATTGTCTTAAGTTGTATACCAAACTCGTAACTCAGATATTCACCTCCATGATCATATCATAGACATTTTATCTTCTAGTCACGATGATCTCAAACTTCACTCTGATTTTGCTTGAACTTTTCAAACGCTTCAGACTTGTGTTTCATTAAGTAAATATACACTATATCTACTCAAATCATCAGTGTAGGTAATAAAATAACGATATCCACCGCACGCTACAACACTCATTGGACCGTATACATTAATATGTATCATTTCCAACAAGTTACTAGCCCGCTCCATCATACTGAAAAAGGAGTCTGTAGCCATCTTGCCCAAGAGGCATGGTCCGCATGTCTCAACCGATTCGAAACCGAATGAGTTCAAAGATCCATCAACATGGAGTTTCTTCACGCGATTTATAGCAATATGACATTTAGCGGCAGTGCCACAAGTATGTGATACTATCATTATTAACTTTTTATCTTTTGGGATCAATGTTATGAACATGTGTATTACTACGATCAAGATTCAACAAACCATTCTCACTGGGTGCATGACCATTGAAGGTATTATTCATGTAAACAAAATAACCATGTTCTCTAACTTAATGAATATCCGTGTTGCAATAAACACGATCCAATCATGTTCATGCTTAACGCAAACACCAAATAACATTTATTTAGGTTTGTCACTAATGTCAAATGTAGAGTGAGCATGCGATGTTGATCATATCAACCTTGGAAACATTTCCAACCAATCATCACCTCACACTTAGCTAGTATCCGTTTATTCCGTAGCTTTTCTTTCGAGTCACTAACATTTAGCACACGAAACGGTATCCGATACCCAGGTGCTACTAGGAGTACTAGCAAGGTACACATCAATAACACGTATATCAAATATACTTCTGTCGACGTTGCGAGCCTTCTTATCTACCAAGTATCTAGGGTTGTTCCGCTTCAGCGACCGCTCACCTCATAATAGAAGCACTTAGTCTCGGGTTTGGGTTCAACTTTGGGTTGCTTCACTGGAGCAGCAACTGACTTGCCATCCATGAAGTATCCCTCCTTGCCCTTGCCCTTCTTGAAACTAGTGGTTTTACTAACCATCAACACTTGATGTTCCTTCTTGATTTCTACCTTCACGGTGTCAAACATCGCGAACAGCTCGGGGATCATTATTTCTATCCCTGGCATTTTATAGTTCATCACCAAGTTCTAGTAGCTTAGTGACAGTGACTTGGAGAATTATATCAATCACTATCTTATCTGGAACATCAACTCCCACTCGATTCAAGCGATTGTAGCACCCAGACAATCTGCGCACATGCTTAATGATTGAGCTATTCTCCTTCATCTTGCAGGCAAAGAATCTTGTTGGAGATCTCATATCTCACAACATGGGCACGAGCCTGAGATCCCAATTTTAGCTCTTAGAACATCTCATATGTTCCGTGACGTTCAAAATGTTTTGGAGCCTCAATTCTAAGACGTAATGCATGACGCACTAAATTATCAAGTAGTCATAGCAACATGCCTGTCAGATGTTCACAACATCTACAGACGACGCTAGAGGGGGTGGTGCATCGAGCGGTGCATAAAGGACATAAGCCTTCTGTGCAGCAATGAGGACAATCCTCAGATCATGGACCCAGTTTGCAATATTTCTACCATCATCTTTCAACTCTACTTCTCTAGGAACATATAGAAATTCAAGGGAGCTACAGCATGAGCTAGTAATCTACAACATAATTTTGCAAAGACACTACTGACTACGTTCATGATAATGAGTTCAATTAATCATATTACCTAAGAACTCCCACTCAAATTGACATCCCTCGGGTCATTCGAGTGATACATGATCCAAATTCACCAACTCAAGTCCGATCATCACGTGAGTTGAGGTGGTTTCAATGGTGAACATCATCATGTGTATCATATCTACTATATGACTCATGTTCGACCTTCACTATGTGATTTACATTGTAATGAATTGAACACCCATGCAGTTCTGGTGTTGATCATGTTTAGCCCTTGGAAGAGGTTTAGTCAACAGGTCTGCAACATTCAGATTCATGTGCACTTTGCAAATATTTATGTCCTTCTCCTCGATGTAATCGTGGATGGAATTGAAGCGTCGCTTTATGTGTCTGGTCCTCTTGTGAATCCTTGGTTCCTTGGTCAGAGCAATGGCACCAGTGTTGTCACAGAACAGAGTCATTGGATTCAGTGCACTAGGCACTACTCCAAGATCTGTTATGAACTGCTTCATCCAGACACCTTCCTTCGTTCCCTCTGAGGCTGCGGTGTACTCCGCCTCGCATGTAGAGTTGGCTACCACGCTTTGCTTGGAACTGGACCAGCTTAGCGCTCCCCCGTTGATAATAAATACGTATCCGGTTTGCGACTTAGAGTCATCCAAATCAGTGTCAAAGCTTGCATTGACGTAAGCCTTTACGACGAGCTCTTCATCACCTCCATAAAGGAGAAACATTTCCTTAGTCCTTTTCAGGTACTTAAGGATATTGTTGACCGCCGTCCAGTGCTCCATTCCAGGATCACTTTCAAACCTTCCGACCATACTTATGGCAAGGCTGAGATCGGGTCTTGTGCACAACATTGCATACATGATAGAGCCTATGGCTGGAGCATAGGGGATGACACTCATCTTCTCTCTATCTTCTGCAGTCACTGGGCATTGAGTCTTACTCAACTTCACACATTGTAACACAGGCAAGAACCCCTTCTTGGACTGATCCATTTTGAACTTCTTCAAAACTTTATCAAGGTACGTGCTCTGTGAAAGTGCTATTAAGTGTCTCGATCTATCTCTACAGATCTTAATGCCTAATATGAAAGCAACTTCTCCTAGGTCCTTCATTGAAAAACTCTTGTTCAAACGTAGCTTATGATCGTGTCAGTTTATTGCTACTATTTTTTGCATGTCAAGTATTTGTTCCTATGACCATGACATCATGCAACTCCCTGACACCGGAGGAGTACCTTGTGTGTATCAAACATCGCAACGTAACTGGGTGACTATAAAGGTTCTCTACAGGTATCTCCGAGGGTGTCTGTTGGGTTGGCATGGATCAAGACTGGATTTGTTACTCCGTGTGACGGAGAGGTATCTCAGGGCCCACTCGGTAATACAACATCACAATAAGCCTTGCAAGCAATGTGACTAAGTGTTAGTCACGGGATCTTGTATTACGGAACGAGTAAAGAGACTTGCCGATAACGAGGTTGAACTAGGTATGGAGATACCAACGATCGAATCTTGGGCAAGTAACATACCGGAGAACAAAGGGAACATCATACGGGATTAACTGAATCCTTGACATAGAGGTTCGACCGATAGAGATCTTCGTAGAATATGTAGGAACCAATATGGGCATCCAGGTTCTGATATTGGTTATTGACCATAGAGGTGTCTCGGTCATGTCTACATAGTTCTCGAACCCGCAAGGTGCGCACACTTAAGGTTTGGTGACGTTTCGGTAATATAGAGTTATGTATGGTGGTGACCGAAGGTTGTTCAGAGTCCCGGATGAGATCCTAGACATCATGAGGATTTCCAGAATGGTCCAGAGGTAAAGATTGATATATAGGAAGTCCTGTTTTGGTCGTCGGAAAAGTTTCAGGCTCATCGGTACTGTACCGAGAGTACCGGTAGTGTACCGGTAGACCATAGGGAGGGATATTTCGACCCAAGAGGCTACATGGGATCTGGGAGGATGAATACCAGCCCTTAGTGGGATGGTAGAAGTCCCACACAAGGCCCATGCGGCTGGGAAGAAAGGCCCAAAAGGAAAAAGGTGGAAAAAAGGCAAAAAGGGCTAAGATAAGGAAGGAGTCCTAATCCTACTAGGAGCTGGGGAGGAGGACTCCTCCCTCCTGGTTCGTCCAAACCAAGGGCTGGCTCCTTGGGATCCAAGCCTCCTCCTCCTCTCCTCTTGTATATACTAGATTGTTTTAGGGTTTTGGCACAAGTTTTTCAGCCACGTGCTACCCGTTCCTCTAGTGCATAGTTTCTCCTCTAGATCGGTTTTCTGCAGTGCTTAGGCGAAGCCCTGCCGGAATTGCTCCACCACCATCGCCGCGGCACCGTCATGCTACCAGAGAACACGTCTAACTCTCCGCTCCCTCTTGCTGGATCAAGAAGGCGGAGATCGTCATCAAGCTGTACGTGTGCTCAACGCGGAGGTGTCGTCCGTTCGGCGCTAGATCGGAAGGACCGTGATCAAGATCGCGGGACGAATCGTGATGAGTTCGCGAGACGGATCATGCTTGGATCGCGGGACGGATCGTGATGAGATTGCGGGATGCTCGGCGGTTTGGATTGCGAAGACGTTCGACTACACCAACCGTGTTTCTTAACGCTTCCTGCTTAGCGATCTACAAGGGTATGTAGATCCACTCTCCCTCTCGTAGACGCTCATCACCATGGATAGATCTTGCGTGTGCGTAGAATTTTTTTTGTTTCCCATGCAACGTTCCCCAACAGTGGCATCATGAGCTAGGTCTATGTGTAGATGAGATCTCGAGTAGAACACAAAGAGTTTGTGGGCGTTGATGCTTAGATTGCTTCCTCCCTTGGTCGTGTTTTGGTTCAGCGGTATTGTGGGATGAAGCGGCCAGGACCAACCTTACTCGTATGCTTACGAGAGACCGGTTCCATCGACTGACGTGTAACCTCGTTGCACAAAGATGTCTGGCGGGTGTCTGTTTCTCCTACTTTAGTTGGATCGGATTCGACAAAGGCGGTCCTTGAGAAGGTTGAAAAGCAACTTATGTATCACCGTTGTGGTTTATGCGTAGGTGAGAATTGTTCTTGCTAGATACCCGTAGCAGCCACGTAAAACATGCAACAACAATTAGAGGATGTCTAACTTGTTTTTGCAGGGTATGTTGTGATGTGATATGGCCAATTACATGGTGTGATATATGTGATGTATGACATGATCATGTGTTGTATAGAATATCACGACTTGCATGTCGATGAGTATGGCAACCGGCAGGAGCCATAGGGTTGTCTTTAGTTATTGTATGACCTGTGTGTCAATATTTAAGCGCTATGTAATGCTTTACTTTATCGCTAAACGGTAGCAATAGTAGTACAAGCATGATGGGTGCGGCAACCCTGATGGCGACACGTTGATGGAGATCAAGATGATGGAGATCATGGTGTCATGCCGGTGACAATGGAGATCATGTCGGTGCTTTCAAGATGGAGATCAAAAGCACAAGTTCATGGCCATATCATGTCGCTTATGATTTGCATGTGATGTTAATCCTTTTAAGCACCTTGTTTTGCTTAGGACGACGGTAGCATTATAAGGTGATCCCTCACTTAATTTCAAGATAATTTGTGTTCTCCCCGAGTGTGCACCGTTGCGAAAGTTCGTCGTGTCGAGACACCACGTGATGATAGGGTGTGATAGACTCTACGTTCTCATACAACGGGTGCAAGCTAGTGTTGCACATGCAGAACACTCGGGTTAAACTTGAAGAACCTAGCATGTACAGACATGGCCTCGGAACACAAGAGACCGAAAGATCGAACATGAGTCATATAGTAGATATCATCAACATGATGATGTTCACCATTGAAACCACCTCAACTCACGTGATGATCGGACTTGAGTTGGTGAATTTGGAACATGTATCACTCGAATGACCGGAGGGATGTCAATTTGAGTGGGAGTTCTTCAGTAATATGAGTAATTGAATTCATTATCATGAACATAGCCAGTAGTGTCTTTTCAAATTATGTTGTAGATTACTTGGTCGCGTTGTAGCTCCCTTGAATTTTTATATGTTCTATAGAAATAGAGTTGAAAGATGATGGTAGCAATATTGCGGACTGGGTCCATGCTTTGAGGATTGTCCTCATTACTGCACAGAAGGCTTATGTCCTTAATGCACCGCTCGGTGCACCAACCCCTCTAGCGTCGTCTGTAGATGTTGTGAACATTTGACAGGCACGTTCTGATGACTACTCGATTGTTTAGTGCGTCATGCATTATAGCTTAGAATTGAGGCTCCAAAACGTTTTGAACATCACAGAACATATGAGATGTCCTAAGAGCTGAAATTAGGATCTCAGGTTCGTGCCTGTGTTGCGATATGTGAGATCTCCAACAAGATTCTTTGCCTGCAAGATGAAAGAGAATAGCTCAATCGTTGAGCATGTGCTCAGATTGTCTGGGTTCTACCATCGCTTGAATCGAGTGGGAGTTTATCTTCCAGATAAGATAGCAATTGATATAGTTCTCCAAGTCACTATCACTAAGCTACTAGAACTTGATAATGAACTATAAAATGCCAGGGATAGAAATGATGATCCCTGAGCTATTCGTGATGTTTGACACCGCAAAGGTAGAAATAAAGAAGGAGCATCAAGTGTTGATGGTTAGTAAAACCACTAGTTTCGAGAAGGACAAGGGCAAGAAGGGAAACTTCATGGATGGCAAGTCAGTTGCTGCTCCAGTGAAGCAACCCAAAGTTGAACCCAAACCCAAGACTAAATGCTTCGATTATGAGGAGAGCGGTCATTGAAGCGGAACAACCCTAGATACTTGGTAGATAAGAAGGCTGGCAACGTCAACAGAAGTATATTTGATATACGTGTTATTGATGTGTAGCTTGCTAGTACTCCTAGTAGCACCTGGGTATTGGATACCGGTTCGGTTGCTAAATGTTAGTAACTCGAAATAAAAGCTAGGGATGAACGGAGAACTAGCTAAGGGTGAGGTGACGATGTGTGTTGGAAATGTTTCCAAGGTTGATGTGATCAACATCGCACGCTCTCTCTACCTTCGGGATTAGTGATGAACCTAAATAAATGTTATTTGGTGTTTTGCGTTGAGCATGAACGTGATTAGATCGTGTTTATTGCAACATGGTTATTCATTTAAGTTAGAGAATAATTGTTATTCTGTCTACATGAATAATACCTTAAATGGTCATGCACCCAGTGAGAATGGTTTGTCGAATCTTGATCATAGTAATACACATGTTCATAACATTGATGCCAAAAGATACAAAGTTAATAATGATAGTACTACATACTTGTGGCACTGCCTCTAAATGTCATATTGGTATAAAACGCATGAAGAACCTCCATGCTAATGGATCTTTGGACTCATTCGATTTCGAATCGGTTGAGACATGCGAACCATGCCTCTTGGTGAAGATGACTAAGGACCCCGTTTTCTGGTTTGATGGAGCGGACAAGTGATTTATTGGAAATGATACATTTTGATGTATGCAATCCAATGAGTCTTGTAGCGTGCGATGGATATCTTTATTTTCTTACCTTCACTAATGATTTGAGTAGATATAGTGTATATTTACTTAATGAAACACAAGTCTGAATCGTTTGAAAGGTTCAAGCAAATTCAGAGTGAAGTTTAAAGATCATCGTGACAAGAAGATGTCTGTGATATGATCGTGGAGGTGAATATCTGAGTTACGAGTTTGGCATACATCTTTAGACAATGTGAAAGTTGTTTCACAACTCACGCCACCTGGAACACCATAGTGTGATGGTGTGTCCGAATATCATAGTCGTGCTCTATTGGATATGGTGCATGCTATGATGTCTCCTATCATTTTGCTATTATAATTTTGGAGTTATGCATTAGAGACAACTACATTCACTTTAAATTGGGCGGCATCTAGATCCATTGAGATGACACCGTGTGAATTAGGGTTTGATAGAAACCCAAGCTGTCATTTCTTAATGTTTGATGCTGCGACGCTTGTGTGGAAAAATGTTTTTATCTAATGAGCTCGAACCCAAAGCGGACAAATGCATCTTCATAGAATACCCTAAGAACAGTTGGGCAAACCTTCTATCTCAGATCCGAGCATAAAGTGTTTGTTGTTAAAACGGATCCTTTCTCGAGAAAGAGTTTCTCTCGAAAAAATTGAGTGGGAGGAAGATAGAACTTGATGAGGCTGTTGAACCTTTGTTCAACCAGAGAGTAGCGTAGCGCAGGAAGATGTTTCTGTGGAGCCTACGTTAGTTGAAGAGGAAGTTAATGATGATGATCATGAAGCTTCGGATCAAGTTACTATCGAACCTCGTAGGTCGACAAGGATGTGTACTGCTCCTGAGCGGTATGACAACCCTGTCTTGGAGGTCATGTTGTTGGACAAGATGAACCTACGAGCTGTGGAGAAGCGATGATGGGCCCGGATTCCGACAAATGGTTAGAGGCCATGAAATCCGAGAAAGGATCCATGTATGAAAACCAAGTATAGACTTTGGTAGACTTGCTCATTGGACGGCAGGTTGTTGAGTACAAATGGATGTTTAAAATGAAGACATATGCTCATGGTAAATGTCACCATTTGTAAAGCTCGACTTGTTGCAAAGAAGTTTACAACAAGTTCAAGGAGTTGACTGCGATGAGACTTCCTCACTCATATCGATGCTAAAGTCTGTTGGAATTATGTTAGCAGTTGCTGCATTTTTCAATTGTGAAATTTGGCACATGGATGACAAAACAGTGTTTCCTTAACAGTTTACTTGAGGAAAGGTTGTATGTGATACAACCAGCGGGTCTTGTCAGTCCTAAGGATGCTAAAAGGTGTGCGAGCTCCAGCAATCCATCTAAGGGCTGGAGCAAGCATCTCGGAGTTGGAATACACACTTTGATGAGGTGATCAAAGTTTTGTAGTTTATACAAAGTTTACGAGAAACTTGTATTTACAATAAAGTGAGTGGGAGCACTATAGGATTTTTGATAAGTATATATGGATGACATATTGTTGATCGGAAATAATGTAGAATTTCTGGAAAGCATGAAGGTTTTTTGAAAAGTGATTTTCAAAGGAAGACCTGGATAAAGCTACCCGATAGTTGAGCATCAATATTTATAGAGATAGATCAAGATGTTTGATGAGACTTTCAATGAGTACATACCTTGACAAGATTTTGAAAGAGTTCAAAATGGATCAGTCAGAGAAAGAGTTCTCACCTGATTTGTAAGGTGTGAAGTTGAGTGAGACTCAAAGCTCGACAAAGGCGTAAGAAAGAGAAAGGACGAACGTCGTCCCCTATGCCTTAGCCATAGGCTCTATATTATGCCATGATGTGTACCGCACCTGGTGTGCCTTGCCATGAGTCTATCAAGGGGTACAAAAGTGATCTAGGAGTGGATCACTAGACAACGGTCAAGATTATCCTTAGTAACTAAAAGACTAAGGAGATGTTTCTTGATTATGGAGGTGATAAAGAGTTCGTCGTAAAGAGTTACGTCAATGCAAGCTTTAACACCAATCCGGATGACTCGTAGTAGCAATCTGGATACGTATAGTGGAGCAGCCATTTGGAATAGTACCAAGTGGAGTGTGGTAGCAATGTTTACAGTTTGACGTAGAGATTTGCAAAATACACACGGATCTGAATGTCGTAGACCCGTTGACTATAAGACCTCTCTCACATGCAAAGCATGATCGAGCCCCAGAACTCATTGGGTGTTAGATTCATAACAATGCGAATCACATGGTGATGTGAACGAGATTATCGACTCTAGTGCAAGTGAGAGACTGTTGGAATATGCCCTAGAGGAAATAATAAATTGGTTATTATCATATTTACTTGTTCATAATAATAGTTTATTATCCATGCTATAATTGTATTGATCGGAGACTTAGATGCATGTGTGGATACATAGACAAAACCATGTCCCTAGTATGCCTCTAATAGACTAGCTCCTTGATCAAACATGGTTAAGGTTTCCTAACCATGGACATGAGATGTCATTTGGTAATGGGATCACGCCATTAGGAGAATGATGTGATGGACAAGACCCAAACTACAAACGTAGCATATGATCGTGTCATTTTATTGCTACTGTTTTCTGCATGTCAAGTATTCGTTCCTATGACCATGAGATCATGCAACTCACTGACACCGGAGTACCTTGTGTGTATCATGAACAAGGAAATATAATAAGAAACACTTTATTTATTGCCTCTACGGCATAATTCCAACAGTATCTACTTTTCCAAACTCTTTTGCCCTTGTTTTGGACTCTAATTTGCATGATTTGAATGGAAGTAACCCGGACTAGCGCTGTTTCAGCAGAATTGCCTTGGTGTTATTTTTGTGCAAAAATAAAAGTTCTCGGATTGACCTGAAAATTTACAGAGAATATTTTTGGAATTAATAAAAAATATTGGTGAAATAATCAACTGCAGGGGTCCCACCACCTGGCCACAAGCCTGGAGGGCGGCCCCCTGTGGCTTGTGGGCCCCCTGACGCTCCACCGATCTCGTTTCCACTTCTATATATGCCTATTCGAGGAGAAAAAAATACAAGTGTTTGGTAAGTTACTTGTAGTGTTTGTAATAATAGCAACGGAGAAGTTACTTGTAGTGTTTGTAGCAATAGCAACGGAAAAGTAACTTAGCAAACATCAATATGTGAAAAGCTCAAAGGCAATGAATAAGTGATGGACAATTATGTCGGATGGCATTCATCATGCAACAACTATAACATAGGGTGACACAGAACTAGCTCCAATTCATCAACGTAATGTAGGCATGTATTCCATATATAGTCATACATGCTTATGGAAAAGAACTTGCATGACATCTTTTGTCCTACCCTCCCGTGGCAGCGGGGTCCTATTGGAAACCAAGGGATATTAAGGCCTCCTTTTAATAGAGAATCGGACCAAAGCATTAGCACTTAGTGAATACATGAACTCCTCAAACTACGGTAATCACCAGAAAGAATCCCGGTTATTGTCACCCCGGGGGATGCAGATCATAACTCGTAATAGGTGTCTACAACTTGCAAGATAGGATCAAGCACACACATATATTCATGAAAACATAATAGGTTCAGATCTGAAATCATGGCACTCGGGCCCTAGTGACATGCATTAAGCATAGCAAAGTCATAGCAACATCAATCTCAGAACATAGTGGATACTAGGGATCAAAACCTAACAAAACTAACTCGATTACATGATAAATCTCATCCAACCCATCACCGTCTAGCAAGCCTACGATGAGATAACTCACAAACGGTGGAGAGCATCATGGAATTGGTGATGAAGGATGGTTGGTGATGACGAAGGCGTCGATTTCCCCTCTTCGGAGCCCAAAATGGACTCCACATCTAGTCTCCCGGGGAAGAATAGGAGGTGGCGGCGGCTCCGTATCGTGAAACACGATGAACTCTTCTCCTTTTTTCTCCCCGAATAGGAATATACAGAAGTGGAAACAAGGTCGAAGGAGCAACCAGAGGCCCACAAGCCTGCTCGGCGCGCCATAGGGGGTGGGCGTGCCCTCCAGGCTTGTGGCCAGGTGGTGCCCCCTGTAGTTGATTCTTTCGCCAATATTTTTTATTAATTCCAAAAATATTCTTCGTAAATTTTCAGGTCAATCCGAGAACTTTTATTTCTGCACAAAAATAAGACCAAGGCAATTCTGCTAAAAATAGCGTCAGTCCGGGTTAGTTCCATTCAAATCATGCAAATTAGTCCAAAACAAGGGCAAAAGAGTTTGGAAAATTAGATATGTTGCAGACGTATCAACTCCCCCAAGCTTAAACCTTTGCTTGTCCTCAAGCAATTCAGTTGATAAACTGAAAGTGATAAAGGAAAACTTTTACAAACTCTGTTTGATCTTGCTGTTGTAAATATGTCTAACTTATGTTCAGATTTTCAGCAAAGATTATAGACTAACCACATTCACAATAACATTTAGGTCTCACATTTACTCATATCAATGGCATAATCGACTAGCAAGCAATAATAATAATTCTCAGATGACATATATTTAATCAAAACAATCATGATTCAATATGACATAATGGTATCTCGCTAGCCCTTTTTGAGACCGCAAAGCATAAATGCAGAGCATCTCTGAAGAACGAGGGCTGACTCGACATTGTAATTCATGGTAAAAGAGATCCAGTCATACTCATACTCAATATCAATTAATAGCAAATCATACAAATGACGGTGGTGCTCTCTAACTGGTGCCTTTTATTAGAAGATGATGACTTAACAATAAAGTAAATGGAAATGCCCTTCGGAGAGGGAAGCATTGATTTGCAGAGGTGCCAGAGCTCGAGCTTTTAAAACAGAGATAGGTAATGATTTTGGAGTGGTATGCTTTCATTGCTCACATAACGACCAAGAGGTTTTCAATATCTTCCATGCTAGATACATTATAGGTGGTTCCCAAACAGAATAGTAAAGTTTTTACTCCCCCTCCACCAATCAGTCACACTCCACGGCAGGCCAAATCCACGGGTACCGTCCATACAAACACAATCCTGGGGGAGTTTTGTTTAATTATATTTTGCTTTTTATTTCGAGCCTGGAACTGGGCATCCCGATTACCAGCCACTTTCTCGTGAATTATAGTGAATCAACACATATCGTGAGAATAACCCACCTAGCATGGAAGGTACTGACAACTCCTAGTCGCCACATGAGCGATTTGGGCATACAAAAAGAAAGTTTATTTGAAGGTTTAAAGTTTAGCACATGCAAATTTACTTTGAACGGCAGGTAAATACCGCATATAGGTAGATATGGTGGACTCATATGGAACAACTTTAGGTTTATGGATATGGATGCACAAGCAGTTTTCCCGCTTAGTACAAGTGAATGCTAGCAAAAGACTAGGGAGCGACCAACTAGAAAGCTTCACAGTCATCAACATGGTGTGAGATTAACCAACATTGAATGCAAGCATGAGTGGGATATAATTCACTATGAACATAAACATCGTGGAGGCTATGTTGGTTTGTTTCAACTACATGCGTGAACATGTGCCAAGTCAAGCCACTCGAATCATTCAGAGGAGGATACCATTCTATCATACTACATCACAACCATCTTAATATGCATGTTGGCACTCAAAACAAACCATTATTAACTCTCAGCAAATTAAGCATGGCATGAATAACTATAATCTCTAATTGTCATTGCAAACATGTTCAACCCATAATGAGCTAAATCCCGAACGATGAGCTAATCATATTTACAAAAGTAAGATAGGTTGAGTTCATACCAGCTTTTCTCCATCTCAGTCAGTTCATCATATATCGTCATTATTGCCTTTCACTTGCATGACCGAACGATGTGAATAATAATAAGAGTGCACGTGCATTGGACTAAGCTGGAATCTGCAAACAATAAATCAAAGGATAAGACAAGGCAATATAGGCTCTATGTAAGATAAAGAATAATGCATATGAGAGCCACTCAGCATGTCATCGTGGTCTTCTCCTTACGACCCAAAGAAAAGAAAGGAAAATTATTTACACAGGAAAGCTCCCAACAAGCAAAAGAAGAATGAGAAATCTTTTTGGCCTTTCTTTTAATGCTACAACTAAAACAAACTAGAAGGTAAAGCTAGACCTATTTTTTTGGATTGTCTTAAAGATTAATCAAACACACAAGAAGAAAGCATAAAGAAGAAATAAACTACCATGGATAGTACAATGAAAAAGTATGAACACCGATAACTGAAATGAATGTGTGAACATGAATGTAACGTCGATGAGAAATACCTACTCCCCCAAGCTTAGGCTTTTGGCCTAAGTTGGTCTAGGGCCATGGCTGGAAATGACCTTCTCCTGGATACTCTAGAGGACACTAAGGGTTCCACTGATTAGCGACCTCCTATGGCTCCCACTGAAAACCGGGACCTAATATGGATCAAGGGCTGACGCCTGCTTAGGTGCTGGGGGTTGCGACAAACCCCAACATCAGTAGTTGTCATCGGGCATAACAGTGTACCTCCCTGAATGAATATCGAACGGAGAAGAAGCAGGCAGAGTAATAATCTCACAAGTACATTGACTAAATACTAAATTATACAGCAGCCTCCTATCATCATTCTTCTTAATAACATCATGGGCTACCATACAGTCATAATATAAAAACTTCGCGGGTATCAGCCTCTCATCTTTCTCGTGAAGCCTAATGGGTATCTCAAAATCTTTAGTTAAACGAGATGAATAAATACCTCTTAATATGGTCCCCTTCAAACGGTTGCTATTCAACCGTTGGGCCACCATAGAGCCCAGACTAAAGGTTCTATCAGCAAATAAAGCATGACGCAAAATAGCGAGGTCAGGGGCACTAAGGCTTCCACTCTCCCAGCGACCAACTAAACATCTTCCCACAAATAGTGAATAATAGCGTAGCATAGCAAAATGTAAAATAGCTGCTCTTGCCTTTGACACGCCTCTCTCTCCCCCTACAGTGACTGCGGCAATAAAATCTTCCATGTCTCGAGGAAGTGGTTCCCTAATGTTGCCCTCATAGGGTATCTTGCAAACTTTGCAAAAATCGTAAAGGTTCATTTTCTTAGGCACATCATATAAGTGAAATTCTACTATAGGAGGGTCTTCCCTAGGAATAAGTGAAAACTTTGCACAAAGGTACTAGTGAGCAAGAGGTACTAGTCACACTTATCATTAAGGAAGTCGGTGATGCCTGCATTCTCGGCCAAATAATAGAAATCTTCGTAAATTCCGGACGCTCTCAAGAATGTGTCACACGGCCATTCACATGGTTGGACTTCCGCGATGCAAGGAAGATTATATTTGCATTTCTCCTTCATTTCATTTTCATCTTCCTTAGAACCCCGGCTTGAAGAACCTCTTAATAGTCTTCTCAACATCTTTTCTTTCTCTGAATTTTGTTTGAATTTTTTAGCGAACTAAAATAAAGGTGAACAAAACTCAACAAACCTCATAGCAACTACTCCCTCAATTGCCTAGAGACTATATCATGCATCAAAACTACTTGGGACCATACAAATTTGATATGCAAGCTCAAAAACAAGGTCACAACAACAGCAAAAATTTGCAATATATAAGGCACTAGACCAAAAACTAATTGGACCATTGGAGGAGTCACATACCGACGAGTAGTCCCCTAAAACAGTTTTGCAAATGGAGCTTTGAGCAAGGAGATCGAAAATGGAAACAAGATGAGCTAGAACACGGGTTTGAGCAATGGTGGGATTTTTCTGGAGGAAGATGAAGTGAACGGGTGCTGGAATAAGTGGAGGAGGGCCACATGGGACCCACAAGCCACCAAGGCGCGCACGGGGGGGGGGGGGGTGGCCACGCCCTGCAGGCTTGTGGCCCACTGGTGGAGCCCCGTGATGCATACTCAGTGCCAAAAATTCTTAAATATTCCAGAAAAAATCATACTCCATTTTCAGGACATTTGAAGAACTTTTATTTTTAGGTCACTTTTTATTGCACGGAAACTCAGAAAACAGAAAAATAATAGCATTTTTCTTAATCTCATCTAGGTAACAGAAAGTAAAAGTTAGGTACAGGAGGTTGTGCTTTCTAAATTCGTCCATCTCATGCTCATCAAAAGGAATCCATCAATAAGGTTGATCAAGTCTTATTAACAAACTTCTTTCAAATAACACGAAACCGAAGAATTTTTGAATAACACTAAGTTACCTCAATGGGGATATGCATTTCCCCAACAATAAGTATATCATATTTCTTCTTAATAGTAGGAAGAGGGAACTCAAAGTCTCCAATAATAATCGTTGGAATTTTTTCAATAGAGTTGATACTATGAACTTGAGGTTGTTTCTTCAGAAAGTGTACCATATGCTCATTACCATTAATATGAAAAGTGACATTGCCCTTGTTGCAATCAATAACAGCCCCTACAGTATTCAAAAAGGGTCTACCAAGGATGATCGACATACTATCGTCCTCGGGAATATCAAGAATAACAAAGTCCATCAAGATAGTAGCATTTGCAACTACGACAGGTACATCCTCACAAATACCGATAGGTAGAGCAGTTGATTTATCAGCCATTTGCAAAGAGATTTTTGTAGGTGTCAACTTATTCAAATCAAGTCTACGGTTTAAACAGAAAGGCATAACACTAATACCAGTTCCAAGATCACATAAAGCAGTTTTAACATAATTTCCTTTAATAGAGCATGGTATAGTAGGTACTCCAGGATCTCCTAATTTCTTAGGTATTCCACCCTTAAAATTATAATTAGCAAGCATGGTGGAAATCTCAGCTTCCGGTATCTTTCTTTGATTTGTCACAATATCTTTCATATACTTAGCATAAGGAGACATTTTCAAAATATCAGTCAAGCGCATATGTAAAAAGATAGGTCTAAGCATTTCAGCAAAGTGCTCAAAATCCTCATCATCCTTTTTCTTGGATGGTTTAGGAGGAAAGGGCATGGGTTTCTGAACTCATGGTTCTCTTTCTCTACCATGTTTCCTAGCAATGAAGTCTCTATTATCGTATCTTTTATTCTTAGATTGTGGGTTATCAAGATCATTAGCAGGTTCAATCTCCACATCATTATCATGAACATCATTATTAATGTTATCACTAGGATCATGTTCATCACCAGATTGTGTCTCAGCATTAGATATAGAAATATCATTTGGATTCTGAGATGTATCTATAACAGGTTCACTAGCAGCATGCAAAGTACTATCATCATTATTTTTCCTACTCTTATTTGAACGAATAGGTGCATCAGTATTAACTCTCTGAAAATCTTGCTCAATTCTCTTAGGATGGCCCTCAGGATACAAAGATTCCTAAGTCATTCTACCACCTCTAGTCACAACTTTAACAGAAGGATCATTGTCTTTACTATTCATCTCATTAAGAAAACCATTTTGCGCCTTAAGTACTTGTTCTACTTGAGTGGTTACCATGGATGCATGTTTACTTATAAGCTTAAGGTCATTGATAGTTCTACTCAGATAATCACCCAAGCGATCGAGCGTGTAAGCATTATGTTTCAGTTGTCTACTAACATAAGCATTGAAATTTTCTTGCTTCACAATAAAATTATCAAATTCATCCAAGCATTGGCTAGCAGGCATATTATAAGGGATATCTCTTTCATCAAATTTATGGGGAGAATTTACCTCTACTACGTGTGTCAGGTTATCAAGACCATGTATTTCTTCAATAGGTGGTAGATTCGTAACATCTTTAGCTTTAATACCCTTTTCTTTCATAGATTTCTTTGCCTATTTCATATCTTCAGGACTGAGGAATAGAATACCTCTTTTTCTTCGGAGTTGGCTTTCAAGGTGGTTCGGGAATAGTCCAATCGTTATCATTGCTCAATATATTATTCAATAGTAATTCAGCCTGTTCAATAGTTCGTTCCCTGAAAATAGAACCGGCACAACTATCTAGGTGGTCCCTAGAAGCACCGGTTAGTCCATTATCAAAGATATCAAGTATTTCATTTTTCTTGAGAGGATGATCAGGCAAAGCATTAAGTAATTGGTGAAGCCTCCCCCAAGCTTGTGAGAGACTCTCTTCTTCAATTTGCACAAAGTTAAATATTTCCTACAAGGCAGCTTGTTTCTTATGGGCAGGAAAATATTTTTTGGAGAAGTAATAAATCACGTCCCGGGGACTACGCACACAACCAGGAGCAAGAGAATTAAACCATATCTTAGCATCACCCTTTAATGAGAAAGGAAACAACTTAAGAATGTAGTAATAGCGAATTTTTTCCTCATGAGTAAATAGGGTGGCTATATCATTCAGTTTAGTAAGATGTAACACAACAGTTTTAGATTCATAACCATGGAACTCATCAGATTCAACCAAAGTAATTAACTCACGATCGACAGGGAATTCATAATCCTTATCAACAACAAAGATAGGTGAAGTAGCAAACTTATGAACATATTGCATTCTAGCATTCAAAGATCTTTCCTTGCACTTCGAAGCAATTTCTTAAGATCATCTCTATCCTTACAAGCAAGAAAGTCCCTAGCTACCTCTCCTTCCATAACATAACCTTCAGGTATACTGGGCAATTCATATCTAGGAGAGCTAGGTCTAGCAGGTGTATCATAGTGTTCAGTTTCAATAATTTCATCAGATTCAGAAATATTATCAGTTTCAGCATTGGCTCTAGCATTCTGTTCATCAAGAAATTCACCCAGTGGCACAATATCATCAAGCAAAGTATCATCATAAGCATCATGCATAGCAGAAGTAGCATCATCAATTACTTGCGACATATCAGAATTACTAGCAGGTGGTGGTGTCGCAAATTTACTCATAACACAAGGTGAATCAAGTGCAGAGCTATATGGTTGTTCCTTACCTGTCTTCGTAGTTGAGGGGTAGATCTTGGTTTTTGTATCTTTAAGATTCTTCATAGTGATCAACGGATATATATCCCAAGTGACTCACAGAATAGAGCTATGCTCCCTGGCAATGGCGCCAAAAAAAGGTCTTGATAACCCACAAGTATAGGGGATCGCAACAACTTTCGAGGGTAGAGTATTCAACCCAAATTTATTGATTCGACACAAGGGGAGCCAAAGAATATTCTCGAGTATTAGAAGCTGAGTTATCAATTCAACCACACCTGAGATACTTAATATCTGCAGCAAAGTATTTAGTAGCAAAGTAATATGGAAGTAATGGTAACGGTGGCAAAGTGATAGTAGCAATTTGTAACGATTGTAACAGTAGCAACCGAAAAGTAACTTAGCAAAGATCAATATGTGAAAAGCTCATAGGAAATGGATGAGTGATGGATAATAATGTCGGATGGCATTCATCATGCAACAGTTATAACATAGGGTGACACAGAACTAGCTGCAATTCATCAACGTAATGTAGGCATGTATTCCATATATAGTCATACATCCTTATGGAAAAGAACTTGCATGACATCTTTTGTCCTACCCTCCCGTGGAAGCGGGGTCCTATTGGAAACGAATGGATATTAAGGCCTCCTTTTAATAGAGAACCGGACCAAAGCATTAGCACTTAGTGAATACATGAACTCCTCAAACTACGGTAATCACCGGAAAGAATCCCAGTTATTGTCACCCTGGGGGATGCGGATCATAACTCGTCTTAGGTGTCTACAACTTGCAAGATATGATCAAGAACACACACATATATTCATGAAAACATAATAGGTTCCGATCTGAATTCATGGCACTCGGGCCCTAGTGACAAGCATTAAGCATAGCAAAGTCATAGCAACATCAATCTCAGAACATAGTGGATACTAGGGATCAAACCCTAACAAAACTAACTCGATTAGATGATAAATCTCATCCAACCCATCACCGTCTAGCAAGCCTACGATGAGATTACTCATGAACGGCGGAGAGCATCATGGAATTGGTGATGAAGGATGGTTGGTGATGACGAAGGCGTCGATTTCCCCTCTCCAGAGCCCTAAACGGACTCCAGATCTGGTCTCCCGAGGAAAAACAGGAGGTGGCGGCGGCTCCGTATCGTGAAATGCAATGAACTCTTCTCCTTTTTTTCTCCCTGAATAGGAATATATACAAGGGGAAACGAGGTCGGAGGAGCAACAGGGGGCCCACAAGCCAGCTCGGCGCGCCCTAGAGTGGGTGGGCGCGCCCTCCAGGCTTGTGGCGAGGTGGTGGCCCCCTGTAGTTGATTCTTTCACAAATATTTTTTATTAATTCCAAAAATATTCTCTGTAAATTTTCAGGTCAATCCGAGAACTTTTATTTCTACACAAACATAAAACCAAGGCAATTCTGCTGAAAACAACGTCAGTCCAGGTTAGTTCCATTCAAATCATGCAAATTAGAGTCCAAAACAAGGGCAAAAGAGTTTGGAAATGTAGATACGTTGGAGACGTATCAGTCCACTCGGAAAGGTTTTTAACCTAGGCAAAAGCTGGTTCGTAGCTAAGCCCCCAAGAGTGAGGATCGCTCGTCACTCGGAGAAGTTTTAGAACTTAGACGAAGACTGGTTCGTAGCTAAGTTTCCGAGTGAATGGACTGCTATCCACTCAAAAGGTTTTTTGATCTTAGGAGAAAGCTGGTTCGCATCTAAGCCCCCGAGTGTGAGGATTGCTCAACACTCGGAGAAGTTTTTGAACTTAGACAAAGACTAGTTCGTAGCTAAGTTTCCGAGTGAATGGACTGCAATCCACTCGGAAGTTTTTTTTAACTTAGGCGAAACTTGGTTCACAGCTAAGCCCCCGAGTGTGAGGATCGCTCAACTCTCGGAGAAGTTTTTGAACTTAGACGAAGACTGGTTCGCAGCTAAGTTTCCAAGTGAAAGGACCACTATCCACTCGGAAGTTTTTTTAACTTAGGTGAAAGCTGGTTCGCAGCTAAGCCCCCGAGTGTGAGGATCCCTCAACACTCGGAAAAGTTTTTTTAATGTAGGATGGTGCGATCGGAATCGTCAAAAGACCGTGGAAGTCATAACCTTCATAAACGAAATTATCTGGAACACTTTTATTACATCAAAACAACTCAGTCTTCAAGTATAGAAACGTCAAAGTAGATCTGCGTTCCAGGCCCGCGGCCCATCAATCTTCTTCTTGAGGTTGTATAGATGGTAAGCTCCATTCTTCAGTACCTTAGTGAATACGAAGGGACCTTCCCATGCTGGGGCGAGCTTGTGAGGTTGCTGTTGATCCACTCGGAGCACCAGATCCCCTTCATGAAACGACCGACTCTTGACATGTTTTGCATGAAAGCGAAGCAGGTCTTGCTGATATACAGTCGACCAAATCAGAGCCATCTCACGCTCCTCTTCCAGGAGATCCACGTCATCCTATCATGCTTTTTCCCCTTCAACTTCGGAGTAAAGATCTACACGAGGCGAATTATGAAGGAGATCACTCGGGAAAATGTCTTCAGCTCCACACACCAAGAAGAAAGGAGTGTGTCTCGTCGACCGATTGGGAGTTGTTCTCAAACCCCACAGAACAGACGGTAGTTCAGTTATCCAGGATCTAGCTGCATGTTCTAGATCTCGCATGAGTCGAGGCTTCAGACCTTGAAAGATAAGGCCATTGGCTCGCTGAGCTTGACCATTAGTTTGAGGGTGTGCAACGGATGTGTAATCCACCCGAGTGACTTGGGAGAAGCAGAAGTGTCTGAACTCTTCTGAGTCAAGGTTTGAGACATTGTCTGTAATGATACTATGGGGAACTCCATATCGAACGATTATCTCTCTCATGAATTTGATCGAGTGCGCGAGTTCAGCTTCTTCATAGGCTTGGCCTCAATCCACTTAGTGAACTTGTCGACTGCAACAAGCAAATGAGTAAATCCACTTTGGCATGTCTAAAAGGTACCAACCATATCCAAACCCCAGACAACAAACGGTCAGACGAGTGGAATAGTCTTCAAGGCAGGCGCAGGCTTGTGTGATAAATTTGAGTAGAACTGACACTCTTCATAGTGATCAACAATGTCCTTGGCCATTTCTCTAGCACGCGGCCAGAAGAAACCAACTTGATATGCTTTGGCAAAAATCATCCGAGAAGACGCATGATGACCGCCGGTCCCCGAGTGAATCTCCTCGAGGATCATTGACCTTCTTCAGGAGAGATGCACAGCTGTGTCATGCAAGTTACACTTTCTTTGTAAAGTTGATCATCCATCATAGTGAACACTTTGGATCTGCGAACAATCTGTTGAGCTTCAGCTTCGTCCTTCAGGAGTTCTTGCCTTAGGATATACGCAATATAAGGCACAGTCCAATCGGACATGATGACCAGAATCTCCATGACAAGATCTATGACCGTCGGGACATCGACTTCAGTCGGATTAGAGGTGCTTATAGATTGCGGGAGATCTTTAGTAAAAGGATATTCCTGCACCGAAGGAGAATATAGGTGCTCCAGAAACACATTGCTGGGGACAGGCTTCCGAGTGGGTCCAATCTTTGCTAGCTCATCAGCTGCCTGATTCTTCACTCGGGGAACATGATGGAGTTCTAAACCTTCAAACTTCTTCTCAAGCTTTCTTACTGCATTATAGTACCCAGTCATGGTGGGGTTCCTGACATTCCACTCTTTCATCACCTGATTGACCACCAAATTAGAGTCGTCGTAAACCATCAACCGCTTGACGCCGAGTTAGATGGCCATACGCAACCCATACAAGAGTGCTTCGCACTCAGCTTTGTTATTGGAGGAATCAAAGTGAATCTGTAAAACATAACTGAGTTTGTCACCTTTCGAGGATACCAAAACTACGCCAGCACCAGATTCATTCAGCATTTTTGATCCATCAAAGAACATGGTCCAGTGCGACGAGTGGATTTGGATTGGTTGTTGCTGTTCTATCCACTCAGCCAGGAAATCAGCAAGTGCTTGAGACTTGATCACCTTTTTTGCTTCAAACTTGATATCAAAGTAAAGGAGCTCAGTATCCCACTTAGCCACTCGACCAGTCGCATCTCGATTGTTGAGAATCTCATATAATGGAGCATCGCTGACAACTGAAATCAAGTGATCTTGAAAGTAGTGTGTCACCTTGTTTACCGAAAGATATATACCATAGACGAGCTTCTGGTAATGTGGGTACCTTTGCTTTGAAGGAGTCAACACTTCGGAAATATAATAAACTGGACGTTAGACTTTGTAGGCTTTGCCTTCCTCTTCCCGCTTGACAGTGAGAACTGTACTGACGACCTGATTAGTGGCTGCGATGTACAGGAGCAAGGGCTCTTTGCTATGCGAAGCAGCAAGCACTAGCTGGGTGGAAAGCAGGGCTTTGATCTCGACAAACGCTGCTTCAGCTTATGGAGTCCACTCGAATGTATTAGACTTCTTCATCGGTTGGTATAAAGGCAGTGCCTTCTCACCGAAATGAGAAATGAATCGACTCAATGCCGCTAGGCAACCCGTGAGCTTCTGGACATCGTGCACATGCTCAGGGATTTTCATTTGGGTGATTGCACTGATCTTCTCGGGATTGACGTTGATTCCTCGTTCGGAAACGAGAAAACGGAGTAACTTGCCGTCGGGAACACCAAAAGTGCACTTGGATGGATTTAACTTGATGTCATATCTCCTCGGATTGGCGAATGTCTCGGCCAAGTCAGTTAGTAGGTCGGAACCTTTGCGAGACTTGACGACAATATCATCCATGTAAGCTTCGACATTCCGAGGGATATGATCAAGTAGTCATTTCTGAATCATGCACATGAAAGTAGCGCAAGCGTTCTTCAAACCAAAAGGCATGGTGATATAGCAGAAACACCCGAAAAGGGTGATGAAGGTTGTCTTTATTTCATCCAGACCAAAAAATGGATCTAATGGTAGCCGGAGTATGCATCGAGAAAAGATAATCGCTCACCCCCCATAGATGAGTCAATAATCTGATCGATCCGAGGGAGCGGAAAATGATCTTTCGGGCAGACCTGACTGATATGTTTTAAGTCAATACGCATGCGGAGTGACTTGTCCTTCTTGGGGACCATGACGACGTTCGAGGGCCACTCGGAGTGGTAAATCTCGCGTATGAACTTAGCCGCCAAGAGACGAGCCACCTCTTTGCCGATTGCCTTCCGCTTTTCTGCCGCCGACCGACGTAAGTGCTCTTTCGCAGGCTTGGCCTTCGGATCGACTCTCAATCGGTGCTCGGGCAGTTCCCTGGGAACACCCGACATGTCAGTAGGCTTCCTTGCGAAGATGTCCCAGTTCTCACGGAGGAAATGGATGAGCTCGACTTCCTATTTGCCGTCGAGTGTCGTCGAGATGTTAGTCAGGGCAGCATTGGGATATATCAGGTGAATGTGTACTTTCTTCACTTCACCTGCTGACTGGAAAGCTGACTCAGAAGCAGGCTTCTTAGCATGCAGCAAATCAGCAGGGTCAGTGCTCTTCTTGTACTCTTCCCACTCGACCATAGCCATCTGATGATCGGCAATTTTGGAGCCCTGCTGAAGGCACTCCTCAACCCTGTGCCGATTCCCTATGATTGTGATCACACCCTTGGGCCCAGACATCTTCAACTTGAGATACACCTAACATGGACGGGTCATGAAACAAGCATAAGCAGGACGACCCAGGATAGCATGATATGTGCTCTAGAAGTCCACGACTTCAAACGTCAATTTCTCTTTGCGAAATTTTTTATCGGTGCCAAACACCACATCCAAAGCAATCTGGCCGAGTGATTTGGCCTTCTTCCCAGGGATGACTCCATGGAACTGCATATTGCTCTCACTCAGTCGAGACATTGGAATGCCCATTCCCTTGAGGGTATCCGCATATAGAATGTCAGTCCACTCCCTCCGTCCATGAGGACCTTGCGGAGTCGAATGCCTCCCACAACGAGATCCACAACCAATGCATGCCGACCGGGGGTAGCAACATGAGCAGGATGATCCCACTAATCAAACGTGATAGCAGTCTAAGACCACTTAAGGTATGTGGGGGGTGCAGGAACAGCCATGTTGACTTCTCTCTTGATAACTTTCAATCGACTCTTGCTTTCAACATCAGCAAAAATCATCAGAGTGGCGTTGACTTCGGAAAAAGTTTCTTTGTCTTTGTCATCCTCCTTTACAGGAGTTTTGTAACTCAACTGGCCCTCCTTGAATTGCTGGATCAATAAACGACACTATTGAGTGGTATGCTTCGGCAATATCAAATTGCCTTCTTCATCTTTCTTCGTGTGGATTGCACACGGTAAATCCATAACATCAGTTCCCTACTGATTCTTTCCTTTCTTGGGGGTGAACTGTCCCTTGGACTTCCCCTTATTTTTTGCTTGTGCTGCCAGAACGGCTGCCTCTGCCTGAGTTGGGCCATCAGCCTTGCGCTTCTATTTCCTATTGGAATTGCCGCCGGCATCATCGTCGACTACTTTTGCTTTGCCGCTACGAAGGCTATCTCCATCATCTTGCTTAGGGAAATTTCACCTGTCCGCCCAAACTTCAGGTAAAGCTCTGTATACTTCACACCGACCTTGAAAGTGCAAACGGCTTGATGTTCGGAGATGTTCTCCACTGTGTGATGCAAGGTGGACCAACGCTAAATATAATCCCTCAGACTTGTTGGCTTTCTGGACGCAGTGCTGCAAATCGATCAAACCAGCCGGATGCTTGCAAGTGCCCTCGAAGGTTCTGATGAACACTCGGGCAAGATCCTCCGAGCAGTAGATGCTATAAGGAGCCAAACGATTCAGCCATGCTCGGGCCGAACCATCCAACATCAGGGACAAATGCTTCATGGCTATGTATCATTTCCTCCACCAATTTGTACAGCCACTCGCTAATCATCTAACCACGTTTCCGGCTTCGACTCGCCAGAAAACTTGCTAATCCCAGCCGCCAACCTGAAGTTGAGGGAATCCTAGCGGAGGGCGAATGGCTCTGCTAAAACATTCGGGGCGAGAAATAATGGCACCACTTCCACTAGGGTAATCTCTGTCATAACCATCTTTGTGGCCTCTGCCTCTGTCGATCCGCTTCTGAGCGAGGTAATCTCTCGCGTCAAACCCTGGGTTCCGCTCGTCATCGAATGGTTGCCTTTCATCATGGTGCCAAGGCACATACGAACCACTCCACGGAGGAGTAGGCACGCGACGGTAGTCATCACGGTGAAACTGATCTCGCCCCTGACCTCGATACTGATCTTCATGGTGACCTCCGCCCCTCCTACGCAAGGGTGATCCTAGATTGTGTGCCAACTGAACTATGTATGCCTTTGGTGAATTGTTGTGCAATCTATTGTGCGACTGAGAAACAATTGAGTTTGGCACTATGCTGCATCAAGCAATGCCCGAATCTGCAGCAAACCTCTACCAGCCTCTGAACATGACGGCTGAATGGAATCTGCAATCCTAGCCGCTGCTGCAACATTTAAACCTGGAGTGCGGTATACCTCAACGTTGTTTTGAGAACCACTCGGAAACAGCTGTCGGTGACGTCGACTCGGAAGTGGTGGACGCTGGCGAGCATCCTCGTCGAGTTCTTTCTAGATCTCTTTGAGCCGAAGGCGCGCGACCTCCAAGGCCCGAGCCTCAGCAGTCGCACGCCGATGGGCGTATGGAGGATCTACTCATCCCGGTGTTCCTGGTCATTCGACGCTCCACCAGCCTAGCGCCTGCCGCGGACAAAGCCAGGCGGCGGGCTCTGATGTGAACCAGCCATAAGAACCTCCGCCACAGGATCGCAGCTCTCACACTCAGAGGGAACGTCAGACTGATCTGACACCGAGTCGAACACGCCGTGAAGTGACTTGGCGGGCTCAATAGCCGCAATCTGCGGGGATGAAGTTTGGCAAGCCACCGCATGCCTCACCCATCGCTGGAGCCACGAACGATCGGATCGCTTGCGGCAACGAACAACAGGGAGGGCTGACAGATACGAAGTCGACGACTGCCGTGGAAGTACGCCATAGGAGCTTGCGCAGAAGTGCGCCGCCCCGCAGATCGGGAGCGCCTCAACATCTAGAGGCGCCTCTTGAAGTCATGCCGAATCGTTGGCGATGAAGGTGAGCGCTCTGAGACGGATCTCGTGGCCTAGGAACAAACCACTGCCGGAAGACATGGCGAAGGGAAAAAAATGCAACCTCGCCAGAAGTCGCTTAGATGCTTGCCCCCAAGGTGGGCGCCAACTGTCGTGGGAATGACTCTCACAGTAGAAGAGAGGGGTACGTAAGGAGAGGACAGAGTCCTAGCTACGGCAAGGGTGTACACACAGATGTATGAGTTCAGGCCCCTCTCGTGGAGGTAATAGCCCTACGTCTCAGTGCTCGGGAGTTCTTGTAGTGTGGAATGTATGTGTTACAGGGGGTGGGAACCCTTGTGCCAGAGGGGAGGGGCGTCTTATATAGAGTACGCTGCCCCTCATGAATATCAAGCAACCAAGGGTTCGATAGTGGGAATAAAGGTATACGTTACTGGTAACGTATGCAATAAATGCTACTAATGGCGACTGGCCGAACACCTTCCTGTTGGCCTCCCTGGGGTGCCTTCTTGTCTTCTGGTGTCGACTGGTCATGGGATCTTCCGAGTGACAGGAGACTGTCGAGTGGAGGGACAATTCTCCAAGTGACTTAATTGTCGAGTGACTATCACGTCATGATGACTTCAGTCGGAAACTCTCTTGCCATCATTAAGTCCTCTAATATAGTGTCCTTAGGTAGGGTATGTAGGTCAGGCCTAAGACCTTACCCTAGGTACATATCCTCGTCGCCACTTGCATTAACAGAAACTTCGACAGTCTTTTCGGTGTAACCGAAAAGAACAACTCAGTCTCACCAAAGTGGTTCTCGGAAACCCTAAAAACTAAATCGGTAGAACCAATATTATCAACTTGGTGTCACCGAGATGCATGTTGCGGGAGTTCAGATTCAAAACTCCTTTGTTTTCTAATCTATGGAGGTTTCTTGTGAGATAGATCGATTGAACATGGTGGATAATATATGGAAACTTCCTAATGTGCTTGAATCGAAGATGGAACACATGAGGAGATCGAAACCATACCCTAACTTGGCGATAGTCCGACTACGATGATGACGGCGGTGGAGATTTTGATCGATGGCAAGGATCCCAATGACGAAGGCGCTTGGAGAGACAAGGGTGATGACCAAGGGGTCCGGTGCGGCAGCTTAGGGTTGGAGACTCGAGCGTTTGAAGATGAAATTTCAAAATGTCCGCCAGGATAAAGTACCCTTCATTATCAGTGACACCGATACTAAAATTTTGGTGCCACCGAGTTCCTCTGCTGTTAGTTGAAAGGGAAACTTGGTGAAGCCGTGATTATGGTATCGGTGGTACCGAGGTGCAAAGACAGATCAACACTAAGTATTCGGCGAAACCAAGAATTTTTGAGTGGTTATACCGAGTTGCCTTTTAGGGAGGTTTTGGAAGTCAGCCTTGACGAAACGGTACTCCGAGTGCTCCTCACACAAAGGGTTTGAGAAGTGCTAATTCAAGTTTTTGTGATGTAGCATGAATAGAAATTGAGGCGAGAAAGCATATATAGCTAGAGAGGGGTCCTAGGAATTCTTGTACATTCAATTGGAAAAATAAAAACAAAAGTCCAAATAGCTACAATTGTATATCCTCGAATGAGTAAAGAAATGCAGACCAACATGCTCACACAATAAGATATCAAATGAAATCATGACAAACATGCACAAGTACTCTAGCATCTATCAAGCACTTTGGCGATGACGTATTCATCTATTTATGAGTATATTAGCTTAGGAGACAAGTAAGAATACTTGATCATAGGCCATACTCATCGTTTAAGCACAAGTGGGGTTGCCACTTTTACACAAAGCTCGTTAATGTTGTCACATTCTAGGAGATACTTTAACTCAAGTCTTAGAGTAAAGCTCCCCCTTGATGTGACATCCCCCTAAGAGGGATAAACTAACCTTGGGTTTTGTTGTAGAAGACTTCATGTGGGTGATCTAGTGGTGGATTCTCATAGTTGATGATGATCATCTTGAGTTGGGAGCAATCCTTTTTGTTTCTTACTCTCCTCGCCTACATTGGTTAGTGCCAACAACAAGAAACAACTACAAGGATATCTATGGACATGGAGTGCAAAGCATACATGATGATATCCTTGGATTCATTAATTACCTTGTCCCTTTCTTACCTTTGAGGGAAGGTGTGACTCCTTGAACTATTGCATAATGTTGATGTTGATTGCAACTAGTCCTTGCCGATAATGAATGTGAGTGAATTTCATTGCGGAGTCACCCCTCAAGAACTTCTGTAGTTCTTCTTCTTGGGGACCCACATAGTGTTGATGGGAATCCTTGGAGTTGAAGTGGCACTTTTTGAAGTTGAGCTTGTAGATGCCTTGGGAACCCACTTCACCAAAGCTTGGGATTCAACTTAATATGAGTCAATCTCCTCTTGAAGCTTGTCCTTGCCCTTGAGCTTGTGGTCTGGTGGTGGAAGGTCATCTTGAGCTTTTGTTCCCTTAGTAAGAGTATGTTCATACTTCTCTCTTTGAGGAACAAACTTGGGCTTGGGGGTATGTACCTTCTTCCCATTCATCTCCATTTGCGTTGAAGTAACCAATGCCATGGTTCTTTCGGTATCCTCCATGCTCGCGTACAATTTCCTCAAATTGCTTACATCCGGCAAGATATTTTTAGATACCTTTCTCTATTATCCCTTTCAATAGATCATTTTCTTGCTCAAGTGTAACTTGGCTAAGAGATTCGTTAGTGGGATCAGTAGAACTACCATAAGCAATATCATTGGATTTATCATTTTTATTGCTACTAGTTGAAGAACATTTCTTGCTTTTGTTACTAGTTTGCTTAGCCTTAACTTGTGGAATGAATGTAGACAAGAGAAGTCATTTGGCTAGATAAGAGGAAGTCTTCTTTTGAAGATCGTCATTGATAGCTTTAAGGAATTCACGCTCTTGCTCCAAATTGAGCTTCTCGAAGCGGAGCTTCTCATGTGTCCTTACAAGCTCTCTATGATCTTGTAGAGTAGACTCGTGGGCTAACTTAAGATTGTTTAGTTCTTTAGTTAGTCGCTCTATTTCCAACTTATCATCATCACACGACTTATCTGGACTAGAGTGATTTCTAACAAGTTCATTTTGACTAGTATCACTAGATTTGTCAAATACCAAGTCATCATCTCCTAGTAGGTCATCCTCATCACTATTGAAATCAAGATATTTGGGGTGTGATACATTGGGGCATTTAGCCATGAAGCAACTCCCACTCCCTTCATTTGGTGAATCAAATATTTCGTAGGAGTTGGAGGAAACGAGTGCAAGTCTGGCAACACCTTCATCTTGACTATAGTCAGAGTCAGAGTGATAACTTCTCTTGGAGTGGTGGTCGGATTCGGAGCCAGAAACCCATTCACCAACATGAGCTTGATGTCTTCCTTTTGAGAAACTCTTGGTGCACTTGTCCTTCTTCTCTGAGTCCATACGTCTCCTTGAGTGTCTTCGTTCATAACGATCATCTCTACTCCTTATTTCTCTTCGAGGTGACTCATCTCTTGAGCTCTTTCTTCTAGGTGACTCTTCCCTTCTTTTGTGGGGTGTGTGCACTCATTTGAGTAGTGTCCGGGCCTTCCGCAATTGTAACAATTCCAGTCATGACTAGATGAACGCTTCTCTTCATATCTTGAGTTGGAGTTCCTCTCTTTGCCTCTACTCTTGTAGAACTTGTTGAATTTCTTGACCATGAGGCTTATATCTTCATTGGTAACAAGGTTGTCGCTTGAAGTAGTGACATGGCTTGAGACTGCGTCGATATTTCCCTAAAGAGGAAGGGATGATGCAGCACAACGATGATAAGAATTTCCCTCAGTTATGAAACCAAGGTATCAATCCGTAGAGGAAGATCACGCACCCACATAAAAAGCATATGCACACAAATAACAAATACTTGCAAACCGACACGAAAGAGAGGTTGTCAAGCTCTCTACGGTAATAAGATAGATTAGGTAATGATGGTTTTGGCAAATAGATCTTGCAAGAACTCAAAATAAAATAAGTAAAAAAAAAGTGCAGCAAGGTATTTTTGGATTAATATATCTGAAAACAAGACGGAAAATAGTAGATCGGAAAGCAATATGTTGCAAAAGTAGACCCCGGGGCCGTAGGTTTCACCAGTGGCTTCTCTCATGAGTATAGCGCACGGTGGGTGAACAAATTATTGTTGGGCGATTGATAGAAGATCAAATAATTATGAGAATATCCAGGCAACGATCATTATATAGGCATCACGTCCAAGACAAGTAGACCAAAACGATTCTGCATCTACTTCTATTACTCCACACATCGACCGCTATCGAGCATGCATCTAGTGTATTAAGTTTATGGGAAAACGGAGTAATGCAACCATAATGGTGGCATGATGTAGACAAGATCTATTCATGTAGGAATAGAACCTATCTTGTTATCCTTAATGGGAATGATACATGCGTGCCTTGCTGCCCCTTTTGTCACTAGGAAAGAACACCGCAAGATCGAACCCATCACAAAGCACCTCTTCCCATGGCAAGAAAAATCGATCTAGTTGGCCTAACTAAACCAAAGATTCGAACAAGAAATAGGAGGCTATAAGTAATCATGCCAATAAGAGATCCAAGAAGATTCAAATCATATTCATGGATAGAAACTGACCATGAACTCAAAATTCTTCGGATCCCAACAAACACATCACAGAAGTCATTACATCAAATAGATCTCCAAGAGACCATTATATTGAGAATCATAAGAGAGAGAAAGGAAGCCATCTAGCTACCGTTTATGGACCCATAGGTCTATGGTGGACTACTCATGCATCATCGGAGAGGCACCTATGATGAAGATGAACCCCTCCGTGATGGTTTTTTGAATATTTCATAGTCGGTGGAGGGGGGACCCGAGGTGGGCACCACCCACAAGGCCGCGTCAGGGGACTCTGGCATGCCCTGGTGGGTGTTCCCCACCTCGTCCTTCCTCTCCGGCACTTCTCTGGCCCATCTGGTGTCTTCTGGCCCAAAAAATCTCCAAATTTTTTCACAGTGTTTGGGCTTCGTTTGGTACTGATTTTTTGCAAAGTAAAAAAACAAGAAAAAACATCAAGTGGCACTTTGGCACTATGTCAATATGTTAGTCCCAAAAAAAAATGATATAAAGTTGCTATAAAGTGGTTGTAAAACATCCAAGATTGATAATATAACAACATGGAACAAACAAAAAATATACATACGTTGGAGACGTATCAAGTAGCGGGAGCATCACTTGTGGCTTTGTAAGCATCGCTAGACTTCTTGTGAAGTTCTTCCTTGTCTTTGAGTGACATCTCATGAGCAACAATCCTTCCAATCACTTCCGTAGGCTTGAGATCTTTGTAGTTTGGCATCGTTTGGATTAATGTGCACACGGTGTCATACTTTCCATCAAAAGCTCTAAGTATCTTCTTGTGAATTTGTCGGTCATTTCTTCACTTCCTAAGCCGGAAATCCCATTGGTAATGAGAGCTACCCTAGAGTACATCTTTGCGAATCCTTCACCACCCTTCATCTTGAACTTGTCAAGCTGACTTTGAAGCACATCCAACTTAGATTCTCTGACGGAATCGGTACCTTCGTGCATGTCAACCAAAGTGTCCCAAATTTCCTATGCATTCTCAAGACAACTGATTTTGTTGAATTCTTTGGGGCATAGGCAGTTGAAAAGAATGTCACCTACTTGAGCATTGTATTGCAACTTCTTCAATTCTTCGGTGATTACTTCACGATCTGGTTCCTTTCCAACGCTAAAGAATTCACCTTACAAGACAACACGAACAACAGCCCAAACGACGGGGTTATGACCAAGAATATGCATTTTCATTTTATGCTTCCAACTAGCAAAATTTGTACCATCAAAGTATGGACCTCTATGGTGATAATTTCCCTCACTAGACGCCATACTCTCCTAGGTTATGAAACCAATGCAATGGAGACCAAAGCTCTAATAACACTTGTAGGATCGAAAGTAAGTCTAGAGGGGGGTGATTAGGCTACTTGACCAACTAAAAATTATACCTTTTCCCAATTTTAGTTGTGGGCAGATTTTAGGAATGATAGCAAGTCAAGCACACCCTACACATGCAAGTCTAAGATTATAGCAACAAAAAGTAAAGCCAAGCACATGTAGTAGAGGTTAGGGTTACAAGATCAAACACAATTGTAGACACAAAGATTTTTCCTGTGGTTCTGATAGGTGGCGCTATCGTACATCCATGTGTATGAGGTCTTCAACCCACGGAGGGTAATAGTCGCGAGAGTCCCCGGAGGGCTCCACCCATAAGGGTCCACGAAGTAGCAACCTTGACTATTCCATAACAGCTTCCGTCCACGAAGGACTAGCCTCACTATGGCTAGATCTTCACGAAGTAGGCGATCTACTTGCCTATACAAACTTCTTCGTTCAACCCCACATCACGAAGTAGGAGGCTCCCAAGCAACACCTAGCCAATCTAGGAGGCACCACCCTCCAAAAGGTAGTAGGCTTGATAGTGATGATGAACTCCTTGCTCTTGTGCTTCAAGATGATAGACTCCTCAACACTCAATCACTCTCTCACATATTTGGTTTGGCAGAATAGATTGATTGGGTGGAAAGCAACTTGGGGAGGCTAGAAATCAAGATCCATATGGTTGGAGTGGATGATATTGATCTCAACACAAGGGTAAGTGGTTCTCTCAGAAATTTGGATATGGGAAGTGGGGAACTATTCTGATTGCTTCTCTTGCGAGTGGGATGTGGTGGAGGGGTATATATAGGCATCTCCAAAAATCCAACCGTTACAACATTATTGACCATCTTGGTGAAAGCGAAGCAAAACTTGGTTGTACCGATCTATTCAAAATGTGGCAACTTTGTGAATCTTGGTGAGACCGATATGGCATTCTCGGTGGTACCAATATAAGTGGCAAAGGGCAGTTCCCAAAACTCGGTGAGACCGAAACACAAAACTCAGAAATTATAATTCTATTAATTTGTCACCCGAATCATGGTCACCAAAACTCAGTTGCACCGATGCAACACTTGGTTTTACCGAGATGCTAGGGTTTGGCTAGGGTTCTGTCAGGGTTAGAAATCGGTAGAGCCGAATGCAGAACTTGGTGGCACTAATATTGTGAGTTAGTTTTTTCACAAAGTATTTTTGTGGGAGAGCTTGTGGGTGTTTATGGTGGCTAGCACTTGTGCACGTGGAGCAATTTTTTCACCAATCCTTACCTCGCCCCCTTTTAATAGTATTTTCTTTCCTATGGACTCAAAGTGATCTCTCACAAAGTAAAAAGAGAGTCTTCTAGCTTGAATCTTTGCCAATCCATTCCTTGCGTCTTGGGGTATCTCCTCACAATCTATAGCCATCCCATCATTCGACTTTTCCTGAAATATGCTTAGTGGAAACATGAGTCCAATGATATATATGTTGTTATTAATTACCAAAACCACCAACGGAGAAAATGTGCTTTCAAACAGGTCTCCAAAGAGATCATTGTGCTGAAGATCAATCGAAAAGAGAGAGGGGGCATCTAGCTACTGGTATGGACCCGTAGATCGTGTGGGAATTACCCACACATCATGGAAGAGGCAACAAGGACAATGAAGACGACCTCCATGATGGATTCCCCCCTCCGCCAGAGTATCAAAAAGGCGTCCAGATGGGATTGCGGAAGAACATAGGCTTGCACCGACGGAAAAATTGTTTCGGGTGCTCCTCTAAGGGTTTCAGAATATATGTGAGTTTATAGGCCAAAAATTAGGACGAAAAGAGCCGCATGGGCCCCACAAGGTAGGAAGGCGCGTCATGTGCCCTTGTCATTGCCTCATCCGTCATCTGGACTCCGCCTGAAGCTTCTGTTGGAAATATGCCCTAGAGACAATAATAAAATAGTTATTATTATATTTGCTTCTTCATGATAATTCTTTAGTATCCGTCCTATAATTGTATTGATTGGAAACTCAGATACATGTTTGGATACATAGACAATAATGTGTCCCTAGTAATCCTCTAATGGGCTAGCTCGTTGATCAAAGATGGTCGAGGTTTCCTGGCCATAGACATGAGATTTCATTTGATGACGGTATCACATCATTGGGAGAATGATGTGATGGACAAGACCCAAGCTATGAACATAGCATATGATCGTGTCAGTTTATTGCTATTGTTTTCTGCATGTCAAACTATCTGTTCATATGACCATAAGATCATGCAACCCACTGACACCAGAGGAGTACCTTGTGTATATCAAACATCGCAACGTAACCGGGTGACTATAAAGGTACACTATAGGTATCCCCGAGGGTGTCTGTTGAGTTAGCATGGATCAAGACTGGGATTTGTTACTCCGTGTGACGGAGAGGTATCTCAAGGCCCACTCGGTAATGCAACATCATAATGAGCTTGCAAGCAGAGTGACTAAAGTTTTAGCCACACGATCTTGTATTACGGAACGAGTAAAGAGAGTTGCCGATAATGAGACTGAACTAGGTATAGAGATACCGGCGATCGAATCTCGGGCAAGTAACATACAGATGAACAAAGGGAACTACGTACGGGATTAAGTGAATTCTTGACATAGAGGTTCAACCGATAAATATTTTCGTAGAATATTTAGGAACCAATATGGGCATCCAGGTCCCTCTATTGGTTATTGACCGTAGAGGTGTCTCGGTCATGTCTACATAGTTCTCGAACCCGCAGGGTCTGCATACTTAACGTTCGGTAACGATTTGGTATAGTTCAGTTATGTATGGTTGTGACCGAAGGTTGTTCGGAGTCCCGAATGAGATCCCGGACATCGCGAGGAGATTCGGAATAGTGTGGAGGTAAAGATTTATATATAGGAAAGTGGGATTCTGGTTTTGGAAAGGTTTTGGGCGTTATCGGTATTGTACCGAGAGTGCCGAAAGGGTTTCGGGGTTCCACCGGAAGGTGCCCACCCATATCAGAGGGCCACATGGGCCTGAGAGGTGGCGCACCAGCCCCTGGTGGGCTGGGCAGCCATCCCCTAAAGGCCTATGCGTCAAGGGTGGTAGGTGAGATGAGTCCCAGGGAAGGAGGACTCCTCCGTAGGCGCCCACCTCCCTTGTTGGAGGTGCACTCCTCCTCTTGGGCAGCGGCCAAGACCCTAGGACGCCTCCACCTACCCCACTCCTCCTATATATATGTGAGGGGAGGGAGGGCTGCAGCACCTTAAGCCACGGCGCAGCCTCTCCCTCCTCATAGATTGCTTCTCCTCTAGATTGGTTCGGTTTTGCTTAGTGAAGCTCTGCCAGATCAGCTCCACCACCACCGCCGCCACACCGTCGTGCTGCCGGAGAACCCATCTACCTCTCAGCCCTCACTTGCTGGATCAAGGAGGCAGAGATTATCACGGAGTTGTATGTGTGTTGAACACGAAGGTGCCGTTCGTTCGGCGCTAGATCGTGATTGGATAGCGGGACAGCTTGCGATTTGGATCGCGAAGACGTTCGACTACATCAACCGCGTTTCTTAACGCTTCCCGCTTAGTGATCTACAAGGGTATGTGGATCTGATCTCTCCACTAGTAGATGCTCATCTCCTAGATTGATCTTGGTAAAGCGTAGGATTCTTTGTTTCCTATGCAACGTTTCCCAACAGCTTCCAGGGTCCATTTTGGTCCCAAAAAAATGTCAAATAGTTTCATCGCATTTGGACTTTGTTTAGCATGGATTTCCTGTTAAACCAAAAATAAGCAGGAAACAGTAACTCGCACTAGGCACTAGGTTAATATGTTAATTCCCAAAAATGATGTATAAAGCATACAAGATTGATAAAATAATAGCATGAAATAAACAAAAAATATAGATATGTTTGAGACGTATCAATGGACCGGCCCACTTCGGACTCGAGCACCTACCGCATCCCATGCCCTACTCATCCTCTTCGGAGTCCATGACCCGCCATCACTGGTGGGCGTGAGGTCCAGATGGAAGTGGAGGGGTTCGCATGCTCGTCGTCCCTCCGGCCCGACCAACCATTGTTTGGCGGCGCGTAGGACACGCAGATGGCAGTGTTCTTGTCTACAACCGCCTGCGCAGGCAACGCTGCCTCCGCGTCGGATACACTGCATGTACATTGCGAGCGGTGACTTGAGTGCGGGCGACCTCATAGAGCGCTTGCTGCTATGACTGCCACAACTTCCTCGCTCGCGCGCTCACTGTAGATCTGGTGCTTCGCCAACTGATGGTCCTCAAGGAGGAATGGCTTGTAGCGCCGCTCCTCTTGCACCTACCGGAATAACGACATAGGTGCGGGGGCATGCTGCTCCTACGTCATAGCGGCGTTGAAGTGTGTTTGTGCCTGCTCCATCGTGAAGCCGACATGCATCAGCGTGGGCTCTGACGCTGCGTCATTGTCGGAGCTAGTCTCCATCGTGGGGTTATCACTCAAGACTTCCGGAGAGCTGGGTGACATGCCGACCTCTATCGGCCTGGCATGATGGCTTTGCAAGACAACTACAAGGGCGGCCACCTCGTACTTCTGCTTCGTCGATAGGCTCTCCCACTCATAGTTCCTGCTCGTGGTCATGGCAGATGTGGTGCGCGAGAGGATGAAGTGGAGTGTATGGGTTGTGGTGTGCCGTGAGCCGGGTGTGGCTGCCTTTAAAAAGTATATGTCAGCGAGGCCAAGCGTCCGGAGGGTCAATGCATGGGCGTGGAGTTGGTTTCTCGGTTAGCGAGCCTGTTTAATGACGGCAGACATAGGGACACGCATCGAACGATGTGGTAGATATTCGCCCCGTCGAGTAACGTCTATCTAGCATTGAACACGTGCGGACACTGGGGACGCGACACAGGCGACTCCCTCAACCGGCGAGCCGCTTCAATGCCTGATGCCAGCGAGAGGTCACGTTCGCTTTAGGCCAACATCAATGCAGAGCGTCCGCTGTAAAGCGACACGAATGGAGACAAGTGGCTTGAGGTGAAAAAGGTCGCGAGTGAGGAAGATATTTTGATGGGTCAGGACAGTCAACAACGGGCGTGGCAACAGTTCGGACGTCTGCAAAGCCCCCCACATCCGGTCTTGTATGGGTTTGTTTTTTGTTTGCACGAAAACACATGTCCGAACAAATACAAACCCGTGTTAGACGACAAGATACGTATAAACCACGCAGTTCAGACTATTGTGGACGGTTTGACGGTCGACATTGAATATGTTATTATCTCGATAGCTAGAAATGCCTATTTTAAGTATGCAAATCTGTCTAAAAATTTCAACGGGAGAGTATTATGTTTGCAAGCTGCAGATTTCAGATATTGACAGAAATATCCTGAACAAGAAATAAGACTGTATATACCGTCAAGCAGCAGTACAGGCATATCCGAGAGTTGACGTGTACAAGACGGTGAATCAAGCTATGAACCGGTGGATCGAGTCACCGCCGGTCGGAGCTCAAGGGGGGGCTCTGCTTTCCATGCGCCACAACTTGTTCTACGCCGCACCGGGGCTCCCTTCCATGTGGGCAACAGGTCTCTGTACCCACGAGTCAGTGACAGGCGAGGTGACCACCCTCTTCGTAGTGGAACGCGGCCGAAAGGTGTTCATCGGGACACGCAAAAGCGTAACGGTAACGGCCAAAAGAGCGCATCAGTTCCGAGGGCTCCCGGACGTCTGCCGCTGACAGGAGGGACCGACCGCTGATTCCCTTCCCCACAAGTCAAGTCACCCGCTGAGAAAATTAACGACGTCCTTTCGTACCACAGGCCGTTGCACATGGGCGACCTTTGAAGGACGGGGGCGGGCCGACGCGACTCGCGCACTGCTCTGCCCGCTGTATTTACCTTAGTCTGACGCGCCGGGACCACCGCCGGTGGACCAAGTTGTCATTGGTTGTATGCGGTAAAAATGGTACTCCTAGTGTGGCGCAGCGAAGGGTTGAGACGCGAGAGAAGAAAGGTCACGGGCTGACGGGCCCGCGCTGCGCTGCGCGTGGGTAGAAAGTGAAAAAAGCTGGCGCGGAAGAGGGGTGCCCTGACACTGACAGCGCCAGGGCCCTGTGTAACTTTGGCATTGGGATCTGCACCAGTGGTGAAAGCATCAAAACTTGTTGGAAAGCGAAAGCAATTCACCTACCCCGACGGTGAGTACTAGTGTGGCTTGGCCGATCAGAACTTGTAGTACCTAGTATATCACGTTGCTCGGCCGATCAGACCCGAGCTAGTGTGGCTTGCATGTGCGATTCTACCGAGCTGGTACGGCTTTGGGAGCCGCACAAGACACGACATGCAACGCAACAAACAACATGTAGGAGTATCCCAGATACAGCGGCCGAACACACAGGCCAATATGACCGTTGATTGAGGATGCACATGCATGCACAACCGGTCACGGTCAATACCCGAGTGAGATCCAGACCAGATTATTCTCCCTGGCCGCTCAAATACATAAATTCAAACTCAAAAAAGAGGAATCCAATGACGACGGATCGATGGATCGCCATGATTACCCAGGAGGTTTAAGCAAGTCCCAGGCGTGCCAAGTAAGTACGGTTTAGGTTATCATAAAGCCCAATGGTCAAGCAGACACTGCATCGTATAGACATGACATGCATACCCACGGACATGTGCCGTAGCAGCAGCAGCACAATAATGGAGCGGCGACGCGACCTACTAGTACCAGGTGTGTTGTACGTACGCTCGACAAATCATTGCGATTTGCGGCTGGTTTTGCGGGAGGTCGCTGTCCTGCCCGGCCGAGACCGTCCGTCCGTCCGATCGATTCCGGGACAGCGCATCCGCGATGGACAGACAGATCGGCTATGCGATGTAGTATGTAGTACTGGTACGTGCTAGTATTGCTACAGCGCCGTCAGCCGTAGATGCCCGGACGGGGCCCAACCAACTCGAATTGAAGCGCCATATATATGCTGCCTGGCTTGATTGTTTTTTTGTTTTGTTTTTGAAAATCTGTCCTTAGGGTCTCGATTTCATTAAAAAAGAAGAGGATTGCCGGATTAATTGACGGAAAATCAGGCTAAAATCGATACAACAGCCCACACAAGGCAAAACCGGCCGACCTGGCCACCCACACGGAGATACACAAACGCATTGTAGAGAAGAACCACATAGTCGAGGTCGTCACCAAACGTCATCGTCATCACTCCTTCACGAGCCAGCGACGACTTCACCATCGACTTCCGTCAACGACGCACTCGTCGCCACAAACGCCGAAACCCATGTCGGCCCATGCCAAACAGTCGACCGCGGTGTAGGCGCCACACAACTCCGACTAAAAGGACCACCAAAAGACAAGGGAAATGGGCACCTCCTTGAAGACCACCAACCACCTGTCATCGTTGCCACCTAGGCACTTCTAGGGCAGCTTCGACTCCGCGACGACATGGCGAGACCCAGACGAGGCCTATGGAGCAAGCCGGGAAAAACCGACAACCGCTCTGTCGCAACCCTGCACTCCTGACCATCATCATTGTTGCCAAAACTGAACACCACACCATCACATTGCTGACCAGGCACCTGCTAATCGCAACACTGTGAGCCTCTAGCACATGGAGAGCGCGAACGAGATCGGCAGATCTTCAAGGCGACGCCCCAAAGAGGGAAGCGACGATGCGGACGCCGTCGCCCGACCCAGCCGGGTCTTAGGATTTCACCCGAAGAACTAGATCCGAGGGCGTGCAGGAGTGGACTCCACGATGGCGCCTCCAAGAAGGTGTAGCGCCGTCCATGGACGCCGCCGCCATCGATCGGCAAGAGACTGACAAGCTTTCGCCCGGAGTAACGCCCAACACCACGCCCCCACGCACCGCACCTCCGCTAGCCCGCTCACCTCCCACCAAGACACTGCGCCATGGCCATGGGGGAGCCACCACAATCCTCCCCGTCGGTCAGACACCAACGAGCCAGATCCGACCAAATCTGAAATCCCACCACCGCAGCGCCACCAGCCGGCCCTCGCGAGGATGAGCCCACAGAGTAGGGAGGGGAGGCGCATTCGCCCCTACTTGTCGGAGAAGAGCTGCTGGCCAAAGGACCAGAGCCGGCCGACGAAGCTGCCGCGGTTGTCACCCGTGAGAGCCGCTGCTCGGAGCCGCCGCGTCGGAGAGCAAAGAGCCTACCGCCGCCGGACCGGAGAATCCACCGGGAAGAGCCGTCGGCCGCCGTGTCGAAGAAGCCGCTTGAATCCGTCGCACCACGGGGGGTATCGAGCCTCCCCCACCCCGAGCTCCCGTGACCAACGGGAGGAAGACGGCCCCGCCACCGCCATCCGCCGACCGAGCTTAGCCCGGCGGCCTCCTTCGGCGACGGCGAGGGAAGGGCGTGAGGCGTGAGGCAGGCCCGGCGGCGCGGGCTAGGTCTCCGCCCGAGCCGCCTCGGGTGAGACGACGCAGGGGCTATCGGCTGCATTCCTGGCTTGATTGTCTAACCACATTTTTTTGGTGTGCTTTACAGGCATCTCTAACAGCATCTATAACCGGACTTTTTGTATTCGTCTCATAAGTTCGAATAGACCGCTCGGTCACTAACGCGTCACGAATTTACGATCCAACCCGACGTCTCAAACGAGGCTCAAACGTCCGGCATGACTGGCACCCCTCATATCCAACCTAAATATGAGGCAGATATGGGACGCTCGGGCGAGTCCGGGCACGCCCGCCACGTCAGACGCGACAGCTTGGCCCCATTGCAAATTGCACCAAATACACCCGATAGAACTACCGGATCATTTACTTTTTCTCTCTTGTTCCTCCTCCGCGCCGTCCGTCTTGCTGCTCCGCCGCCACTCCTAGCCTCTGCTCCGCCAGCTCCGGCAGAGTAGTCTTCTGTCCCGTCCTCACTGCAGGGATGTCGTCGCTGCCCCGGAAGACGTTGCGGTACGTCCGGCAACTCTCTGACTCCGCCTTGCGCTAGATGTGTGCGACACATTGACTGATCGGATTTTTGTCAAAAATTTAGGGGAAAACGATGGATTCCGATGCTTCGTCCGGTGAGGAGTATGGACCGATGGAGCTTGATCAAATGATTGAAGATGAGTTCTTTGATGTGTCGGATTTGGACAAAGAAGTGGACATGATCCTTCTTATGAGCATGCAAAAGGAAATGGTCCGGGATGTGGATCATATCCTCAATTTTAGAGGCTCGGTTAAAGAGAGAAGAGGGATCAATCAGATAGGATATCCGAAGCAAAGCTACTGCAGAAGGATTTATTTCAGACGAACCCTATTTCCTGGATATGAACCATGGTTTCGTCGCTGCGAAAACCATTGTTTTTGCGGATTGTTGGCGCAGTGGAGGCACACGGCGATTACTTAAAGCTCACAAGGGATTGCTATGGTCGACTCTCATTCTTTGCCAAGCAAGAGTGCATGGCTGCTCTGAGAATTCTTGCACTTGCTACTGCCGCAGATGCCGCTGGTGAATGATCAGGATGGGGAAGAAATGCCCCAAAAAGTTTGTGAGGAATGTATCAAGGTCACACCATAGAGGCCGCCATCATACTAGAAGCGGTGGCATCACATGACTTATGGATTTGATATGCTTTCTTTGAAATGTCGGATTATCGCAACGACATCAACGTGCTTCAACGATATCCGGTGTTCGGGAGGCTTTGCAATGGGGAATCACTATCATGCAACTATACCGTCAACGATCGAGGCTACAACATGGGATTTTATTTTGTGGGTGGCATGTATCCTCAATGGACTGCATTTGTGAATACCATATCTGAAGCACAGGGCAACAAACTAAAAGTGCGTTATATCGACTAGAGGGGGGGGGGGTGAATAGGCGATTTTTTTACAAATTCGTTAGTGAGGAATTTCTACTTGAGGAATTTTATGAGCGGCGAAATTCATGCAGCGGAATAAGTACTCAAGTGTATGCAAAACATGGCAGTAACATAATTGTCATGATGAAATGAAAACATACACAAAGCACAAGTAGCGTGAAATCAGGATAACTAGGTGAAGAACAAGGAGAATGAAGAATTTGGGATGAGGAGATTTAGAAAGTCTTCAGTCAAATTCTTCAAACAATAACAAACACATTCATTAACAAGTACATGAAGAAATGAAAGGGTTGAAAAAATGGAACCGGGAGCTCGGTCAAGATAATGGTTTGATGACCCAGTTCCAACTGCTGTGACAGTCGTACGTCTGGTTTGGAGCAGCTTGGTATTAAAGCAAAGGACACACGGTCCCAGGACACACGGTCCTTACCGTATTCTCCTTGAGATAAGGTCACACATACCTCGTCCAACACTCATGGTAAGTCTTCAAGGCAAACTTCCAAACCCTCACAAACTCGGTCACCAGGCGATCCAGAATTTCCTCTTGGATGCTCTAGACCATGAAGCCTAACCGTCTGAAAGATACACATTCTTCAAAGGTAACAAGCATCAGTTCCACACAGGAATAATCTCTTGAGTGATGCTCAATCACTTTGGGTTTTTGTTCTTTGGGTTTTGGTTTTTCCTCACTGATGATTTTCTCTCAAAGTCCTCAAGGATGGGTTGCTCTCAAATGACATTTGTCAAGTTCTCTCTCGGAGCAGCCAATCGGCTAGTGGTTGTGGGGTCGGCTATTTATAGCCAGGGTGCAACCCGACATGATATGACATAAACGCCCCTAATGACATGACCGTTATGTGGATAAGATATCTGGACAGCTGGCGCAAGGCACAACAACAATCAGAGATTTGAACTCTCAAATTCCTCAGAGCTGGCATGTTCCTCATGGTAGGCAGTTTGCATTGGCAAACTCCTAACTCCCGAGTCAGATCAATTTCCTCAGAGACCAGAAGAACTTCATCTTTGTCGCTTAAGAACTTGACTGAGCTGTAAGAGATTTCCAAAGGCTTCACTCGAAGGATTGGGTATATTGAGGCTTTTGAGTTGAGCATCACTTGGAAACTTTTCCTTAGTTTTCCCTCAACCCCCTTTAACATTACAATGTTCCTATGGATCAAAAGAAAGGAAGTGAAACAACAAAAACTAAAGTCTTCATGCTTCAAGGTCCCCACATCAATTACTTCATTGACACAATATTTTCCTCATCTTCAAAGTCTTCAAGAAAAACTTTAAAGTCTTCAACTGAAGACATATATTTTTAGGGGTCGACATTCGTCGGATATATCAAACTTCCCAGTGACTTATAGAACCTTTGTACACTCACAAGCATATCGTTCTCTTAACCTATAAGTCTTCAATACACCAAAATCACTAGGGCGTGCTAGATGCACTAACACAAACAAAAGCACTTCACAACAATGCAGGAAGCAACTAGGAAGGATGTGGAGAGGACATTCGGAGTGTTGCAAGCTCGTTGGGTAATTATTTGTGGGGCTGCAATGATGTGGGAATCGGAAACTTTATGGCTGTTGATAACATGTTGTGTTGTTTTCCACAATATGATTGTCGAGGGTGAGGGTGATGGTGTAGTACAAACCAATAATTTTGAAGCACCTGGCGAACAAGTTGAAATCCCGAAAGATCAAGATGCAGCCCTGAAAGCACAACATGCCCCCTTGGTGGTTTTGATAATTCATGACAACATACATTGTCTCTTGGACTAATACCTCTATCTAGTGTATTTCATATAATAGTCCATGGAGAGTTGAGTTGGCAAAAGGATTGAGGAGACCGTGGAATTACCCCAAGATTCAAAGAAATAGGTTGGCCAAGCTTCAAGCAAGAGGACTCTACATTTTACATTTGCGACAAATCACTTTGAGTTCATAGGAAAGCCAATACTATTAAAAGGGGGTAAAGTTTTGATGGTGAACGATATGCTCAAACGTGCACAAGTGACAGTCACCAAAACATCCACAAACTCTCCCACCAAAGTCTGTCCTAAGCCAAATATGCAAAATCGGTGCAACCAACATTCCTATCCCGGTGCCACCGATTCTAAACCCTAGACAGACTCAGCCAAACCCTAACACTTCGGTATAGCCGACACTGCACTCGGTGCCATCGAGTTGGGTTGCCAAGATTCTATTACGGAAGTTCTCATTTTTGGTCCGACCGAGAATGGTGAATCGGCGTCACCGAGATTGGTATATCTGACCGTTGGTCACCTTGTCGGCGCAACCGAGAATTGTGTATCGGTCCCTCCGAGATTCAAAAGTTGCCACTTTTGGTCGCTTTGGTACCACCGAGATTTACACATTGGTGTCACTGAGTCTGAATTATTGTGTATAACGGTTGGATTTTTGGGTATGCCTATATATACCCCTTCACCACCACCCACTCGAAAGAGAAGCACTCAGAATTTTTCCATACCTATCCTACTCAGTTTTCTGAGAGAGAACCACCTACCTTTGTGTTGAGATCAAGATCTTCCACTCCAACCATATGGATCTTGATTTGTAGCCTCCCCAAGTTGCTTTCCACCAATCCCATCTCTTCTACCAAGCCAAATCTATGAGAGAGTGATTATGTGTTGAGGAGTCTATCATCTTGAAGCACAAGAGCAAGGAGTTCATCGTCATTATTGAGCCTATTGCATTTTGAAGGGTGGTGCCTCCTAGATTGGTTAGGTGTCGCTTGGGAGCCTCCTACTTCGTGTTGTGGAGTGAACCAAGAAGTTTGTAAGGGCAAGGAGATCGCCTACTTCATGAAGATCTACCCATAGTGAGGCTAGTCCTTCACGGACGGAAGCCGCATGGAATAGTCAAGGTTGCTTCTTCGTGGAACCCTCCGTGGGTAGAGACCTCCGTGGACTCTCGCGACCGTTACCCTTTGTGGGTTGAAGACTCCATGACCATGGACATACGATAGCACCACCTATCGGAACCACGGGAAAAATCCTTGCGTATCCTATTGCGTTTGATCTTCCTACCCCATCTCTTTACTCACATGTGCAATGTCTTTACTCTCCGCTGCCATACTTGTAGACATGCATGTGTAGCTGTTAGACTTGCTAGACTTGGTAAAATAGTTAAAATCTGCCAACCAATTAACTTGGGAAAAGGTTAGGATTTAAATTTTTGCTAGTAGTCTATTCACCCCCCTCTAGACACCCCTCTCTCGATCTTACAAGTGGTATCAGAGCTTTGGTCTCCATTGCTTTGGTTTAATCACCGTGGAGGAAGATGGATGTGTCTAGAATGGAGAGTTTGAGTTGTAGAGTGCCTATTCTTGATGGAGAGTACTATAGTCAATGGAAGAATGCCATGATCGATCTATTTAATAGATTACATTTGACTAAATACATTGAAAATCCCTATGTGCTCCCTATTGATGAATTGCATCCCACACACGAAGAGGAAATTAACATGCTTGGTAACCTATGAACTGTCAATCTTATTATTAGAGGTTTACCAAGATTCGTTCTTTCTCAAATGAAGAACTTTGCATGTGCCTATACCTTATTGACTGATTTGGAGAAATGATATCTCTCGGGGATATACCCTGCGGTATGTCCCGCTTGGAGACTCACAGGAGACCTGGTTAAGACATGGCGTTTTATTGGTGACCCGGCAGGCGGGTTGCAGGACGACCAGGCCCAAGACCTGGCGTGTAAGCCGGCGCCAGGCGGCTCACAAGAGAAGGCCCAAAGGAGAGAGGACTCCCTCCGAAGGAAACAAGACCTGGAATAGGATTCTAGAGAGACTAGTCCTAATCCTACTCCTAGTAGGACTCTATTTGTAAACCTACTCTCTCCACTTATATAAGGAGGCGTAGAGCACCCTTAGAGAGACAAGTTCACAAGTCCAGAAGTTTAGACAGACATAAGAGATTAGAGATAGACAGATTAGAGGCTCTCGTGATTAGAGGTAGCAAACAGCACCCTTGTAACCGAGAGATCCCCTTCATCATCAATACCAGACAAGCAGGATGTAGGCTTTTACCTCCATCGGAGGGGACGAACCTGGGTAAAGTCCGCGTCTCTCGATTCCGACCAACCCCTTCAAGTCTCCACATAGTTGCGCTTCTGCCCCGAATCTAAGTCCGTTCACCCAGACATCTGCCGTGACAAATCCACGATAGTTGGCGCCCACCGTGGGGTGATGCACGGTGGTGTTGTGCTCTTGAAGGGATCTCTTCAAGGATCGAGAACTCGCTATGTGCCAGAAGAAGAAGAGACGGCGCTTTGTAAACAATGGTCGAAACAACATATATGACATTCGGGATGAAGACAAAATTAAGGTTTCGTGGTGTGCGTCGTCGCAAGTCGCCACAGGATTTCCATCGCGTGAGCCGCTGAGCCCGAGTTTGAGACTGAGAAAAATTAGGGTTGCATTTGTATGTGGCCGCGTCATGCAATCCGCCAAGACAAGCATGATTTTACGGTTCTGTCGTTCGTGTACAGATAAAGTTTGGAAATTAACTTTGATTCAACGGCGGCAGAAGCAAGGCTAACAAGAAGGCAAGCTGTATTGGGATTTTTTTCTTTCCATTAGCTCCGACGTATTTTGCTGAATATACTCGGGTAAAGAAAGAGAGATGAAGGCCACCACGGATTCGGTCTCCACCTGCCGCCGCTGCGCCGTGGCCGGCTCGGTCTCGCGCCCCGCCCAAGGTGCAATGCCCGGCTCGTCCTCGTGCCACCCACCGCGTTGTTGCCGGCTCGGGCTCGCCCGCCCCTGAGGCTGGTGAGCGTCTGCACCCCATCCTCCACCGCGCACATGCACTCATCGCCCAGGGCCCTGCTTCACTCTGCTCCCGTCAGCCACTTCGCCTCACCTCACCGGCAACCGCGCCCCCACGCGCCGGCTCTCTGCTATGCGGTCCCCCAGCCCGAGCTGCGTTCATGCCGCTCTAGCCATCGCGCTCGTATGCCCTGCGTTGCCGTGCCCCTCTAGAATCCATTCCACCATGTGCCGCCGCCTTTGTCGCAAGCCCGCACATCGCCTTCGTGCCTGCGTTCGCCTCAGTGGCATCTGGCTTCCGCGCTGTGCCGCTCACTGCTCCTGCGCCCCCGTGCCTCCCTCGCCATTGTTGTCAGCCGCTCCGCTCCCTGCGCGTCAATACACCGCTCCAGCCACCTCGTTTGCAGAACAAGGCGAGGAACGACTGCACACGTCTGCTGGTCTGCCAGCAGCTGCCGCCGACCACCAATGCCCTCTTGGTTTGGCCGCCGTTATCTTGTCCGTGGCTCCCGCTCGAGATCCATCCGCCGCCGCCGTCCTTCGGCCTTCCTTGGTTGGGTCGCTGTCGCAGCGCCTCCTCACACTCGTGTTTTGTGGGTTGTGAGTTGTGGCCCCGTGTACGTGGGGTGTTGTGGCCAATGTGCGTGTGCCTCTCTTGTGTTTGATCAACCTGATCAAGATTGGTTGTTAGCAGAGAGAGACAGAGAGAGAGATCACAAGGAGAAGCAGCGATTGCACAAATCACCTCGCGTGCGTCCTAGTCAACGAAAGAAAGGGATAGCGGGTTAAAAAAAGAAAAAAAAGGGGGAGGTCGTCCAGGTGGTCATCTGACTACATCTACTATCTAGTGCGGGTGTCCGCATTCATCTGACAAAAATACTAGGTGATATTTATCCTAACAATTTCTCAGTATATTTTTTCATCTAAGAACAATTACTCTGTCTTTGTAATATTTTTTACACGGGACAATTATTCATTGCCAAAGGAGCACTATACCGCGGAGATGGAGGCGTGGCAATGTCATTCTGCACAGGTGGTTGTTTGTGCCGCGTTACTCAACGCACTCGCACACCTGCTCCAGATGCCGCGGCCACCTCAAGCATCTGCACCGGCTTACAATGCCGTGGCCATCTCTCGCCACCGCACCGGCTTACAACGCCGTGGCCGTCTCTCGCCACTGCGCCGGCTTACAATGCCATGGCCGTCTCTCGCCACCGTGCCGTCTTACAATGTCGTGGCCGTCTCTCGCCACCGCGCCGGCTTACAATGCCGTGGCCATCTCTCGCCGCTGCACCGGCTTACAACGTCGTGGCCGTCTCTCACCGTTGTGCCGGCTTACAATGCCGTGGCCGTCTCTCGCCATCCGCGCCAGCTTACAATGTCGTGGCCGTCTCTCCCCATCTACGTCGGCTTACAGCACCGTGGCATTTTTCACAAACAGCGTCGGCTTGCAATGCTGCGGCTGATTTCTACATCTACGTCAACACGCCCAGGGGCTGCATACACCGGTACGAGCCGCCCAATAGACACGCGCAAGACGCGGCCCACAGTTTGATCTACATCACCATATCGGTGCAGTGCTCGTCTATACGAGCCGCCCAAACGGACAAGCGCGCAAGTCGCCGCCACTTTAGTTTGGTTAACTTCAAACAACCAGCCGGGAAGAGCCATCGACTGAATTATTGATGCAATTCATACGGGATCGTCTATAACCCGCCACGGTCAACCTCAACCTTGAGTGAAGACTCTCAAGCCGCCTCTTTGAGTCAACTTAAGACTCGGGGGCTACAGACACGGCGAGACATATTTGGTCATTTTCAAGAGAAAACCCAATCCTTGGGGCTATTACATTATTGGCGGAAGAATTAAAAAGTTGCCCAAGAGGACGAACCGCCGAGATATACCGTTCAAACACGGGTGCCCGGATTCATTGGATCATCATAAAGTCACCTGGAGGCTTCTGCCATTTTCTTCATTACAAGATGGCGACTTACAAGATGATGCAAAAAGTTGAGTCCATCAATATGATCATCCAGGGGGCTTCCCACCCACCGGGTGTAGCTTATCACACCCTATCGGTCGACTCTCAAGCCAAATACTTCACTCCGTCAACATGACCGTCCACGGGCTTCCCACCCACCGGGTGTAGCTTATCACACCCTATCAGTCGGCTCTTAAGCCAAACAATTGACTCCCACAACAAAGGTCATTTGGGGGCTTCCAACCCATCGGGTTTTGCTTACACACCCTCTTGATCGGCTCTGATGCCAAATAGGGTTAAACCTGTCTATAAGCTGACGCTGCTCCGCTAGGTGACCCGTCGAACTCTTACCAGTTAATCTCGCCTAGAGACCCTAAGCCGGCTCAAAGAAATTGACGGCCAATCTCCATAGAGACCCTGTACTGGTTAAGGTTAAAACGGCGGCTCTTGTCACGTGAGGGCCGGCTAACGGAAAGCAAGGATAAACTCTCCCATCTACTGCCAACTCTCCGCTATGTGGCCCGTTCATACTCTTAGACAATTAATCCATCAATAACCCTGCACTGTTTATGGTTAAAATGACGGATTTATGTCACGTGAGAGGCAGTTTATGGGCTATCAGGGTGCTCATGCCCTGCCGTGTCTCTTTTGGGACGTCACACTTCCTTTGAGTTAATCTCGCTTAGAGACCCTGAGCCGCTCAAAGAAATTGACGGCCAATCTCGATAGAGACCCTATACTGCTAAGGAGTTTTAAGTGGCGAGTGAGCCCAGTAGAACCGACACATGAGTAGTTCAAAAAAATTCAAAAAACAAATCAGGAAAGATATAACATCTCCGGGTTGTGCTTTTTCAAGCCGCCCTTACAACAATGCATAATATATTCTGTCTTGTTTATTTTTGTAGGTTTTATCTCTTAAGATAAGCCGCCATTAAGTATGATGAAAAACTTCTGCAAAAGCAAATGGAGCTTTAATAGCCAACCTAGCTGGATCTTCATCATGGTTTGTCATAACTAGTACTAAATGATTGGGGTTTTCAAGCTAGCTCGGAGAATTCATTATTTTTCAAGAGCCGCCCTATCAGATATAATGTCATGTCATCTAATTGACTGGTTCTCGGATTTCTTTAATTGTGCTATGTGGTAATCTACAACACTCATGGATTTATCAAATATATGTTTGTCGGGTTGCACTGCAAGTGTGAGCAGAGATTTCATGTCAAAGACAAAGGAATTATTCCAGGATATTCATTCCAGGTTATTTTACAACCACAGTCAAGTATTCATTCAAATCAGATCAATTTCAGTTCCAAGAGAACTTTTGAAGTGCATTATGATGAGTCATATTACTCTCACACAGTCCCGAGTCGCCGCAGGCAGACGACCCGACACTTGGGGGCTACACTATTCAAGTCCAGTTTACATCAAGTATGCAAGTCCCATGTCGCTGCAAGCACGCACCACGACACTTGGGGGCTAATGCAAGCCGGTTTTCAAACCATTACATTGTCAGCAAGACCCTATTATCTCAAGGACATGAGCCGGCCTTTCTATAGTTTTCTAAGTCCTAGCCCAGTAATTCTTATTGACCCGACACTTGGGGGCCACACCGTTCAGATCAAATTTTCTAAAAGTTCCAAGTCTCCGTAGGCGTGCGACCCGGCACTCGGGGGCTACAGTATTCAGGTGTTCAAACAAATTATATGGTTCAAAATTGAAGACCCGGCCCATCACATACTGATGAGCCGGCCCTTGGGGGCTACACCTGCTGTAATTTCATAAAGGTATAAAACAATTATAAGTCCCAGGTTGCCGCAGGCAAGACAACCTGGTACTTGGGGGCTACATACTCCAAAATATTATTGGAAAGCTCCAAGTTATCATGGATAATCTCGGAGCTTGGGGGCTATAGGTAATATGGACATATCAAAAACTTTGAGGACAATTTTCAAGATGTTAATTATGGAGTTCAGTTGTTAGACCCGGCGACACCAACATTTATGACCCGGCGTTATCAAAAGATCATAACCCGCCAGAGTTTATATAAGCCGCCCTGCTTCACAACAATGAAAGTCCGGATCTACGTCATGAGGATTTCTTATTTTCAAGATTTTCATTAAGCCAAAGTATTGGAAGCCGACTCCATGGCATATGGGTATTCTATTTCCAATATTTTTCAAAACAAAACTCACAAGCAAGACGATTTTAAAGACAATTAATTCATATGCAGAAAAGACTCGGATTTCTGAGGAGCCACTTCATAATCTGACCAAAGGAGCAAGCCGGCCATTTAACATATTTACTATTCCTATTTCAGGAGGTTACCATGAATAAATCCAAGCTAACCTGGGGGCTAATGTCAGGGATATACCCCGTGGTATGCCCCCCTGACGACTCACAGGAGACCTGGTTAAGACATGGCGTTTTATTGGTGACCCGACAGGCGGGTTGCAGGACGACCAGGCCCAAGACCCGGCGTGTAAGACGACACCAAAGGCCGCTCACAAGAGAAGGCCCACAGGAGAGAGGACTCGCTCCGAAGGAAACAAGACCCGAAATAGGATTCTAGAGAGACTAGTCCTAATCCTACTCCCAGTAGGACTCTATTTGTAAACCTACCCTCTCCACTTATATAAGGAGGGGTAGAGCACCCTTAGAGAGACAAGTTCACAAGTCCACAAGTTTAGACATACATAAGAGATTAGAGATAGACAGATTAGAGGCTCTCATGATTAGAGGTAGGAAACAACACCCTTGTAACCGAGAGATCCCCTTCATCATCAATACCAGACAAGCAGGATGTAGGCTTTTACCTCCATCGGAGGGGCCGAATCTGGGTAAACTCCGCGTCTCTCGATTCCGACCAACCCCTTCAAGATGCCACATAGTTGCGCTTCTGCCCCGAACCTAAGTCCGTCTGCCAGGACATCTACCGTGACAAATCCACGACAATATCCAAACCTTTCCTTAGGGAATCTAGATGAAATTCTTCAAAAACCATTGCTTTTTACAAAATGAAGCCTAGTGATCCAAACTTTGATAAATGCCTATTTGAGATTCATGATCTTATGCATGCTAAAGGAGATGTCACCACTATCAACAACATTATCTTTGAAGCCATTCACATTCATAAACTTGAATATTGTCATAATCACTATTCTAACGAATCTCTTGTTCTTTATGACAAGGATTTCCCACTTGATGACGACAATGTGGAACATGGCTACTACGAAGAAGATGATTTGTTCGACATCGAGTATGAGAAGATCATTAAAAATCTGAGTCTTATGGCAAACTTTAAGGATTACATGTCTGGAGGAAAAGAGTGGATTCTTGACAGCGGATGTACGGATCATATGACTGGTGATAAAGACATGTTCCAAGAGATCACGCCAAATCAAGGTCCTCGACTGTACGTGACCTTTGGAGACAACTCTAAGGGCAAGGTACTTGGCCTTGGTAAGGTGGCTATATCCCATGATAGCTCTATTCAAAATGTTATGCTTGTTGAATCCCTTGGTCACAATCTTCTTTCCGTATCTAGACTTGTGGATTTTGGTTTCAATGTTCTATTCACGAAAGTAGATTGCCTGTTTCGTTAAGATAATCATAAAACGGTCTTTACTGGTTTCCGTAGAGGTGATCTATATATTGTTGATTTCACTAAAAGATCCAAGCCTCGCACTGGTTTAATTGCAAAATCTTCTAAAGGTTGGCTTTGGCATAGAAGACTTGGACATGTAGGCATGCGCAATTTAGATAAGCTAATCAAAGGTGATCATATACTTGGTGTTAAAGATGTTATCTTTGACAAAGATAGACTTTGCAGTGCTTGTCAAGCTGGAAAGCAAGTAGGTGGAAGTCATCCCATTAAGAATATCATGACTACTAGGAGACCACTCGAGTTACTTCACATGGATCTTTTTGGTCCCAATGCTTACAAGAGTCTCGGTGGAAATTCCTATGGTCTAGTTATAGTTGATGATTTTTCCAGATTTACGTGGGTATTATTTCTTGATGATAAGTCGTAGGTTCAAAAGATCTTCAAGAATTTCGCTCGCAAAGCCCAAAACCAGTTTGAAGTGAAGATCAAGAAGGTTCGGAGCGATAACGGATTTGAGTTCAAGAACACCCATGTGGATACCTTTCTTGACGAAGAAGGTGTCTCACATGAGTTCTCGGCTATTTACACACCTCAACAAAATGGAGTTGTTGAGAGGAAGAACCGGACGCTCATTGAGATGGCAAGAATGATGCTTGACGAATACAAGACACCAAGACACTTTTGGGCAGAAGCCGTTGAAACAACATGTCATGCCACAAACCGACTATACTTACACAAGCTTCTCGGTAAAACGGCATACAAGCTACTCACTGGTAACAAACCCCAAGCCGAATACTTTTGGGTATTCGGCTCAAAGTGCTACATTCTTGATAAGCATCGTCATACTAAATTTTCTCCTAAATCTCATGAAGGATTCCTACTTGGTTACAGATCAAACTCTCACACTTATTGTGTCTACAACAACTTCACTCAAAAAGTTGAAGAGATGGTAGATGTGAAGTTTGATGAATCTAATGGTTTGCAAGTCGGACAATTGCCAAATGATGTAGCTGATAAGGATCCTTCGGAAGCCATTCTAGATCTACCCATTGGGAAGATTCGTCCCATGGAGGTGAAGGAGAGTACTTCATCAACTCAAGTGGAAGCCCCTACCTCACGTCAAGGTGAACCTCAACATGACATGGAAGCATCCACAAGCGGTACACGACAAAATGATGAAGAGGAGGAAGTGCATCATGAAGATCCACCACAACCACCTTCACCACCACCTCAAGGGAACGACACCTTAAACAACAATGAAGATGAACGAGATGATGATGATGAAGAAGAAGCTCCACCATCCAACAATCGGAAGCTAACCCGAGTTCGAGATCAAGTGACCAAGAACCATCTCCTAAACCAAATCTTTTGTGATATACAAACAGGGAGAATCGCTTGCTCTAAAACCCGTCTAGCTAACTTTTGTGAGCATTATTCCTTCATCTCTAGCATTGAGCCCTTAAAGGTAGAGCAAGCCCTTGAAGATGCGGATTGGGTGAACGCAATGCATGAAGAGCTACACAACTTCAAGAGGAACGAAGTATGGACACTCGTGGAGAAGCCCGAAGATGAGCACAACATCATCGGAACCAAATGGGTGTTTTGGAACAAACAAGACGAAGATGGTCAAGTCATACGCAACAAGGCTCGTCTCGTAGCCCAAGGATATATGCAAGTCGAAGGTATGGACTACGATGAGACTTACGCCCCCGTTGCTAGACTTGGAGCTATTTATATTCTTCTTGCTTATGCTAATCACCATGATATCACACTTTATCAAACGGACATCAAAAGTGCATTTTTAAATGGTGAAATTGAGGAAGAAGTTTATGTTAAGCAACCACCTGGTTTTGTGAATCCTAAGAAACCTAATCATGTTTACAAGCTTCGCAAAGCTCTTTATGGTCTTAAGCAATCCCCTCGTGCTTGGTATAATTGTTTAACGAAGTTTCTCATCGAAAAAGGTTTTGAAATTGGTAAAATTGATGCAACCTTGTTCACTAAGAGAGTTAATGGAGAATTATTCGTATGCCAAATCTATGTGGATTATATCTTTGGTTCCACTGACCCTCAATTTAGTGAAAGATTTGGAAGGTTGATGTCCGAGAAGTATGAGATGTCTATGATGTGTGAGCTGAAATTCTTTCTTGGATTGCAAATCAAGCAATCAAGAGAAGGAACTTTCATCTCTCAAACTAAGTATACCAAGGACTTGATGAAGAAGTTCAACATGCAGGATTGCAAAGGTATGAAAACTCCTATGCCCACTAGTGGACATGTTGACCTTACCAGGGAGGATGAACTGGTTGATCAAAAGGTTTATCGATCTATGATTGGTTCATTGCTATATCTATGTGCATCTCGTCCTGATATTATGCATAGTGTTTGCATGTGTGCTAGATATCAAGCTGCACCTAAAGAGTTTCATCTTTTGGCTATGAAACGTATTGTGAGATACTTGATACAAACACCAAACTTTGTCATTTGGTATCCCAAGGGATCTTCTTTTAATCTTGTTGGCTATTCCGATTCGGACTATGCCGGTGACAAGGTTGATAGAAAATCCACCTCGGGTACTTGTCAATTTTTAGGTAGATCTCTTGTATCTTGGTCCTCCAAGTAACAAAACTCGGTATCTCTATCTACTGCCAAAGCTGAGTATATTGCTGCTGCATCTTGTTGTGCGCAATTACTATGAATGACACAAACGCTTAAGGATTATGGTATTCATGTTAAAAATGTTCCATTACTTTGTGACAATGAAAGTGCTATTAAAATTGGATATAATCATGTGCAACATTCTCGAACCAAGCATATTCAAGTTTGACATCATTTCATTCGTGATCATGTTGCCAAAGGAGATATCGATCTTAAGCATGTTCGTACTAACAAACAATTGGCCGATATCTTCACCAAGCCACTTGATGAGAAACCATTTTGTCATTTCAGGAGTGAGTTGAACATCATTGATGCTTCAAACTTGAGCTAGACTCACTCCGTTGCAAGCAAGGGCATGAGCTTTCTTATTATTTCCATGTTCTCGTAACTCGTTATCATATGTCATGGAATACTATGCTCCCTTGTATTGCATATAACCTTGTGTAGGTACTTGGAAGAACATCATTCCACAAGATTGCCAACAACTCCAATCATAAGCAATCTTGTCATTACCAAGTATCCACAACCTCTCTTGATGATGGAAGGAAGGAGACAACAAAAAAATATCCTTGACATATACATGACTTTAGTTGCAAAATCTATAAGTGGTATCATGTCAATAGGATATATCCATTGTTCTTCCTTGGATGACTAACCTTTGTAGGTGATGAGTGTACTAGAACAAGAAGGATAGCTCCAAATTCAAGATGATCTTCATCAACCTCGAGCATCCTCAACAAATTCACCTATGAGCAACGTCATCAACATCACTCAAAGGTGTGCACTCATATCCTTGAAAAGGCTTTACTCCAAGACATGGGCAAAAGCAACTCAAGTGATATGAAGACATCAAAATGCTTAATCAGAAAATGGTAAACCCATTTCGAGCTTAAACGATGAGTATGACCTACGATCAAGCATTCTTGCTTGGCTCCTAAGTCAATATACTCAAATATAGGTGACCTAGTCACCGCCCATCATTTAGTTAAGAATCTTGCGTCGTTTGCTCTCTATTTGCATGATTTCTCGTAACCACTCAAATCTTATCTATTTGATGTCCTTTGTAAATCTTTAGCATTTTTCTTTTTGAAACAATTTCGTTTGTCTCTCTAAAACAGAAACTTGGTTTATCCTTCGGCATCACCGATATAGATAACTCGGTCCTACTGAATTTGTAGATGAGCTGCCTACACAATCTCGGTATCATCGATTTATTTATCCCAGAGTCATCGATCTCTTTACTTTCAAAATCTGAGTTTCTTTGATATTGTTTATTTTCTTCTGATCTTGAGATATTCTTGTTCCTTCGATGACCCCCTTCAAAAATAATTATAATTATAATTATATATATTTAGGGGGAGAAGAACAAACAACACTTCGTGGGAGAAATTCCTTATTCAAGGATCCCTAGCTCCCTTAGTCTTTTAATGGACCCTACTTTCAATGACCCTTGATCTTCAGGATCCCTTCCTTGTCAATGATACTTGTCACTACATCCAAGTTTAACCTTTTTGGTACTTTATGCCAAAGGGGGAGAATATCAATGCTTCATGCTAAAGGGAAAGTTACATGCTTATGCAAAGGGGGAGAGGAAAATATCAAAAGTTCACACTTATATAATCAAGGAGAGGAACAACAATGTAGGGGGGAGAAAACTACTTTTGGAGAAAAGTCTCAAGTGAACAAAGGATTACTTTTCTCACCCTATCTGATCCGAATATCTACTTGCTGAGATTCAGGGGGAGAGGATGTACCACCATTTCATATCAATGGGAGAAAAGATATAATAGATTTATGCTAAAGATGGAGACATATCAATCTTAATGATTATAATATTTTATATGTTCTCCACATCTTGGTATCCTTTGAGTTCTATTGCTTTTGTTAGTAGACTACTCTTGTGTTTCCTAACATTGTTTTATCAAGTGTGTCTTTACTACTAGAATGCTCAAGAACTCAAGGTAAGTATATGCATCATATCTTTGATCAACATGATCTCTTGCTTCTTGAACATATTGTTTGCAATAGTGAAGTCTTGATCAAGGATATACATTTCATTCACATATATTGATGCATATAGCCAAGATACACATGACTCTTATATCCCTTTCATTCATATGTGTGTCCATGCATTTCACAGCAACTATCCTTTAAAGGACTGGAGACATTTAGGGGGAGCAAATCTAAGTCATGTGTTTCTCAAAGTCTTCATTGGATCCATGCATATCTTTAATTGAAGCTTTGATTGTATGTTGTCATCAATTATCAAAAAGGGGGAGATTGAAAGCACAACATGCTCCCTTGGTGGTTTTGATAATTCATGACAACATACATTGTCTCTTGGACCAATACTTCTATCTAGTGTATTTCAGATAATAGTCATTGGAGAGTTGAGTTGGCAAAAGTATTGAGGAGACTGTGGAATTACCCCAAGATTCAAGGAAATAGGTTGGCCCAGCTTCAAGCAAGAGGACTCTACATTTTACATTTGTGAGAAATCACTTTGAGTCCATAGGAAAACCAATACCATTAAAAGGGGGTAAAGTTTTGATGGTGAACAATATGCTCAAACGTGCACAAGTGACAGTCACCAAAACATCCACAAACTCTCCCACCAAAGTCTGTCCTAAGTCAAATATGCAAAATCGGTGCAACCAACATTCCTATCACGATGCTACTGATTCTAAACCCTAGACAGACTCAGCCAAACCCTATCACTTCGGTGCAGCCGACACTGCACTCGGTGCAACCGAGTTGGGTTGCCAAGATTCCGTATTGGTCCCTCCGAGATTCAAAAGTTTCCACTTTTGGTCGCTTCGGTACCACCGAGATTTACACATCGGTGTCACCGAGTCTGACTTATTGTGTGTAACGGTTGAATTTTTGGGATGCCTATATATACCCCTTCACCACCACCCACTCGAAAGAGAAGCACTCAGAACTATTCCATACCTATCCTACTCAGTTTTCTGAGAGAGAACCACCTCCTTGTGTTGAGATCAAGAGCTTCCACTCCAACCATATGGATCTTGATTTCTAGCCTCCCCAAGTTGCTTTCCACCAATCCCATCTCTTCTACCAAGCCAAATCTATGAGAGAGTGATTGTGTGTTGAGGAGTCTATCATCTTGAAGCACAAGAGCAAGGAGTTCATCGTTATTACCGAGCCTATTACCTTTTGGAGGGTGGTGCCTCCTAGATTGGTTAGGTGTCGCTTGGGAGCCTCCTACTTCGTGTTGTGGAGTGAACCAAGAAGTCTGTAAGGGCAAGGAGATCGCCTACTTCGTGAAGATCTACCCATAGTGAGGCTAGTCCTTTGTGGACGGAAGCCGCATGGAATAGTTAAGGTCGCCTCTTTGTGGAACCCTCTGTGGGTAGAGCCCTCCATGGACTCTCACGACCGTTACCCTCCATGGGTTGAAGACTCCATGACCATGGATGTACGATAGCACCACCTATCGGAACCACGGGAAAAATCCTTGCGTCTCCTATTGCGTTTGATCTTCCTACCCCATCTCTTTACTCACATGTGCAATGTCTTTACTTTCCACTGCCATACTTGTAGACATGCATGTGTAGGGCTGTTAGACTTTCTAGACTTGGTAAAATAGTTAAAATCTGCCAACCAATTAACTTGGGAAAAGGTTAGGATTTAAAATTTTGCTAGTAGTCTATTCACCCCCCTCTAGACATCCCTCTCTCGATCCTACAAGCCCAGCTTATGAACTTTCTACACATGCATCAGAATCTCGAGAACATCAGGTGCACGTGCAACTACTAAATGATCTCGTGCAGCATATGTGGACCCACGATGAAAACCAAAAAGCAAATGATTGATTGTGAACTTCAAATAATTTTTTGTAAACACTTGTCTAATACCAACATTTGTTATTTACATGCGACAATGGTATGTTTCTGTGATCGACATGCATGGTCTTGCTTGGATTTGACAGTCTGGATATGAGATATGTGGTTGGGTGGAACGATTTATGAGGGGTCGTGCGGATGCGTCAGCGGGCGTGCCTGGGCGTGCCCATGGGCATATAGAGGGCCGAATTTGCCCAGACCAGCAGTAGATGCTCTAATGCTCACCCTCAAGCTACGCGTGATGGTTTTGATCGCACGATTGGGATGTATTCTGGCATTTAAGGCAGACTTTTATCAGTCCGCTTGATGGTCCAGACGTACCTTTCCCCGTAAATCGAAGACAAATAGGCTTCGTGGGCGTCTGGATCGCTGTCATGTGAGCTTCTAACTGACCTTGCCCATCATTAACCTCCTTCCTCGTCCACGCGTTTCTCGCCTGAAATAGTCACCGCTGCTCCAAAGCGTAGTGTTGTATTTATCTCCGGCTAGAGTGGATATGACCTCTCACTTCTACCGGCATTGAAGCGGCGCATTGGTAGAGAGAGTGTCGCCCGCATCGCTTCCTGGTGCAGACGACTGCTCCCTGTTCAAACGACACCACGTCGATCCATGTCATGCCCAAGATGCGTGCCTATCAATATTAAGGCACGGGGGCCTCGACAAGGGATAGAGGCGCATCTCGACGTTCGCAAGTATAGCATCATTACATCATACATTTAAGAAGAGAGGAGTATACGAGTTGGCTTACACTCGCCACATGCTAAATTACAATTCCACACAAGAGTTCAACCATCAATCTGAAGGCAGGGTCCGGCTACGGATGAAAACAAACGATAAAGAAGATGCAAAGATACTATCTTGCTAGCCCCGAAGATCGACCACGGTCCTCTACTCATCTGGATACGTCACGTACATCCTGCCGCGTTCCTCATCATACTCCCACTGGAGGTGCATCATGTCGTGTGGCACGACCTCATCTGTACGTGTACCTGGATTGTTGTAGTAATCTATGAGCCACGAGGACTCAGCAATCTCACGCTCGGGTACCGAGACTATGTTGGGGAACGTTGCATGGGAAACAAAAAATTTCCTACACACACGCAGATCTATCCATGGTCATGAGCATCTATGAGAGGGTGAGTGGATCTACGTACCCTTGTAGATCGCTAAGCGGGAAGTGTTAAGAAACACGGTTGGTGTAGTCGAACGTCTTCGCGATCCAAATCACCATGCGTCCCACGATCCAATCACGATCCCTCCCGCGATCCAATCACGATCCGTCCCGCGATCCAATCACGATCCGTCCCATGAACTTGATCACGATCCTTCTGATCTAGCGCCGAACGGACGACACCTCCGCGTTCAGCACACGTACAACTTGATGACGATCTCCGCCGTCTTGATCCAGCAAGAAGGAGTGGATAGGAAGAAGAGTTCTACGGCAGCGTGACGACGCTCTGGCGATGGTGGTGGAGCTATTCCGGCAGGGCTTCGCCTAAGCGCTGCAGAAAACCGATCTAGAGGAGAAACTGTGCACTGGAGGAACGGGAAGCACGTGGCTGAAAATTCTGTGCAAAAACCCTAAAACCTCCAGTATATATAAGAGAAAGAGAGGAGGAGGCTTGGCACAAGGGCCAAGCCTCCAAGGAGTCGGCCGAACCAGGTGGAGGAGGTGGACTCCACCTCCAATCTTAGTAGGACTAGGATTCACCCTATTTTAGCCTTTTTCCACTTTTTCTCTTTGGGTCTTTTTTCCAAAACCGCATGGGCCTTGTGTGGGACTTCCACCAGCCCACTAAGGGCCGGTAAACACTCTCCCACAGCCCATGGAGCCTCTTGGGTCGAAATACCCCTCCCGATGGTCTCGCGGTACACTACCGACACTCTCGGTACACTACTGATGAGCCCGAAACTTTTTCGGTGACCAAAACAAGACTTCCTATATATGAATCTTTACCCCCAGACCATTTCAAAGCTCCTAATGACGTCTGGGATCTCATCCGGGACTCCGAACAACCTTCGGTCACCACCATACATAACTCTATACTACCGAAACGTCACCAAACCTTAAGTGTGCGGACCCTGGGGGTTCGAGAACTATGTAGACATGATCGAGACACCTCTACGGTCAATAACCAATAGCAGGACCTGGATGCCCACATTGGTTCCTACATATTCTACGAAGATCTTTATCGGTCGAACCTCTATGTCAAGGATTCAGTTAATCTCGTATGATGTTCCCTTTGTTCTTTGGTATGTTACTTGCCCGAGATTCGATCGTCGGTATCTTCATACCTAGTTCAATCTCGTTACTGGCAAGTCTCTTTACTCGTTTCGTAATACAAGATCCCGTGACTAAAACTTAGACACATTGCTTGCAAGGCTCATTGTGATGTTGTATTACCGAGTGGGCCCTGAGATACCTGTCCGTCACACGGAGTAACAAATCCCAGTCTTGATCCATGCCAACTCAACAGACACCCTCGGAGATACCTGTAGAGCACCTTTATAGTCACTCAGTTACGTTGCGACATTTGATACACACAAGGCACTCCTCCGATGTTCATGAGTTGCATGATCTCATGGTCATAGGAACACATACTTGACATGCAGAAAACAGTAGCAATAAACTGACACGATCATATGCTACGTTTGTAGTTTGGGTCTTGTCCATCACATCATTCTCCTAATGATGTGATCCCGTTATCAAATGACATCACATGTCAATGGCTAGGAAACCTTGACCATCTTTGATGAATGAGCTAGTTCACTAGAGGCATACTAGGGACAAAGTGTTGTCTATTTACCCACACATGTAATGTGTTTCCATTCCAATTAATACAATTCTAGCATGGATAATAAACGATTATCATGAACAAGGAAATGTAATAACAAACACTTTATTTATTGCCTCTAGGGCATATTTCCAACAGTCTCCCACTTGCACTAGAGTCAATAATCTAGCTCACATCACTCTGTGATTTACATTGTAATGAATCGAACACCCATGCAGTTCTGGTGTTGATCATGTTTAGCCCTTGGAAGAGGTTTAGTCAACGGGTCTGCAACATTCAGATCCGTGTGCACTTTGCAAATATTTATGTCCTTCTCCTTGATGTAATCACGTATGGAGTTGAAGCGTCGCTTTATGTGTCTGGTCCTCTTGTGAAACCTTGGTTCCATGGCCAGAGCAATGGCACCAGTGTTGTCACAGAACAGGTTCATTGGATTCAGTGCACTAGGCACTACTCCAGGATCTGTCATGAACTGCTTCATCCAGACACCTTCCTTCGCCACCTCCGAGGCTGCGATGTAATCCGCTTCACATGTAGAATCGGCTACCACGCTTTGCTTGGAACTGCACCAGCTTACCGCTCCCCCGTTAAGAATAAATACGTATCCGGTTTCTGACTTAGAGTCATCCGGATCAGTGTCAAAGCTTGCATCAACGTAACCATTTACGACGAGCTCTTCATCACCTCCATAAACGAGAAACATTTCCTTAGTCCTTTTCAAGTACTTAAGGATATTCTTGACCGCTGCCCAGTGTTCCATTCTAGGATCACTTTGAAACCTTCCGGCCATACTTATGGCAAGGCTGACATCTGGTCTTGTGCACATCATTGCATACATGATAGAGCCTATGGCTGAAGCATAGGGGATGACTCTCATCTTTTCTCTATCTTTTGCAGTCACTGGGCATTGAGTCTTACTCAACTTCACACCTTGTAACACAGGCAAGAACCCCTTCTTGGACTGATCCATTTTGAACTTCTTCAAAACTTTATCAAGGTATGTGCTTTGTGAAAGTGCTATTAAGCGTCTCGATCTATCTATATAGATCTTAATGCCTAATATGAAAGCAGCTTCTCCTAGGCCCTTCATTGAAAAACTCTTGTTCAAATATTCCTTCACGCTTTCCAGCATTTCTATATTGTTTCCAATCAGCAATATGTCATCCACATATAATATTAGAAACGCTATAGAGCTCCCACTCACTTTCTTGTAAATACAAGCTTCTCCATAAACTTGTATAAACTCAAACGCTTTGATCACCTCATCAAAACGCTTATTCCAACTCCGAGACGCTTGCACCAACCCATAAATTGATCGCTGGAGTTTTCAAACTTTGTCAGCACTCTCTGGATCGACAAAACCTTTTGGTTGCATCATATACAACTCTTCCTCAAGGAAACCGTTGAAGAACGCTGTTTTGACATCCATCTGCCAAATTTCATAGTCAAAATAAGCAACTATTGCCAACATGATTCTGACAGACTTAAGCACTGCTACGGGTGAGAAGGTCTCATCGTAGTCAACTCCTTGAACTTGTGAAAAACCCTTTGCCACAAGTCGAGCTTTATAGACCATGACATTATCGTCCGCGTCTGTCTTCTTCTTAAAGATCCATTTGTTCTGAATGGCCTTTCGCCCTTCAGGTAATACTTCCGAAGTCCATACTTTGTTTTCATACATGGATCCCATCGCGGATTTCATGGCCTCTAACCATTTCTCGGCATCCGGGCCCATCACTGCTCCTCCATAGCTCGTAGGTTCATTGTTGTCCAACAACATGACCTCCAACACAGGGTTGCCGTTCCACTCAGGAGTTGTACGCGGCCTTGTCGACCTACGAGGTTCAATAGTAGCTTGATTCGAAGCTTCATGATCATCATCATTAACTTCCTCTTCTACCATCGTAGGTTCCGCAGAAACATCTTTCTGCGCTGCGCTACTTTCTGGTTGAAGTAAAGGTTCAATAACCTCATCAAGCTCTATTTTCCTCCCACTCAATTCTTTCGAGAGAAACTCTTTCTCAAGAAATGTTCCGTTCTTAGTGACAAACACTTTGCCTTCGAATCTGAGATAGAAGGTATACCCGACTGTCTCTTTCGGGTATCCTATGAAGACGCATTTTTCCGCTTTGGGTTCCAGCTTTTCAAGCTGAAGCTTTTTGACATAAGCATCACATCCCCAAACTTTAAGAAACGACAACTTTGGCCTCTTGCCAAACCACAGTTCATATGGCGTCGTCTCAACGGATTTCGATGGTGCCCTATTTAAAGTGAATGCAGCTATCTCTAATGCATAACCCCAAAACGATAGTGGCAAATCAGCAAGAGACATCATAGAACACACCATATCTAATAAGGTTTGATTACGACGTTCGGACACACCATTACGCTGTGGTGTTCCGGGCGGTGTCAACTGTGAAACAATTCCACACTGTCTTAAGTGACTGCCAAACTCATAACTCAGATATTCACCTCCTCGATCAGATCGCAGGAATTTAATCTTCCTGTTACGATGATTCTCAACTTGACTCTGAAATTGGTTGAACTTTTCAAACGTTTCAGACTTGTGTTTCATCAAGTAAATATACCCATATCTACTTAAGTCATCAGTGAAGGTGAGAAAATAATGATATCCACCACGCGCTGTAACATTCATTGGACCGCACACATCAGTATGTATGATTTCCAATAAGTCACTCGCTCGTTCCATTGTTCCAGAGAATGGCATTTTAGTCATCTTGCCCATGAGGCATGGTTCACATGTGTAAAGTGATTCAAAATCAAGTGACTCCGAAAGTCCATCAGCATGGAGCTTCCTCATGCGTTTTACACCAATATGACCTAAATTGCAGTGCCACAAGAAAGTGGTACTATCATTATCAACTCTACATCTTTTGGCATCAATGTTATGAACATGTGTGTCATCACTATCAAGATTCAATATGAATAAACCCCTAACACTGGGTGCATGACCATAAAAGATATTACTCATATAAATAGAACAAACTTTATTCTCTGATTTAAATGAGTAACCGTCTCGCAATAAACAAGATCCGGATATAATGTTCATGCTTAACGCAGGCACTAAATAACAATTATTTAGGTTCATCACTAATCCTGATGGTAATCGAAGAGAGAGCGTGCCGACGGCGATCACATCAACCTTGGAACTATTTCCCACGCGCATCGTCACTTTGTCCTTTGCTAGCCTTCGTTTATTCCGTAGTTCCTGCTTTGCGTTGCAAATGTGAGCAACCGAACCGGTATCAAATACCCAGGGACTACTACGAGAACTAGTAAGGTACACATCAATAACATGTATATCATATATACCTTGTTTGTTGTTGGCCGCCTTCTTGTCAGCCAGGTACTTGGGGCAATTCCGCTTCCAGTGACCAGTTCCCTTGCAATGAAAGCACACAGTTTCTGGCTTGGGTCCATGCTTGGGCTTCTTTATAGGATTAGCAACTGCTTTGCCATCCTTCTTGGTTTTACCCTTCTTGCACTTGCCATTTTTCTTGAAACTAGTGGTTTTATTGACCATGAACACTTGATGTTCTTTCTGGATTTCAGACTCAGCGGCTTTTAGCATCGCAAACAGCTCGGCGAATGACTTGTTCATCCCGTGCATGTTATAGTTCATCACAAAGCTCTTGTAACTAGGCGGCAGTGATTGAAGAACTCTATCAGTGATCGCGTCTGGCGGAAGGGCAATTCCCAACTCCGCTAGACGAGTTGAATACCCAGACATTCTGAGTATATGTTCACTGATAGACCTGTTCTCCTCCATCTTGCAAGCATAGAACTTATTGGAGGTTTCATACCTCTCGATCTGGGCATTCTTCTGAAAGATAAACTTCAACTCCTTGAACATCTCATATGCTCCATGACATTCAAAACGTCTTTGAAGTCCCAGTTCTAAGCCATACAATATTGCACACTGAACTATTGAGTAATCTCCAGTACGTGCCTCCCAAGCGTTCTTAACGTCTTCGGAGGTCATGTCTTCTGGTTGGTCACCAAGCGGTGCATCAAGGACATATGATTTCTGGGAAGCTGTGAGGATAACCCTCAGATTACGGGCCCAGTCAACAAAGTTACTTCCATCATCTTTCAACTTAGCTTTCTCTAGGAACGCATTAAAATTCAGGGGTGCTAGTGCGCGAGCCATTGATCTAAAACATAAATATGCAAAGTTTACTTAGACTATTGTTCAAGATAATGTGTTTAGTTAATCAAATTACTAAAGCTCCCACTCAAATCGACATCCCTCAGGTCATCTGAGTGTCACATGATCCAAATCCACCAACTCAAGTCCGATCATCACGTGAGTTGAGGTGGCTTCAATGGTGAACATCATTATGTTGATCATATCTACTATATGACTCATGTTGGACCTTTCGGTCTCTTGTGTTCCGAGGCCATGTCTGTACATGCTAGGCTCATCAAGTTTAACCCGAGTGTTCTGCAGGTGCAACACTGGCTTGCACCCGTTGTATGTGAACGTAGAGTCTACCACACCCGATCATCACGTGGTGTCTCAACACGACGAACTTTTGCAACGGTGCACACTCGGGGAGAACACAATTTATCTTGAAATTAAGTGAGAGATCACCTTATAATGCTACTGTCATCCTAAGCAAAACAAGGTGCATAAAAGGATTAACATCACATGCAAATCATAAGTGACATGATATGGCCATGAACTTGTGCTTTTGATCTCCATCTTGAAAGCACCGGCTTGATCTCCATCGTCACCGGAAAGACACTATCATCTCCATCATCTTGATTTCCATCAACGTGTCGCCATCGGGGTTGCCGCGCCCATCATGCTTGTACTACTATTGCTACCGTTTAGCGATAAAGTAAAGCATTACATAGCGCTTAATGATTGACACGCAGGTCATACAATAATTAAAGACAACCCTATGGCTCCTGCCGGTTGCCATACTCATCGACATGCAAGTCGTGATAATCTATACATCACATAATCATCTCATACATCACATATATCACATCATGTAATTGGCCATATCACATCACAACATACCCTGCAAAAACAAGTTAGACGTCCTCTAATTGTTGTTTCATGTTTTACGTGGCTGCTACGGGTATATAGCAAGAACAATTCTCATCTACGCAAAAACCACAACGATGATACACTAGTGGCTTTTCAACCTTCTAAAGGACCGCCTTTGTCAAATCCGATCCAACTAAAGTGAGAGAAACTGGCACCCGCAAGCCATCTATGCAACAAGTTGCGGTCGAGGGAACCGGTCTCTCCTAAGTGTATGAGTAATGTTGGTCCGGGCCGCTTCATCTCACAATACCGCTGAACCAAAATCCGACCAAGGGAGGAAGCAATCTAAGCATCAACGCCCACAAACCTTTTGTGTTCTACTCGAGATCTCATCTACACATAGACCTAGCTCATGATGCCACTGTTGGGAAACGTTGCATGGGAAACAAAATTTTTCCTACGCACACGTAGATCTATCCATGGTGATGAGCATCTGAGAGAGCGAGAGTGGATCTACGTACCCTTGTAGATCGCTAAGCGGGAAGCGTTAAGAAACGCGATTGGTGTAGTCGAACATCTTCGCGATCCAAATCGCCGTGCATCCCGCGATCCAATCACGATCCGTCCTGCAATCCAATCACGATCCGTCCCACGATCCAATCACGATTTGTCCCACGAACTTGATCACGATCCGTCCCACGAACTTGATCACGATCCTTCTTATCTAGCGCCGAACGGACGGCACCTCCGCGTTCAGCACACATACAGCTTGATAACGATCTCCGCCGTCTTGATCCAGCAAGAAGGAGCGGAGAGGAAGAAGAGTTCTCCGGCATCATGACATTGCTCCGGCGATGGTGGTGGAGCTATTCCGGCAGGGCCTCGCCTAAGCACTGTAGAAAACCGATCTAGAGGAGAAACTGTGCACTGGAGGAACGGGCAGCACGTGGCTGAAAATTCTGTGCAAAAGCCCTAAAACCTCTAGTATATATAAGAGGAAGATAGGAGGAGGCTTGGAACAAGGGCCAAGACTCCAAGGAGTCGGCCGAACCAGGTGGAGGAGGTGGACTCCACCTCCAGTCCTAGTAGGACTAGGATTCACCCTATTTTTGCGTTTTTCCACTTTTTCTCTTTGGGTCTTTTTTTCCCAAACCACATGGGCCTTGTGTGGGACTTCCACCAGCCCACTAAGGGCTGGTAAACACTCTCCCACATCCCATGGAGCCTCTTGGGTCGAAATACCCCTCCCGATGGTCTCCCGGTACACTACCGGCACTCTCGGTACACTACCGATGAGCCCGAAACTTTTCCGGTGACCAAAACAGGACTTCCTATATATGAATATTTACCTCCGGACCATTCTGGAGCTCCTCGTCATGTCCGGGATCTCATATGGGACTCCTAACAACCTTCGGTCACCACCATACACAACTCTATACTACCGAAACGTCACCAAACCTTAAGTGTGCAGACCCCGCGGGTTCGAGAACTATGTAGACATGACCGAGACACCTCTACGGTCAATAACCAATAGTGGGACCTGGATGCCCATATTGGTTCCTACATATTCTATGAAGATCTTTATCGTTCAAACCTCTATGTCAAGGATTCAGTTAATCCCGTATGATGTTCCCTTTGTTCTTCGGTATGTTACTTGCCCGAGATTCGATCGTCGGTATCTTCATACCTAGTTCAATCTCGTTACTGGCAAGTCTCTTTACTCGTTCCGTAATACAAGATCCCGCGACTAACACTTAGACACATTGCTTGCAAGGCTCATTGTGATGTTGTATTACCGAGTGGGCCCTGAGATACCTCTCCGTCACACGAAGTAACAAATCCCAGTCTTGATCCATGCCAACTCAACAGATACCCTCGGAGATACCTGTAGAGCACCTTTATAGTCACCCAGTTACGTTGCGATGTTTGATACACACAAGGCACTCCTCCGATGTTCGTGAGTTGCATGATCTCATGGTCATAGGAACACATACTTGACATGCATAAAACAGTAGCAATAAACTGACACGATCATATGCTACGTTTGTAGTTTGGGTCTTGTCCATCACATCATTCTCCTAATGATGTGATCCCGTTATCAAATGACATCACATGTCAATGGCTAGGAAACCTTGACCATCTTTGATGGACGAGCTAGTTCACTAGAGGCATACTAGGGACAAAGTGTTGTCTATTTACCCACACATGTAATGTGTTTCCAATTAATACAATTATAGCATGGATAATAAACGATTATGACGAACAAAGAAATATAATAATAAACACTTTATTTATTGCCTCTAGGGCATATTTCCAATAGACTATTCAAGCTTATAGGTTGGGATGGGGTATGTGTTTAGTTTGCAGCAGCACTAAGCATTTATGGTGGCTAATCTTACGAAACATGAAAGTAAATATGTGGTCTATGATAAACGTTCGAAACTAGAATGACCTCTATGAGATCCTAAACACTTACTTACGTCAAAAATAACCCCACCGTGTTCTCTCTCGGTTCATGTTCACGAGCAAAGACGATCACGGTTACTCACACAGTTGGTGCATTTTATTAGAGTTTACTTCAAGTTAACTATAACCGGGTGTTAAACAAATATCCAAGTTGCCACATAACCGCAGGCACGACTTTCCGAAAGATTTAACCCTGCAGGGGTGCTCCAACTAGTCCATCATAAATTAACCACACTCCACGGGAATAGCCTCGACCACGGATCTCGTGATCATCCTAGGCAACTCCAAAGGAATTCCAACACCTCGAGATAGCCCGAAGAGAGTTGGAATGCAAGACACTCGATAAAGGTAAAAAAATCCATCAAGACCTCCCGACGTGTCGACGAACCTGATAAGAGCCGCGTATCTTGTTCTCAGGACACGACGGATGAGCGATGGTTACCACGCCAATCAACGAGTCGCCCCGGGCGGAGTTAATAAGCTACTCTGAGGTTGGACCAACACTCATGAGGAGCACTAGCTCGGGTTGTTGATTAATCCATGGGGTTGCAAAGCCCTATGCAAATTTTATTAAGTTATTAAGCAAATGTAGTACCAAAGTTGGGTCTTGCCAGACAAGTTTTTATCTTAACTGAATAAACAAGGGGGTCCCCATAACAACCCCGAGCATGTTAGGAGCGCAAAGTATGGAAACATAACACCAGTAACAAGAAACTATGGCGGTAACAGCGGAACAAAACACCTAGCAAAAGGCCAAGCCTTCCACCAATACCATATGTATAAGTGCATTAAATTAAATAATAGAAAATATTGTGATATGCCAGACATCCATGTTATCACATGGAAACAACCTGTACCTGCAACTAGAACGCTATAAGAGGGGCTGAGCAGCGGTAACTTAGCCAAACAACGGTTGCTAGGATGTGGAGGGTTAGAATCTATCATGGCAAATAGGAGGCTGACATTCAGTGGTAGGTAGCACGAAAATAGCGATAAGAGCGAGACAACTAGCAAGCAAAAATAGTATCGGGATCCGGGTACGATCATCTTGCCTGTTGGTTCTTCAGCGGAACAAGTAGCGGGATCCTCGTAGTTGTACTCGCCTGGACCTTCATACTCAGGTTCAACGTTCACGTCTACCCACAAGAAACAGCAAGAATAAACAATCAACCATGGTGCAATGCACAAGCAAGAATGATGCATGCTTATGTGGAGAGTTTTAGCATGGCAATCCTAACTAGTCATGTTTCACATGCAAAGGATTGGTTATTAATGAATCTAGATATAACCTTATGTTAAGTTAATTAGACATGCATGAACATGGCAAATATGGATGCATCATGCAAAAACGATAAAAAAGCATATGTAGAACGTAAGAAACAGAGTTACGGTTCTCACGCTACGCTCACGACAAGATACAAGGCAAAACTCAAGACAAGAAGACCATGGGCTATTCCTTGGCATTCCAAGGTAGCCACTGGTTAGGCAATGAAAAACCAACCACAATATAGCCAAAGATCAAGCAATTCCATGGAGTATAGCTCCCACACGTCACAGAACACTTAAACCAACAATCTACCACAAAACAGCAACATGGCAACTTTCACAGCAAATAACTTGAACTAAAGGAAGCCTCTAACCACAAACAAGGCATTGACAGAAACTACATAGCATGCTCATCAACTTATCCAACTACACAATCTGGAATGGAGGCACACATCAATAAGCATGAAGCTCACAAGTTGGCATGATGAAATAGAATTCTGGGACTTAGTGAAAATAACAGGGTTTTTTTTCTGGAATCTGAGTTACTCTGGTAGCAAGTTGACAGCAGAAATTAATGGTGATAGAGACCACCTCATGGCATGAAGATTAATAGGATGATAGAAGACAAAATATACTTATAAACATTAGAAGTGAGCTTGAGCTAATTCACAACATATCACAAGATAGCGACCACTCTTCATGGCATAAAAATATTACCAGATTCTCAGACTTAGAAATATTTAGCATGGTTGAAACAACAACATTTTAGTGGCTACTTTAGAGCATGGTTCCCACTCATTTTTAAGTTTATCATGACAAATATAAATACCATGGCATTCTACACATCAAAGACTACCATATTCATGTTGGCACAAACATCATAGCATGCATGGGTAAAATATAACAATAATGACAAAATGGCACTTTGAGGTAAAATGAAATTTTGTCAAACTTGCTCAGATGACCAAACCAATTGCACCAATGAATTCTTGATATTTTTCTACCCCAAATTAATGTATCATACTCATATAGTCATATGGTGCATTATGACAAAAACTACAAAGCAAAAAGCACATGCATACCTATAAGTGAAAACTTACCTAATATACCCATGTGCATAAATGAACATGTACAGATTTGGAATTATTACTCTAATTGGAAATGATCTAATTATAACAATAAAACAATAAAACACAAAAAAATAGTGTATGACAAGTGGGGCATGGCCCACTTGTCACACACACACACTCAACACACACACAACTCAAGCACACACACACATACACAACCACACATGCACACGCACATGGATCTGGCACCACACCAGATCCATGCACACCCACACCCACACTAGCACACACCCACCCACGGCACAACCACACCAGATCTTGGGTGTAGCCGCACAGGATCACACACACACACACACACAGAGATCCAACCAATGAAACAAAGGGAAAAAACAAAAAAGGGGGGGGGTAGCCGGGATCGAACCTGCGACCTCGCGAACACACCGTGAGCCGGCTACCACTGCGCTATCGACACGACTACTACCAAAGGGAGGGGGCGCTGAATATCTACTAACATGCAACTGCTTAACTGACGAAACTAAACCTGCACACCGGCGACAGCGATTACGGTGGCTATGGGGCAACTTCGGTGAGGGGAAAGCCTGGCGGGGATGCGGGGTGCTACTGGAATCCACCCCCTGCTCGTCTTGCGACGCGGGGCGAAGGCAGCGGCCCTCAAGGCCCTGCCTTGGCAGACGGCGGAGACGAGCAGGCTACGGCGACGAGCACGACAGCGACCACGCTACGGAGGACGACAACGCGAGGAGAAAACAGAGAGGGAAAGGGAGGCACGGGTGCTCATGAGGGGGCGACGAAGCTGCGCTCGGAGCAGGGAAGAAGACGACACGACGCGGGCTCGAAGCAGGGAAGAAGAGGCGCGGCGACGGCGATGATGCGGCGGCTCCCCGGCCCTCCTAGCACCGGGAATGGATCGCATACGACGGCACCGTTCTCCATGCCATCTCCACAGGCGACGAGGGCCACCGGAGTCACAAAGACGACGGCGAGGGCGACTGTCACAACTCTCTGAACTTACCTGTCACTTCCTCTGAATCTCACCGAGGGGAAAGAAGAAGAAGGAGGAGGAGAAGGCGACGCCGGTGAGAAAGGGAAGGAGGAACCCTAGGCTTCCGTGCCCCTTAAAAAGGAGGGAAAACGGTGCCGGCCTCGGCGTCCGTGAGCCCTGACGGCGACGACGCGCGCACTCGCAGCTCTCTCTCTCTCTCTCAGCGACATCACTGAACTTGACAGCGATGCAGCGGGAGCAGGTGGCCGTTTCGCACGGCTGGGCCGGCTTCGGTGCACCAGTTGGGCCGCGAGGAGGAGGGAAGCGACCCAGTCCTCTCTCTCACACTGAGAAATAAAGCCAGCAGGATTTATTCTAAAAAATAAAATAACCACTCCAAAATAACCCCAGAGTAAAATAAAAGGTTTTTTTAACAAGAACAAAATTACTTTTGCAAGTAATAAAATATGAGCTATTTAAATATATTACTAAGGGGATTTGTGAAGCAAGTATTTATTAACTATTATGAAAGCAGCCCCTGGTTATATAAAACCCCAAATACACATGGCTCAAAACTCCACAAGACCCACACACATGAGCTCACAATAATAATTACTACTACTTGAACATTTTTAACAAATTAATAAAGCAGATGAATTCTGTTGATTAATGGCAATGGAATAAAAGAGAAAAGGTTTGGTTTGTTTTGAAGAATAAGAGAGGGGGAAATAAGTTGATGCCCACTCCAACACAACCAAACACAAACCACTCACAACACACAAGATCAAGAGCACACCACATAAAAGAATATGCAAGACATGATGATGAATGATATGATGCATGATGCATGAGATGACATGGCAAGGGCAAACTCAATTCATTCACACATGACAACAAGGTTCACATAGGTTACATGCCATAAAAGGTAGGGGCAACACTTGGGGTGTCACAACTCTCCCACACTACAAGAGGATCTCGACCCGAGATCTAGGAACGAAAGAACTCTGGAAATTCGGAACGAAGAAGGTCCTCACGTTCCCAAGTAGCTTCTTTGTCAGAATGATGAGACCACTTCACCTTGAGGAACTTGATAGACTTGTTGCGAGTCTTACACTCAGTTTCTTCGAGAATAGCCACTGGATGCTCACGATAAGAGAGGTCTTCTTGGAGATCAATGTCTTGGAGGTCAATGGTACGCTTGGGAGTCTTGAAGCACCTCCGGAGCTGAGAGACATGGAAGACATCGTGCACATTTGCGAAGTTTGGAGGAAGCTCTAGTTGATATGCAAGATCACCTCTCTTGCCAACAACTTTGAAAGGACCAACAAAATGAGGAGCTAGCTTCCCTTTAATTCCAAACCGCTGAGTGCCCTTCATGGGAGAGACTCTTAGATAGACTAGATCATCAACTTGGAAGGAGACATACCGATGTTTGTTATCGTAATAACTCTTCTGTCGGGATTGAGCTGGTTTGAGGTTCTCAGAATGACACGACAAATCTCTTCTGCTTCGGTGATCATGTCATTGCCCAAAATCTGACGCTCACCGGTTTCAAACCAATTAAGCGGGGTATGACACTTCCTGCCATAGAGAATCTCGAAAGGAGCCTTGCCTGAGCTAGCCTGAAAGCTATTGTTGTATGAGAATTTAGCATATGGAAGGCAGTCTTCCCATTTCATGCCGAACGAAATCACACAGGCTCTGAGAATATCTTCAAGGATCTGATTGACTCTCTCAACTTGACCACTTGTCTGCGGATGGAACGCAGTGCTGAAACAGATCTTGGTACCCATAGTAGCCTGGAAGGACTTACAAAACTTGGAAGTAAAGAGGCTTCCACGGTCAGATGTGATGAGCTGAGGAATACCATGCAAAGAAACTATCCTTGACGTATACAACTCTATTAGCTGAGCTGTCGAGATGGATTCTTTGACTCGAAGGAAATGAGCAACTTTTGTCAGCTTGTCGATAACCACAAAGATGGTATCATTGCCTCTCTTGGACTTGGGAAACCCAGTGACGAAATTCATCTCCACATGATCGAATTTTCACTCTGGGATAGGCAAAGGCTGAAGGATACCTGCTGGACATTGATGTTCCACCTTCACTCTGCGACAAAAATCACACTCGTTCACGAACTGAGCAATTTCACGTTTCATGCGAGTCCACCAGAAGGTTTTTTGAGATCCTGATACATCTTGGAACTGCCAGGATGAATGGATAGAAGAGAATTGTGTGCTTCATCCATGATAACCTTCCTGAGATCACCTTTTGGAACCACCAGACGATCCTAAAAGAACAAGGTGTCTTTGTCATCAACTCAAAAGCACTTATACTTCGGAATGCCCTTGGCCACACCTTTCTTCACTTTCTTCACCATAGCGTCAAGAAGCTGTGCTTGGTGAACCTGATCTTCCAGAGTCGGAGAGACTTGAATATTGGCAAGAAATCCTTGCGGAATCATTTTAAGGTTGAGCTTGCGGAAGGCTTCACAAAGCTCGAGTTGAAGAGGCTTCAAAATGAGACTGTTGCAGTATGCCTTTCGGCTGAGCACGTCTGCAATGACATTTGCTTTTCCAGGAGTATACTCAATGCTTGGATTGAAGTCCTCAAGCATTTCCACCCAATGAGACTGCCAAGCATTAAGATTGGGTTGAGTGAAAATATACTTCAAGCTCTTGTGATCGGTGTATACCTCAACTGGTCTACCCAACAACAAATGCCTCCAAGTCATTAGAGCATCCACAACTGCCGCCAACTCGAGATCATGAGTGGGGTAGTTCTTCTCGGCAGGCTTCAACTGACGCGAGGTATAAGCAAAAATCTTCTTATCTTGCATGAGAACACCACAAAGACCTTGGAGAGAAGCATCACAGAATACTTGGAAAGGCTTTGACTGCTGAGGAGGAACAAGAACTGGAGCTGAAGTCAGTCTCTGCTTGAGCGTATTGAACGCCACATCACACTCAGGAGACCAAACATACTTGACATTCTTCTGGAGGATATTAGACAGAGGCTTAGCAATTTGAGAGAAGTTCTCCATGAATCTTCTACGATAGCTAGCAAGCCCGAGGAAGCTATGAAGCTACTTCACATTATGAGGAGGCTCCCACTTCAAGATTGCCTCAACTTTCTCAGGATGCACTTTAATTCCCTCGGCAGAGATCACATGCCCAAGGTACACCACTTCATTGAGCCAAAACTCACACTTGGAAAATTTGGCATAGAATCGATGTTCCCTTAACTTGTCAAGCACAAGGCGGAGATTCTCTACATGCTCTTCTTCTATCTCCGAGAACACAAGGATATCATCCAAATAAACCAAGACGAACTCATTCTTGAAAGGAGAGAAAATGAAGTTCATCATTCTCGAGAAGGTTGGAGGGGCATTTGCAAGACCAAATGACATGACGGTGTACTCATAAGAGCCAAAACTCGTCCTGAAAGCGGTCTTAGGAATGTCTTCTTCGCGGATGTGAATCTGCTGATAACCCATCCGAAGATCAAGCTTCGAGAAAACCTTGGCACCTTTCAGTTGTTCAAACAACTCATTGATGTTGGGAAGTGGGTACTTGTTCCTGATTGTCTTCTTGTTCAGTGGACGGTAATTGACACAAAGCCGTTCCGTGCCATCTTTCTTCTTGACAAATAGAACACCACAACCCCATGGAGAGGAACTTGGTCTGATCAGACCCAGACGTTCTTGTTCATCTAGCTGCTTCTTCAACTCTTTCAGCTCTTCAGGGCCAAGTTTATACGGGCGCTTGCAAACCGGTTCAGTTCCGGGCTCGAGATCAATCACGAACTCGACTGGCCGGTGCGGAGGCATTCCTGGCAATTCTTCTGGAAAGACATCTTCATACTCACAAACCACCGGAATTTGAGAAATCACTGAGATTTCACCCTTCTCATTAAGAGCAAAGAGACGGATTGTGTCATCGCGAGAATAATTACATCTTTTGAAGGATGAGTCAGCTTGACTTCTTTTGCTTGACAATCAACATAAGCCTTGTTCATAGCCAGGAAATCCATGCCAAGGATGAGATCAATATCGGAATTGCCGAGAACAATTGGAGAAGCCAGAAAAGAATAATTGGCCATCTTGATAGAAACATCCGGAACAATCATATGTTAACTCATGCGCATGCCCGGAGAGACCACACAAAAAGGACTTGCTAAATGCTCCACTGATAACTCATGCATAGCGACAAAAGGCCTAGATATGAAAGAATGCGATGCACCAGTATCAAACAAAACTTTAGCAGGAATTGAATTAACTGAGTGATTACCCATGATCAATTGATAAGAATCCTCTACCTCTGCTGTGTTCACCATGTTCACCCGAACTGACTTAGGATTATGCTTCACCATTGCATTGCCTGGAGGCCTGACAGGAGGAGGAGGCGAAAGACGCCGCTGGTTGCACTTGTTGGAGTAGTGACCCTTCTGACCACACTTGTGACAAGTAACCTCAGATAGCAGACGAAAGTTGTCTGGAGGAGGAACAAAAGCTGCGCCTGGGGTCTCTGCTAATATCCTGGGTTGGGTGGGTGGGAAGAACCACGGCCACCGAACTGCTTCTGCTGCTGAGGAGGACGAAATGGAGGAGGATTTGGCACCCAATACTTCTGCTGCTTAGGAACCATCTGAGAGCCGGAAGAAGCGGAATATGAATCCCTTGAATGCTTCCTTGAGTTCTCCAACTTGTGCTGAGTTGCCTCGACCTTCAAAGCCATGTTGTAGAACTGATCAAACTCACGAGGCTCTTGAAGGACTAGACCTGGCAGAAGCTCATCCTTGAGACCACCTCTGAACTGATAGATCATCACCTTGTCATCTGGAACATCTTGCTTAGCATAGCGGGCCAAATTCTAGAACTCGATGTTGTACTGATAGACTTGTTTCCCTGCTTCAGGTGCCTAAACGTCTCACACATCTCCTCGACAAAGCTTGTCAAAATGTAATGGGCCCTGAAGTCATGACAGAAATCATCCCAAGTAACAACACGATCGCCCCTGGAATCCTTGTACTACTGCCACCAATCAGCTGCCTGACCCTTGAGCTGGAACGTTGCAAATCTAACAAAGTCCTCTGGCCTGACATTGTTGCACTCAAAGTGCTTACTCATATCACGGAGCCAGTCACCAGCATCAAAAGGCTGCTCACAACAGGCTTGGGCTGGTTGGCAAGGAACTGGTTGAGCGTCGCAAACTGAGGTTGATTCTGAAAATTCCATTGAAAGCCTTGCTGACCCTGATCTCTCTCTTGCAACAGCCTGAGCAACATCTGAGTGTTCGCATTGGTTGCGGCCATCACATCTTGCCAAGCTTCAGGAGGAGGAGGCGGTGACGAGGGTGGTGGAACATCAGCCTGCTCCTCACCACGACCCGAATTCCCGCGAGTTGGTGGAGCCATCCTTAAGATGGATAAGAACATTAGCACCTCATTGATAAGATGAATCAATAGCTGAATCAAATGCTTGAAAGAATTAAACAAATAACATCACAACCTTCCTACTGAAAAATTAGTAAGAATGTTCGGTTCGCAATAACATCATCAGATATTAGAATCCACTTGCAATAACACAAAAGTATTGAGCTAATGTTGCTCGGAACAAATGTATATGCCCACATACATCTGAAGAAGATGATCCTAGATGACTACAAGAATTCCACCTAAGAACTCCCGAAAACTTTCTGGTTATGCAATCCGGTGTAGGGGACACAAGGAGGAAATATCTCACACAACTAGCAAACCTACACCCCAACTGTATCCATCCTTCAACACATAACCATAGTCTTTCGCAAATCCATCTAATCTCGAATCCTCGAAAGCACAACGATACTAAACCATGGTGGTACCCCGGACGCCTCCCCAGTACTGGGTGACTCCGACCTTCTCTCACCACGACAAGTATTGAACTAATTCCGAACATTCTCCGTCCTGAGATATCAAGGAAGCTGAATGATAACGATGTGCCAAGATTCCCTGGAGCTCGACTCCTCGGAAGAAATCAAGTCAGACAGGAGGCACCAAGATATAACTCTGTAACATCGGTATCATATAGACTCCAAAATACCCGCGTGATCCTAATTTTTTTTGAGCGAGAAGAGGAGTAGAATCAAAATTCCTAAGTCGGATACCTCTCCAGAGCATAGAAGAGGAGTAAAAAGAATCCTAATCTCTGATACAACTAGACTCAAAATAGTTTTACTAGACTCGACTCGGCCAAGTTCGATCAAGCAAAGGGCTCCTATGGTCGTATGGCTCTAAATACCAACTTGTCACGCCCAAGATGCGCGCCTATCCATATTAAGGCACGGGGGCCTCAACAGGGGATAGAGGCGCATCTCGACGTTTGTAAGTATATCATCACTACATCATACATTTAATAAGAGAGGAGTATATGAGTTGGCTTACACTCGCCACATGCTAAATTACAATTCCACACAAGAGTTCAACCATCAATCTGAAGGCAGGGTCCGGCTACGGATGAAAACAAACGATAAAGGAGATGCAAAGATACTATCTTGCTAGCCCCGAAGATCACGACCACGGTCCTCTACTCATCTGGATACGTCACGTACATCCTGCCGCATTCCTCGTCATACTCCCACTGGAGGTGTGTCATGTCGTCTGGCACGACCTCATCTGTACCTGTACCTGGATTGTTGTAGTAATCTATGAGCCACGAGGACTCAGCAATCTCGCGCCCGGGTACCGAGACTATTCAATCTTATAGGTTGGGATGGGGTATGTGTTTAGTTTGAAGCAGCACTAAGCATTTATGGTGGCTAATCTTACGAAACATGAAAGTAAATATGTGGTCTACGATAAATGTTCGAAACTAGAATGACCTCTATGAGTTCCTGAACACTTACTTACGTCAAACATAACCCCGCCGTGTTCTCTCTCGGTTCTTGTTCACGAGGATCACGGTTACTCACACAGTTGGTGCATTTTATTAGAGTTTACTTCAAGTTAACTATAACCGGGTGTTAAACAAATATCCAAGTTGCCACATAACCGCGGGCACGGCTTTCCGAAAGATTTAACCCTGCAGGGGGTGCTCCAATTAGTCCATCATAAATTAACCACACTCCGCGGGAATAGCCTCGACCACGGATCTCGTGATCATCCTAGGCAACTACAAAGGAATTCCAACACCTCGAGATATCCCGAAGAAAGTCAGAGCCCCTCACGCAAGACACTCGATGAAGGTAAAAAAATCCAGCAAGACCTCCCGGCGTATCGATGAAAGAGCCACGTATCTTCTTCTCAGGACACGACGGATGAGCGATGGTTACCACGCCAATCACCGAGTTGCCCCGGGCGGCGTTAATAAGCTTCTTTGGGTTGGACCAACACTCATGAGGAGCACTGGCCCGGGTTGTTGATTAATCCACGGGGTTGCAAAGCCCTATGCAAATTTTATTAAGTTATTAAGCAAATGTAGTACCAAAGTTGGGTCTTGCCAGACATGTTTTAATCTTAACGGAATAAACAAGGGGGTCCCCATAACAACCCCGAGCATGTTAGGAGCGCAAAGTATGGAAACATAACACCAGTAACAAGAAACTATGGCGGTAACAGCGGAACAAAACACCTAGCAAAAGGCCAAGCCTTCCACCAATACAAGATGTATAAGTGCATTAAATTAAATAACAGATAATATTGTGATATGTCACACATCCATGTTATCACATGGAAACAACCTGTACCTGCAACTAGAACGCTATAAGAGGGGCTGAGCAACGATAACTTAGCCAAAAAACGGTTGCTAGGATGTGGGGGGTTAGAGGCTATCATGGAAAATAGGAGGCTAACATTCAGTGGTAGGTAGCGCGAAAATAGCGAGAAGAGCGAGACAACTAGCAAGCGAAAATAGTATCGGGATCCGGGTACGATCATCTTGCCTGTTGGTTCTTCAGTGGAACAAGTAGCGGGATCCTCGTAGTTGTACTCGCCTGGATCTTCGTACTCAGGTTCAATGTTCGCGTCTACCCATAAGAAACAGCAAGAATAAACAAGCAACCATGGTGCAATGCACAAGCAAGAATGATGCATGCTTATGTGGAGAGTTTTAGCGTGGCAATCCTAACTAGTCATGTTTCACATGCAAAGGATTGGTTATCAGTGAATCTGGACATAAGCTTATGTTAAGTTATTTAGACATGCATGAACATGGCAAATATGGATGCATCATGCAAAAACGATAAAAGTGCATATCTAAAACGTAAGAAACGGAGTTACGGTTCTCACGCTACGCTCACGACAAGATACAAGGCAAAACTCAAGACAAGAAGACCATGGGCTATTCCTTGGCATTCCAAGGTAGCCACTCGTTAGGCAATGAAAAACCAACCACAATAGAGACAAGGATCAAGCAATTCCATGGAGTATAGCTCCCACAAGTCACAAAACACTAAAACCAACAATCTGCCACAAAACAGCAACATGGCAACTTTCACAGCAAATAACTTGAACTAAAGGAAGCCTCTAACCACAAACAAGGCATTGACATAAACTACATAGCATGCTCATCAACTTATCCAACTACACAATCTGGAATGGAGGCACACATCAATAAGCATGAAGCTCACAAGTTGGCATGATGAAAAAGAATTTTGGGACTTAGTGAAAATAATAGTTTTTTTCTGGAATCTGAGTTACTCTGATAGCAAGTTGACAGCAGAAACTAATGGTGATAGAGACCACCTCGTGGCATGAAAATTAACAGGATGATAGAAGACACCATATACTTCATATCACTAGCACTAAGCTTGAGCTAATTCACAACATATCACAAGATAGCAACCATTCTTCATGGCATAAAAATATTACGAGATTCTCAGACTTAGAAATATTTAGCATGGTTGAAACAACAACATTTTAGTGGCTACTTTAGAGCATGGTTCGCACTCATTTGCAAGTTTATCATGACAAAGATAAATACCATGGCATTCTACACATCAAATACTACCATATTCATGTTGGCACAAACATCATAGCATGCATGGGTAAAATATAACAAAAATGACAAAATGGCACTTTGAGATAAAACGACATTTTGTCAAACTTGCTCAAATGACCAAACCAATTGCACCAATGAATTCCTGAGATTTTTCTATCCTAAATTCATGTATCATACTCATATAGTCACATGAAGCATTATGACAAAAACTACATAGCAAAAATGACTGACATACCTATAAGTGAAAACTTACCTAATATACCCATGTGCATAAATGAACATGTACAGATTTGAAATTATTACTCTAAATGGAAATGATCTAATTATAACAATAAAACAATAAACAGACACAAAAAATAGTGTATGACAAGTGGGGTATGACCCACTTGTCACACACACACACTCAACACACACACACACAACTCAAGCACACACACACATACACAACCACACATGCACACACACACACGGATCTGGCACCACACCAGATCCATGCACACCCACACACACACTAGCACACACCCACCCACGGCACAGCCACACCAGATCTTGGGTGTAGCCGCACGGGATCACACACACACAGAGATCCAACCAATGAAACAAAGGAAAAAAGGGGGGTAGCCGGGATCAAACCCGCGACCTCGTGAACACACTACGAGCCGGCTACCACTGCGCTATCTACACGACTACTGACCAAAGGGAGGGGGCATTGAATATCTACTAACATGTAGCTGCTTAACTAACGAAACTGAACCTGCACACCGGTGACAGCGAGCGGCGACAGTGATTATGGCGGCTACGGGGCAACTCCGGCGAGGGGAAAGCCCGGTAGGGATGCGGGGTGCTACTGGAATCCACCCCCTGCTCGTCTCGTGACGAGGGGCGGAGGCAGCGGCCCTCAAGGCCTTGCCTTAGCAGACGGCGGCGACGAGCAGGCTACAGCGACGAGCACGACAGCGACCACGCTACGGACGACGACAACGCGAGGAGAAAATAGAGAGGGAAAGGGAGGCGTAGGTGCTCATGGAGGGGGAGGGGTGCAACGAAGCTACGCTCGGAGCAGGGAAGAAGACGGCACGACGCGGGCTCAAAGCAAGAAGAAGAGGTGCGGCGACGGCGACGATGCGGCGGCTCCCCGGCCCTCCTAGCACCGGGAATGGATCACGGACGACGGCACCATGCTCCATGCCATCTCCACCGGCGACGAGGGCCACCGGAGGCGCGAAGATGACGGCGAGGGCGACCGACACAACTCTCTGAACTTACCTGTCGCTTCCTCTGAATCTCACTGAGGGGAAAGAAGAAGGGGGAGGAGGAGAAGGCGGCGGCGGCGAGAAAGGGAAGGAGGAACCCTAGGCTTCCGTGCCCCTTAAAAAGGAGGGCAAACGGTGCCGGCCTCGGCGTTCGTGAGCCCTGACGGCGACGGCACGCGCACTCGCAGCTCTCTCTCTCTCAGCGACAGCACTGAACCTGACGGCGATGCAACGGGAGCAGGTGGCCGTTTCGTGCAGCTGGGCCGGCTTCGGCGCACCAGCTCGACCACGAGGAGGAGGGAAGCGGCCCACTCCTCTCTCTCTCTCACTGAGAAATAAAGCGAGCAAGGTTTATTCTAAAAAATATATAACAACCACTCCAAAATAACCCCAGAGGAAAATAAAAGGTTTTTTTAACAAGAACAAAATTACTTTTGCAGGTAATAAAATATGAGCTATTTAAATAAATTACCAAGGGGATTTTTGAAGCAAGTATTTATTTTAACTATTATGAAAATAGCCCCTTGTTATATAAAACCCCAAATACACATGGCTCAAAACTCCACAATACCCACACACATGAGCTCACAATAATAATTACTACTACTTGAATATTTTTAACAAATTAATAAAGCAGATGAATTTTTTTGATTAATGGCAATGGAATAAAAGAGTAAAGGTTGGGTTTGTTTTGAAGAATAAGAGAGGGGGAAAGAAGTTGATGCCCACTCCAACACAACCAAACACAAACCACTCACAACACACAAGATTAAGAGCACACCACATAAAAGAATATGCAAGACATGATGATGAATGATATGATGCATGATGCATGAGATGACATGGCAAGGGCAAACTGAATTCATTCACACATGACAACAAGGTTCACATAGGTTACATGCCATAAAAGGTAGGTGCAACACTTGGGCTGTCACAATCCATCACCCTACAATAATGATATGTGGTTGCTGAGGAACCTACTTCGGCATCATCCGTTCGTTCGTCTTCCGCCCACCATTAACCACACCGTCGATGCCCATTGCCATCTGTCCCTATACAAACTCCATTCATGCCCCCAACCGTAGTCATCCTCCTCCGGTTCCTTCCTACTCACCGCACCATGCCCGTCATAGCCTCCTCGCGCTCCAAATCCCTCTAGGACAACCTCTCGTCCGAACAAAAGAGGCAGATGATGACCATTGTTGCCGGCTGCCAGGCTAGCAGGCAGACAGAGGATGGCGACGTCCCAATGGAGGACGTGGTCGGGGACGAGCCGACGCCACCCTCCTCGCCGATGCATGCCGGTCGGCCTCACCATCGGCGAGGCATGTGCGCACTACACACACATGCTACGGGAGGAGCATGAGGCCAAGTTCCGACAGACGTGGGTTGACCAGGCCTACAACCTTGGCCTCCTCGAGGAGCACCGACGTGTGGAGGAGTTTGTCGCCGCTGGTACGTCCACGGGCACCGGCATCTTGCCGGTCTTGCCGGATGTGGACGTGCCCATGTAGGAGGCGTTACTCAACTCCTACCGCTCCGCCCGCTAGATCTGGATCGACCGTTGGCGGTACCGCCAACGTTAGGCGGAGTTACAAGCCGCCTACAGGGAGTTCGGTGAGGTGGCGAATGAGGTGTGGGGCACGAACGACGACGAGGACATCGCTAGCTCCGCCCCGGCCGCTCCCAGACGCCTGACTTAGGATCCCTACCCCGGGATATGCCGGTTTTAGCACCGACACGTGGGTCGTCGTCCCTTGAGTCCCAAAAAGGCCGTCCCTCCTCTGCTCCCTTTGAAGCTAAGCTTGGTGGCCTAAACATTGTCGTCCGATTAGCCACTTGGCGGCGTAGTGAAGGTTAGAGAGGCGGAGCTGTAGAGCACCAAGGCGTAACTGGAGAAGGCGAACCTTTAGTTCTTGGGGTGCATGGCTGCTGATTGGGAATGGACGCCGATGATCATTTAGTTTAGGTTTAGAATAGGGTTTAGTTAAAAATTGTCCAAAATGTAATGTATTTTGTTCTTTTTATATGAAAAATGTCCGAATTGTAATGATTGTGCTTAAGTTTAGATGAAAATCAGCCGGTTTGTATGAAGTTCGTCTAGTTTATTCAAAAAGTGTTTGCAATGTATATGAATAACGTTGGATGACCGTCTTCAGCATCAGTATCCATAGACTGGTCACTGGTCACGTGTTCGCAGACGAATGGGCAAATTTATGGGCAAGCCTTAGAGATGCCCTAATGTTGCATCTATGGAAACAAATTCTAAGGGCCGGAGTGAGTATTTTGTGCTCATAGAGCATCTCGAGCCATCCCTCCAACAGCCCCAGGATCACTTTTTTTACACCGGCGAAAGAAAAATGCCACGGTCATGCCCCAAAGAGCTTGTTTTTCGTCGGATTTGACAAAAAATAGTATTGGCGAAGCCATCCCAAACCCAGCCCCCTGGGGAGCAGCTCGGCAAGCCGGCGGTACTCTTTTGCATGAGTGACTATGGGGCTATTGAATCTCTCTCTCTCCTCTCTTTTTCTCTCATGTGTATGTGACGGGACCACGGATGGAATAAGACCAGCATGCGGCGTGCACCAATCGAAACCAAGGAAAAGACATGACGTGAGGAACCGACAAACAAGTCCTCGACCCAAAACTTTCATCGGTTCATCTTTCACTGGTGAAAAAAATGGCCTTGGAAAGGCCAAACGGCTGAAGATGCCCTTATTCATTGCTTGATCGAATTTATTAAACAGTTTTGAAAGCAGATGTTAACGCAGCAGATCATCTAAGAGACCAAAAAACTATGGTACGGACTAGCGACACTCCCTACGATCGCACAAAGTTGACATTGCTGACTAGTTGTAGTTGTGGCGACGCCGGCAAATCTAGTTGCACAACAAACTACAAGCAGCATAAAAGCCGCAAGCTTGTGGCTCCAGCCTCCAGGGGCTCCTTTCCCATAAATCGTTCTACTCGCGTAATGCTTGCGTTCATATCGATTGAAAGGCTGTTTTTTTTTCAGGCCAAAAAATCGGATAATTTGGAGAACCTAAACACCCTGTCAAATCAATATAAAATCGGTACCTAAACTCAGATTACGTGCTTGCCAAATAAGCACTCTGCTGGACAGACATCATAAACCTGCCCTAAAGCTGCTCTATCCTAATCTACGCTACTAACCAGTTGTCATATTGGATACGGATAGAGTGAACAGCTATGGAAAGACGGACGCGTTTAGCAAGCGGCCGGATGCTTACTAACGTTCCGTAGCCTTCATCATTTTTAGTAAGTTTTTGTCTCATTAAATAGAAATAGAAAATTTATGTCTTATGATAAAAAAAAGCATGCAACGGGTTTTGAAATAAGGACGCGTCTAGCGAGCGGCTGGATGCTTGCAAGCGTTCCGTAGCATCCACCATTTTTAGTAAGTTTCTGTCCCATTAAATAGAAACGGAAAATTTATGTCTTATGGTAAAGAAAAAGCAAAAAAGCATGCAACGGGTTTTGAAATAAGGACGCATCTAGCGAGCGGCTGGATGCTTGCTAGCGTTCCGTATCGTCCACCATTTTTAGTAAGTTTTTGTCGTATTAACCAGAAACGGAAAGTTTATGTCTTTTGGTAAAGAAAAGACAAAACAACATGCAACGTGTTTTGAAATAAAGATTGAAAAACATCCAGGTATTGAACACATTTAATTTGGAGTTTAGTTTTTTCTAAAAGCTATAACTTTTGAACCAAACGTCGAAATTAGTATTCGCTTTCACGGTTGAAACCCTTGCAACGTGCTCTTTGAAACTAGATCCTGCATGATTATGTTTCGACGAACTTTTTTTTGTATAATATAGTCCCCGTTTGGTGCAACCGTCTAACAGTCGATGTGCAACTACCTAACTATTGATGTGCAAATTTTCCTCATACCCCATGTACATGCAATTTTCGCAGATGACACCTCCACCACAAATTAGCCCCTACTAATGAGATATGCAACTTCGTCTCTTGTCTCGACCAACTGCCTAGTAGTTGATATGTGACTTTTCCTTTACTCCTGGATATGCATATTTCACTGTTCACTTTCTTGGCCAACTACCTATCAATGAATGTGCAACTTCGTTTGTTGCCGTGGCCAACTACGCCAACTAGAGTGTGCATTTCGCGGTTGTGCGTGTGCGACTATAACGCCATGCGTGTGCAACCAGCTGCAGACGTGCGTGATCTACTATGCAGACGTGAGTGTGCAACTCCGCGGCCGCGTATGTATCACTATTTCGACGAGAGTGCAACTCCGTGGATGTCATGTGCGACTATTACGTCAAGAGTGTGCTACTCGACGGCCACACGAGTGTAACTATGCCAACAAAAATGTGCAACACTGCGGCCGTGGGTAGCTACTACGCTGACGATAGTGTGTAGCTCCGTGGTCTTACATGTGCGACTATGCCACCATGTGTGTGCAACCCAATCAGTCATGTGTGAGCTATGATGCGGACGACGGTGTGCACCTCCACGATCGTGCATGTGCGATTATGCCGACGAGAGTGTGCAACTACGTGGATGTCATGTGCGGCAATGCGGCAAGAGTGTGCAACTCGACAACGTGCAATTATGCCAAGGTGCATATTGTGCAGCTCTATGGTCGCCCATGTGCGACTATGCCACGGTGCGTGTGCAACTCTCAATCACGTTTGAGCTCTGTGCCGATAAGAGTGTGCACCTTTGGGGTCGCGCGTGTATGGTTATGCCAACGCGAGTGTAACTCTGTAACCGCGTGTGTGCGACCATGAAAGCATACTAGTTGCACATCATAAAAAATTGATTATCATGGATACGAGATTGCAACATCATAAGAAATTGGATCATGCAGCTCCAAAATTGGTTTCCAAAAAAGTTGCACCATCTAGTACCAAAGTTGCACCGCGTAGTAATAGAGTTGCGCAATATAGCACCAAAGTTGGCATGAATTTTTTTAACAAAACATACTCATGCGGGATCTAGTTTTAAAGATCTCGCCGCGAGGATTCTAGTGGTGAAAACGGATCTGAATTCCGACGCATGGTTTGAAAATTATGACTTTTTAAAATTTTAAAATCTCAAATAAATGAACATGCACTATCCCGTATCTTCCATACATTCTTCACGTGTGTTTCGCATGCAATTTTGTCATTAGTGTCAGGCTGCTCGTTTCTGACCAGGTAACACCTAACGCATTCTAGCCGTCAATACAAAAGATCGGACAACGTGTGCGCGTCTGATCGGTTTGGAGAACCAGCGGATCGTCTGTTTTTTAGATCTTAGTTGGAAAGATTGCGTCCGGATCATCGCTCTGTCATGCCCACTAAGGCTGGTTGGTGCGGGGGAGCCCATGCGTCCATCATTGATTTGTTTCATCCTTCTTCCCCGTGACAGCGAAAACGCTAGCGTGGATTTCTATAAGAGAATGGTCTTTTCAGTTGATCCTACTGGATCTTTGCTTAAAACTTTTCACCGGGTGAGTCGGATCAGGGGCCTCTGGAAATGAAAATTCGTGCTAAAGAAATGATGCATCGGTAGATCCATGACCGATGCAGAGCTTTTTCGAGCCATGAGCCCGGCACCAATGAGCTTGCGGATTTTGACGGGCCATGCCTTGCAGTGCTCCCGATGGACAGAAGGCGGCGTGTTGATGACTTGACGCTGGATAATCAGTCGAAAATCACTTGCTGCCTTTTGCTTTGAGTCAGCGTTCCTTTCGATTCATTAGGAGATTGGGATCGCGCGCAGTAACATCTCTTTCGGAGTGACATCAACAGCGACGGCCAACGAGATTTGTCTACACATTTTGCAGGTGAAAAGCACAGTTTACAATAGTTGATTTCCCGTCGGAAAGATCATCTATCTATATCTATTGATGATCTGTAACGTCTGCTGTACATGTTTGCGCATGTACTAAATCGAGAGGGGTGCTGCACTACCGCTGGGTACTAGCAGAAGTAAAGTCATCTACTGCTCTGCTCTGATCAATGATGTGGCCGTTTGTTTATCTTCCAGTTTCGTTGTTCCCTGAACATTTGTTCCATGCGTGTGCGGCGCGGTGCACATATGAATATCCAGATGTCGCCAACACAAGCGACCACGCTAATCTCCACATGTCATGATGCCTTCGAAATTGTACTTACATTAGTTGCTTCGAAATTAACAATTCCTATCCGTCGAATTCCCCCGCCGCTAATAAGTGTGCAGTGCAAAGCTACAATTCCAAGAGCATGAGCACAACCGATTCGTGAGGTAGGTTGGATTTTATTAAGGAGGGCGAGGGTGGTTACCTTCCACATGGCCCTCGTACTCCATATGCTGTTTGGGTACTCTCGACGGAACGGAAGGACACAAGCTTTATGCCGGAATTTTGGCCGCATCCATTCACATGGGCCGGTGCCCAGCCGTGGGAGATTTCCCAGGAAAGAGCCGGGTCTGTTTTGTTTCTCAAATCATGATGCTCATTATTTCCACCAGTACAACTTTGAGCCTAGATAAGTCAAGGAGAGCTTGCTTGACCGCGTTTCTAGAGTGTTCTTCAGAATGGAGCTTCTTGTGTGCGGTGCAAAATGTCAATTTGGACAAGCCCAAAAAACATTCAAGTTGTCAATTGTACTTGTACGGTATCTGTACACCTCGTGAGTCCTATATGTTAGCACTATGATTAGCCTTTGTGCCGATGTTGCTAATGTGCAGCAAATCATATCTACTACGGCAGGTTCCGTGCACATATCCACACTCTGACATTTAAGCGGGCTGCTCAACTGGTCGTTTGGTGAATGCTGCCAATCTAATCCGCGGCAGCAACCAGGAAGATGGATAGCAACACCATAATTTCTTTATTGATGCAGACGAACAATCATCGACGTTCATGACACACAAAACCCGGGTGTTTTGTAGTGTACCACTGGTGTCTGGATCCACGGTTGGCCCCTAGTATTGGCATATACGAACAGAACAGCTCGAACAGTAAGGCATCTTCTCTGCTCTGGCGCAACTGCAACTCATTGCCAATGATGGAGGAAAATACTTTCTTTTAGTTCCCAGCAGCCTAGCATTCGTGAAAGACAGATGATTGCAAAGATTTCAGCAAGTTTGTCCGGCAGAGGAGCCTAGCATTCTCGCTATAAAATACTACTAGTACTAAGAAGCAGAGGCAGTTGTGTTTTGGGCCACAAAGCCTGCTCACCATTTTAAGTGAAGGGCCCAATGCTGAGCAGGAGTAGGTTGGATTTGGTTTCCTCCGGAAATTCTGCGCTGTAGCAAAATGAGTAGTCTCGAGTTGAATTGATCAACCTAAATTGAATTTAAAGTGATTTTTAAAGAATTTAGGTTGATCAATTCAACACGAGACTACTCACTTTGATCAATTTAGAAAATTCATAAGAAGAAAAAAAATTCATGATCCATGGAATAATTTTGAATTGGTTCATACGAAAAAGAATTTTGGCGAGACCATTAATTCATGAGTAGTCTCGAGTTGAATTTTGACATGGTTCATAAGAAAAAGGAATCTGGCAAAACAATATGATCCATGAAATAATTGATAACACATGTGACACAAAACAATATGGTTCATAAGAAAAAGAATTAACCACTCATCTTGCCACATCAAACATATGACATCAACGATTTTTTTGGTTTTTGAACTTGAAAATATTTTATCCCTTAAATAAAAATTCCAATTAAATACATTTTTATCATTAAATCTGTCTCATCTAGATCTTCAAAACTAAATCCGATATTGATATGTTTCGATCACCTTTGTTTTGAGCCAAAAGTTGTCATGATGTTTACACTGAAATTGTCACAGTGTTTACAATAAAATTGCCATGACATTTTTCATCTAGTTTTTTATATTTTAGATTTAAAGCTACCATTGTATTTCAACTACTTTTCACGGTAATTTTAATTAATTGACGATGGAAAATTCTGGTTATTAACCATGACAAATTTAATTCATGAATTATGGCAATTTTTAGTAATGCATCATGGCAAATTGAGTTTATAGATCATGGAAATTTTAGTATTTTGACCATGGAAAATCTAGTATTTTGAACATGGGAAATATTTTTTGTATGAACCATGGAAAATTTTAGTGCATGTATCATGTTAAACTTAAGTAATTCATTATGGCAATTTCAGTTTATAGTTCATCACAACTTTGAGTCATTGACCATGTATTTTTAAAGTGATTGACGCCAGAATTCTTTTTCTTATGAACCATGCCAAAATTATTTCATGGATCATGAATGTTTTTAGTAATTCATCTTGGTAAGTTTAGTTTCTTAATTTCCTTTTTTATAACATGTCAAAAATTACTTTAAAGATAGAAAAAACAGTTAAAATATATCATAACAACTTCAATGTAATCACGATGGCAATTATGTACAATAGACATGACAACCTTTAATAAAAAAATCGTCGAAACATATCGATATGAGGTCTAGTTTCGAAGATCTCGTCATGATGGATTTAATGGTGAAAAAAATTAAATCAGATTTTCTCATATAAGAGATAAAACATTTTAAAAACCAGAAAGACGAAAAAAATCTCACTGACATCATCAGTTTCGTCACATGTGCATGCATACGGTGTCATGACCGGGTGTTGCTTCCATAGACCATCAACCAAAATAATAACGCTCAGACGTGTGCCACGAGGCAACATGATCTACACGCCTCTATAAGCAATGGTATCTAAATAGGCAGGCCCATGTTACTTTTGCAAACCGACTCAAACACCTCCACAACAATGGTATCTAAATAGGCAGGCCCATGTTATTTTTTATCGTTTATCATTTTTAATTTTTAATGTTCCACTTTTTACTTATCAAACTCATGAATTTTCATAATTTTTAATTTTTTCAAATTTCGTGAAAATTTTATTTTCAAATCCGTAAACTTTTTTCCAAATTTTTAATCTTTTACCAACTTTTTTGTACCATTTTAAAATTACTTTAGAAAAACCTCGTTTGTAAACTTTTTCTTTCCAAATTAGTGATCTTCCTTTTATTTTTTCAAACCTTTTCCAAGTCTTGAACTTTTTTAAATCCATGATGTTTTCTCAATTTCGCAAGTTTTTTTACCCAAATTTCTTGAACTATTTTTCAATAATTTAGATATTATGTTTCATTTCTTATTTTTTCGTTTTACTTATTTTATGTTTCGTTTTTATCAAATTTTTGATTTTTTCAAAAGTTCGTGAAATTCTTTTGAAATTTATTTATTGTCATTTTCTTAGGACATTTTTTAAATCACTGATTTTTTCTGAAATTTGTAGACTATCCTAGAATAATTCATGAACTCTTTTTCAACAATTTATATATTTTGTTTCATTTTTGCATTTTTTGTTTCATTCATTATATATTTTTTTGTCAAATTTGAATTTTTTTCACATGTTCGTGAACTTCGTTTGAAATTTATTTATTTTAATTTTCTATGGAATTTATATAAATCGGTGTTTTTTTATAAATTTGTAAAGTTTCCCAATTTTATTTATTTTTCTGAAACTATGGCTATTTTTCTAATTTTTTGGATTTTTCTAAAAAATTGTGCACTTTTTTTTGCCAAACTTTTCTCAGTTACGAAATTTAAGTCTTGAACTTTTCTTAGGTTGGAAATTTTTTCCACAATTTCCTGAATTCTCCCCAAATTTGTTGAATTTATTTTCAAATATTTTGATATTTTCATTTATGTGATCTCATGTTACTTTTCCTTTTTCCTTTTTATCATCAGGTTTTTCTTTTTCATGCTTCATATTTATCAAATTTGTTAATGATTTTCATTTTTAGTGAACTTTTTATTTGCAAATCCGTGGACTCTTTCTCAAATTTGGAAACTTTCCCCATATTTAATGGTTTTTTCAAGTAACTTTGTTTTCGAAAGAAGTTGAACTATTGTTTTCAAAACTCATGAACTTTTGTTAATTTCTCAACCTTTTCTAAATTACGAATTTTCGAAGACTTGATTGTTTTTTCAAATTTGCGAGCTCCGCCCCCCTCCCCCCCACCCCCTGCGCTAATTTCATGAATGTTTTCGTTTTTCCTCCAAATTTCATGAATTCTTTCAAAGTTGGAGGCCCACCAGTTAACTATCAATTGAATTTACAAAGTAGGCTGGTCCATATACTTCATGTGTGAGCGCCAGTTATGCTAATTGGCACCAATTAGGAGGAATTTTTTTTTGTTTTGGTAAAAGAAAACCGAAACAGCCCTCGCGAAGCCATCGCATACACGGACTTTTGCTAGCCTCCTGGCCCAAACAGTGTAAAATTGCCATCAACAAAAAGTGGATAATTTGTAAAACAAAAAAAGTAAATCATAGAAAATATAATTTAGAAAATTGAAAACAAAAAGAATGCCATGGTAGCCTACCAAAAAGATCCTACATGGCAAATTTACATGTTAATTAAAAAACGTACAAGGAATTTTCCATGCTTTATGTTTACATTTTACAAAATACATAAAAATCACACATTGAATGTTGCCATGATCAAATAAATAAATAAAATTACCATGCTCTTAAATATAATTTTTTTCATGCTTCTAATAATAAAATTACTAAAATTTGAGATTTTTATAAAACAAACTTGACATGTGAAACGTTATTAAAAAATGTTTTAAAAATTGCCATGTGAACATTTTCTTATATAAGCTTGCCATGTACAATTTCTTTCTAAAAAAGATGCCATGTACCTATTTTTTTGCGTGCCACATAAAAATAATATTAAAAAAATAAAAAGGAGGAGCCAGCATTCAATCTCGGTCTGTCAAGTGGAGGTTGTACACGCTAGCCACTATGGTGGGAGGCTTCATTTGGTTAGGATGCGTTCACGCAACTTTCGTTCGTTCCCCAATGAACGACTTTTTGAATCTGACCTGGGGGAGTCGGCGTCCTTCAATATTATTTTTGAAAGTTAGCAAGAGAGCTATTAAGATTTCATTTCAGAAAAGTGAGTGGAAGCCAAATTACAGAGGTGGTACCGAGTACCCGGAGTAACAAATGCAGCTAAAAAAACAGCTACAGGAAGAAACAGGGGGGAGGGAAGAGAACATCCGATGTGCAGCTTTGCAACACTCCAGGGACGTCAAAAAACATCTTCAGCCTGGATCAAAAGGTATAGGGCACCCAGCGAGCTTCCAAATGGATGTTGCGTCTTTGATCAACACCAGTATGCCCTCGACCGTTAGCTCCTTTTTGTCAAAGATACGATGATTGCGCTCGTGCCAAATCTCTCACGAGACGAGCAGGGCAAGCGCCTTCGCACTTGCACGTTGAGCTTTTGAGAGAGTTGAAGAAAGGTCTAGCAGCCAGTCCGTGGTGGTGGCGCTAGGCTGCCAGCTCGCCGACGCCAAAGTCGCAATGCTTGCTATTGACGCCACGGTACTCCAAAGCTTGCAAGACCAGCCACACTGCCGAGGAAGATGGTCAGTCGTTTCCAAGTTCCTCAGACAAAGAGGGCAGAAGTAATTATTGTCCCAGCCTCGCGCAAGCAGGACGTTTGCCGTCAGAATTTTGTGTTGCACCGCGGTCCGCATGAAGATCTTGCAGTTGAGGGGTGCACGCACTCACCATATAATGTCCCGCATGTTTGTATCCACTTGCCCTGCGAATAGCAAGCGATATGCCGATCGCGTGGAGTACATCCCATCCGTCCAAAACTTCCAAATAACCGAGTCCCTCAAATTCGGTTGTAGCACTAGGTCTTGCATTCGGTTGGAGAGGTCAATCAGCTCTTCAAGCATATCATCCGAGAAATTCCGCGATAGGTCCTGTAGCCATGCAGAGTCCATTGCCTCGGCAACGGTTCAACGCTTCCGTGCGGAGATTGCAAATAAGGCAGGGGCGATATCACGCGGCGCACATCCGTCTAGCCAGGCGTCAAACCAAAACAATGTTGTGCCTCCGTCTCCAATTGTGACCTTTGTCGCAGAGGCAAACAATGCAAACTCGCTGTCGCTGCATGGCAGTGGCATCCCGTGCCATGACTTTTGAGGATCAGCCCACCTGTTCCAAAGCCACCGCAATCTGAGCGCCGTGCCAAATTTCTCAAGGTTTTGTAAACCCAAGCCGCCTAAATCCAAAGGTCTACAGACTTGGCGCCAACTCCCCTACTCTCCAGAACCAGGCTCTGGTGCGCTTGTCAAGCCACTGCATTAGCCATTTGGGAAAGGGATGCACGCACCGTCATCATGTAGACCGGTAAGGCACGCAGTACCAGCTCGGGCGAGGGCCAGGCGGACGTCTTTGGATAGAAGGCCTCACAGATCAATACTAGTCTTTTCTGCGCACTTTGTCCTCACTCATGCGCACCCGGGACCAACTTCCCGGTCGGTCACCCATCCTAGAACGTCCTCGTCGGGTCATAGGAACGTTCCCTCTTGGCACAAACATCTATGCTTCCAGTCCGATACATGTGTCATTCCGTATGCCACGACCGCTCTGATACCAACTTGTAACGCCCGGACACACCCGCTGGTAGTCGTTACTCCTAGCGGGATCTAGACTAGCCTCACAAATCAATACTAGTCTTTTCTGCGCATTTTGTCCTCACTCATGCGCACCTAGGACCAACTTCTCGGTCGGTCACCCATCCTAGAACTACTCCAAGCCAAGCATGCTTAACCTGGGAGTTCTGTTTGAATGGGCTCCCGGAAAAGAAGGAATTCCTTATTGATATGAGTAGTCTATCATCCTTAATAAGCCAGGCTATCACAAGTCAATACGACGAAGTGTCCAGAGGGAGAGGGGCATCCCAAGGTAGCAGGTGGGGAACTGCATGACATGCATGCAAATTGGCTGCAATACTGATTGGAGGTTGACCTGAGAGCATCAGATTGGCATGGCTGCGCTCTTATCAAAATTGGTCTTGAGTCCTGTGGCTGCTCCAAATGCCTTTAAAATGTGTCCAACCATCTGAATGTCACTTTGGCACGGGTTGACAAAGAGTGCTACATCATCAGCATACACCGATGTCCGAAAACTTGCTTTCTTTACATGAAGCTTGGAGAGAAAACCATTGGTGGTGGCAAGGTCCAGAAGGCGATGCAGTGGCTCCATGGCAAGAATGAACAGATAAGGTGATAGAGGGTCACCCTGACGCAGCCCACGCTTGTGCCAAATACGCGGCGTTGGCACACCGTTGATTAGGATCATGGAGGAAGCAGATGACCAAATCATTGACATCCAGTCACACCATCTGGCTCCAAAGCCGCGGGCTCGCAACATATCAAGCATGTATGTCCAAGACACCGTGTCAAACGCGTTGGCAATGTCGAGCTTCAAGAGGATCGCTGGTCTTCGGGCGCGGTGAAAATGATGGATGAGCCCTTGAACATAGACAAAATTGTCCTGGATACACCTGCCCTTGATGAAGGCGCTTTGGCATGGACTGATCAGCCGGTCATGTTCAGGAGCTAAGAGACGTGCCAAAAGCTTCATGAAAATCTTGATGAGGTTGTGGAGCAAACTGATCGGCCGGAAGTAGCCAATAGCACTGCGATTCTTCTTTTTTGGAATTAGGACCACCAGGGAGTCATTGCACCGGTGAAGTGACCGGGCATTGAGATCAACCAGCCGCTGGAAAGCAATTAGTAGATCACCTTTGATAATGTCCCAACAACAGCGGAAGAAAGATCCCTAGAAGCCATCGGGTCCCGGCGCCTTATCAGTGGGCATATCCCAGATTGCTTCCTTGATTTCAGTGAGGGAGAAAGGGCGTTCCAGGTCCCGTAGGTCACGTCTCTCGAGGTTGAGGCAGCCCCAATTGAACTTATTTGTGGTGTCAGCCTTTGTTCCCAGCATGTTTTCGAAGTGGTTTATCACTAACTCCATAATTTGCTCCTGCTGAACCACAGTAGTTCCGTCCTCCGCAGCAATGGAATGGATGTAATTCTTATGGGCCCTGGAGTTGGCCTGGATGTGGAAGAACTTGGAGTTCGCATTAGTTGCACGCAACCATAACACTCTTGCTCTTTGTTTCTTCTTGATCCGCAACAGAACAATAAGCCCTAGGTGACGAGACTTGAGGGCCGACCGAAGAGCTTGCTCCTATGCAGAGAGGGCTCGGTTGTCTTGCGCAATGTCAAGGCGTAGGGTTAATTGAACAAGGTCCAGCTGCCTTGACAAGCCTCCTACCGTGCACTTGCTCCATGAGGAGAGAGCCTTTCCCATCCATCGCAGCTTCAGGTTAATTGCATTAATAGGGTCAGATGAGCCAACTGGAAGGCTCCAGCAGCAGCAACAACTTCTTTGAAACCAGTGAGGAACCTCCAATACTCCTCAAATTGAAACCTTCTCGGCCTTTAAATTGGTCCTTCATTGACTAGAATCAGCGGACAGTGATCAGACATTGCCATCGCCTGTGGCAACAACTTTGTAGCAGAGAAGCGGAGCTCCCAATAAACATTGCAGAAGGCGCGGTCCAGATGCACGAGGGTTGGAGGAGACTGCTCATTTGACTAGGTTAAGCACAAAGCAATTTCCCTAAGGCACGAGGAGTTTAGTGCACCACGGAACCGCTGCATCCATCGTCGGTTGATACGGTCATTGTTTTTGTCGGCCGGGTTGGTAATGAGGTTAAAGTCTCCAATAATGGCCTAGGCCCCAGTCATGCGTGCATGTATGCAGGCAATATCAGCAAGAAAGGCCAGCTTGCGCTCATCATCCGCCGGACCATAGACCGTCGTTAAGGACCAAGGCTGCCCATCACAAGGCAAGATTGTAGCCATGATGGAGAAAGCACCAAGCTGAGTGCTGGTGACGGCATATTTGTTCGTGTCCCAGAGCAGCAAAATACCACCGCGAGAGCCAATTGCAGGGAGTGCAACAACCCCTTGAAGCATAGGTCCAGCGAGCTCACCTCTGATTGCATCAGAAAAGTTCTCCACTTGGACTCCTGAATACAAAGAATTGAACATCTGGAGCGAGTCACCATATCCTTGACAACAAGCCTTCTTGTCGGGTCGTTCAGTCCACGGACATTCCAGTTTAACAATAGTAGGTTGTTATCCATATGGGAACCAATAAAACGACAGCCGAAGCAAAGCAACAAGAAGGACTACAGGCGCAACTCGCGCATACAACAGATAGCATAACTCTAAAAACATCATAGAACCTGATACATGGTAGGCGCCATTGGCACGTACGACCGATACATTGTAGGTGTTGTTGGGGAACGTCGCATGGGAAACAAAAAATTTCCTACGCACACGCAAGATCTATCCATGGTGATGAGCATCTACGAGAGGGAGAGTGGATGTACGTACCCTTGTAGATCGCTAAACGGGAAGCGTTAAGAAACACACTTGGTGTAGTCGAACATCTTCACGATCCAAATCGCCGAGCGTCCCGCGATCTCATCACGATCCGTCCCGTGATCCAATCACGATCCGTCCCGCGAACTCATCACGATCCGTCTCGCGAACTCATCACGATCTGTCCCGCGATCTCATCACGATCCGTCTCGCGAACTCATCACGATCCGTCCCGCGAACTCATCACGATTCGTCTCGCGATCTTGATCACGGTCCTTCCGATTTAGCGCCGAACGGACGGCACCTCCGCGTTCAGCACACGTACTGCTTAATGACGATCTCCGCTGTCTTGATCCAGCAAGAGGGAGCGGAGAGGAAGAAGAGTTGTCTGGCAGCATGAAGGCGCTCCGGCGATGGTGGTGGAGCTATTCCGGCAGGGCTTCGCCTAAGCACTACAGAAAACCGATCTAGAGGAGAAACTATGCACGAGAGGAACGGGTAGCACGTGGCTGAAAATTCTGTGCCAAAACCCTAAAATCCTCTAGTATATATAGGAGGAGAGGAGGAGGAGGTTGGCTGCCAAATAGGCAGCCCTTGGGTCGGCCGAACCTAGTGGGATTGGAAGATTCCTCCTCCAATCCTAGTAGGACTAGGACTCCTCCTTATTTTTGCCTTTTTTGCCTTTTTCCACCTTTTTCTCTTTGGGCTTTTCTTCCCAGTTGCATGGGCCTTGTGTGGGACTTCTACCAGCCCACAAAGGGCTGGTATTCACTCTAACACAGCCCATGTAGCCTCTTGGGTCGAAATACCCCTCCCGATGGTCTCCCGGTACACTACCGGCACTCCCGATACACTACCGATGAGCCCGAAACTTTTCCGGCGACCAAAATAGGACTTCCTATATATCAATATTTACCTCCGGACCATTCCGGAGCTCCTCATGATGTCCGGGATATCATCCGGGACTCCGAACAACCTTCGGTCACTACCATACATAACTCTATACTACCGAAACGTCACCAAACCTTAAGTGTATAGACCCTGCGGGTTCGAGAACTATGTAGACATGACCGAGACACCTCTACGGTCAATAACCAATAGCGGGACCTGGATGCCCATATTGGTTCCTACATATTCTATGAAGATCTTTATCGGTCGAACCTCTATGTCAAGGATTCAGTTAATCCCGTATGATGTTCCCTTTGTTCTTTGGTATGTTACTTGCCCGAGATCCGAGATTCGATCGTCGGTATCTGTATACCTAGTTCAACCTCATTACCGGCAAGTCTCTTTACTCGTTCCGTAATACAAGATCCCATGACCAACACTTAGTCACATTGCTTGCAAGGCTTATTGTGATGTTGTATTACCGAGTGGGCCCTGAGATACCTCTCCGTCACACGGAGTAACAAATCCCAGTCTTGATCCATGCCAACCCAACAGACACCCTCGAAGATACCTGTAGAGCACCTTTATAGTCACCCAGTTACGTTGCGACGTTTGATACACACAAGGCACTCCTCCGATGTCAGTGAGTTGCATGATCTCATGGTCATAGGAACATATACTTGACATGCAGAAAACAGTAGCAATAAACTGACACGATCATGTGTTACATTTGTAGTTTGAGTCTTGTCCATCACACCATTCTCCTAATGATGTGATCCCGTTATAAAATGACATCTCATGTCCTTGGCTAGGATACCTTAACCATCTTTGATCAACGAGCTAGTCCATTAGAGGCATACTAGGGACATGGTTTTGTCTATGTATCCACACATGCATCTAAGTCTCCGATCAATACAATTATAGCATGGATAATAAATGATTATCATGAACAAGGAAATATGATAATAACTAATTTATTATTGCCTCTAGGGCACATTTCCAACAGTCTCCCACTTGCACTAGATTCAATAATCTAGTTCACATCACCATGTGATACGCATTGTTATGAATCTAACACCCAATAAGTTCTGGGGCTCGATCATGCTTTGCATGTGAGAGAGGTCTTATAGTCAATGGGTCTGTGACATTCAGACCTATATGTACTTTGCAAATCTCTATGTCAAACTGTAAACACTGCTACCGCACTCCACTTGGTACTATTCCAAATGGCTGCTCCACTATATGTATCCAGATTGCTACTATGGGTCATCCGGATTGGTGTTAAAGCTTGCATCGACGTAACTCTTTACGACGAACTCTTTATCACCTCCATAATCGAGAAACATCTCCTTAGTCTTTTCGTTATTAAGGATAATCTTGACCGCTGTCCAGTGATCCACTCCTGGATCACTCTTGTACCCCTTGACGGACTCATGGCAAGGCACACACAGGTGCGGTACACAGCATGACATACTATACAGAGCCATCGTCACTGGCATGACACCATGATCTCCATCATCTTGATCTCCATCAACGTGTCGCCATCGGGGTTGTCGCGCCCACCATGCTTCTACTACTATTGCTACCGTTTAGCGATAAAGTAAAGCATTAGATAGCGCTTAATGATTTACATGCAGGTCATACAATAATTAAAGACAACCCTATGGCTCCTGCCGGTTGCCGTACTCATCGACATGCAAGTCGTGATAATCTATACATCACATGATCATCTCATACATCACATATATCACATCACAACATACCCTGCAAAAACAAGTTAGACGTCCTCTAATTGTTGTTGCATGTTTTACGTGGCTGCTATGGGTATCTAGCAAGAACAATTCTCATCTACGCAAAAACCACAACGGTGATACACTAGTTGCTTTTCAACCTTCTCAAGGACCGCCTTTGTCAAATCCGATCCAACTAAAGTGAGAGAATCTGGCACCCGCAAGCCATCTATGCAACAAGTTGTGGTCGAGGGAACCGATCTCTCGTAAGCGTACGAGTAATGTTGGTCTGGGCCGCTTCATCTCACAATACCGCTAAACCAAAATCCGACCAAGGGAGGAAGCAATCTAAGCATCAACCCCACAAACCTTTTGTGTTCTACTCGAGATCTCATCTACACATATACCTAGCTCATGATGCCACTGTTGGGGAACGTTGCATGGGAAACAAAAATTTTCGTACGCACACGCAAGATCTATCCATGGTGATGAGCATCTACGAGAGGGAGAGTGGATCTACGTACCCTTGTAGATCTCTAAGCGGGAAGCGTTAAGAAACACGGTTGGTGTAGTCGAACATCTTCGCGATCCAAATTGCCGAGCGTCACGCGATCTCATCACGATCCGTCCCGCGAACTCATCACGATCTGTCTCGCGAACTCATCATGATCCGTCCCGTGATCTCATCACGATCCGTCTCGCGAACTCATCATGATCTGTCCCGCGAACTCATCACGATCCGTCTCGTGATCTTGATCACGGTCCTTCCGATCTAGCGCCGAACGGACGACACCTCCGCGTTCAGCACACGTACAGCTTGATGACGATCTCCGCCGTCTTGATCCAGCAAGAGGGAGCGGAGAGGAAGAAGAGTTCTCCGGCAGCATGACGGCGCTCTGGCGATGGTGGTAGAGCTATTCCGACAGGGCTTGGCCTAAGCACTGTAGAAAACCGATCTAGAGGAGAAACTATGCACTAGAGGAACGGGTAGCACGTGGCTGAAAATTCTGTGCCAAAACCCTAAAATCCTCTAGTATATATAGGAGGAGAGGAGGAAGAGGCTTGGCTGCCAAAGAGGCAGCCCTTGGGTCGGCCAAACCTAGTGGGATTGGAGGATTCCTCCTCCAATCCTAGTAGGACTAGGACTCCTCCTTATGTTTTGCCTTTTTTGCCTTTCTCCACCTTTTTCTCTTTGGGCTTTTCTTCCCAGCCGCATGGCCCTTGTGTGGGACTTCCACCAGCCCAAAAAGGGCTGTCATTAACTCTACCACATCCCATGTAGCCTCTTGGGTCGAAATACTCCTCCCGATGGTCTCCTGGTACACTACCGGCACTCCCGGTACACTACCGATGAGCCCGAAACTTTTTCGGCGACCAAAATAGGACTTCCTATATATCAATCTTTACCTCCGGACCATTCCGGAGCTCCTCGTGATGTCCGGGATCTCATACGGGACTCCGAACAAGCTTCGGTCACCATCATACATAACTCTATACTACCAAAACGTCACCAAACCTTAAGTGTGCAGACCCTGCGGGTTCGAGAACTATGTAGACATGACCGAGACACCTCTACGGTCAATAAGCAATAGCGGGACCTGGATGCCCATATTGGTTCCTACATATTCTACGAAGATCTTTATCGGTCGAACCTCTATGTCAAGGATTCAGTTAATCCCGTATGATGTTCCCTTTGTTCTTCAGTATGTTACTTGCCCGAGATTCGATCGTCGGTATCTGTATACCTAGTTCAACCTCGTTACCGTCAAGTCTCTTTACTCGTTCCGTAATACAAGATCCCATGACCAACACTTAGTCACATTGCTTGCAAGGCTTATTGTGATGTTGTATTACCGAGTGGGCCCTAAGATACCTCTCCGTCACACGGAGTAACAAATCCCAGTCTTGATCCATGCCAACCCAACAGACACCCTCGGAGATACCTGTAGAGAACCTTTATAGTCACTCAGTTACGTTGCGATGTTTGATTCACACAAGGCACTCCTTCGATGCCAGTGAGTTGCATGATCTCATGGTCATAGGAACATATACTTGACATGCAGAAAACAGTAGCAATAAACTGACACGATCATATGCTACGTTTGTAGTTTGGGTCTTTTCCATCACACCGTTCTCCTAATGATATGATCCCGTTATCAAATGACATTTCATGTCCATGGCTAGGAAACCTTAACCATCTTTGATCAATGAGCTAGTCCATTAGAGGCATACTAGGGACATGGTTTTGTCTATTTATCCACACATGCATCTAAGTCTCAGATCAATACAATTATAGCATGGATAATAAACAATTATCATGAACAAAGAAATATGATAATAACTAATTTATTATTGCCTCTAGGGCATATTTCCAACAGGCGTCACCGACGCGTACGCCCACTACATTGCAGGCGCCACCGGTGCGTACATACAACAAAGAGAAGGCGCAAACAGTGCGCATAAACAGGGAAAGGTAGGCGCAACCAGCGCGTACAAGAAAAAAAGGGTAGGCGCCACCGATGCGTACAATTGAGACAAGACAGGTAGGTTCAGAGAGCGGCTGGGAGTTGAGCATCCCTACGGGCGGGTCCGCAAATGATGGTGTATGCATGGAGGAAACTTGTTGCCAACTGGAAACAGGGCAATGACTTAAGAGGCAGGCCCTGCGGCCATCTCGTCCAAAATTGCTTGCAAATCAGAGTCTGAGAGTTGTATCGCTGCCGGAGAAGACAACCCAACAAGGTGCAACAACTTAGAAACTTGGTCCGGGATGAGCGACTCATTGAAGAAGGACAGGTACTCCTGTAGAGTAGCATCACCAAACTGATCTTCAGAGGAAATCAGACCAAGGGTCTTGCATATGCGAGCCTGAGTGCGGCGCGAGGATGTCATGGTGGGGCGCAAAGCAGACTTGGAGGAGTTCTTCTTGGAGATGGATGCCAACAGTTTCTTCTTGAGGGTATCTGGCAGAGGGCCGCTGCGGGGGGTCTGCGGGCACGCCCAACAGTGAAGGGGATGCAGCAGCGATGAGCCTAGCGGTGAACTGGCATTGCTCATCAATCTGAAGGCTAGCGACTCTTGAAGAGATATTTGAGAGCAGGCCTTGGCCCGAGAGGTTCGCCTCAACAAGCGTAGCACGGGCCCTAGCTTCAAGGACTGAGGTGTCAACAGGCAGCTGGCGGCCAGGCCCGAACACAACTTCTTCACAGGGAAGATGTACGTTGGCTTGAAGTGGAGGCCAGATCGAACGTGGGACCGTAGGAGACATGCAACTCTGGATAACACGAGGGTCCAGGCCAGCATGGCCCAAGGCTTCAGCAGAGGGTTGACCTGTGGAAGTGGCAAGACTCCAGGCTTCTTGGAAGTCAGACTGGGGGAACCAGTTTCCCACGGCAGCAAGCTCAGAGACTGCAGCGTTGTAGTGGCCCCAACCGTGGGAGGAATCCTGCAAGGCCCCAAAAAGACTCGGCAACGCGCCCATGGCATCAGAAGTGGCAGCCCCTCCCCAGAGATACGCAGCAGCGCGGTCAGCCAACGGAGCATCAACGGTCTCTAGAGGATCAGTTTGTTCACGGGTTGGCGCCCGAGCGCATCGTCCAACTGCTGCCCAGCATTAGCCGCAGCCAGAACCTCATCAAGCGGAGACAGGCCGATCAGCGAGGCATTGTCACCCATCAGGCTTGGCGCAGGAAACGGAGGCTCCACCTGATGCGCCCAACTCGCAGACCCAAGGCAGCGAGAGGAGATGGTAGCAACATCGGAAGCAGAATCTGCAGCATTGCATGCATGCAGGCTTCCCGAAGCATCCATCGATGCAGCAGGGGAGGCGGGAGCAGGTGGCAAGGGAGACGACAGCCGTGACCGCGCCCCGCGATGGAGCAGCGAACTAGCAGTCACCGCCACAAAGGAGCCAATAGAGGACCTTGCGCGTAGAGCAGGTGGCAGGCTAGGCAAAGCGCACCAGCGTGATTCGTCAAAGGAGGAACAGCTTGAGGCACGGTGGCGACGCTCGACAGACTTGCCATGACGACGGCCGCCACGGTGACCGCCATGCCGCGGCACCGGGTTGAAACGCTCCGTGTCCCGGCATTGCGAATGAGCTAGGACCTGCCAGAGTGACCGACGCCGGGTGCTGCTTCGGCGGCGCCGCTGCCTGCCCTGGCCTTCATCGTCCACATCATCGAGGCGCTTGGCGAAAAGGGCCGAGTTGATGTCGAGGCATTTGTCGCGCGCCGTGGCGAGCAGAGCCGTGCGGCGGAGGTGATAAATGTCACTCTCCATGTCCGGGGTGTTGACGATGACGCACGAGGCACGCTCAGGACGACGAGAAGGGTCACCAGGAATGCACTCCATGGTTGCCGGCCTGCGCTGCGGCGGCAGCACAACGGAAGTGGAGCAGAGGGGCGGCCAGCAGTCGCGCGAGCAGGGTGGTGCAGCAGCTAGACGTGGTGGAGCGCGGGGAGGAGCGAGGCCGCGCGCTTTGGAGGAGCAAAAGCGGGCGATGTGGCCAACTTCTTTGCAGCGAATGCAACACACCTTTCCTTTGCAATCCTTAAGAAGGTGGTGCTCGGATAGGTAGCGGAAGCATTTACCATGAAATCGAGCTTTAAACTCAAGAGATTGGGAGCGTGCTCGAGAGCTCAGAGGCGTAGATGGCCGACACAGGGGCGAATCTTCCGAAGAGGAATGACAGGCTTGCGCCACCTACTTCGGGCAGACCTCCATCCAGGGCAGGGGGCTGGCCGCAGGATCCACCAGATCAGCCGACACAGCAGCAGCAGGGGGGACGCCTCGGTTGGGGCGGAAGGAGCAGAGGCGGTCAACGAAGCGGGAGGAGCGACAATGATGGAGCGCAGGCGCGGCCGCAGAGAGGCGACGGGGGTGTCAGACTCCGGCCGCTGCAGGGGCCTGGGCGAGCAGGATACGACTACCAATGCCGGGATAGCCTCCGGATGCCCCCCAAAGAGGACGGAGGAACATTGACGCCGCCGATCTGGGGAAACCGAATCTGGGCCGTCTTGGGTGCCACGCTATTCGCCGCAGAGGAGGCAGAGCCCGGCAAGGCGCTCAGCAGTTCCAGCAGGGAGGCAACAGGTGCGGGGGAACGTGGGTAAGGGCAGGGAGGTGGACTCTAGGCTCTAGCCGCCATGGGGGAGGCGGAGGGGAGGGAGGGACCACTGAGCTGCTCCATTTTTGCTTGGACTTTGGTACCACGTACGTAGTGCTCTACTCTCCTTCCTTCAATATTATGAATGCTCAATTGCGCTTCGCCTCAGGCGCGGCCGCCAGCACAGAGGGGCCCTTGCGTTTTGCCTCCTTAGCATTGACCTTCTTGTTGGAAATATGCCCTAGAGGCAATAATAAATTAGTTATTATCATATTTCCTTGTTCATGATAATCGTTTATTATCCACGCTATAATTGTATTGATCGGAGACTTAAATGCATGTGTGGATACATAGACAAAACCATGTCCCTAGTATGCCTCTAATGGACTAGCTCGTTGATCAAAGGATGGTTAAGGTTTCCTAGCCATGGACATGAGATGTCATTTGATAACGGGATCACATCATTAGGAGAATGATGTGATGGATAAGACCCAAACTACAAACATAGCATATGATCGTGTCAGTTTATTGCTACTGTTTTCTGCATGTCAAGTATATGTTCCTATGACCATGAGATCATGCAACTCACAGATATCGGAGGAGTGCCTTGTGTGTATCAAACGTCACAACGTAACTGGGTGACTATAAAGGTGCTCTACAGGTATCTCCGATGGTGTCTGTTGAGTTGGCATGGATCGAGACTGGGATTTGTTACTCCGTGTGACGGAGAGGTATCTCAGGGCCCACTCGGTAATGCAACATCACAATGAGCCTTGCAAGCAATGTGACTAATTTTTAGCTGCGGGATCTTGTATTATGGAACGAGTAAAGAGACTTGCCGGTAACGAGGTTGAACTAGGTATGGAGATACCGACGATCGAATCTCAGGCAAGTAACATACCGAAGAACAAAGGGAACGCTATACGGGATTAACTGAATCCTTGACATAGAGGTTCGACCGATAAAGATCTTCGTAGAATATGTAGGAACCAATGTGGACGTCCAGGTCCCGCCATTGGTTATTGACTGTAGAGGTGTCTCGGTCATGTCTACATAGTTCTCGAACCCGCAGGGTCTGCACACTTAAGGTTCGGTGACGTTTCGGTAGTGTAGAGTTATGTATGGTGGTGACCGAAGGTTGTTTGGAGTCCCGGATGAGATCCCGGATGTCACGAGGAGCTCCGGAATGGTCCGGAGGTAAAGATTCATATATAGGAAGTCCCAGTTTGGTTTCCGGAAAAGTTTCGGGCTCATCGGTAGTGTACCGGGAGTATCGGTACTGTACCGGGAGTGCCAGTAGTGTACCGGGGGACCTCCGGGAGGGGTATTTCGATCCCAAGAGGTCCATGGGCTGTGGGAGAATAATAACCAGCCCTTAGTGGTCTGGGAAAACAGCCACAAAGGCCCATGGCGCAGGAGAGAAAGTCCTAAAGCAAAAAGTGGAAAATCAGCCAATAGGAGGCAATCCTACTCCAACTAGGATTGGAGGTGAAGTAGGATTGCTCCCACCTCCTATTTTGGCCGACCCAAAGGCCTTGGCTGCCTCTCCTCTCCTCTCCTCCTATATATACTAGTGGATTGGGTGGTTTTTGGACAGAATTTCCGGCCACGTGCTACCCGTTCCACCGGTGCATAGTTTCTCCTCTAGATCGGTTTTTTGCAGCGCTTAGGCGAAGCCCTGCCGGAATTGCTCCACCACCATCACCGGAGCGCCGTCACGCTGCCGGTGAACTCTATCTCCTCTCCACCTCCTCTTGCTGGATCAAGACGGTGGAGATCGTCATCAAGCTGCACGTGTGCTGAACGCGGAGGTGCCGTCCGTTCGGCGCTAGATCGGAAGGACCATGATCGAGATCACGAGACGGTTCGTGATGAGATCGCGGAACGGATCATGATGAGTTCGCGGGACAGATCGTGATCAAGATCGTGAGACGGATCGTGATGAGTTCATGGGACGGATCGTGATTGGATCGTGGGACGGATCGTGATGAGATCGCGGGACGCTCGGCAATTTGGATCGCGAAGATGTTCGACTACACCAACCGCGTTTCTTAACGCTTCCCGCTTAGCGATCTACAAGGGTACGTAGATCCACTCTCCCTCTCGTAGATGCTCATCACCATGGATAGGTTTGCGTGTGCGTAGGAAATTTTTTGTTTCCCATGCGACGTTCCCCAACAGTGGCATCATGAGCTAGGTTGATGGTTCGATGAGATCTCGAGTAGAACACAAAAGGTTTGTGGGCGTTGATGCTTAGATTGCTTCCTCCCTTGGTCGTATTTTGGTTCAGCGGGATTGTGAGATGAAGCGGCCCGGACCAACATTGCTCGTACGCTTACGAGAGACCGGTTCCCTCGACGCAACTTGTTGCCTAGATGGCTTGCGGGTGACAGTTTCTCTCACTTTAGTTGGATCGGATTCAACAAAGGCGGTCCTTGAGAAGGTTGAAAAGCAAACTAGTGTATCACCATTGTGGTTTATGCGCAGGTGAGAATCGTTCTTGCTAGATACCCGTAGCAGCCACGTAAAATATGCAACAACAATTAGAGGACGTCTAACTTGTTTTTGCAGGGTATGTTGTGATGTGATATGGCCAATTACATGATGAGATATGTGTGATGTATGAGATGATCATGTGATGTATAGATTATCATGACTTGCATGTCGATGAGTACGGCAACCGGCAGGAGCCATAGGGTTGTCTTTAATTATTGTATGACCTGCGTGTCAATCATTAAGCACTATCTAATGCTTTACTTTATCGCTACGGTAGCAATAGTAGTAGATGCATGCAGGGCGTGACAACCCCGATGGCGACACGTTGATGGAGATCATGGAGTCATCCCGGTGACGATGGAGATCATGCCGGTGCTTTCTAGATGGAGATCAAAAGCACAAGTTCATGGCCATATCATGTCACTTATAATTTGCATGTGATGTTAATCTTTTTTATGCACCTTGTTTTGCTTAGGATGACGGTAGCATTATAAGGTGATCCCTCACTTAATTTCAAGATAAATTGTGTTCTCCCCAAGTGTGCACCGTTGCGAAAGTTCGTCGTGTTGAGACACCACGTGATGATCGGGTGTGATAGACTCTACGTTCACATACAACGGGTGCAAGCCAGATTTGCACGCGCAGAACACTCGGGTTAAACTTGACGAGCCTAGCATGTACAGACATGGCCTCGGAACACAAGAGACTGAAAGGTCGAGCATGAGTCATATAGTGGATATGATCAACATAATGATGTTCACCATTGAAGCCACCTTAACTCACGTGATGATCGGACTTGAGTTGGTGAATTTGGATCATGTATCACTCGAATGACCCGAGGGATGTCAATTTGAGTGGGAGTTCTTAAGTAATATGATTAATTGAACTCATTATCATGAACATAGTCAAAGTGTCTTTGCAAATTATGTTGTAGATTACTAGCTCGCGCTGTAGCTCCCTTAAATTTTTATATGTTCCTAGAGAAATAGAGTTGAAAGATGTTGGTAGCAATATTGCGGACTGGGTCCGTGATCTGAGGATTGTCCTCATTGCTGCACAGAAGGCTTATGTCCTTAATGCACCGCTCGGTGCGCCACCCCCTCTAGCGTCGTCTATAGATGTTGTGAACATCTGACAGGCACGTTTCGATGACTACTTGATAGTTTAGTGCGTCATGCATTATGGCTTAGAATTGAGGCTCGGAAACGTTTTGAACATCACGGAACATATGAGATGTTCTAGGAGCAGAGATTGTGATCTCAGGCTCGTGCCTGTGTTGCGAGATATGAGATCTCCAACAAGATTCTTTGCCTATAAGATGAAGGAGAATAGCTCAATCGTTGAGCATGTACTCAGATTGTCTGGGTACTACAATCGCTTCAATCAAGTGGGAGTTGATCTTCCAGATAAGATAATGATTGATATAGTTCTCCAAGTCACTGTTACTAAAGCTACTAGAACTTAGTGATGAACTATAATACACCAGGGATAGAAGTATTGATCCCTGAGCTGTTCGCGATGTTTGACACCGCGAAGGTAGAAATCAAGAAGGAGCGTCAAGTGTTGATGGTTAATCAAACCACTAGTTTCGAAAAGGGCAAGAGCAAGGAGGGAAACTTCATGGATAGCAAGTCAGTTGCTGCTCCAGTGAAGCAACCCAAAGTTGAACCCAAACCCGAGACTAAGTGCTTCTATTATTAGGAGAGCGGTCGCTGAAGCGGAACAACCCTAGATACTTGGTGGATAAGAAGGCTAGCAACATCGACGGAAGTATATTTTGATATACGTGTTATTGATGTGTACCTTACTAGTACTCCTAGTAGCACCTGGGTATTGGATACCGGTTCGGTTGCTAAATGTTAGTAACTCGAAATAAAAGCTACGGAATAAACGGAGAACTAGCTAAGGGTGAGGTGACGACGTGTGTTGGAAATGTTTCCAAGGTTGATGTGATCAACATCGCACGCTCTCTCTACGTTCAGGATTAGTGACGAACCTAAATAAATGTTATTTGGTGTTTTGCGTTGAGCATGAACATGATTAGATCATGTTTGTTGCAACATGGTTATTCATTTAAGTTAGAGAATAATGGTTATTATGTTTACATGAATAATACCTTCAATGGTCATGCACCCAGTGAGAATGGTTTGTTGAAATCTTGATCGTAGTATTACACATGTTCATAACATTGATGTCAAAAGACACAAAGTTAATAATGATAGTACCACATACTTGTGGCACTGCCGCTAAATGTCATATTGGTATAAAGCGCATGTAGAAACTCCATGCTGATGGATATTTGGACTCATTCGATTTCGAATCGGTTGAGACATGCGAACCATGCCTCTTGGGCAAGATGACTAAAGGACCCCGTTGGATGGAGCGGGCAAGTGATTCATTGGAAATGATACATGTTGATGTATGCAATCTAGTGAGTCTTGTAGCATACAGTGGATATCGTTATTTTCTTACCTTCACTGATGATTTGAGTAGATATAGTGTATATTTACTTAATGAAACACAAGTTTGAATCGTTTGAAAGGTTCAAGCAAATTCAGAGTGAAGTTTAAAGATCATCGTGACAAGAAGATAAAAATGACTGCGATATGATCGTGGAGGTGAATATCTGAGTCACGAGTTTGGCATACAACTTAAGACAATGTGAAAGTTGTTTCACAACTAAACGCCACCTGGAACACCATAGTGTGATGGTGTGTCCGAACATCATAGTTATGCTCTATTGGACATGGTGCGTAATATGATGTCTCTTGTCGTTTTACTACTATAATTTTGGGGTTATGCATTAGAGACAACTACATTCACTTTAAATAGGGCACCATCTAAATCCGTTGAGATGACACCATGTGAATAATGGTTTGATAGAAACCTAAGCTGTCATTTCTTAATGTTTGGGGTTGCGATGCTTGTGTGGAAAATGTTTTCACATAATAAGCTAGAACCCAAAGCGGACAAATGTATCTTCATAGAATACCCTAAGAACAGATGGGTATGCCTTCTATCTCAGATCCGAGTGCAAAGTGTTTGTTGCTAGAACTGGGTCCTTTCTCGAGAAAAAGTTTCTCTCGAAAGAATTGAGTGGGAGGAAGATAGAACTTGATGAGGTTGTTAAACCTTTGTTCAACCAGAGAGTAGCGCAGCGCAGAAAGATGTTTCTGTGAAGCCTACGTTAGTTGAAGAGGAAGTTAATGATGATGACCATGAAGCTTCTGGATCAAGTTACTATCGAACTTCGTAGGTCGACAAGGATGTGTACTGCTCCTCAGCGGTACGACAACTCTGTCTTGGAGGTCATGTTGTTGGACAACGATGAACCTACGAGCTATGGAGAAGCGATGATGGGCCCGGATTCCGACAAATGGTTGGAGGCCATGAAATCTGAGATAGGATCCATGTATGAAAACAAAGTGTAGACTTTGGTAGACTTGCTCGTTGGACGGCAGGTCGTTGAGTATAAATGGATCTTTAAAATGAAGACAGACACTGATGGTGAATGTCACTATTTGTAAAGCTCTACTTGTTGCAAAGATGTTTGTGACAAGTTCAAGGAGTTGACTACGATGAGACTTTCTCACTCGTAGTGGTGCTAAAGTCTGTTGGAATTATGTTAGCAGTTGCTGTGTTTTCAATTATGAAATCTGGCAGATGGATGTCAAAACATCGTTTCCTTAACGGTTTACTTGAGGAAAGGTTGTATGTGATACAACCAGAAGGTTTTGTCAGTCCTAAGGATGCTAAAAGGTGTGCAAGCTTCGGTGATCCTTCCATGGACTGAAGCAAGCATCTCGGAGTTGGAATATACGCTTTGATGAGTTGATCGAAGTTTTTGAGTTTATACAAAGTTTACGAGAAACTTGTATTTGCAACAAAGTGAGTGGGAGCACTATAGAATTTCTGATAAGTATATGTGGATGACATATTGTTGATCGGAAATAATGTAGGATTTCTGGAAAGCATAAATGGTTGTTTGGAAAGTGATTTTCAAAGGAAGACCTGGATAAAGCTACCGAATTGTTGAGCATCAAGATCTATAGAGATAGATCAAGATGACTTGATGAGACTTTCAATGAGTACATACCTTGACAAAGATTTTGAAAGAGTTCAAAATGGATCAGTCAGAGAAAGAGTTCTCGCCTGATTTGTAAGGTGTGAAGTTGAGTGAGACTCAAAGCTCGACAACGGCAGAAGAAAGAGAAAGGACAAACGTTGTCCCCTATGCCTTAGCCATAGGCTCTATATTATGCCATGCTGTGTACCGCACCTATGTGTGCCTTGCCATGAGTCTGTCAATGGGTACAAGAGTGGTCCAGGAGTGGATCACTGGACAGCGGTCGGAATTATCCTTAGTAACCAGAGGACTAAGGAAATGTTTCTTGATTGTGGAGGTGATAAAGAGTTCGTCGTAAAGAGTTACGTCGATGCAAGCTTTAACACCTATCCGGATGACTAGTAGTAGCAATCTGGATACGTATAGTGGAGCAGCCATTTGGAAATAGTACCAAGTGGAGTGTGGTAGCAGTATTTACGGTTTGACATAGAGATTTGCAAAGTACACACGGATCTAAATATCGCAGACCCGTTGACTATAAGACCTCACATGCAAAGCATGATCGAGCCCCAAAACTCATTGGGTGTTAGATTCATAACAATGTGAATCACATGGTGATGTGAACTAGATTATTGACTCTAGTGCAAGTGGGAGACTGTTGGAAATATGCCCTAGAGGCAATAATAAATTAGTTATTATCATATTTCCTTGTTCATGATAATCGTTTATTATCCATGCTATAATTGTATTGATCGGAGACTTAAATGCATGTGTGGATACATAGACAAAACCATGTCCCTAGTATGCCTCTAATGGACTAGCTCGTTGATCAAAGGATGGTTAAGGTTTCCTAGCCATGGACATGAGATGTCATTTGATAACGGGATCACATCATTAGGAGAATGATGTGATGGATAAGACCCAAACTACAAACATAGCATATGATCGTGTCAGTTTATTGCTACTGTTTTCTGCATGTCAAGTATATGTTCCTCTGACCATGAGATCATGCAAATCACGGATATCGGAGGAGTGCCTTGTGTGTATCAAACGTCGCAACGTAACTGGGTGACTATAAAGGTGCTCTACAGGTATCTCCGATGGTGTCTGTTGAGTTGGCATGGATCGAGACTGGGATTTGTTACTCCGTGTGACGGAGAGGTATCTCAGGGCCCACTCGGTAATACAACATCACAATGAGCCTTGCAAGCAATGTGACTAATTGTTAGTTGCGGGATCTTGTATTATGGAACGAGTAAAGAGACTTGCCGGTAACGAGGTTGAACTAGGTATGGAGATACTGACGATCGAATCTTGGGCAAGTAACATACCGAAGAACAAAGGGAACGTTATACGGGATTAACTGAATCCTTGACATAGAGGTTCGACCGATAAAGATCTTCGTAGAATATGTAGGAACCAATGTGGACGTCCAGGTCCCGCCATTGGTTATTGACTGTAGAGGTGTCTCGGTCATGTCTACATAGTTCTCGAACCCGCAGGGTCTGCACACTTAAGGTTCGGTGACGTTTCGGTAGTGTAGAGTTATGTATGGTGGTGACCGAAGGTTGTTCGGAGTCCCGTATGAGATCCCGGACGTCACGAGGAGCTCCGGAATGGTCCGGAGGTAAAGATTCATATATAGGAAGTCCCAGTTTGGTTTCCGGATAAGTTTCGGGCTCATCGGTAGTGTACCGGGAGTATCGGTAGTGTACCGGGAGTGCCGGTAGTGTACCGGGGGACCTCCGGGAGGGGTATTTCGACCCCAAGAGGTCCATGGGCTGTGGGAGAATAATAACCAGCCCTTAGTGGGCTGGGAAAACAGCCACAAAGGCCCATGGCGCAGGAGAGAAAGTCCTAAAGCAAAAAGTGGAAAATCAGCCAATAGGAGGCAATCCTACTCCAACTAGGATTGGAGGTGAAGTAGGATTGCTCCCACCTCCTATTTCGGCCGACCCAAAGGCCTTGGCTGCCTCTCCTCTCCTCTCCTCCTATATATACTAGTGTATTGGGTGGTTTTTGGACAGAATTTCCGGCCACGTGCTACCCGTTCCACCGGTGCATAGTTTCTCCTCTAGATCGGTTTTCTGCAGCGCTTAGGCGAAGCCCTACCGGAATTGCTCCACCACCATCACCGGAGCGCCGTCACGCTGCCGGTGAACTCTCTCTCCTCTCCACCTCCTCTTGCTGGATCAAGACGGTGGAGATCGTCATCAAGCTGCACGTGTGCTGAACGCGGAGGTGCCGTCCGTTCGGCGCTAGATCGGAAGGACCGTGATCGAGATCGCGAGAAGGTTCGTGATGAGATCGCAGAACGGATCGTGATGAGTTTGCGGGACAGATCGTGATCAAGATCGTGAGACGGATCGTGATGAGATCGCGGGACGGATCGTGATGAGTTCACGGGACGGATCGTGATTGGATCGTGGGACGGATCGTGATGAGATCGCGGGACGCTCGGCGATTTGGATCGCGAAGATGTTCGACTACACCAACCGCGTTTCTTAACGCTTCCCGCTTAGCGATCTACAAGGGTACATAGATCCACTCTCCCTCTCGTAGATGCTCATCACCATGGATAGGTTTGTGTGTGCGTAGGAAATTTTTTGTTTCCCATGCGACGTTCCCCAACACTTCTTGTCTTCAGGGTCTGTCTGTGAGAGCTTCGAAGTGATAGCCGTCAGGATGGTAACGCAGTAGCTTGCGTGCCATGAGCAGCGCAGCCGATGCGTTCGCTGGTCCGCGGCGTGCGTGGGAGGACGAGCCGTGGTGGGAGCGGGGGACGGAGTAGCGATGCAGCCGTCATGCCGCACAAAGGGTGGTTGGGATGAGTCCTGCTGCCCATGAGCAACCTGGTCGGTAGCAACGTTGGTTGTGGGAGAGGTAGTGGCGCGGGACGCCACGGCCCACAGGCGCCAACTAGACAATGCGGATGGCCCGGTGCTCGGCGTGGACTCGGCGAGCGCCGGCCATGGGAGCAGCGGAGTAGAGATGAAGTGGAACCGGAGGAAGATTACGACACGCCACTACCCGACGCGCCAAATGTCGGAATCGGGGCTCCACAGACCCAACAAGGTTTGAACACTGGGGCGTGTGTGAAGATCTCAACCGGCTCAAAGTCTCAAGCTCGTCGCCCTACGACCTAGCTTTGTCGAATACGTGTGAGCGGGGAAGAAGATGGACACAGAGATTTATCCAGTTTTGGGCCACCTTGAAGTGTAAAACCCTACTCCTGCTTTTGGTGGATTGGCCTCTCGAGGAGGTTGTGATGGACTAGTGTAGTGATCGAGCGGCCTCGCGAGGGCTCTCGGAGGTGATGAACTGATGCTTCGAACCTGCCTTCTATGGTGGGAGCTAATCCCTATTTATAGTGGCCTCGGTCCTCCTCCCTTACCGCTTAGGCGGGAAGGGATCCCACAACAACCAATTCAAAGGGGGACAGGAGGTACATCCTATCCTAACTAAAGGTGGTCTTTGCCTGCAAAGCTTCCGGTCGTGATGCAGTGGTGGGCTCAGCGATGACATCCGCCTCGTCAAGCTCATGGTCTTGGTCTTGTTGCACCGAAAGGGAAACCTTTGGGGGATTCCTTGGTAACGCGCGCACGTCCTTGCCTCCCTAACATGAAAGGGAAACTGTCCTTCTCTGCTCCCGCTGGCGCCCACCCGTCTTCAGTTGTTAGTGCCTACGTCATCCCGGCCTCACGAGGTCGGGTACCTTCATGGGAATCTTCGCTCCTCGAGAGGCAGCCTGGGGGAAGGTCACTCCTCTGGAGGTCTTGGCGTTGTTCTGCTTGCGAGGCAGGGGCTCTCGCGAGGGCCTTGACTTGAGGGGCTTGTCACTGGGTTGTACTGGTCCGTCGAGGTGGGCCATGCACTGGGCCGCAGGCAGGTAGGTCTAGTCCCAGAACGCCGTCAATATTGCCTTCCGATCTATCTTTTTCCGCAGTTGCTTTCAGATCTACTATTCCAAAAATATAAAAAATACCTTGTTGCACTTTTTATTTGCATCTTTTATTTTGTGTTCTTGCGCGATCTATTTATCCAATCTCATACAAACCAATCTATGTTTTACCGTGGAGAGATTGACAACCTCTCTTACGCGTCGGGTTGCAAGTATTTGTTCTTTGTGTGTACAGGTATCGTTTACATAGTGTTGCTTGGTTATCCTACTAGTTTAATAACCTTGGTTTCATAACTGAGGAAAATACTTACCGTAGCTGTGCTGCATCAGCCCTTCCTCTTTGGGGAAATATCGACACAGTCTCAAGCCATGTCAGAAGAATAGATGGTGCAGATCGTTCTGGAAGCACCTCGAACCGTCCACCATGATTGCTCGAACAAAAGACCAAAAGCATGACCTCTCTACGGATTTCAAGCATGAAGGCTTCATGATCCGGCAGCGCTTCGCCATCCAGAGCTAATTATTGCCAAAGAATTAGAAGGATAAGAAGAGAATCACATGAGACTTCTCTATTATGAGGATTAGAGATATCAAACTGTCCACGAAGATCCCTCAAACAAATGACCGAAAGCACTGCTTCTCTATAGATTGCAAGCGTGAAAGCTTCATGATCCGACAACGCTTCGCTGTCCAGAGCTAATCGTCACCGAAGAATTAGAGGGAGAAGAAGGGAACCACACAGGATTTCTCTATTATGAGGATTAGATAGAACTAGGTTCAAGCATGAAGGCTTCATGATCCGGCAGCGCTTCGCCGTCCAGAGTTATTCGTTGCTGAAAAATTAGGTCTAGAACTATTTCTCTCTAATCCTCCTAATAGAGAAGTCTCGTGTGGTTATCTTCTTCTCCCTCTATTTCTTTTGCAATGATTATCTCTAGATGGCGGAGCGCTGTCGGATCATGAAGCCGTCACGCTTGCAATCTGTAGAGAGGCGGTGCTTTCGGTCTTTTGTTCGAGGGATCGTCGTGGACGGTTCGAGGGGCTTCAAGAACGATCTACACCAACACTTCCGCTCCATCTCAAAGTTGGTAACGATCCGATCAAACCTTGTATACATCTTCATAGTGATCCAGGACTTTGATTGCGGGGCATATTTTTTGTTTTCACTACGTTTCCCAACAATTCCGCATGAGCTCATCACGTTAACAAAGTTCGGGTGGGAGGTGGACTGTGGTTGTCGAAGTTGGAGAGGAAGGCAATAAAGGGGATGTCTGCAAAGAGGGCCACAAAATTAGGACATATGACCATTTGGGGGTTTTGTTCAAAAAGTTGCCACATGGCAGTAGTCAATCTGTCAACCGTGCATGTCAAAGATGATGCAGCATCAATGAGTCACCTGGTGACACACTTGACAAACTTTTAGGACCTAGATATACATTTTCATAGTATTGGGACTAACTTGTCACCCTTTAATAGTGGACCCTGATAAGTGTTACATGTGTGTAACGAACACATGATAACTCTAAATATTTTTCATGACAAGTTTAGCGATGCGAGGATGACAACTTTTGCTCTCAAGCATGGCAAGTTTCAGTTTTTTTAGGTTTGGCCTTTTCTTTTCGGATTATAACTTTAGTTGTAAAAAACGTCAGAGTCGAAGTGTTTGGTGTCATACATATGTCATTTATCATCTGGGTTAATAGTTTTAGGACCTATGTATTTTACTCGACCTCAATACATCAGCATGCATGCATAGGCGTGTGACACATGTATTGAGTATTATACAAACGGTAGTACAGCTACTTGTCTTCAGTTTGCTAAGAAAAGATGATTGTTGCCCATTTAGTACTTCCAAAATTTCAATTAGAAAATACCATGGTTGTCTTGGACGCCATATATGTGTCTTTGATCTATCTCCCATCGAAGGCCGTTGCAACTTGCTCAGACAAAGCTTGTCCACTTAGCGCGTGGGTCACAATGGCGACACCATTACATCCAACATTCCCTAAAGAGAAAAATGGCGACATCAGACCAAATCACAAAAGTATGTGATCCCTATACGACTTCAATTCGAATATCTTTCTCTAGCGTTGTACATATATGTTGTTTGTGTGGTAGTGGACTTCTGCCAACTAGAACAAGAACACTCCAAACACGACGAGAAAATATGACCGCATACTATACACCACTTGGTTCGTACTGCCGTACTTACAAAGGTACGCAGCTAGGTACCCATAACACATCAAAATCACCTTGGTGCCTTGGTAGGCACATAATAAATGCTATTCATTGGAAAGACAAAATATTCACCCCTCAAAAAGAGAGACAAAATGTTCGATTTACCTTTTCTTTGTGCATGGCTCGTTTAATCATAGTTTAGCACGGTTATTTGGTGAGGGCCTTTTTGACTCTGGGAAACATATGCTCCTGAATGAATAGTAAATTAAAACAAATAGTAACTAATTATTTTAAAATCTGATTTTTTTGTGGATGCTCATGTTAGTGTAACAAGCATTCTTGACAATTTTCATGCGAAACAGAGTGATGATGCTTCTTTGATGAAAAAACAATAAAATTATGAGTAACATTGGGAGGTAACATTTACCGTCAAAATCCCAAAGCTTTTCCATGAAAAATTATATGTAGCATTTGGGTGTGATAATAAACACATCTATTTTTTTCAATTTTTTTGAAGAAGTCGTTAATTGGTAGTTGATCGGTTGGCTCGTGAGTAGATGATTAATTGGCTAATCAGCAAGTTAATCGACCAGTTGATCAATTAATCGACCAATTTATCAATTTATTGGCTACTCCGTGTCCCTGTGATTAGGGATTAATTGAAAAGTTAATTAATTAATAAGCCGAGTTCCTTAATAAGGATTTTTTGTACATTTACAAAATACATTTTTGACAGGCAGGAGCATATGCTTTTAAGGGCCAAACTAGATTTCTGAATTATTTGTAGGTGCCCTTGTTCTAAACTGCAGCTTAGATGTACCGAGTATTTCTCAAGACGTACAATTACCCAAGTCTCAAAGTCAAGCAACCATCTTGCAGTGTATTTGCGTTTCCCTTATAAAAGCATCTCTAGCAGACCCCGTATAAGTGGTTAAACCCGTAATTTTTTTGCGTTTTACAGTCTTGGTCAAAAAAAGTGTCCAGAACAGAAACCGTAAAAATAATCTAACCCGTAAGTTTTTTAAGGGGCACAGAAAATCCACACCCGAAACCCTTATATCCGAAGGTTGGAAGGCCGAACTTAAGGGGCCCCATATACCAGTCAAACCTCGTCGGAGCAAACACACTGCCATGGAGTTTGCCGGAATCCGCCCTAAACTCATTGGAATTCATCACCGCACATCGAAAAAAGCCGCTGGACGCCGCAATCGATCTCCGATGGTTCGAATTAGACGAGCTCGATCTTGCTGTGGCCTCCCATGACCTCAGCATGACCGCCGGTATCCTACCGGCGCGGTCGGCAAAGGGGCACGGCTCGGCCGACACGGCTGACAACGGAACAGGCGCAACCGGTGAGGCTGGGCGCGACCGACATGGTGATGGGGTGCGGCCGACAGGGACGGGGCATGGCCGACGGGCAACGGGGCGCGACCGACGGCATTGGGTGCGGCCGACGTGTCCGGTACGGTTGGCTGGGGAAGGGGCGGCGACGGCCGGTCTGGGGGAAGGAGCTCTTTATCCCAGATTTACAGTTTGTTTTACAGTTTCTATTTGGCCGCAGCTAAAATGAACCGTTAAAATGCCATTTTTTCGATCCGTATCTCAGTTTTACAATTTGCAATTTTAAGGGATCTACTAGAGATGCTACAACTATCTGGCCATGAACGTTTTTTCCTCTCCAGATGAACTATCACAATCACAGACCTATCCCAGAATATACATGGTACTTCTAAGTGCATCTGTAGTAGATCCTTTATAAGTTATATTTGACGAGAAAACAAATATTTTTTTAGAGAATTAAGCCCATTCAAGCAGATTCCCTATAACCAAAATTTCATAAATCTACCCCCAATCCCAACTAAAATCACCTCGCTCTCTCATTATTAGTTAGTCATGGGTGTTCCTAGAAAACGCCATGACCCACCCACTCGCCGCAGCTTTCCAACCCAACCTTGATGCCTCCACCGATGCCGCATTGTTGCCCGTCCATGGCACTGAAGACCGGCGTAATGTGAAGCCCCTTCCCTGCCGGCAAAATTTGGTGTTTTGACCCTTTTACGAAAGTTTAGCCAGATTTGACCCCTGTTCGAAAATATTTCGGGACCTAACCCTTTTCCTACCGTCGGGGTCGACGGCGGTAGCGTATATCAGCCTACTGCCAAAGCACATGGCGGTAGGGGTGCACTACCTACTGTAACATTTTTCTAAGTATTAGATACAATGCGTGTACACACCTACCGACAAGCACCTCAGCAGCAGGGTTATACAGGCTACCGCCAACCTTTGGGGTGGTAGGGGTGCGCTGTGCCGACGTGGATAAGTTGCCTACCGCGAGGGTCCTTGGCAGTTGGCAGGTATACCCTACCGTTATCGACACCGGCAGTAGGGAAATGGTCAGGTCCCAAAATATTTTCAAACCTAGGTTAGATCCAGCTAAGCTTTTGCAAAAGGGTCAAAATAGGAAAATCGGCCTCCCATGCTACACTTCTAGGCATCCACACCATATCAAAGACCCACGACGGCCACAAATTTGGGGCCGCTAGCACCGAAACAACGAGGGAAAAGGAAGAACATCGCGACCAGCATTGCGCCCTTTCCCAAGCCGACCGACAAACACGATTATCAACAGTCGTCCAAGGCGGCAAACAACACAATGGCATATAGGAAGAAGAAGACCAAGAAGAAGAAGAAGAAGAAAAAGAAGAAGAAGAAGAAGAGGAAGAATGTTGCCTCCCGTACGCTTCCCGTTCGACCTCCTATGGCCCCGACAAGTACTACACGACCTTCTGCGACCACCAACCCGTTCGCCTCCGGTGGCCGATGACAATCCAAATTCGGACAAGTCTGCCAGCGAGGCTGATGCGCTCGATAAAATGCACGACAGGTAATGTGTAGGATCAAAAGTAGGTCTAGAGGGGGTTCTGTGATTAGACTACTTGACCAAATAAAAATTCTACCTTTTCCCAATTTTAGCCATGGGCAGATTTTAGCAATGATAACAAGTCAAGCACACCCTACACATGCATGTCTACGACTATAGCAGCGTAAAGTAAAGACAAGCACATGTAATAGAGGCGAGGGTTAGAAGATAAAATAGAATTGTTGACACGAAGATTTTTCCCGTGGTTCCGATAGGTGGCGCTATCGTACATCCACGTTTATGGAGTCTTCAACCCACGACGGGTAACGGTTGCGAGAGTCCACAGAGGGCTTCACCGACAAGGGTCCATGAAGTAGCAACCTTGACTATACCATAATGGCTTCCGTCCACGAAGGACTAGCCTCACTATGGGTAGATCTTCACAAAGTAGGCGATCTCCTTGCCCGTACAAACTTCTTGGTTCAATTGCGTATCACGAAGTAGGAGGCTCCCAAGCAACACCTAACCAATCTAGGAAGCACCACCCTCCAAAAGGTAATAGGCTTGATAATGGTGATGAACTCCTTGCTCTTGTGCTTCAAGATGATAGACACCTCAACACTCAATCACTCTCTCAAAGATTTGTCTTGGAAGAAAAGATTGATTGGGTGGAAAGCAACTTGGGGAGGCTAGAAATCAAGATCCATATGGATGGAGTGGATGATCTTAATCTCAATACAAGGGTAGGTGGTTCTCTCTCAGAAATTTGGATATGGGAAGTGGGGAACTGTTTCAAGTGCTTTTCTTGTGAATGGGATGTGGTGGATGTTGGAAATATTCCCTACAGGCAATAAATAAAGTGTTTATTATATTTCCTTGTTCATGATAATTGTTTATTATCCATGCTATAATTGTATTGATTGGAAACACATTACATGTGTGGGTAAATAGACGACACTTGGTCCCTAGTATGCCTCTAGTGAACTAGCTCGTTAATCAAAGATGGTCAAGGTTTCCTAGCCATTGACATGTGATGTCATTTGATAATGGGATCACATCATTAGAAGAATGATGTGATGTACAAGACCCAAACTACAAACGTAGCATATGATCGTGTCAGTTTATTGCTGCTGTTTTCTGCATGTCAAGTATATATTCCTATGACCATGAGATCGTGCAACTCACGGAACCGGAGGAGTGCCTTGTGTGTATCAAATGTCGCAACGTAACTGGGTGACTATAAAGGTGCATTACAGGTATCTCCGAGGGTGTCTGTTGAGTTGGCATGGATCAAGACTGGGATTTGTTACTCCGTGTGACGGAGAGGTATCTCAGGGCCCACTCGGTAATACAACATCACAATAAAGCCTTGCAAGCAATGTGGCTAAGTGTTAGCCACGGGATCTTGTATTATGGAACGAGTAAAGAGACTTGCTGGTAACGAGGTTGAACTAGGTATACAGATACCAACGATCGAATCTCGGGCAAGTAACATACGGAAGAAAAAAGGGAACATCATACGGGATTAACTGAATCCTTGACATAGAGGTTCGACCAATAAAGATCTTCATAGAATATGTAGGAACATATATGGGCATCCAGTTCCCGCTATTGGTTATTGACCATAGAGGTGTCTCGTTCATGTCTACATAGTTCTCGAACCCTCAGGGTCTGCACACTTAAGGTTTGGTGACGTTTCGGTAGTATAGAGTTATGCATGGTGGTGACCGAAGGTTGTTAAGAGTCCCGGATGAGATCTTGGACGTCACGAGGAGCTCCGGAATGGTCCGGAGGTAAAGATTGATAATAGGAAGTCCTGTTTTCGTCACCGGAAAAGTTTTGGGCTTATCGGTAGTGTACCGGGAGTGCCGGTAGTGTACTGGGGGACCATTGGGAGGGGTATTTTGACCCAAGAGGCTACATGGGATGTGGGAAGGTGAATACCGGCCCTTAGTGGGCTGGTGGAAGTCCCACACAAGGCCCATGCAGCTGGGAAGAAAAGCCCAAAAGGAAAAAAGTGGAAAAAGGCAAAAGGGAACAAATAAGGAAGGAGTCCTAATCTTACTAGGAGTGGAGGAGGAAGACTCCTCCCTCCTAGTTCGGCCGAACCAAAGGGCTGCCCCCTTGAGGGCCAAGCCTCCTCCTCCCCTCCTATATATACTAGTGGTTTTGAGGGTTTTTGCATAGAATTTTCTGCCACGTGCTGCCCTCTTCTTCAGTGCATAGTTTCTCCTTTGGACCGGTTTTTTGTAGTGCTTAGGCGAAGCCCTACCGGAACAGCTCCACCACCATCACCGGAGCGCCGTCATGCTGCCGGAGAACTCTTCCACCTCTCCGCCACCTCTTGCTGGATCAAGAAGGCGGAGATCGTCATCAAGCCGTACGTGTGCTGAACGCGGAGGTGCCGTCCGTTCGGTGCTAGATCGGGACGGATCGTGATTGGATCGCGGGACGCTCAGCGATTTGGATCGTGAAGACATTCGACTACATCAATCGTGTTTCTTAACACTTCCCGCTTAGCGATCTACAAGGGTATGTAGATCCACTCTCCCTCTCATAGATGTTCATCACCATGGATAGGTCTTGCATGAATGTAGGAATTTTTTTGTTTCCCATGCAACGTTCCCCAACAGTGGAGGGGTATATATAGGCATATCCAAAAATCCAACCGCAACATTATTGACCATCTCGGTGAAACCGATGCAAAACTCGGTTGTACCAATCTGTTCAAAATGTGGCAACTTTTGAAATCTCGATGAGACCGATATGGAAAACTTGGTTGCACTGAAGTCAGTGGCCAAGGCAGTTTCCAAGACTCGGTGAGACCAAAACACAAAACTCAGAAATTCCAATTTTATGAAATCAGCTAATAGAATCATGGTCACCGAATCTCGGTTGCACTGATGTGAACTCGGTTGCACCGAAGAGCTAGGATTTGGCTAGGGTTCTATCTTAGGTTTTGACTCACTGTAGCCGATGTGGAAATATTGGTGGCATCGATTTCGTGTGGTAGGGTTTTGACAGAGTGTTTTGTGGGAGAGATTGAGGGTGTTTTTGGTGGCTAGCACTTGTGCACGTGGAGCAATTTGTTCACCAACAATACCTTACCCCCTTTTAATAGTATTGGCTTTCCTATGGAAAGTGATTTCTCACAAAGTAAAAAGAGAGTCTTCTAGCTTGAAGCTTTGCCAATCCATTCCTTGCTTCTTGGGGTATCTCCTCACAATTTATAGCCACCCCATCATTGGACTTTTCCTAAAATATGCTTAGTGAAAACATGAGTCGAATGACATATATGTTGTTATTAATTACCAAAACCACCAAGGGGGCAAATGTGCTTTCATAATGTTTTTTATTTCTTTCATTTTTTGTTTGCAATTATTTAAGAGAGCGATGCATGATTTTGTATTGATTGGTACGTTCTTTCTTTGCTTTTGTATTGAGCAACTGGATGATGGTTACACTGTTTACTTGGAAAATTTAATGTAAGCCACAACCTCCACCTCGATGACATTGCCACGTCTGTGCCATATACCCACACAAGAAATGCCAAGCTTGTGGATGAGCTTGTGAAAGCACATTTGCTCCCTTGGTGGTTTTGGTAATTAATAACAACATATAAGTCATTGAACTAATGTTTCCACCAAGTATATTTCAGGAAAAGTTCAATGATAGGGATGGCCAAAGGATTGTGGAGATTGTGAAATTACCCCGAGATGCAAGGAAATAGGTTGGCCAAGCTTTAAGCAAAAGGACTCTACATTTTACATTTGTGAGAAATCACTTTGAGTCCATAGGAAAGCCAATACTATTAAAAGGTGGTAAAGTTTTGATGATGAACAATATGCTGAAATGTGCACAAGTGATAGTCACCAAAACATCCATAAACTCTCCCACCAAAGTCTGTCCAAAGCCAAATATGCAAAACGGTGCAACCAACATTCCTATCCCGGTGCCACCGATTCCAAACCCTAGACAGACTCCGCCAAACCCTAGCCACTTTGGTGCAGCCGACACTGCTTTCGATGCCACCGAGTTGGGTTGCCAAGTTTCTATTACGCAAGTTCACATTTTTGGTCCATCCGAAAATGGTGAATCAACATCACCGAGTTTGGCAAATCTGAGCATTGGTCACCTTGTCGGTACAACCGAGATTCATATATCGGTCCCTCCGAGATTCAAAAGTTGCCACTTTTGGTCACTTCGGTACCACCGAGATTTACACATTGGTGTCACCGAGTTGGTCATTTTGTGTGTAACGGTTGGATTTTTGGAGATGCCTATATATACCCCTCCACTACTACCTACTTGAAAGAGAAGCACTCAAAACTATTCCATACCTATCCTACTTAGTTTTCTGAGAGAGAGCCACCTACCATTATGTTGAGGTCAAGATCTTCCACTCCAACCATATGGATCTTGATTCCTAGTCTCCCCAAGTTTCTTTCCACCAATCCCATCACTTCTACCAAGCCAAATCCGTGAGAGAGTGATTGTGTGTTGAGGAGTCTATCATCTTGAAGCACAAGAGCAAGGAGTTCATCGTCATTACTGAACCTGTTACCTTTTGGAGGGTGGAGCCTCCTAGATTTGTTAGGTGTCGCTTGGGAGCCTCCTACTTCGTGTTGTGGAGTGAACCAAGAAGTTTGTAAGGTCAAGGAGATCGCCTACTTCGTGAAGATCTACCCGTAGTGAGGCTAGTCCTTCGTGGACAGAAGCGGCATGGAATAGTCAAGGTTGCTTCTTCATGGAACCCTCCGTGGGTAGATCCCTCCATGGACTCTTGCGACCGTTACCCTCCATGGGTTGAAGGCTCCATGCACCACCTATCGGAACCACAGAAAAAATCAACGTGTCATCACTTGTGTTTGCTTTCCTAACCCTCTCTTTACTTACATGTGCAATGTCTTTATTTTCGACTGCTACACTCTTAGACATGCATGTGTAGGGTTTACTTGATATGCTATGAATGCTAAAACTTGACAAGAATTAAAATTGGGAAAATGCAAAACTTTTATTTGGTCAAGTAGTCTAATCACCCTGCCCTCTAGACCTACTTTCGATCCTACAGCTTGGCAAGGTGGAGGATGTGGATTGTGAATGTTTGTATTGATTGTATGCCTTAGCATATATAGAGTACATGGGCAAGAATATCTCAACTGTATCCGCTATACAAGGAAAGGGTCGGGAGATATCTACAAACTAGGAAAAAATGAACAGAATCCTAGCTGCCTAATGTACATGTGATGATCATGCTCAACACCCCCACCATAGTCGATACGTCACTAGTGATGCATACACCAGACTAGAACTCCTCGAAGGTAGGCGTCGATAACCCCTTGGTCATAACATCGACAAACTATTGCGCAGTCGGCATGTGGAGGACGCGAATGTGTAAGAGAGCCACCTCGATGTGCTTCATGCGGCGATGACGAATGGGGTTGGCGGAGAGGTAGACGACAGAGACATTGTCATAGTACACAAGTGTAGCTCGTGATACGTCATGATGAAGCTCCTGAAGAAGTTGGCATAACCAGGAGCACTCTGCCACAAGTTGGTCACCACCCTGTACTCTGCCTCTACACTAGAGAGGGACACCATCAATTGTCGTTTCGACGACCAAGAGATGAGGGATGGCCCGAGGTAGACGCAGTAGCCGGATGTAGACCGACGAGTGTCTGGATAGCCTGCGCAGTAAGCGTCAGAACATGCAACCATGTCGCTGGATGATGATGCTGTCAAGGTGAGCCCATGGGCCATGGTTCCGTGGATGCAACGAAGGATACGCTTCACCAAGTTCTAGTGGCTGTCGCGAGGAGCATGTAGACGGAGACACACCTGCTGGACTACATACTACAAATCTGGTCTAGTGGGGGTCAATCACTGAAGGGCGCCGACGATAGGGCGATAAAACAGACCATCCGGTGTAGGCGATCCATCGAGGCGGAGAAATTTGCCTTCATATCATTAGGAGCGGCGACAGGCTTGCAGTTAAGCATGCCAGCTCGCTCTAGAAGTTCATGTGCATACTTCTGTTGATGAAGGAAAAAGTCGTCGGAATGCCGAATGACCTCAATGCCAAGGAAGTAGTGGAGCAGACCTAGATCCTTCAGGGCGAACTCGGTGCTTAGGCAAGCGATGAGCTGCCCAAGAAGCTCAGTCGAGGATTCCCTGAAGATGATGTCATCGATGTAGAGAAGTAGGTATGTAGTCGTGTTGCCATGAGAGAACACGAAGATGGAGGCGTCGGAGCGAGTAGCTTGGAAGCTTAACTGCTAAAGAAAAGCAGGGATTCTCTGGTACCATGCTCGGGGTGCCTGCTTCAACCCGTAGGGAGACCGAGAAAGTAGGAACACATGATCTGGATGAGTAGGATCGATGAAACCAGTGGGTTGCTGGAAGTAGACCTACTCGGCGAGATGGCCGTGAAGAAATGCATTGGAGACATCCAACTAATGCACGGGCCAGGCACGAGAGACTGCTAGTTGGAGGACGGTGCGGATCGTGCCTGACTTAACGTTCGAGGTGAAGGTGTCGGCGAAGTCCACTCCGGCACATTGCCGGAAGCCGCGAACCACCCAACGAGCCTTGTACCATTCAACGGTACCGTCGAGCAATGCTTTGATGAAACACCCACTTCCTGCTAATGATGTTAGCATGATGGGGAGGCAGGACGAGATTCCACGTGCGGTTGCATTGCAATGCATCAAACTCGTCCTGCATGGCGGCGAGCCAATTAGGGTTGCAAAGAGCCGCCTGAGACGAAAATGGTAGCGACTATGGCGAGAGGGTCGAAGTCGACACCTTGCACAAGTACTGCTCGGACGGGTAGTGAGTGCTCAAACAAAGGGCGCCAGTGCGCGACTGAGTCGTGATACCGAGCGGAGGAGCTAGGACAAGGTCCAGCGACGGAGCACGGGATACCAGACCTGAGGCAGTCGAGGGCATAGTCGAAGCAGTTGCCCTCGGGGTCCAGTCGTCTGAGCCTGTGGCGGAGCCCGCTGCGGCTCCTGGTGGCACTGAGGTCCCGGAGGCATCTCCGGAAGATGCTAAAACCATGCCAGAGGTGGCGGTGAGTGGAGCCATGCATGCCCCCCCATGAAGGGGCATTTATGACGGAGAAGACCTGCCAAGAGGAGGCAGCGATGATGAAGTCAGTTTATCAGCGGGAGGAACCTGCTGAAATGGAAACACTTTTTCGTCAAAGTACATGTGCCTCGAAATGATCACCCGATGAGAGATGAGATCGTAGCACCTATAGCCCTTGGTGATAGAGGGATAACCAAGAAAGATGCATGCGAGAGATCGCGGAGCAAGCTTATGTGAGGCGGTGGAGAAGATGCTTGTCAGAATCAGGACTTTGCAGACCCAATAAGGTTCGAACACTGGGGTGCACATGGTCTCCAATCCCGCTCAACCTCACAGCTTCTCAGCGACTCTCCGGGGATTCTCACAAGGGGGACAATGAAAACATGCGGTCTTTACCCAGGTTCGGGCAACCTTGCAGTGTAAAACCCTACTACTGCTTGTGGTGGATTGGCCTCACGAGGAGGTTGAGGATGAACTAGTAAAGTGGTTGAGAAACCTCACGAGGGCTCTTGGTGGGATGAATTCGATCTCTTGTCCCCCCTTATATGGTGGGAGCTATTCCCTATTTATAGTGTCCTCGGTCCTCTTCCCTTATAACACAGGCGGGAAGGGAACCCACAATGGACAAATTTGAAAGGGGAGTGGAGGTACATCCTATCCTAACTGAAGGTGGTCTTTGCCTGCAAAGCTTTTGGCCGTGACGCAATGGTGGGCTCGGTGATGACATCTGTCCTGTCGAGCTCGTGGTCTCGGTCTTGTTGCTAAAGCTGCTGCACAAAAGTCCAAGAGGACTACCAGAGACATTCCATCTTCTGAAAAGAACAAGGGAACTACCTCCAGACTTAAGGTGATGATGACTTGACTACATTGATGAAGCTCAGACCATATCTTCTAGTACATGATGTCAACCACTTAGTTGATGAAGACATGAAGAAGAGGAAAGACTTTGGATTGAGAGCTTGGAGAGCTATAGATTCTTATGCCCTGAGGAAGAAAACTGCTGTTCACTACAAATTCTACACCAGAGAGCAACAAGACTTTTATGTGATAGTGCTGCTTGACAAGAGCCCAGCTGTTAGCGATATGAGATATGTTGATTGGAAATTCATTAAGGAGAATGAGGACTACTTTCCAAGTGTCCAAGTTAATTTCCACTGCATTGGTCTGGATGAGTTCATTGGCAGAGAGATTACTGTATGGCACGATGAGAGGATCATGCAATTCTACTCCACTACACATTTCTACGGAGATGGTAGAATTGTATGGATGACTGAAGGAGCAAGGTATGAATCTACTGTTGAGGAGTGGGCTGCACTTCTAGGAGGTCCAGATGTTCAGGATGGTGATCTAGATGTCTACTCAGAATCCAAGGCGAGTCACAATGCCATGAAGAATATGTATACTCCTATCCCCGTAGACAAAGTGCAATCTCACAAGCTAGGATCCATCTACTATCTGCAAGCAGGCCTCCGTACCATGAACACTATTCTAAGGCATACCTTGATGCCCAAGTCAGGAGATGATAAGATGATTCGAGGCTACTCCATCAACATGTTGATCCACCTTGATAGATATACCAGGATTGGAGTCATGGATTTGATTGTTGAGACAATCAAGAGGGTTGCTGCTGATCAAAAGTGCTCTTGCTGCTATGCACCGTACATCTAGATGCTTATCAACTCTCAGTTCGAGAAGCACATATTTTCTCTAGATCGTCCACATCTGCCCCTACAACCAGATCTCAAGGATAATGTTGTGGTGATAGACCCAGATCATCCCATATCTGCTACAACACAGGCGGAGGCAGAAGCAGTTCGAGCCGCTAGTGCTCAAGCCCCCAGATCCAGAAACGAGCAAATGGATCTTTTGATCTCAGCAGTTCAGGGCATGCAGAAGGATATCAAGGGGATTCTGGACAACTAGAACAGTCTCATGAGGATCTTTGAGACAAGGATCAAGACTCTAAATGATAAGGTGGACAAGGTGACAAAGACAGTTATAGAGCTTCAGAATAAAGTTGACTCAATGCACATCCCTCGGGTCTCTTCTACTTCTTCAGATGATGATGATGATGAGGATGGATCACCTCTCAGGCCGAGCACTCAGTTCACTACTCAGGCTAGATCAGCCACAGTGCCTACATCGGACTTGAGGCCCTCTTCATCAGCTCCTACTATTGTCAGCACAACCCCTGCTCCATCAGCTCCAGTGTCCACTCTAGCTCCATCCATGACATCTGCAAAGATCTTTGCCGCCGCTGTTCTCTCGACTCCTTCATCAACAACTAGAGGAGCTTAGCCCAAGAACGCTTAGATATATGTCTTTGAACTTTTTGATAACTTGTTGCCAAAGGGGGATAAGTGTATATAGATCTTTAGGCTTCAAGTGAGAGAGCGTTTTGCTGTTTATCGCTTTTTCAAAAACACTGGTTTTTGGTTGCTTGTGATACACGCTTGATGATGTTTGATCATACACTTTAATGTGTGATGCTACTATTTTCTATGATCTTAATGCTTATGTGATGATCATTCATCTTTGGTTGATTGTGTTGTGCTATGATGTTCATTCCAATTACTCTCGCACACCACCAAGTGGTATGTGACATGTAAGAAGTGACCCATGTACCTAATCGATTGTGCATTTGCATTCAAACACAAATTTAAAATAATCCACAAATTTAGGGGGAGCTCTTTCTTATCACATACTTCTCAAAGCGACGATTATATTCCATGATTATATCTTTGTCGAAGCTTTGATCTATATGTTGTCATCAATTACCAAAAAGGGCGAGATTGAAAGCACATTTGCTCCCTTGGTGGTTTTGGTAATTAATAAGAACATATAAGTCATTGAACTAATGTTTCCACCAAGTATATTTCAGGAAAAGTACAATGATAGGGATGGCCAAAGGATTGTGGAGATTGTGCAATTACCCCAAGATGCAAGGAAATAGGTTGGCCAAGCTTCAAGCAAGAGGACTCTACATTTTACATTTGTGAGAAATCACTTTGAGTCTATAGGAAAGCCAATACTATTAAAAGGGGGGTAAAGTTACGATGATGAACAATATGCTGAAACGTGCACAAGTGATAGTCACCAGAACATCCACAAACTCTCCCACCAAAGTCTGTCCAAAGCCAAATATGCAAAATCGGTGCAACCAACATTCCTATCCCGGTGCCACCGATTCCAAACCCTAGACAAACTCAGCTAAACCCTAGCCACTTCGGTGCAGCCGACACTGCTTTCGGTGCCATCGAGTTGGGTTGCCAAGTTTCTATTACGCAAGTTCACATTTTCGATCCGTCCAAAAATGGTGAATCGGCGTCACCGAGTTTGGCAAATCTGACCGTTGGTCACCTTGTCGGTACAACCGAAATTCGTATATCGGTCCCTCCGAGATTCAAAAGTTGCCACTTTTGGTCACTTTGGTACCACCGAGATTTACACATCGATGTCACTGAGTTGGTCATTTTGGGTGTAACGGTTGGATTTTTGGAGATGGCTATATATACCCCTCCACCACTACCAACTAGAAAGAGAAGCACTTAGTATATTCCATACCTATCCTACTTAGTTTTCTGAGAGAGAGAGCCACCTACCCTTATGTTGAGGTCAAGATCTTCCACTCCAACCATATGGATCTTGATTCCTAGCCTCCCCAAGTTGCTTTCCACCAATCCCATCTCTTCTACCAAGCCAAATCCGTGAGAGAGTGATTGTGTGTTGAGGAGTCTATCATCTTGAAGCACAAGAGCAAGGAGTTCATCATCATTACTGAACCTATTACCTTTTGGAGGGTGGAGCCTCCTAGATTTGTGAGGTGTCGCTTGGGAGCCTCCTACTTTGTGTTGTGGAGTGAACCAAGAAGTTTGTAAGGGCAAGGAGATCGCCTACTTCGTGAAGATCTACCCGTAGTGAGGCTAGTCCTTCATGGACGGAAGCCACATGGAATAGTCAAGGTTGCTTCTTCGTGGAACCCTCCGTGGGTAGAGACCTCCGTGGACTCTCGTGACCGTTACCCTCCGTGGGTTGAAGGCTCCATAAACGTGGACATACGATAGCACCACCTATCAGAACCACGGAAAAAATCAACATGTCATCACTTGTGTTTGCTTTCCTAACCCTCTCTTTACTTACATGTGCAATGTCTTTATTTTCGGCTGCTACACTCTTAGACATGCAAGTGTAGGGTTTTACTTGATATGCTATGAATGCTAAAACTTGCCAAGAACTAAAATTGGGAAAAATGCAAAACTTTTATTTTGTCAAGTAGTCTAATCACCCCCCTCTAGACCTACTTTCGATCCTACAGCTTGGCGAGGTGGAGGATGTGGATTGTGAATGTTTGTATTGATCGTATGCCTTAGCATATATAGAGTACATGGGCAAGAATATCTCAACTGTATCAACTATACAAGGAAGGATCGGGAGATATCTATAAACTAGGAAAAAATGAACAGAATCCTAGCTGCCTAATGTACATATGATGATCATGCTCAACACCCCCACCATAGTCGATACGTCACCAGTGATGCATACACCGGACTAGAACTCCTTGAAGGTAGGCATCGATAACCCCTTGGTCATAACATCGGCAAACTATTGCGCAGTCGGCACATGGAGGACGCGAATGTGTACGAGAGCCACCTCGATGTGCTTGATGCGGTGATGACGAATGGGTTGGCAGAGAGGTAGACGATGGAGACATTGTCGTAGTACACAAGTGTAGCTCATGATACGTCATGATGAAGCTCCTGAAGAAGTTGGCATAACCAGGAGCACTCTGCCACGACGTTGGTCACCACCCTGTATTCTCCCTCTACACTAGAGCAGGACACCATCGGCTATCGTTTCGACGACCAAGAGATGAGGGATGGCCCAAGGTAGATGCAGTAGCCGGATGTAGACCGACGAGTGTCTGGATATCCTGCGCAGTAAGCGTCGGAACATGCAACCATGTCGGTGGATGATGATGCTGTCAAGGTGAGTCCATGGGCCATGGTTCCGTGGATGCAATGAAGGATACGCTTCACCAAGTTCCAGTGGCTGTCGCAAGGAGCATGCATACGGAGACACACCTGCTGGACTGCATACTACAAATCTGGTCTAGTGAGGGTCAATTACCGAAGGGCGCTGACGATAGAGCGAGAAAACGGACCATCCGGTATAGGAGATCCATCGAGGGCGGAGAGATTTGCCTTCGTATCATTAGGAGCAGCGACATGTTTGTAGTTAAGCATTCTAGCTCGCTCTAGAAGTTCATGTGCATACTTCTGTTGATGAAGGAAAAAGCCGTCAGAATGCCGAATGACCTCAATGCCAAGGAAGTAGTGGAGCGGACCAAGATCCTTTAGGGCAAACTCGATGCTTAGGCGAGCAGTGAGCTGCCCAAGAAGCTCAGCCGTGGATGCCCTGAAGATGATGTCATCGACATAGAGAAGTACGTATGTAGTCGCGTTGCCGTGAGAGAACACGAAGACGGAGGCGTCGAAGCGAGTAGCTCGGAAGCTTATTTGCTAAAGAAAAGCAGCGATTCTCTGGTACCATGCTCGGGGTGCCTGCTTCAACCCGTAGAGAGATCGAGAAAGTAGGAACACATGATCTGGATGAGTACATCGATGAACCTAGTGGGTTGCTGGAAGTAGACCTACTCGGCGAGATGGCCATGAAGAAATGCATTGGAGACATCCAACTAATGCATGGGCCAGGCACGAGAGACTGCTAGCTGGAGGACGGTGCGGATCGTGCCCGACTTAACGTCCGAGGTGAAGGTGTTGGTGAAGTCCACTCCGCCATGTTGCCAGAAGCCGCGAACCACCCAACGATCCTTGTACCATTCAACGGTACCGTCGGGTGATGCTTGTGATGAAACACCCACTTGCTGCCAATGATGTTAGCATGATGGGGAAGCGGGACAAGATTCCACGTGCGGTTGCATTGCAATGCATCGAACTTGTCCTGCATGGTGGCGAGCCAATTAGGGTTGCGAAGAGACGCCCGAGACGAAAATGGTAGCGGCGATGGCGAGAGGGTCGAAGTCGACGCCGTGCACAACTACTGCTCGGACGGGTAGCGAGTGCTCAGACGAAGGGCGCCAGTGCACGACTAAGTCGTGATGCCGAGCGGAGGAGCTAGGACAAGGTCCAGTGACAGAGCACGGGATACCAGACCTAAGGCAGTCGAGGGCATAGTCGAAGCGGTTGCTCCCGAGGTCCAGTCGTCTGAGCCTGCAGCGGAGCCAGCTGCGGCTCCTGGTGGCACTAAGGTCCCGGAGGCATCTCCGAAAGATGCTAAAACTGCACCAGAGGCAGCGGTGAGTGGAGCTGTGCATGCCCCCCATGAAGGGGCGTTTGTGTCAGAGAAGACCCGCCAAGAGGAGGCGGCGATGATGAAGTCAGTTTGTCAGCGGGAGGAACCCGCTGAAATGGAAACACTTTTTCGTCAAAGTACATGTGCCTCGAAATGATCACCCGATGAGAGATGGGATCGTAGCACCTGTAGCCCTTGGTGATAGAGGGATAACCAAGAAAGATGCATGCGAGAGATCGCGAAGCAAGCTTATGTGAGGCGGTGGAGAAGATGCTTGTCGGAATTAGGGCTTTGCAATCCCAATAAGGTTCGAACGTTGGGGTGCACATGGTCTCCAATCCCGCTCAACCTCACAGCTTCTCAGCGACTCTCCGGCGATTCTCACAAGGGGGACAACGAAAACACGCGATCTTTACCCATGTTTGGGCAACCTTGCGGTGTAAAACTCTACTACTGCTTGTGGTGGATTGGCCTCACGAGGAGGTTGAGGATGAACTAGTAAAGTGGTTGAGAAACCTTGCGAGGGCTCTTGGTGGGATGAATTCGATCTCTTCTCCCCCCTTATACGGTGGGAGCTAATCCCTATTTATAGTGGCCTCAGTCCTCTTCCCTTATAACACAGGTGGGAAGGGAACCCACAATGGACAAATTTGAAAGGGGAGAGGAGGTACATCCTATCCTGACTAAAGGTGGTCTTTGCCTCCAAAGCTTTTGTCCGTGACGTAGTGGTGGGCTCGGTGATGACATCTGTCCTTTGGGGGATTCCTTAGGAACCCGCGTATGTACTTGCCTCCTTAGCACAGAAGAGGTAACTGTCCTCCTCTGCGCCGGCTGGCGCCCATCTAGCTTCATTTGCCAGAGCCCACGTCATCTCGACCTCACGAGGCCGGGTTCCTGCATAGAAATCTCCGCTCCTCGGGAGGCAGCCCGGGGAGGCCACTCCTCTAGAGGTCTCGACATTGTTTGCCTCGCGAGGCAGGGAGCCTCGCGAGGGTCTTAACTTGGGGGGTTTGTCGCTGGGCCACACCGGGCCGTCGTGGTGGGCCATGCGCCAGGCCGTAGGCTGGCAGGTCTGGGTACGCCTAGTCCCAGAACGCCGATAGTAGCCCCCGGGCCCGAGGCGCACTCGGGTTGGCTTTGAGGTGAAGCCAAGGAAGGAAGGCTGAAGCGCCATGGGTCCCAATCGCATGTGGGCCAGCGGCTTGATGCGTGGCGCAGAACAAGACGCGGACAGCCCCACTTCCCCACGTCGGCTTGGCAACCGCCCTTGCTGACAAAAAGCCTGGTGTGCATGGAGGAATCATCATTGCCCCATCACACGCCTGCCTTTTGCTACTCCCTCTTTCGTGGGCTCACCCCTTCTCCGTTGGGTCTCGTGCCTGCTCCAATCTGCCCCTCTGCCATGGCTCCTAAGAAGAAGAGGGGCATGACTTCAATGACGTCAGAACACCGGCTGGGGCCAGAGCCCGCGCTAGGTTGGTCCACCATGCTCAATCTTGAGGGGCTGGACAAGGTGCGGCAAGCAATCGCCGCCAGCACTAATGAGTGGAGGGAGACAAAGATCTGGCCCGCCTCTTGGTCTTCGGTTGATCTGGGCCATCGACATCCCCCTTCATCTTCATGCCCTCTTCTCCGGCTTGCTACCGCCGTTTTCAGATTTCTTCAACGCTGTGCTCATGCAATAGCAGGTCCACACATTGCATCTCGATCCTGGGTCCATCGTCCTCCTCTCTGCCTTCACGTTCTTGTGTGAGTCCTTCATGGGCATCTCCCCGTCCATGGATCTGCTCCTTCATTTCTTCTCCCTACAAATGGTTGCCAGCAGACAATGCTCGGGGGTGAGTGTCGCTCCGAGTGATGGGCGCAACGGCTGGCGCGATCCTTGACGTCGAGCCTTATCCAAACATGAAGGGCTTTCGGAGGTAGTGGGTGTTCGTCGATGCCACCGTGTGCAACCCCCTACTCTAAGTCCCGACGGCCCCTGTAGAGCCGAGCCGGGTTGGGAGCACTCGAAGCTCGTCGACCCGCGGCTCGCGCAGGTCATAGCCAGGTTGGCCAGCCTGAAGAAGGCGGTTGTGACGATGGCGATGGTGGTGAGAGAGTTCGTCCACCATCGAATCGCTCCCCTCAAGCTCCATTCCTATCCCATGTGGACCTTTACCATCCTCGGCAACATCATGAGGCTTCAGGTGTCTTCTATTTCCTCCAGCGTGCTACGGGAGGCGCTCCGCCTTTTGACCGACGGGGAGCCTGCCGAGCTTCCTATGGAGGGGTGATACGTCTCCAATGTATCTATAATTTTTTATTGTTCCATGCTGTTATATTAACAATCTTGGATGTTTTACAACCATTTATAATAACTTTATATCATTTTTTGTGACTAACCTATTGACATAGTGCCAAAGTGGCAGTTGCTTTTTTTGCTTTTTTTTAACTTCGCTGAAAATCAGTACCAAACGGAGCCCAAATGCTATGGGAATTTTTGGGGAATTTTTATGGACTAGAAGAGCCAGGATGGGCCAAAGAGCGTCAGGAGAGCGGGCCCAGGGTGTCCACCCTCCGCCAGGGCATGCTAGAGTCTCCTGGCTCGGCCTGGTGGAGGGTGCCCACCTCGGGACCCCCCTCAACTGACTATCAAGCCTATAAATTTCCATATTTTTGGAAAAACCTAGAGGAGTCGATGAAACACAATTCCATCCACCGCAACTTCCAGAACCTTGAGATCCAATCAAACACCATCACAGAGGGGTTCATTTTCATCATAGGTGCCTCTTCGATGATGCGTGAGTAGTCCACCATAGACCTACAGGTCCGTAGGCAGTAGCTAGATGACTTCCTCTCTCTCTATGATTCTCAATACAATGGTCTCTTGGAGATCTATTTGATGTAATGACTTTTGCGGTGTGTTTGTTGGGATCTGATGAATTTTGAGTTCATGATCAGTTTCTATCCATGAATATGATTTGAGTCTTCTTCGATCTCTTATTTGCATGATTACTTATAGCCTTGTATTTCTTCTTTGAATCTTTGGTTTAGTTAAGCCAACTAGATCGATTTTTCTTGCCATGGGAGGAGGTGCTTTGTGATGGATTCGATCTTGCGGTGTTCTTTCCTAGTGACATAAGGGGCAGCAAGACACACATGTATCATTGCCATTAAGGATAACAAGATGGGGGTCTATTTCTACATGAATATATCTTGCATACATCATGTGACCGTTCTTATTTCATTACTCCATTTTCCCATGAACTTAATACATGCTGGATAGCGGTCGATGTGTGGAGTAATAGAAGTAGATGTAGAATCGTTTTGGTCTACTTATCTTGGACGTGGTGCCTATATAATGATCATTGCCTGGATATCTTCATGATTATTTGATCTTATATCAATTGACCAACAGTAATTTGTTCACCCACTGTGCGCTATACTCATGAGAGAAGCCACTAGTGAAATCGACGGCCCCTGGGTCTACTTTTCCAACATATTGCTTTTCGATCTACTATTTTCCCCTCTTGTTTTCAGATCTATTAATCCAAAAAACCCAAAAATACCTTGCTGCACTTTTTGTTTAATTATTTTATTTTGTGTTCTTGCGAGATCTATTTGCCGAAACTATCATTACCTAATCTGTCTTATTACTGTAGAGAGCTTGACAACCTCTCTTTCGCATAGTCACGATCTCTTGTTTGCTTGCAATATTGTTTGCATAGTCACGATGACTCAAGAAAACACTAAGTTGTGTGATTTTTCCAATCCCAATAATAATGATTTTATTAGCACTCCTATTGCTCCTGCCGCCACTAGTGCGGAGTCTTGTAATATTAATGCCGCTTTGTTGAATCTTTTTATGAAAGATCAATTTTCCGGTACTCCTAATGAGGATGACGCATCCCATCTAAACACCTTCATGGAATTATGCGATATGCAAAAGGAAAAACATGTGGATAATGATATTTTGAAGTTGAAATTATTTCCTTTTTCCTTGCGGGATCGTGCAAAAATTTGGTTTCCTTCTTTGCCTCGAAATAGTATTGATTCTTGGGATAAGTGCAAGGACGCTTTTATTACTAAGAAGTTTCTGCCTGTGAAAATTATTTCCCTTAGAACTCAAATCATGAATTTTAAGCAACTTGAGCATGAACATGTCGCACAATCTTGGGAAAGAATGAAGTTGATGCTAAGAAATTGTCCTACTCATGGTTTAAATCTTTGGATGATATACAATTTTTTATGCGGGATTGAATTTTGTCTCTAGAAATCTTTTAGATCCGCCACGGGTGGTACTTCTATGGAAATTACTGTGGGTGAAGCTCCCAAATTGCTAGATAATATTATGACAAATTATTCACAAAGGCATATTGAAAGAGCACCTACTAGTAAAAATGTTAATTCGATGGAAAAATTTGTACTTTGAGTGAAAAAGTTGATGTTCTTATGAAGTTGGTTGCTAGTAAAAATTATGCTTTTGATATTAATTATGTGCCTTTGTCTACTTTGATTGAGAAAAATTGTGATTCCGTAGATGTGAATTTCATCTCGCAAAATAATTTCAGTAGCAATGCTTATAGAGGTAATTTTAATCCCGGACCTTTCCTGGAATTTCCTCTAATAATTATGGTAATTCCTATGGTAATTCTAACAATAATAATAATAATAATAGGAACACCTCTGATATTTTTAAATAATTTATCAATGCTAACAAGTCTTTCAATACTAGGATAGAAGAAAAGTTGAATAAGATTGATGATATGTCTAAAAGCATTGATAGAATTTCCAATGATGTAGAAAATCACAAGTTGCATGCTTTTCCACCTAATATCAATGAATAAATGAAGGCTTTATATGTTTCTATGGATGAAGGTAAGAAAATAATCGCTATGCTTAGAGCTAAAAGAGAATTTTTAGAAAAAGCGTTTTCAAGCGATTACTTTCATAACAATGATGAAGATCTTAAAATGATTGGTGTTTTTCTCTATTGATTCCTTATTTAGTAATGTTAAAGTTGATGATAAAGAGACTGAAGAAGAGTCAACTTTAGCTAGAGGGCGTCCCATGATTTGGAGGGTGAAAATCTTGACGAATTTTTTGATAAAAGTGGGTTTGGAGAGGTCAAAAATTTAGCTAGTGATGTGCCCATTATTTTTGATTACAAATACTTTAATTGAGAGTTGATCCTTGGTTGATTGTATTTATTTTCTTCAATCCATGATAAATTCACCCCATGCTTATGAACAAAATAAAGCTTTTACTAAACATATCGTTGATGCCATGTTGAAATCCTTAGAAGAAAAGTTGGAATTAGAGATTTAAATTCCTAGAAAATTGCATGATGAGTGGGAACCTACCATTAAAGTCAAGATTAAAAATTATGAATGCTTCACTTTTTGTGATTTGGGTGCTAGTGTTTCCACAATTTCGAAATCTTTATGTGATGTGCTTGGTCTTACCAATATTGAAGAATGTTCTCTTAATTTGCACTTGGCGGATTCTACTATTAAAAAGCCTTTGGGAAGAATTAATGATGTTCTTATTCTTGCAAATAGGAAATATGTGCCCATTGATTTTATTGTTCTTGATATTTATTGCAATCCGTCTTGTCCCATCATACTTGGTAGACCGTTTTTAGGCACTATAGGTGCCATGATTGATATGAAAGAAGGCAATATTAAGTTTTAGTTTCCTCTGATAAAGAGTATGGGACACTTCCCTAGAACAAGAATTAAGCCAACATATGAATCAATCACTAGGTCCTTTTATGGAGTTAAAACTAAGGATGACAATACTTGAATCTATGCGTTATGCCTAGCTAGGGGCGTAAAACGATAGCGCTTGTTGGGAGGCAACCCAATGAATAAAATATTGTTATATTTTTCTTTATGTTTTGAGTGTTTTTCACAAGTATGATTCTATTATGATTGTGTTTTTATGTTTTACTTAGTGTTTGTGCCAAGTAATGCATTTAGGATGATGCATAAGATGAGTAGAAACAATGCTAAATCTGAAACAAAAACTTTGTTCCCAGTGCACGATTTTTTTTACTGGAACGTGATATTGAGGTAAAAATTTAACGCAATATTTCTATACAAATTATTTACGTTGTTCTAATTATTCAAAAAAAATTAGAGTTCCATAAGTATGGGTAGAGTACAGATTACTACAGACTGTTCTGTGTGAAACAGATTCTGTTTTCGTTGCATTATGTGCTTGTTTTGATGAATCTATGGCTTGTATCAGGGGGCGGGGGTATAAGTCATGGTAAAGTTATAATACATTAGATATAATGCAATGATAAAATATGAATGGGTTTACAACAGTACCTAAAGTGGTAATTTGCTTTATTATACAATCGGATTTCACGAGAATTTTGTCAAGTTTTGTGTGATTGAAGTTTTGAAGTTTTGGGTGAAATCGCGATGGATGAAAGAATAAGGAGTAAGAAGAGCCTAATATTGGGGATGCTACAACACCCTGAGGTAATATCCAAAGAGTAACAAGCAACTAAGCATGAGGATGCCCCGAGTGGCATCCCCTCTTTCTTCCAACAACCATCAGTATTTTACTTGGAACTATATTTTTATTCATCACATATCATGAGTTTTTCTTGGAGAGTCTTGTATCTTTGATTTATTTGATTTTTATCCTTGCTGCACACACCTATTTGAGAGAGCCAAAATTATGCTATTATTTGCTAGAATTTCTCTTTATGCTTCACTTAAATCTATTGAGCAAAGGAATTGCTCTTATGCTTCACATATATCTTTTTGAGCATGGCGTGCTTCTACATGTTTGAAGAAATGCTCTCATGCGTCACTTATATTAAGTTGAGCGTTAGTAATTTTGAAGAGATCCTCTCATGCTTCACTTATATTATTTTGAGAGATGAAACTTGTATACTCATGTTCTTCACCTATATCCATATGAGCTTGTCGAAAGCAATTGCAATATATGAAACTAGTCCCAAAGTGATAGATATTCAAGAGGGATATAATAAAAACTTTCATGAAGATCATTGGACAAATTAAACTTGATTCTTTGTAATAGTTTTGAGACATGACAATAGTAATACGTGAGTTATGTTGGTGAGTTATTATGCTTATTAAGAATATTAGGGTCAAGGTTTGTGATTCCCTATGCAATCACAAAAGTCAATAGTTGTGCTATGAAATTACATAATACTTATGGTGCATTATTCAGTGTTAGTTATGGTTAATGCTTGCTTATGTGATTTTTTGCTTCTTGGTTGGATGCTTCCCAGTATCTTGCTAGCCTTCGCTTGTACTAGTAGAAATACTACTTGTGCATCCAAAATCCTTAAACCAGTTTTGCCATATGAGTCCACCATACCTACCTATATACAGTATTTCCATGCCGTTCCAAGAAAATTTGTATGTACCATCTTTAAATTTCAAAATAAATTTTCCTTTTTCTGTGCTCGTACCCCTCATGAAACGGTAGGGGGGACCGATATTTTTCCATGCTAGATATGTTATTATCAAGATGAGTGTTTATTTACTTGTCATTGCATGAGAGTATGGCAGTAATAGGGATGCCCAGTCCCAAAATGAAAAAGAAAAAAAATATTTACTTTATGTTGTCAAATAACAAATTCCTTGGAAAGTGTTCTTATGGAAGGCAACCGTGGATTCAGCTAGCCATGGAAAGTGAAAGTATGGTGGAAAAAGGAATAAACTTTATCTGTTAGGGAACCACCTATGATGTATCTAGCATGGAAAGATATAGAAATCTCTCAGTCATTTTTGTTGATAGGAAAGGCATGCCACTCAAACATATTTTTCTCTATCAATTTAAACAGTTGAGATCTGGCACCTCTACAAGTCCCTACTTCCCTCTGCGAAGGGCCTATCTATTTACTTTATGCAATTTTTATTTTTCAATTTGAGTCTCCATCTTCTCGTATAAAGCACCAACTAGGAGGCACTATGATCGTACTTGAGCATTAGGTGTAGCTAGTATTTGAGTCTGTATTTTGAATGGATCAACGATTGGGCATGATGGGCTAGGGAGAACTTGCTTTAGTGTTGATACTTTGAAAGACATGGTTGCTTGTTGATACGCTTGAGTATTAAAGTTTTCATGTAAAACTAGACTATTGCTTTGAACCATCTAAAAGTCCAAATGTCCATGCTACAAACAAAATAATATATGATGAACATGTTTGGCAGCATTCCACATCAAAAATTCTATTTTTATCATTTACCTAATATAGGATGAGTAGGAATTAAGCTTGGGGATAATGATATGACTCCAACGTATCTATAATTTTTGCTTGTTCCATGCTATTATATTATCAATCTTGGATGTTTTACAATCATTTTATAGCAACTTTATGTCAATATTTGGGACTAACCTATTGACATAGTGCCAAAGTGCCAGTTGCTATTTTGATTGTTTTTTGCTTCACAGAAAATCAGTACCAAACGGAGCCCAAATGCTATGGGAATTATTGGAGAATTTTTATGGACTAGAAGAGCCAGGATGGACCAAAGAGCACCAAGAGAGGGGGCCCAGGGTGGCCACCTCCACCAGGGCGTGCTAGAGGCCCCCAACGTGGCCTGGAGGAGGGTTCCCACCTCGAGACCCCCCTCAACCGACTATCAAGCCTATAAATTCCCATATTTTTGGAAAACCCTAGAGGAGTTGACAAAACGCAATTCCAGCCGCCGCAAGTTCCAGAACCTCGAGAACCAATCTAACACCACCACGGAGGGGTTCATCCTCATCATAGGTGCCTCTTTGATGATGCGTGAGTAGTCCACCATAGGACTACCGGTCCATAGGCAGTAGCTAGATGGCTTCCTCTCTCTCTCTATGATTCTCAATACAATGAACTCTTAGAGATCAATTTGATGTAATGACTTTTGCCGTTTGTTTGTTGGGATCCGATGAATTTTGAGTTCATGATCCGTTTCTATCCATGAATATAATTTGATTTTTCATTGATCTCTTATTTGCATGATTACTTATAGCCTCGTATTTCTTCTTCGAATCTTTGGTTTAGTTAGGCCAACCAGATTGATTTTTCTTGCCATGGGGAGAGGTGCTTTGTGATGGGTTTGATCCTGCGGTGTTCTTTCCTAGTGACAGAAGGGGCAGCAATACACGCATGTATCGTTGCCATTAAGGATAACAAGATGGGGTATATTCCTACATTAGATCTTGTCTACATCATGTCATCATTCTTATTGCATTACTCCGTTTTCCCATGAACTTAATACACTAGATGCATGCTGGATAGCGGTCGATGTGTGGAGTAATAGAAGTAGATGCAGAATCGTTTTGGTCTACTTATCTTGGACATGATGCCTATATAATGATCATTGCCTGGATATCATCATGATTATTTGATCTTATTTCAATTGTCCAATAGTAATTTGTTCACCCACCGTGTGCTATACTCATGAGAGAAGCCACTAGTGAAACCTACAGCCCCCGGGTCTACTTTTCCAACATATTGCTTTCCGATCTACTACTTTGCCCTTTTATTTTTAGATCTATTAATCCAAAAAACCAAAAAATACCTTGCTAAACTTTTTGTTTACTTATTTTATTTTGTGTTATTGCGAGATCTATTTGCCAAAACTATCATTACCAAATCTATCTTATTACCGTAGAGAGCTTGGCAACCTCTGTTTCGTGTCGGGTTGCAAGTATTTGTTATTTGTGTGCAGGTGCTGTTTACGTGGGTGCATGATCTTCCTCTACGGATTGATACCTTGGTTTCATAACTGAGGGAAATACTTACTGTCTCTGTGCTACATCATCCCTTCCTCTTTGGAGAAATACCGCGCGTCAACGCCTTCTTCGAGCGGTAGGGCTAGTTCTCATGAGGCCAACCATGGAACCTCAACCCCCCGTGTCCCTGCCGGAGATGCGTGGGCCTTCGCGCGCCCTTCCTGCCGTCCAGGGGATGGAGGAGAACCCTGGTCGAGTGCTGGAGCTCGCTTGCGGTCGCAACGCCGTTCGGAAAGGTCTCCTTTAGGGCGCGGTGAGCGCGCTAGGCCTGTTGGGGAACGTCGCATGGGAAACAAAAATTTTCCTACGCACACGCAAACCTATCCATGGTGATGAGCATCTACGAGAGGGAGAGTGGATCTACATACCCTTGTAGATCGCTAAGCGGGAAGCGTTAAGAAACGCGGTTGGTGTAGTCGAACTTCTTCGCGATTCAAATCGCCGAGCGTCCCGCGATCCAATCACGAAACGTCCCGCGAACACATCATGATCCGTCCCGCGAACTCATCACGATCCGTCTCACGATCTTGATCACGATCTGTCCCGCGAACTCATCACGATCCGTTCCGTGATCACATCACGAACCGTCTCGCGATCTCGATCACGGTCCTTCCGATCTAGCGCCGAACGGACGACACCTCCGCGTTCAGCACACGTGCAGCTTGATGACGATCTCCACCGTCTTGATATAGCAAGAGGAGGTGGATAGGAGAGAGAGTTCACCGGCAGCATGACGGCGCTCTGGTGATGGTGGTGGAGTGATTCCGGCACGGCTTCGCCTAAGCGCTGCGGAAAACCGATCTAGGGGAGAAACTGTGCACCGGTGAAACGGGTAGCACGTGGCCGGAAATTCTGTCCAAAAACCACCCAATCCACTAGTATATATAGGAGGAGAGGAGAGAAGATGCATCCAAGGCCTTTGGGTCGGCCGAAATAGGAGGTGGGAGCAATCCTACTTCACCTCCAATCCTAGTTGGAGTAGGATTGCCTCCTATTGGCTGATTTTCCACTTTTTGCTTTAGGACTTTCTCTCCTGCGCCATGGGCCTTTGTGGCTGCTTTCCAAGCCCACTAAGGGCTGGTTATTATTCTCCCACAGCCCATGGACCTCTTGGGGTCGAAATACCCCTCCCGGAGGTCCTCCGGTACACTACCGGCACTCCCGGTACAATACCGATACTCCCGGTACACTACCGATGAGCCCGAAACTTTTCCGGAAACCAAACTGGGACATCCTATATATGAATCTTTACCTCCGGACCATTCCGGAGCTCCTCGTGACGTCCGCGATCTCATCCGGGACTCCTAACAACCTTCGGTCACCACCATACATAACTCTACACTACCGAAACGTCACCGAACCTTAAGTGTGCAGACCCTGCGGGTTCGAGAACTATGTAGACATGACCGAGACACCTCTACGGTCAATAACCAATGGCGGGACCTGGACGTCCACATTGGTTCCTACATATTCTACGAAGATCTTTATCGGTCAAACCTCTATGTCAAGGATTCAGTTAATCCCGTATAACGTTCCCTTTGTTCTTCGGTATGTTACTTGCCCGAGATTCGATCGTCGGTATCTCCATACCTAGTTCAACCTCGTTACTGGCAAGTCTCTTTACTCGTTCCGTAATACAAGATCTCACAACTAACAATTAGTCACATTGCTTGCAAGGCTCATTGTGATGTTGTATTACCGAGTGGGCCCTGAGATATCTCTCTGTCACACGGAGTAACAAATCCCAGTCTCGATCCATGCCAACTCAATAGACACCATCGGAGATACCTGTAGAGCACCTTTATAGTCACCCAGTTACGTTGCGACGTTTGATACACACAAGGCACTCCTCCGATATCTATGAGTTGCATGATCTCATGGTCATAGGAACATATACTTGACATATACTTGAAAACAGTAGCAATAAACTGACACGATCATATGCTATGTTTGTAGTTTGGGTCTTATCCATCACATCATTCTCCTAATGATGTGATCCCGTTATCAAATGACATCTCATGTCCATGGCTAGGAAACCTTAACCATCCTTTGATCAACGAGCTAGTCCATTAGAGGCATACTAGGGACATGGTTTTGTCTATGTATCCACACATGCATTTAAGTCTCCGATCAATACAATTATAGCATGGATAATAAACGATTATCATGAACAAGGAAATATGATAATAACTAATTTATTATTGCCTCTAGGGCATATTTCCAACAGTCTCCCACTTGCACTAGAGTCAATAATCTAGTTCACATCACCATGTGATTCGCATTGTTATGAATCTAACACCCAATGAGTTTTGGGGCTCGATCATGCTTTGCATGTGAGAGAGGTCTTATAGTCAACGGGTCTACGATATTCAGATCCGTGTGTACTTTGCAAATCTCTATGTCAAACCGTAAACACTGCTACCACACTCCACTTGGTACTATTTCCAAATGGCTGCTCCACTATACGTATCCAGATTGCTACTACTAGTCATCCGGATAGGTGTTAAAGCTTGCATCGACGTAACTCTTTACGACGAACTCTTTATCACCTCCACAATCAAGAAACATTTCCTTAGTCCTCTGGTTACTAAGGATAATTCCGACCGCTGTCCAGTGATCCACTCCTGGACCACTCTTGTACCCCTTGACAGACTCATGGCAAGGCACACATAGGTGCGGTACACAACATGGCATAATATAGAGCCTATGGCTAAGGCATAGGGGACGACGTTCGTCCTTTCTCTTTCTTCTGCCGTTGTCGAGCTTTGAGTCTCACTCAACTTCACACCTTACAAATCAGACGAGAACTATTTCTTTGGCTGATCCATTTTGAACTCTTTCAAAATCTTTTCAAGGTATACACTCATTGAAAGTCTCATCAAGCATCTTGATCTATCTCTATAGATTTTGATGCTCAACAATTAGGTAGCTTTATCCAGGTCTTCCTTTGAAAATCACTTTCCAAATGACCGTTTTATGCTTTCCAAAAACTCTACATTATTTCCGATCAACAATATGTCATCCACATATACTTATCAGAAATTCTATAGTGCTCCCACTCACTTTATTGCAAATACAAGTTTCTCGTAAACTTTGTATAAACATCAAAACTTTGATCACCTCATCAAAGCGTATATTCCAACTCCGAGATGCTTGCTTCAGTCCATGGAAGGATCACCGAAGCTTGCACACCTTTTAGCATCCTTAGGCCTGACAAAACCTTCTGGTTGTATCACATACAACCTTTCCTCAAGTAAACCGTTAAGGAAATGATGTTTTGATATCCATCTGTCAGATTTCATAATTGAAAACGCAGCAACTGCTAACATAATTCCAACAGACTTTAGCATCGCTACGAGTGAGAAAGTCTCATCATAGTCAACTCCTTGAAGTTGTCACAAACATCTTTGCAACAAGTCGAGCTTTACAAATAGTGACATTCACCATCAGTGTATGTCTTCATTTTAAAGATCCATTTGTACTCAACGACCTGCCATCCAACGAGCAAGTCTACCAAGTCTATACTTGGTTTTTCATACATGGATCCTATCTCGGATTTCATGGCCTCCAACCATTTGTTGGAATCCGGGCCCATCATCGCTTCTCCATAGCTCGTAGGTTCATCGTTGTCCAACAACATGACCTCCAAGACAGAGTTGTCGTACCACTTAGGAGCAATACACATCCTTGTCGACCTACGAAGTTTGATAGTAACTTGATCCTGAAGCTTCATGATCATCATCATTAACTTCCTCTTCAACTAACGTAGGCTTCACAGTAACATCTTTCTGCGCTGTGCTACTCTCTGGTTGAACAAAGGTTTAACAACCTCATCAAGTTCTATCTTCCTCCCACTCAATTCTTTCGAGAGAAACTTTTTCTCGAGAAAGGACCCAGTTCTAGCAACAAACACTTTGCACTCGGATCTGAGATAGAAGGCATACCCATCTGTTCTTAGGGTATTCTATGAAGATACATTTGTCCGCTTTGGGTTCTAGCTTATTATGTGAAAACATTTTCCACACAAGCATCGCAGCCCCAAACATTAAGAAATGATAGCTTAGGTTTCTATCAAACCATAATTCACAAGGTGTCATCTCAACGGATTTAGATGATGCCCTATTTAAAGTGAATGTAGTTGTCTCTAATGCATAACCCCAAAAATTATAGTAGTAAAACGATAAGAGACATCACAGTATGCACTATATCAATAGAGCATGACTATGATGTTCGGACACACCATCACACCATGGTGTTCCAGGTGGCGTTAGTTGTGAAACAAATTTCACGTTGTCTTAAGTTGTATGCCAAACTCGTAACTCAGATATTCACCTCCACGATCATATCGCGGTCATTTTTATCTTCTTGTCACGATGATCTTTAAACTTCACTCTGAATTTGCTTGAACCTTTCAAACGATTCAGACTTGTGTTTCATTAAGTAAATATACACTATATCTACTCAAATCATCAGTGAAGGTAAGAAAATAACGATATCCACTACACACTACAAGACTCACTAGATTGCATACATCAACATGTATCATTTCCAATGAATCACTTGCCCGCTCCATCCAACGGGGTCCTTTAGTCATCTTGCCCAAGAGGCATGGTTCGCATGTCTCAACCGATTCGAGATCGATGAGTCCAAATATCCATCAGCATGGATTTTCTACATGCGCTTTATACCAATATGACATTTAGCGGCAGTGCCACAAGTATGTGGTACTATCATTATTCACTTTGTATCTTTTGACATCAATGTTATGAACATGTGTACTACTACGATCAAGATTTCAACAAACCATTCTCACTGGGTGCATGACCATTGAAGGTATTATTCATGTAACCAGAATAACTATTATTCTCTGACTTAAATGAATAACCGTATTGCAACAAACATGATCTAATCATGTTCACGCTCAACGCAAAACACCAAATAACATTTATTTAGGTTCGTCACTAATCCTGAAGGTAGAGAGAGCATGCGATGTTGATCACATCAACCTTGGAAACATTTCCAACACACATAGTCACCTCACCCTTAGCTAGTTCTCCATTTATTCCGTAGCTTTTATTTCGAGTTACTAACATTTAGCAACCGAACCGGTATCCAATACCCAGGTGCTACTAGGAGTACTAGCAAGGTACACATCAATAACTCGTATATCAAATATACTTCTGTCGATGTTGCCAGCCTTCTTATCTACCAAGTATCTAGGGTTGTTCCGCTTCAGCGACCTCTCACCTCATAATAGAAGCACTTAGTCTCGGGTTTGAGTTCAACTTTGGGTTGCTTCACTGGAGCAGCAACTGACTTGCTATCCATGAAGTTTCCCTCCTTGCTCTTGCCCTTTTCGAAACTAGTGGTTTGATTAACCATCAACACTTGACGCTCCTTCTTGATTTCTACCTTCGCGGTGTCAAACATCGCGAACAGCTCAGGGATCAATACTTCTATCCCTGGTGTATTATAGTTCATCACTAAGTTCTAGTAGCTTTAGTGACAGTGACTTAGAGAACTATATCAATCACTATCTTATCTAGAAGATCAACTCCCACTTGATCAAGCGATTGTAGTACCCAGACAATCTGAGTACATGCTCAACGATTGAGCTATTCTCCTTCATCTTACAAGCAAAGAATCTTGTTGGAGATCTCATATCTCGCAACAAAGGCACGAGCCTGAGATCACAATCTCTGCTCCTAGAACATCTCATATGTTCTGTGACGTTCAAAACGTTTTGGAGCCTCAATTCTAAGCCGTAATGCATGACGCACTAAACTATCAAGTAGTCATCGAAACGTGCATGTTAGATGTTCACAACATCTATAGACGACGCTAGAGGGGGTGGCGCACCGAGCGGTGCATTAAGGACATAAGCCTTCTGTGCAGCAATGAGGACAATCCTCATATCACGGACCCAGTCAGCAATTTTGCTACCAACATCTTTCAATTCTATTTCTCTAGGAACATATAAAAATACAAGGGAGCTACAGCGCGAGCTAGTAATCTACAACGTAATTTGCAAAGACACTTTGACTATGTTCATGATAATGAGTTCAATTAATCATATTACTTAAGAACTCCCACTCAAATTGACATCCCTCCGATCATTCGAGTGATACATGATCCAAATTCACCAACTCAAGTCCGATCATCACGTGAGTTGAGGTGGCTGCAATGGTGAACATCATTATGTTGATCATATCTACTATATGACTCATGTTCGACCTTTCGGTCTCTCGTGTTCCGAGGCCATGTCTGTACATGCTAGGCTCGTCAAGTTTAACCCGAGTGTTCTGCGCGTGCAAATCTGGCTTGCACCCGTTGTATGTGAACATAGAGTCTATCACACCCGATCATCACGTGGTGTCTCAACACGACGAACTTTCGCAACGGTGCACACTCGGGGAGAACACAGTTCATCTTGAAATTCAAGTGAGGGATCACCTTATAATGCTACCGCCATACTAAGCAAAACAAGGTGCATAAAAGGATTAACATCTCATGCAATTCATAAGTGACATGATATGGCCATGAACTTGTGTTTAAGATCTCCATCTTCGAAACACCGGCATGATCTCCATCGTCACCGGCACAACACCATGATCTCCATCATCTTGATCTCCATCAATGTGTTGCCATTGGGGTTGTCACGCCCTGCATGCTTCTACTACTATTGCTACCGTAGCGATAAAGTAAAGCATTACATAGCGCTTAATGATTGACACGCAGGTCATACAATAATTAAAGACAACCCTATGGCTCCTGCCGGTTGCCGTACTCATCGACATGCAAGTCGTGATAATCTATACATCACATGATCATCTCATACATCACATATATCTCATCATGTAATTGGCCATATCACATCACAACATACCCTGCAAAAACAAGTTAGACGTCCTCTAATTGTTGTTGCATATTTTACGTGGCTGCTACGGGTATCTAGCAAGAACGATTCTCACCTACGCATAAACCACAACGGTGATACACTAGTTTGCTTTTCAACCTTCTCAAGGACCGCCTTTGTCGAATCCGATCCAACTAAAGTGTGAGAAACTGTCACCCGCAAGCCATCTAGGCAACAAGTTGCGTCGAGGGAACCGGTCTCTCGTAAGCGTACGAGTAATGTTGGTCCAGGCCGCTTCATCTCACAATCCCGCTGAACCAAAATACGACCAAGGGAGGAAGCAATCTAAGCATCAACGCCCACAAACCTTTTGTGTTCTACTCGAGATCTCATCGAACCATCAACCTAGCTCATGATGCCACTGTTGGGGAACGTCGCATGGGAAACAAAAATTTTCCTACGCACACGCAAACCTATCCATGGTGATGAGCATCTACGAGAGGGAGAGTGGATCTACATACCCTTGTAGATCGCTAAGCGGGAAGCGTTAAGAAACGCGGTTGGTGTAGTCGAACTTCTTCGCGATTCAAATCGCCGAGCGTCCCGCGATCCAATCACGAAACGTCCCGCGAACACATCATGATCCGTCCCGCGAACTCATCACGATCTGTCTCACGATCTTGATCACGATCTGTCCCGCGAACTCATCACGATCCGTTCCGTGATCACATCACGAACCGTCTCGCGATCTCGATCACGGTCCTTCCGATCTAGCGCCGAACGGACGGCACCTCCGCGTTCAGCACACGTGCAGCTTGATGACGATCTCCACCGTCTTGATCCAGCAAGAGGAGGCGGAGAGGAGAGAGAGTTCACCGGCAGCATGACGGTGCTCCGGTGATGGTGGTGGAGTGATTCCGGCACGGCTTCGCCTAAGCGCTGCGGAAAACCGATCTAGGGGAGAAACTGTGCACCGGTGAAACGGGTAGCACGTGGCCGGAAATTCTGTACAAAAACCACCCAATCCACTAGTATATATAGGAGGAGAGGAGAGGAGAGGAAGCCAAGGCCTTTGGGTCGGCCGAAATAGGACGTGGGAGCAATCCTACTTCACCTCCAATCCTAGTTGGAGTAGGATTGCCTCCTATTGGCTGATTTTCCACTTTTTGCTTTAGGACTTTCTCTCCTGCGCCATGGGCCTTTGTGGCTGTTTTACCAGCCCACTAAGGGCTCGTTATTATTCTCCCACAGCCCATGGACCTCTTGGGGTCGAAATACCCCTCCCGGAGGTCCTCTGGTACACTACCGGCACTCCCGGTACAATACCGATACTCCGGTACACTACCGATGAGCCCGAAACTTTTCCGGAAACCAAACTGGGACTTCGTATATATGAATCTTTACCTCCGGACCATTCCGGATCTCCTCGTGACGTCCGGGATCTCATCCGGGACTCCGAACAACCTTTGGTCACCACCATACATAACTCTACACTACCGAAACGTCACCGAACCTTAAGTGTGCAGACCCTGCGGGTTCGAGAACTATGTAGACATGACCGAGACACCTCTACGGTCAATAACCAATGGTGGGACCTGGACGTCCACATTGGTTCCTACATATTCTACGAAGATCTTTATCGGTCGAACCTCTATGTCAAGGATTCAGTTAATCCCGTATAACGTTCCCTTTGTTCTTCGATATGTTACTTGCCCGAGATTCGATCGTCGGTATCTCCATACCTAGTTCAACCTCGTTACTGGCAAGTCTCTTTACTCGTTCCGTAATACAAGATCCCGCAACTAACAATTAGTCACATTGCTTGCAAGGCTCATTGTGATGTTGTATTACCGAGTGGGCCCTGAGATACCTCTCCGTCACACGGAGTAACAAATCCCAGTCTCGATCCATGCCAACTCAACAGACACCATCGGAGATACCTGTAGAGCACCTTTATAGTCACCCAGTTATGTTGCGACATTTGATACACACAAGGCACTCCTCCGATATCCGTGAGTTGCATGATCTCATGGTCATAGGAACATATACTTGACATATACTTGAAAACAGTAGCAATAAACTGACACGATCATATGCTATGTTTGTAGTTTGGGTCTTATCCATCACATCATTCTCCTAATGATGTGATCCCATTATCAAATGACATCTCATGTCCATGGCTAGGAAACCTTAACCATCCTTTGATCAACGAGCTAGTCCATTAGAGGCATACTAGGGACATGGTTTTGTCTATGTATCCACACATGCATTTAAGTCTCCGATCAATACAATTATAGCATGGATAATAAACGATTATCATGAACAAGGAAATATGATAATAACTAATTTATTATTGCCTCTAGGGCATATTTCCAACAAGGCCGCCTCGAGGCAGAGCTCAACGACGTCGACTCATACCTCGAGGCGGAACGCCTGTGCCTGGTGTGTATATGGCGCCGGCTCGAGGTCGCCATCAGGTTCGGTTGTCTGCAATGCGAGCGCGCTCACGTGGAAGTCAAGGAGTCCTTGTATGCGGCGAGGATGGCCCGCGATCGTGCCCTTGAAGAGGCCCAGGCCGCGGATGGCCAGAGCGAGGCTGCGGAGAAGCACAGGAAAGAGCTTCGGGCTTCTAATGCTGCCCTCGAGCCGCAGGTCTAGGCCCGCAGGGCCACGCTCGCCACCTCGGCGGGCCGGCCATTCATGGACGAGACGGGGCTCGGCACACTTAAAGACACACTGACGCTAGAGGCGCTGGAGTAGAGTCTGGAGGACGAGCGACTGGAGGTGATGGAGCGTCAGGTGGCTGCTGTCGAGGACTCTCTCGCCGCTCGTGAGGCGAGGGTCTGTGAAGAGGCCGACGAGGACGTGGCGGGGGTCTGCAGAACCCTCTCCAAGGACTACTGTGAGAAGCTGAAGCTTCAGGAGTCCCGTTTCTGCAAGCGGCATGACAAGCTAAAAGCTAAGGCAGACGTGCTCAAGAAGAAGTTAGCCGCGGCGGAGTGATGCAAGAAGGCTGTGATGGACACCCAGATCACCGCCGAGGCCGAGCTGTCCTTCCTCTACACGCAGGTGGAGAATGTTGCTTCTCGCGTGGAGAAGGCCTCGGACGAGGCGAACCACGCTCGGGGGCTGCAGCACACACGCTTCAAGATGTACTAGACTCTTGAGGGGAGGTCAAGTTGGGCCGTGAGCAGCATCTGCGACGAGAGCGTCTCCAGCCCGCTCATTGTTGACGACGCCGGCTACCTTGACTTTTTCACCAGGATTTGGAGCGCCTTGAGGGAGGTGCAGAGAAGGTCCGCTAGCTCGCAGAGGAGAAGAGCCACGACCTCCTCGCGCGAGCGTCTTCACGTGTCTTCAACCACCTTCTCCGTTTCGCCCCAACTTCAACTTCGGGACCGTGATAGCCCTTGTGCCCAGGTATTTCTAGGTGCCCCGGGGGACTGGGTGGAGGATCACGTGGACGAGTTGATCGTGGATCTTACCCCCAGTGAAGGCGAGGGCCATCCCATGGTCAGGGAGCGCGAGTCTGACGGCGGTGGTAGCAACGGCGGCAGCGGCAGCAGCGATGACACATATCCCTAGAATATCCTTCCCTGTTCAGCTGTAAAGATTTTGAATATGACCCCGTGGGGATGTGAATGTACCTTGGAAGAAACTCTTTTATGATGTATTAAGTAACATTGTACTCCCTAGTTTCGCCTTCCCTTGCTTATCGCATGCTCGCTGGCCCTAAAGAGGGGCATATCGTTACTGATACACATGATCGCAGCGTCCGACCAAGGCCGGGAGGCATATATTCGACGGAGCCCTCAGGCCGCGTGCGCCTACAGGCTCACTCGAGAGCACCGCGCGAGGACTTGGATGTCAAAGCCTTGAAGAGGTGTGTGCGCGGGCAGGCCCGTGATACGTCTCCAACGTATCTATACTTTTTTATTGTTCCATGCTATTATATTATCTGTTTTGGATGTTTTAATGCATTAATATGCTATTTTATATTATTTTTGGGACTAACCTATTAATCTAGAGCCTAATTCTAGTTTTTGTTTTTTCCTTGCTTTTGAGTTTTGCAGATAAGGAATATTAAACGGAGTCCAAATGGAATAAAATCTCTGGAAAGATTTTTTCTAGAAAATATGGAAGCCACGAGACTCGAGAACCAAGGGAGAGGAGCTGCCACAGGGCCACAAGCCCGCTTGCCGCGACCAGGGGGGTACCCCGCACCGGGCAGGCTTGTGGGCCCCTGGCACCTCCTCTAACCCTAATCTTCATCCTATAAATACCCAAATATTCCATCATTATCAGAACGAGCCACGAAAACACTTTTCCGCCGCCAGAAGCCTCCGTTCCCGAGAGATCCAATCTTGGAGCCTTTTCCGGCAATCTACCGGAGCAGGATTCGATCACGAAGGGCATCTACATCAACTCCATTGCCCCTCTGATGATGCGTGAGTAGTTCACTACAGACCTACGGGTCCATAGCTAGTAGCTAGATGGCTTCTTCTCTCTCTTTGCTTCTCAATGCCATGTTCGTCATGATCTTCATGGAGATCTATCCGATGTAATACTCTTTTGCGGTGTGTTTGTCGAGATCCGATGAATTGTGGGTTTATGTTCAGATTATCCATGAATATTATTTGAGTCCTTTCTGAATTATTATATGCATGATTTCATATCTTTGCAAGTCTATTCAAATTATTGGTTTGGTTTGGCCAACTATATTGGTAATTCTTGCAATAGGAGAAGTGCTTAGTTTTGGGTTCAATCTTGTAGTGTCCTCACCCAGTGACATAGTAGGGGTAGCGAGGCACGTGTTGTATTGTTGCCCTCAAGGGTAAAAAGATGGGATTTTTATCATATTGCTTGAATTTATGCCTCTACATCATGTCATCTTACCTAACGCGTTACTCTGTTCTTCATGAACTTAATACTCTAGATGCAGACAGGGGTCGGTTGATGTGTGGAGTAATAGTAATAGATGCAGAATCATTTTGGTCTACTTGTCATGGACATGATGCCTATATGCATAATCATTGCCTTGGATATCTTCATAATTATTCACTTTTCTATCAATTGCTCGACAATAATTTGTTCACCCACCCTAATACTTGCCATCATGAGAGAAGCCATCTAGTGAAACCTATGGCCCCCACGTCAATTTCCATATTATATTTTCAGATCTAAAACCAAAAACACCAAAAATACTTGCTGCACTATTTTTACTTTTAGTTTTACTTTCTGTTCAAGCATCCTATTATATCTATCTCGACTAGATCTCATCCTTGCAAATAACCGTGAAGGGATTGAGAACCCCTTTATAGCGTTGGGTGCAAGAGTTTGATTCCTTGTGGAGGTATATCTATTGGTGGCTCGCTTGTATCTCCTACTGGATTGATACCTTGGTTCTCAAAAACTGAGGGAAATACTTATCTACTTTGCTGCATCAAACCGATCCTCTTCACGGGAAACCAACACATGCTCGAGAAGTAGCAAGAAGGATTTTTGGCGCCGTTGCCAGGGAGATATTGTTGGAAATATGCCCTAGAGGCAATAATAAATTAGTTATTATCATATTTCCTTGTTCATGATAATCGTTTATTATCCATGCTAGAATTGTATTGATCGGAAACTCAGATACATGTGTGGATACATAGACAACACCATGTCCCTAGTATGCCTCTAATAGACTAGCTCTAGCTCGTTGATCAAAGATGGATAAGGTTTCCTAGCCATGGACATAAGATGTCATTTGATAACGGGATCACATCATCAGGAGAATGATGTGATGGACAAGACCCAAATTATAAACGCAGCATTTGATCGTGTCAGTTTATTGCTACTGTTTTTTGGATGTCAAGTATCTGTTCCTATGACCATGAGATCATGCAACTCACTGACACTGGAGGAGTAACTTGTGCATATCAAACGTTGCAACGTAACTGGGTGACTATAAAGGTGATTTACATGTATCCCCGAGGGTGTCTGTTGGGTTGTCATGGATCAAGACTGGGATTTGTTACTCCGTGTGACGGAGAGGTATCTCAAGACCCACTCGGTAATACAACATCACTATAAGCCTTGCAAGCAATGTGACTAAAGAGTTAGCCATGAGATCTTGTATTATGGAATGAGTAAAGAGACTTGCCGGTAACGATATTGAACTAGGTATAGATATACCGACGATCGAATCTCGGGCAAGTAACATACCGAAGAACAAAGGGAACAACATACGGGATTAACTGAATCCTTGACATAGAGGTTCAATCGATAAAGATCATCGTAGAATATGTAGGAACCAATATGGGCATCTAGGTCCCGCTATTGGTTATTGACCGTAGAGGTGGCTCGGCCATGTCTACATAGTTCTCGAACCCGTAGGGTCTGCACACTTAAGGTTCGGTGACGTTTCGATAGTATAGAGTTATGTATGGTGGTGACCAAAGGTTTTGCGGAGTCCCGGATGAGATCCTGGACATCATGAGGAGCTCCGGAATGGTCCATAGGTAAAGATTGATATATAGGAAGTCCTGTTTTGGACACCCGAAAAGTTTCGAACTCATCGGTAGTGTACCGGGAGTGCTGGGAGGGTACCGGGAGACCATCGGGAGGGGTGTCTCGACCCAAAGGACTTCATTGGCTGTGGGAGGAGTCAAACCAGCCCCTGGTGGGCTGTTCTAAGCCCCCACTAAGGCCCGCGGCTAGGGGTGGGAAAAATCCAAAGGTGAAGAGGTGAAAAGAGTTTCCAAGTGGAAAGGAGGAATCCTACTCCTAATAGGATTGGAGTAGGAACCCTCCCAATTTCGGCCAAACCTTGAGGGTTTGAGGCTGCCTCCTCCCCTCCCTCCCTCCTATATATACTAGAGGACTTAGAGGGAAGAGCTAGCCCTAATTTCCACGTGCTCCCTCTATTTCATCTAGATGGGTTTTCTCCTGTAGTCTAGTTCGGCAGTGCTTAGGCGAAGCCCTACCAGAATAGTTCCACCACCATCGTCGTCGCGCCATCGCGCTGCCGGAGAACACATCTACCTCTCCATTCCCTCTTGCTGGTTCAAGAAGGTGGAGATCGTCATCGATCTGTACGTGTGTTGAACACGGAGGTGCCGTCCGTTCGGCGCTAGATCAGAAGGACCATGATCAAGATCGCGAGACGATTCGTGATTGGATCGCGGGACAGATCGTGATGGGATCGCGGGACGGATCATGATTGGGTCGCGGGATGGATCATGATGGGATCACGGGACGCTCTACGATTTGGATCGAGAAGACGTTCGACTACATCAATCGCGTTTCTTAATGCTTCCCGCTTAGTGATCTACAAGGGTATGTCGATCCACTCTCCCTCTCGTAGATGCTAATCACCATGGATAGATCTTGCGTGTGCATAGGACTTTTTTTGTTTCCCATGCAACATTCCCCAACAGTGGTATCAGAGCTAGGTCTATGTGTAGATGAGATCTCGAGTAGAACACAAAGGTGTTTGTGGGCGTTGATGCTTAGATTGCTTCCTCCCTTGGTCGTGTTTTGGTTCAACGGTATTGTGGGATGAAGAGGCTCGAAGCCCCGAACCAACCTTACTCATACGCTTACAAGATACCAGTTCCATCGACTGACGTGTAACTTTGTTGCACAAAGATGGCTGGCGGGTGTCTGTTTCTCCTACTTTAGTTGGATCAGATTTGACAAAGGCGGTCCTTGAGAAGGTTGAAAAGCAACTTATGTATCTCCGTTGTGGTTTTGCATAGGTGAGAATTGTTCTTGCTAGATACCCGTAGCAGCCACGTAAAACTTGCAACAACAATTAGAGGATGTCTAACTTGTTTTTGCAGGGTATGTTGTGATGTGATATGGCCAATTACATGATGAGATATATGTGATGTATGAGATGATCATGTGTTGTATAGAATATCATGACTTGCATGTCGATGAGTACGGCAACCGGAAGGAGCCATAGGGTTGTCTTTAATTATTGTATGACCTGCGTGTCAATCATTAAGCGCTATGTAATACGAAAGTTCTTTGTGTCGAGACATCACGTGATGATCGGGTGTGATAGACTCTACGTTCACATACAACGAGTGCAAGCCGGTGTTGCACATGCAGAACACTCGGGTTAAACTTGATGAGCCTAGCATGTACAGACATGGCCTTGGAACACAAGAGACCGAAAGGTTGAACATGAGTCATATAGTAGATATGATCAACATGATGATGTTCACCATTGTAACCACCTCAACTCACGTGATGATCGGACTTGAGTTGGTGAATTTGGATCATGTATCACTCGAATGACCGGATGGATGTCAATTTGAGTGGGAGTTCTTAAGTAATATGATTAATTGAACTCATTATCATGAACATAGTTAGTAGTGTCTTTGCAAATTATGCTATACATTACTAGGTCATGTTGTAGCTCCCTTGAATTTTTATATGTTCCTAGAGAAATAGAGTTGAAAGATGATGGTAGCAATATTGTGGACTGGGTCCGTGATCCGAGGATTGTCCTTATTGCTGCATAGAAGGCTTATGTCCTTAATGCACCGCTCAGTGCGCCACCCCTCTAGCGTTGTCTGTAGATGTTGTGAACATCTAACATGCACATTCTGATGACTACTTGATAGTTTAGTGCGTCCTACATTACGGCTTAGAATTGAGGCTCCAAAACGTTTTGAACGTCACGGAACATATGGGATGTTCTAAGAGCTAAAATTGGGATCTCAGGCTCGTGCCCATGTTGGGAGATATGAGATATCCAACCAAGATTCATTGCCTACAAGATGAAGGAGAATAGCTCAATCATTGAGCATGTGCTCAGATTGTCTGGGGTACTACTATCACTTGAATCAAGTGGGAGTTGATCTTCCAGATAGGATTGTGATTGATATAGTTCTCCAAGTCACTGTCACTAAGCTACTAGAACTTCGTGATGAACTATAAAATGCCAGGGATAGAAATGATGATCCCTGAGCTATTCACGATGTTTGACACCGCAAAGGTAGATATCAAGAAGGAGCATCAAGTGTTGATGGTTAGTACAACCACTAGTTTAGAAAATGGAAAGGGTAAGGAGGGAAACTTCATGGATGGAAAGTTAGTTCCTGCTCTAGTGAAGCAAACCAAAGTTGAACCCAAACCCGAGACTAAGTGCTTCTATTATGAGGAGAGAGGTCGCTGAAGCGGAACAACCCTAGATACTTGGTAGATAAGAAGGCTGGCAACGTCGATAGAAGTATATTTGATATACGTGCATATACGTGCAATTGATGTGTACCTTGCTAGTACTCCTAGTAGCACCTGGGTATTGGATACCGGTTCGGTTGCTAAATGTTAGTAACTCAGAATAAAAGCTACGAAATAAATGGAGACTAGCTAAGGGTTAGGTGACGATGTGTGTTGGAAATGTTTCCAAGGTTGATGTGATCAACAACGCACGCTCTCTCTGCCTTCGGGATTAGTAATGAACCAAAATGAATGTTATTTCGTGTTTGCGTTGAGCATGAACGTGATTAGATCGTGTTTATTGGAACACGTTTATTCATTTAAGTTAGAGAATAATGGTTATTCTGTTTACATGAATAATACCTTCAATGGTCATGCACCCAATGAGGATGGTTTATTGAATCTTGATCGTGGTAATACACATGTTCATAACATTGATGCGAAAAGATACAAAGTTAATAATGATAGTACTACATAATTGTGGCACTGCCGCTAAATGTCATATTGGTATAAATCACATGAAGAAACTCCATGCTGATGGATCTTTGGACTCATTCGATTTTGAATCGGTTGAGACATGCGGACCATGCCTCTTGGGCAAGATGACTAAAACCACGGTTTCCGGCTTGATGGAACGGGCTAGTAACTTATTGGAGATAATACATGTTAATGTATGCGATCCAATGAGTGTTGTAGCGTGTAGTGGATATCGTTATTTTTCTTACCTTCACTGATGATTTGAGTATATATGAGTATATTTGCTTAATGATACACAAGTCTGGAATGTTTGAAAAGTTCAAACAAATTCAGAGTGAAGTTTAAGTTCATCGTGACAAGAAGATAAAAATATCTACGATATGATCGTGGAGGTGAATATCTAAGTTACGAGTTTGGCATACAACTTTAGACAATGTGAATGTTGTTTCACAACTCACGCCACCTGGAACACCATAGTGTGATGGTGTGTCCGAAAGTCATAGTCTTGCTCTATTGGATATGGTACGTACTATGATGTCTCTTATCATTTTGCCACTATCATTTTGGGGTTATGCATTAGAGACAACTACATTCACTTTAAGTAGGGACCATGTAAATCTGTTGAGATGACACCATATGAATTATGATTTGATAGAAACCTAAGTTGTCATTTCTTAATGTTTGGGGTTGCGATGATTATGTGAAAAAGGCTTTCACCTAATGAGCTCGAACCCAGAACGGACAAATGCATCTTCATGTAATACCCTAAGAACAGTTGGGTATACCTTCTATCTCAGATCCGAGTGCAAAGTGTTTGTTTCTAAAAATGGATCCTTTCTCGAGAAAGAGTTTCTCACGAAAGAATTGAGTGGGAGGAATATAGAACTTGATGAAGTTGTTGAACCTTTGTTTCAACCATAGAGTAGCGCAACGCAGAAAGTTATTTCCGTGGAGCCTACATTAGTTGAAGAGGAAGTTAATGATGATGATCATGAAGCTTCGGATCAAGTTACTATCAAACCTCGTAGGTTGGCAAGGACGCATGCTGCTCCTGAGTGGATGACAACCCTGTCTTAGAGGTCATGTTGTTGGACAACAATGAGCCTACGAGCTATGGAGAAGCGATGATGGGCCTAGATTCCGACAAATGGCTAGGAGCCATGAGATCCGAGAAAGGATCCATGTATGAAAACCAAGTATGGACTTTGGTAGACTTGCCCGTTGAATGGCAGGTCGTTGAGTACAAATGGACCTTTAATATGAAGACAGACGCTGATGGTGAATGTCACTATTTGTAAAGCTCGATTTGTCACAAAGAAGTTTCTGTCAAGTTCAAGGAGTTGACTACGATGAGACCTTCTCACTCGTAGCGATGCTAAAAGTCTGTTGGAATTATGTTAGCAGTTACTGTTTTTTTCAATTATGAAATCTGGCAGATGGATGTCAAAACATCGTTTCCTTCCTTGAGGAAAGATTGTATGAGATACAACCAGAAGGTTTTGTCAGTCCTAAGGATGTTAAAAGGTGTGCAAGCTCCAGTGATCCTTCTATGGACTGGAGCAAGCATCTCAGAGTTAATATATACACTTTGATGAGGTGATCAAATGTTTTGAGTCTATGCAAAGTTTATGAGAAACTTGTATTTACAATAAAGTGAGTGGGAGCACTATAGAATTTTTGATAAGCATATGCGGTTGACATATTATTGATCGAAAATGATGTAGAATTTCTGGAAAGCATAAAAGGTTGTTTGAAAAGAGTTTTTCAAAGGAAGACCTGGATAAAGCTACCTAATTGTTGAGCATCACGATCTAAAGAGATAGATCAAGATGCTTGATGAGACTTTCAATGAGTACATACCTTGACAAGATTTTGAAAGAGTTCAAAATGGACGAGTCAAAGAAAGAGTTCTTGCTTGATTTGTAAGGTGTGAAGTTGAGTAAGACTCAAAGCTTGACCATGGCAGAAGAAAGATAAAGAACGAAGGTCGTCCCCTATGCTTTAGCCATAGGCTCTATATAGTATGCCATGTTGTGTACCACACTTGTGTGTGCCTTTCCATGAGTCTGTCAAGGGGTACAAGTGTGGTCTAGGAGTGGATCACTGGACAACGATCAAAATTATCCTTAGTAACAAGTGGACTAAGGAAATGTTTCTTGATTATGGAGGTGATAAAGAGTTCGTCGTAAAGAGTTACGTCGATGCAATCTTTAACATCAATCCAGATGACTCTTAGTAGCAATCCAGATACGTATAGTGGAGCAGCCATTTGGAATAGCTCCAAGTAGAGCTTGGTAGCAGTGTCTACAGTATGACATAGATATTTACAAAGTACACACGGATCTGAATGTCGCAGACCCGTTGACTAAAACTTCTTTCACATGCAAAACATGATCAAACCACATAACTCTTTGGGTGTGAGATTCATAAAAAATCACATAGCGATGTGAGCTAGATTATTGAATCTAGTGCAAGTGGGAGACTGTTGGAAATATGCCCTAGAGGCAATAATAAAAGAGTTATTGTCATATTTCCTTGTTCATGATAATCGTTTATTATCCATGCTAGAATTGTATTGATTGAAAACTTAGATACATGTGTGGATACATAGACAACACCATGTCTCTAGTATGCCTCTAATAGACTAGCTCGTTGATCAAAGATGGCTAAGGTTTCCTAGCCATGGACATAAGATGTTATTTGATAGTGGGATCACATCATTAGGAGAATGATGTGATGGAAAAGACCCAAGTTATAAATGTAGCATCTGATCGTGTCCGTTTATTGCTACATTTTTCTACATGTCAAGTATCTATTCCTATGACCATGAGATCATGCAACTCACTGACACTGGAGGAGTACCTTGTGTGTATCAAATGTTGCAACGTAACTAGGTGACTACAAAGGTGCTCTACAGGTATCCCCGAGGGTGTCTGTTGGGTTGGCATGGATCAAGACTAGGATTTGTTACTCCGTGTGACGGAGATGTATCTCAGGGCCCACTCGGTAATACAACATCACTATAAGCCTTGCAAGCAATGTGACTAAAGAGTTAGCCACGAGATCTTGTATTATGGAACGAGTAAAGAGACTTGCCGGTAACGAGATTGAACTAGGTACAAAGATACCGACGATCGGATCTCGGGCAAGTAAGATAGCGAAGAACAAAGGGACCAACATACGAGATTAACTGAATCCTTGACATAGAGGTTCAACCGATAAAGATGTTCGTAGAATATGTAGGAACCAATATGGGCATCCAGGTCCTGCTATTGGTTATTGAACTTAGAGGTGTCTCGGTCATGTCTACGTAGTTCTCGAACCCGCAGGGTCTGCACACTTAAGGTTCAGTGACGTTTCAGTAGTATAGAGTTATGTATGGTGGTGACTGAAGGTTGTTTGGAGTCCTGGATGAGATCCCAGACATCACGAGGAGCTCCGGAATGGTTCGGAGGTAAAGATTGATATATAGAAAGTCTTGTTTTGGTCACCGGAAAAGTTTCGGGCTCATCGGTAGTGTACCGGGAGTGCCAGGAGGGTACCAGGGGACCATCGAGAGGGGTGTCTTGACCGAAAGGACCTCATGGGCTGTGGAAGGAGTCAAACCAGCCCCTGGTGGGATGGTCTAAGCCCCCACTAAGGCCCATGCGGCTAGGGGTGGGAAAAATCCAAAGGTGGAGAGGTGGAAAGAGTTTCCAAGTGGAAAGGAGGAATCCTACTCCTAATAGGATTGGAGTAGGACTCCTCCACCTCCAATTTCGACCAAACCTTGAGGGTTTGAGGCTACCTCCTCCCCTCCTTCCCTCATATATATACTAGAGGACTTAGAGGGAATATCTAACCCTAATTGCTACGTGCTCCTTCTACTTCATCTAGATCGGTTTTCTCCTCTAGTCTAGTTCGGCGGTGCTTAGGCGAAGCCCTGCCGGAATAGTTCCACCACCATCACCACCGCACCGTCACGCTGCTGGAGAGCTCATCTAACTCTCCGTTCCCTATTGCTAGATCAAGAAGGCGGAGATCGTCATCGAGCTGTACGTGTGCTGTACGCGGAGGTGCCGTACGTTTGGTGCTAGATCGGAAGGACCATGATCAAGATCGTGAGACGATTCATGATTGGATCGCGGGACAGATCGTGATGGGATCGCGGGACGGATTGTGATTGGATCGCGGGATGGATCGTGATGGGATCGCGGTACACTCGGCGATTTGGATAGTGAAGACGTTTGACTACATCAACCACGTTTCTTAATGCTTCCCGCTTAGTGATCTATAAGGGTATGTAGATCCACTCTCCCTCTCATAGATGCTCATGACCATGGATAGATCTTGCGTGTGCATTGGAATTTTTTTGTTTCCCATGCAACGTTCCCCAACAGATATATAGCAAGTCAAGAGTACCAAGTACCCATCACAAACTCATCTCTTGCATTTACATTATTTCCCATTTGCCTCTCGTTTTCATTTCCCCACTTCTAAAACGATTTTCAAAAAGATTTTCCTTTCGCCCTTTTTCGTTCGTCTCCTTGTTTGCTTCTTGCTTGTGTGCTTGATTGCTTGTTTTGTCACGATGACTCAAGAGAATACCAAGTTGTGTGACTTTTCCAATACTAATAATAATGATTTTATTAGTACTCCAATTGGTCCCGCCACTAGTGCGGAATCTTATGAAATTAATGCTGCTTTGCTCAATCTTGTTAGTAAAGAACAATTTTCCGGCCTTGCTAATGAAGATGCTGGATCCCATCTAAATACTTTCATTGAATCGTGTGATATGCAAAAGAAGAAAGACGTGGATAGTGATATTGCTAAATTGAAGCTATTTCCGTTCTCACTACGAGATCGTGCTAAAACTTGGTTTTCACCTTTGCCTAAAAATAGTATTGATTCATGGAATAAGTGTAAAGATGCTTCTATTTCCAAGTACTTTCCGCCCACTAAGATCATCTCCCTTAGGAACGATATAATGAATTTTAAGCAACTTGATCATGAACATGTTGCACAATCTTGGGAGAGGATGAAACTTATGATTAGGAATTGCCCCGCGCATGGTTTGAGTTTATGGATGATTATACAAATTTTCTATGTTGGATTGAATTTTGCTTCTAGGAATCTCTTAGATTCCGCCGCGGGTGGAACTTTTATTGAAATCACATTACGATAAGCTACTAAACTCCTAGATAATATTATGGCAAATTACTCTCAATGGCACACCGAAAGATCTCCTACTAGTAAAAAAGTGCATGCTATTGAAGAAATTAATACTTTGAGTGAAAAGATGGATGAATTGATGAAATTGTTTGCTGTTAAGAGTGCTCCTATTGATCCTAATGATATGCCTTTGTCTTCTTTGATTGGAAATAATAATGAATCTATGGATGTGAATTTTCTTGGTTGGAACAATTTTGGTAATAACGCTTATAGAGGTAATTTCAACGCTGGACCGTTTCCTAGTAATTCCTCTAATATTTATGTTAATTCCTACAGAAATTCTTATGAAAATTATAATAAGATACCCTCTGATTTTGAGAGTAATATTAAATAATTCATTAGTACGCAAAAATGTTTCAATGCTATGATTGAAGAAAATTTCTCAAGATTGACGATTTGGCTAGGAACGTTGATAAAATTTCTCTTGAGATTGATTCTATAAAAATTAGATCTATTCCACCCAAGCATGATATTAATGATTCTTTAAAATCTATGAGAATTTCTGTTCATGAGTGTAAGGAAATAACTGCTAGAGTTCGTGCTAAGCGTGAATGGCTTGAAAAAGTATGTTCTTGTGATAATATTGATGAAGATCTTAAAGTGATTGGTGCGAATCCTATTGAATCTTCGTTTTACAATGTTAATCTTGATAATGATGGGACTAGGGACAAGTCAACTTTAGTTAAAAGGCGTCCCAATGATTTAGTGTTTTTAGATCTTGATGCTAAGATTGATAAAAGTGGGATTGAAGAGGTCAAAACTTTAAATAGAAATGAACCCACTCCTTTGGATTTAAAAGACTTTAATCATGGTAGCTGCTCTTGGATTGATTTTATTTCCTTGTTACAACCCATGTTGAATTCTCCTCATGATTATAATCAAAACAAGGCTTTTACTAAACATATTGTTGATGCTATGATGAATGCTTTTGAAGAAAAACTTGAGTTGGAAGTTTCTATACCTAGAAAGCTTTATGATGAGTGGGAACCTACTATTAATATTAAGATTAAATATTATGAGTGCCATGCTTTGTGTGATTTGGGTGCTAACGTTTCCACTATTCCAAAAACTTTATGTGATGTGTTAGGTTTCCGTGAATTTGATGATTGCTCCTTAAATTTGCATCTTGCGGATTCCACTATAAAACCTATGGGAAGAATTAATGATGTTCTTATTGTTGCAAATAGGAATTATGTGCCCGTAGATTTCATTGTTCTTGATATAGATTGCAATCCTACATGTCCTATTATTCTTGGTAGACCTTTCCTTAGAACGATTGGTGCAATCATTGATATGAAGGAAGGGAATATTAGATTCCAATTCCCATTAAGGAAGGGTATGGAACACTTTCCTAGAAATAAAATAAAATTACCTTATGAATCTATCATGAGAGCTAGCATACCAAAGATGACAATACCTACATCTATTGTGTTTTGCCTAGCTAGGGGCATTAAACAATAGCGCTTGTTGGGAGGCAACCCAATTTTATTTTGCTTTCAAATTTTTTTTGGTGTGTTTGGAACATTACTAATTCTGTATTAATTGTGTTTTTGTGTTTAAATTTGTGTTTGAGCCAAGTAAAACCTTTGGGGTGATCTATGGTAGTTGTTCATTTGATCTTGCTGGAAAACAGAAACTTGTTCGCTCAGTCCAGGATTTTTATGAATTTTTCAGAGCGTGAAATTGATCTAAAATTTTTATACAGGATTCATATACAAATTTCCCTGGTTTTAAAAATGTTTCAGAATTTTTACACTTCCAGAAGTATTCTAAGTTTACCGATTGCTACAGACTGTTCTATTTTTGTCAGATTCTATTTTCTTTGTGTTGTTTGCTTATTTTGATGTATCTACGGGTCGTATCTGGGGGTATGAGTCATGGAGAAGTTAGAATAAATTAGGTATTACACAAATATAAATAAAGAATGAGTTCACAACAGTACCTAAAGTGGTGATTTATTTTTCTTATACTAACGGATCTCATGAGTTTTCTGTTGAGTTTTCTGTTGTGAAGTTTTGAAGTTTTGGGTGAAGATTTGATGGACTATGGAATAAAGAGTGGCAAGAGCCAAAGCTTGGGTATGGCCATGTAATCCAAAGTCATATTCAAGGATACCAAAGATCCTAAGCTTGGGGATTCCCTAGAAGACAAGTTGATGGACTATGAAGTCTTCAATCCATCAGTAAATCCATTTGAGGTTATATTTTTTATTAACCACATGATATGAGTTTTGCTTGGAGCGTCTTGTATGATATGAGTCTTTGCTTGTTAGTTTGCCACAATCATCCTTGGTGCACACATATTTAGAGACACACACTCTGAATCGTGAATTTATTAGAATACTCTATATGCTTCACTTATATCTTTTGAGCTAGGCAATGTTGCTCTAGTGCTTCACTTATATCTTTTTAGAGCATGGTGGTGTTATATTTTATAGAAATTATTGAACTCTTGTTCCTCACTTATATTATTTTGAGAGCTTCTTAAAACATCATGTTAATTTTTTTAGGTCATGAATTTAGTCCTAATATAATGGCATCCAACAGGGATATAATAAAAACTTCCATATTAAGTGCATTAACAACTATGAGAAGTTGGATTCCTTTCATATAGTTTTGAGATAATAGGGATGATAATATGAGAGTCATGCTAGTGAGTAGTTGTGAAATGAAGAGATACGTGTGTTAAAGCTTGTGATTCCCGTAGCATGCACGTATGGTGAACCGCTATGTAACGAAGTCGGAGCATGACTTGTCTAATGATTGTCGACCTTTGTGTGAGGGTTGGGAGCGCGCGATGGTTAAATCCTACCAACCTATCCCCTAGGAGCATGCGTCTAATGATTTGTTTGATGACTAATAGACTTTTGCAATAAGTATGTGAGTTCTTTATGACTAATGTGAGTCCATGGATTATACACACTCTCACCCTTCCATCTTTGCTAGCCTCTCTAGTACCGCACAACTTTCGCCAGTACATCAAACCCTGCTTCCTTAAAACAGACACCATATATTCCTAAAAACAGCCACCATACCTACCTATTATGGCATTTCCATAGCCATTCCGAGACATATTGCCATGCAACTTCCACCATGTAGTTTTTCTATGACTTGCATCATCACTTCATATTGCATATTGTGTTTTATCTTGTCATAGGAATTGAGTTGTAATTTCTTGTTCTTTGAGGTATAATTAAATAAAAGTGTGATGATTTTTCGTTAATAGAGCATTGTCCCATGAGAGAAAAGTATGATGGAGGCTATGACTCCCTGACAAGTTGGGACGAGTATCCGGACTTTACAAAAAATAAAAGAGGCCAGCGAAGCCCAAACAAAAAAAATAAAAGAGACCAAAGAAGCCCACCAAAATAAAAAAATGAGAGAAAGAGAGAAGGGACAATTGCTTCAGAGTAGCACCATGATCTTGATGATAGAGAGTCTCCTATTTTGTCACTTTCATATAACTAGTGGATATTCATTTTGCACGACCACTTAGTTTTATTTTTGAGATTTCATACACTTATAGCTCTAAGTGCATTTGTTGCATGGCAATCCCTACTCACTCACATTGATATCTATTGATGGGCATATCCATAGCCCGTTGATATGCCTAGTTGATGTGAGACTATCTTCTCCTTTTTCCCTTGCACCCCATCATATTCTATTCCACCTATAATGCTATATCCATGGCTCATGCTCATGTATTGCGTGAGAGTTGAAAAGGTTTGAGAACACCAAAAGTGTGAAACAATTGCTTGACTTATTCATCGGGGTTGTGCATGATTTAGATACTTTGTGTGGGGAAGATGGAGCATAGCCAAACCATATGATTTTGTAGGGATAACTTTCTAATGCCATGTTATTTTGAAGGACACGACTACCTCGTGGTGTGCTCAAAGTATTACTATTTTTATGTCAGTATTAAACTATTATTTTGAATCTAATGGATCTGAATATTCATGCCACAATAAATAATATTACATGGATAAATATGTTGGGTAGCATTCCACATCGAATATTCTGTTTTTATCATTTACCTACTCGAGGACGAGGAGGAATTAAGCTTGGGGATGCTAATACGTCTCGAACGTATCTATAATTTTTGATTGTTCCATGCTATTATATTATCTGTTTTGGATGTTTTCATGCATTAATATGCTATTTTATAATATTTTTGGGACTAACCTATTAATCTAGAGCCTAGTGCCAATTTCTGTTTTTTCCTTGTTTTTGAGTTTTGCAGATAAGGAATATTAAACGGAGTCCAAATGGAATAAAACCTCCGGAAATATTTTTTCTGGAAAATATGGAAGCCATGAGACTTGAGAACCAAGGCAGATGAGTTGCCATGGGGCCACAAGCCTGCTTGCCATGGCCAGGGGGGTACCCCATGCCGGGCAGGCTTGTGGGCCCCTGGCACCTCTAACCCTAATGGTCGTCCTATAAATACCAAAATATTCCATCATTATCAGAACGATCCACGAAAACACTTTTCCGCCACCAGAAGCCTCTGTTCCCGAGAGATCCAATCTTGGAGCCTTTTCCGATAATCTGCAGGAGGGGGTTTCTATCACGGAGGGCATCTACATCAACTCCATTGCCCCTCCGATGATGCGTGAGTAGTTCACCATAGACCTATGGGTCCATAGCTAGTAGCTAGATGGATTGTTCTCTCTCTTTGCTTCTCAATACCATGTTCTTCATGATATTCATGGAGATCTATCCGATGTAATACTCTTTTGCGGTATGTTTGTCGAGATCCGATGAATTGCGGGTTTATGTTCAGATTATCCATGAGTATTATTTGAGTCTTTCCTGAATTCTTATATGCATGATTTCATATCTTTGTAATTCTCTTTGAATTATTGGTTTGGTTTGGCAAACTAGATTGGTAATTCTTGCAATAGGAGAAGTGCTTAGTTTTGGGTTCAATCTTGCAGTGTCCTCACCCAGTGACAAAGTAGGGGTAGTGAGGCACGTATCGTATTGTTGCCATCAAGAGTAAAAAGATGGGGTTTTCATCATATTGCTTGAGTTTATCCCTCTACATCATGTCATCTTACCTAATGCGTTACTCTGTTCTTCGTGAACTTAATACTCTAGATGCAGACAGGAGTCGGTCGATGTGTGGAGTAATAGTAGTAGATGCAGAATCGTTTAGGTCTACTTGTCACAGACGTGACGCCTATATGCATAATCATTGCCTTGGATATCTTCATAATTATTCGCTTTTCTATCAATTGCTCGACAATAATTTGTTCACCCACCGTAATACTTGCCATCATGAGAGAAGTCATCTAGTGAAACCTATGGCCCCCGGGTCTATTTTCCATATAATATTTTCAGATCTAAAACCAAAAACACCAAATATACTTGCTTCATTGTTTTTACTTTTACTTTTACTTTCCGTTCAAGCATCCTATTATATCTATCTCTACTAGATCTCATCCTTGCAAATAACCGTGAAGGGATTGACAACCCCTTTATTGCATTGGGTGCAAGAGTTTGATTCCTTGTGGAGGTATATTTATTGGTGGCTCGCTTGTATCTCCTCTTGGATTGATACCTTGGTTCTCAAAAACTGAGGGAAATACTTATCTACTTTGCTGCATCAAACTGTTCCTCTTCACGGGAAACCAACGCATGCTCGAGAAGTAGCAACCCGCGACTGTCATGACCTGGGCCCTCAAGGGGGCCCACAATGCCGTTGGGGCTGGCTCAACCGTGCACATTGTGTCCAGCCCCCTCGTGGGGTGCACGAGAAGGAGAGAGCTGGCATCCGCCAGACCTCTTAAAAACGAGACTCAAGACACAAACACTGCATGGAGAAAAATCCACCCTTTTTCAAAGAAGACATGAAAACTTCAACTTCAGTCCAAAAGGTGGCAAATTCGGCTACAAAAAGGAGAAAGGAACAGCCACGTCCGACAATTAATCTAGTCTTCCCCCAGCGTGGAGCATGGGGCCCCCATTGGGCATGGGCATAGTCGTTGAAAGACAGTGTCGTTCGCAAGCGCAGAGCATGGGGCTTCCACTTGGGCGTGGGTGGGAGCCCCCCCCACCCGCAGCCTCGTACGACGCTCCTCGGGGGGCTCCGGGCGTGTACAACCCACTCATTCTTATGTGAGAGTGTCACCATTGGAGATAGTTGGGCGAGCACCCCAAGCACAGGGCTCTGGAGTTATTGGGCCAGTTCTTGAGTCACCCCACACATTTTGGCGCGGTTGCGCACTCCTACAACCCAAACATGAGTGCATTGCTCCCCGCGCGACCACAGGATTGTGTCGGATTTTGGGCTTCGCAAAACCCTTAAGGTTCGAACACGGGGGCATGTAAGAAGATCCCTCGCGGACTCGCCCAACCTAGCTCGTTACTTGATGAACACAGCACAGAACTCGCATGACGACGAGGAAGAAAACGAACATGACAGTTTGCCCAGGTTTGGGCCGCTGTGAAGCGCAATACCCTACTCCTGCCTTTGGTGGATTGCCTCTCTTGGAGGTGAGGTGGATGAAGAAGTATAGTGTTTCGGGGCCTCCTAAGGGCTCTTAGTGGTGTCCGAGGCTCCTTATGGCTTGATGGTCATTGAGTGGTGGAGTTAGTGGATCTCCCTCTATGAAGCAGCCTACCCTCTATATATAGCGGTGTCCCGGGTCCTCTTCCCTTATCGCAATGGCGGGAAGAGATCCCACAACAGCCAATTTTGAAGGGGGACAGGGGTTCATGCTTGCCCTGCCCAAAGGCGGTCTTCGCCTGCAAAGTAGCTGTAGACGCCGTAGGGACGAGCTCAGCGATGACTTCCGTCCTATGGAGCTGGTGGTTGCGATCTTATTGCATCGGAATGGAAACCTTTGAGGGGTGCTTTGGGAACCCACGTACGTCCTTGCTCACTTTGCACCAAAGGGGAAACTGCACCGCCTAGAGCACTGATGCTCGCCTATCCTTCCTTGCGTCATCTTTGACTCATGAGGCCGGGCCTTGCATAGAGATCTCCACCGCTCCGGAAGGGGCCTAGGGAGGCCCGCCCCTTGCCGGACTTGATGTTGCTCCTCCTTGCGAGGCTTGGGCCCTGGTGAGGGCCTTGTCTTTAGTGGGGTCGCGCCCGGCTGTGTTGGTTGATGAAGTGGGCCATGCCCTGGGCTGCAGGCAGGCAGGTCTGGGTACCCTTGTTCCCAGAACACCGATAGTAGCCCCCAGGTTCAAGGCACGCTCGATCTGGCTTCCGGGCAAAGCTTTGAGGATGGACCAAAGCGCCACGGGCCCTAATTTCCTGCGGGCCAGGCTTTACACGCATCGAACGACCAGGCGGCGACGCCTCCACTCCCTGAGGCGTTCGGAAAAGCTCCTGGTCAAACTGACACGATGTCCGGGTGCTGTGCCGGCCATCATTGCTTTTTATTGGATGCCGCTGCGGCCCGAGGCCTACGCCCCTCGGGCCTCGCGGATGTGACCCTTCAATTGTAGGGGAGGCAATATGGTTGGTAATGTACTAACTGAACCACCTCACGGCGCCCGAGAAGCGCACGACGCTTGCCCTCCGACAGTGCTTGGCGGCTGCGGTTACACCTGTAAATCCGCCTGCCCCTGACAAGGGGAGGGCATTGAAGTCTTGAGCCTTCTTCTTGTTTCCTTTTCTCCGCAGAGAAAACCCTCTTTTCTTCCCATCTTCTTGCCCTTCATGGCGTTCGGGGGGGGGAGCGGTTCTAGTGGAGGGAAGCACACGGCCCTACCGGCTCTCTCGTCCGCCTCCAGAGGCATCGATGGAGGGCCTTGAGGGTCGGCGCAAACCCGCTGCCGCTGGGCCCTGGTTAATGAGTGAGTATTTTCTTGCCTCCCTACTCCTTAGCCGCCCCGCCCGCCGTTTCGAGCATGATCCTCCTTTTTTGCAGGGTGCCCGCAGCCAAGAAACACAAGCTTGGCGAGCTTCAGGAGGAGGTGGAGATGCTGCGGGCCAAGCTGGCGATCGCCGAGGCCACCTTCCAAGCCACACTTAGGGGTGAAGTAGAGGCCAAGGCGGAGCTGGAGTCCCTTCAAACCCAAGTCTAGGAGGCGGCCAACGCCATTCAGGCCGCTCAGGCCAAGGCGGCACACGCCAGGCTGCTGGAATCCCAGCATGCCAGGCTGTTCCAGGACATTGCCAGTCGCGTGGCCGGCGCGGTGAGCCGGTTCGTTGGGGACACGCCCATGCTGCCGAACGTGCACGGCAACGGGGGCTATCTTGACTTGTTCCGAAGGGTGGTGGAAGCGCTGGAGACCGGCATCTCCCGCGTGGATGCGGACAGCATGTCTGACTCACGCGACCTCCTGGACCTCGCCTTGACGCTCATCTTCTCCAACCTGCGCCGTTTCGCCCCGTAGCTCGACCTCCGGCGCGTCGGGGAGCCGATGCCTGACGAGCTCCAGCACCCCCTTTGGGACGAGGTGTGCCTGCGCATGGAGGCCATGGTGGAGTGGTTAATGCAGGTGCCCACCTCCAGCAAGGAGGACGACTCTGACACCAAGCCGGCCGGCAACGCGGTTGGCGACGATGGCTTCTCCCCCTAGGCGTCCTCATGTTTCTTTCCCTCCGATTCCTGTAACGTTTGAAAGAGAACCCTGCCCTGATGGGCGTTAATCTTTTGCATGTTACCTTTGCCTTTTACCTTCCTTCCTTGAACTATTGGTCATTCGCTTGCCGCTGTCGTGGCTTAGCTTCCTCACGTGGGGCCTGATGCTGATCTCACCGTGGCCTGGTGACAACAGCCATCAGAGCCCTCACGAGGTGTCTCCTCTCGAGGCGTTGCTTGCACCGCCGTTCGCCTGGTCTGTGGCCTTGCTACTTGTCGTGGCTTGGTCTACAATACCTGCATCCTCTCGTTAGTATGCACAACTCTTGATCCTCCCTTGGGTCAACATGAGGCCTGGAGGCGCTTGCTCGGTTTCGCAGTGTACTTAGCTTATGGGGTGGCGACGACTTCATTCAAAACTCCTCCTGAGTTGCTCCATCCTTGTTCATGGGATGGTTTGGGGGCCCTTTCAGCACTCTGTGTCTGCATGTCCCCGTCCCGCGCATTTCCCGACCACCGTTGCATATGACCGAATAACAATGGACGGAGCTACGGGGTCAGGCCCCGACACCCCTGATGCCGGCCGGATAACCAAGGACGACATCAAGGTGGCCAAGTGGCTATATGACCAGTAAGGCTCCTGAGGCGTGCTACTCAGGAGCCCCCTTTGACGCTCAAACCTCTCTACATTGACAGGTCCTAGTCCCGCACATTTCCCCACCACCGTTAGGTACGACCGGAAACCAAGGACGCACTTCACGGGGCGAGGCCCCGACACCTCTGATGCCGACTGGAAACCAAGGACGACATCAGAGAGGTCGACTGGCTATGTGACCGGTAAGGCTCGTAAGGCGTGCTGCTCAGGAGCCCCCTTTGATGCTCGAGCGATCCCCCATTCCATCCCTTTAGTCATCGCCCCCGGAGGCCCTGAGGCCTCCCGAGGCTCCATGCGGCGGTATCGTGCTACGGTCGGAGCCCCCGAGCGGGGGCGGTATCATGCTACGGTCGGAGCCCCCGAGCAGGGGTCGACCACTAAAAGATGCTTGCCCCTAAGGCGACAAGACCTCGCTATCTAGATCTATGGCTCCTCGGGGTATGCGGAGTGTTTGGCTCCTTGCAAAACACCATTCAGAAAGGAAGAACTTCAAGTTTGGCAAAATGACAAAATGCAGAGAGAAAAGCTCCCACCCCTTTGTTTTAAAACATAAAATTTCGAAATCCTCAGACTTCATTCCAAGAAATAGCAGCTCGAACACCAAAAAGAAGCAAGCAAATGTTGCGTCCGGCACCTAGGCTAGTCTTCTTCTTCCCCCAGCGCTGAACGTAGGACATCCACGTTGCATGGGCATAGCCATTGATGGGCAATGTTGACTTCTCCGCCAGCTCTGGGCTATGGCTTCCACATTGCGTGGGAGGAACCCCTTTGCATCCTCGGGGGGCTCCGGGCGTATACAGCCCGCTCAATATTACGTGAGAGTGTCACGGTCGTAGATAGATGGGTGAGCCCCCCAGGCGCACGGCCTGGTGGCTCCCAACTCCGTCGAGAGCAGTCCCATGCATTTCTACCCGGTTGCGAGACCTTATGACCCTAACCCAATTGCGTTGTTCCCCGCACGACCTCAGGATTGCGCTCCTGAGGCCCAAACATGAGCACGATGCGTCGGCGCAGGCATAAGGGTGTTTGTTCGGTGAAGATTGCCTTATGAGGCATCCATGCGCCCTCCGGACAAGGTCCCAAGGATATCATGAGACTCGGCCTTCCGAGGCCATATCGGTGCCGTAGTTGCGGTGGGTGGCCCGCGCTGCTTGTGCCTTACCGCTCCCCTAGGTCATCATTCCTGGGGCCTAAGGGCTTGGTCTTTCTCATGAAGGGACCGGCTGGTGCCGCGCCCCGCGGCCTGGGGCGCCCTCCTGCTCGCGCCGCTCGGGCCCGGCGCTCTGCTAACCGGAGTCCCAGGCCCGGCTCGAGGAGGACGCCCAGGGTACTTCTTACTCTTGGGGGGTGCTGGTGTCTGCGGTGGGCGTTTGAACCTCCCCCCGCCAGGTGGGCTAGGTGGTATGACGTAGCATGGTACGTAGGGCTCGATGTAGGTACTCAGTCCGCCTCCGAAGTCGTCTGACGGTCCCTCTCGGTGGCAGGGGAGGTCGCCCCGTGCATGTCGCTCACAGACCCTCCCGCACCGGGCCTCGGAGCGGAGTTGCTTACCTTTTCCACCGCCGTTGGGTGGGCCTCGCGTGCCTGGTGTAGATTCCCCCCTTGGTGCCCTGATGCGCCTCCGCCATCGTTGCTTGCTTGTATGGACGTCTATGCCGCCCGCTCGTTGCGCCGGATGGCATGCTCCTGCCTGGCCAACCTGGCTGCTGAGGGCCCACCGGGTTATGAGGATGCGTGTAGGTGTGCACAATGGGCGCCCTGCTGTTTCCTCCGTGCGCCTGGTGGTTCCCGCCGGGCTGCGCCCCGAAACCGGTCACCGGGATTCGGAGGAGAAGGAGCACAGTGTGTGGGGCGCCCCGCTCGGCCCCGTTTAGTGTTGGAGGGGCGCTTCCACCGGTATTGAAGAAGAGTGAGAGAGGATGGCGCTCTGGGCGACGGCGAGTAGCTCCGTGATGTGATCTGCCCATGCGTCGAAGCCCCCATGCATCGGTCAGTGGCGGAGCATCTCGCTTGCCAGTAGTAGTGCATCGTGCGCGTCGAGGTCTCTCACGTGAGGTTTGACGTGTTGCTGATGCCGGGGGCGCTGCCCACCCGCCATGCTCCTGAGCCGCGTGGGGGGCGGTAACCGTGGAGGCGACGCTAGCAACCTGGTACTGGCTGCTAGGTACCATGACGCCGGGGCATGGGCCTCTGACCGCCGCGGCAGGGTTGACAGAGGCCGGCCCGCCGCGTCCCGGAGAAGCTTGTTGAGCGCCGGCCATCGGAGCAGCGAAGCCTGGGAAGGACGAAGCTTGGATAAGACCTTGACACGCCCCCTACCTGGCGTGCCAAATGTCGGATTTCGGGCTCCGCAAAACCCTTAAGGTTCAAACACATGGGCATGTGCGAAGATGCCCCATGGACTCTCCCAACCTAGCTCATTACTCGATGAATGCAACCAAGAACTCGCGCGACGACAAGGAACAAAACGGACACGACAGTTTACCCAGGTTCAGGCCGCTGCGAAGCGTAATACCCTACTCCTGCCTTTGGTGGATTGCCTATCTTGGAGGTGAGGTGGATGACCAAGTATAGTGTTTCGAGGCCTCCCGAGGGCTCTCAGTGGTGTCCGAGGCTCCTTGTGGCTTGATGGTCGGTGAGTGGTGGAGTTGGTGGATCCCTCTCTACGAAGCAGCCTACCCTCTATATATAGCAGTGGCCTGGGTCCTCTTACCTTATTGCAATGGTGGGAAAGGATCCCACAACGGCCAATTTTGAAGGGGGACAGGGGTTCATGGTCGCCTTGCCTACAGGAGGTCTTCACCTGCAAAGTAGCTGTCGACGCCGTAGGGACGGGCTCAGCGATGACGTCCGTCCTGCGCAGTTGGTGGTTTCGGTCTTATTGCGACGGAATGGAAACCTTTGGGGGGTGCTATGGGAACCCGCATACGTCCTTGCCCCCTTTGCACCAAAGGAGAAACTACGCCGCCTGACGCACTGATGCTGGCCTATCCTTCCTTGCGTCATCTTTGACTCCTGAGGCCGGGCCTTGCATAGAGATCTCCTCCGCTCTGAAGGGGGCCTACGGAGGCCCGTGGCATGCAAGCCTTGATGCTGCTCCTCCTCACGAGGCTTGGGACCTCGCGAGGGCCTTGTCTTAAGTGGGGTCGTGCCCGACTGCGTTGGTTGATGAAGTGTGCCATGACCTGGGCCGCAGGCAGGCAGGTCTGGGTACCCCCGTACCTAGAACACCGACAGATACACTCCCCGGTGCAAACATGAGCGTAACACACCCTGCGCAACCGTAGGAGCATTGTGTTGATGTAGTCGCCTCGAGAGACGCCGAGGCGCCAGCCGAGTCGTGCCCCAAGGCCTCGCGAGGCCCCAAACAACTTACTAATCCTCGCCAGCCCCTGGGGACGGTGCCGGCGCTCCCCAATCCGTGGGGCGCATGAGGCCCCTTAGAGCGTGACTCTGCCGGGCGGTGCCCTCGCGGCATCGGCCGCGCGTGGCACGCGTCACGAACACCCTGCCAATCTTCCGGGTGACGAACTTCTGTGGCCTCATCACCTGATGCCACGTTCCCTGCTCGTGAGGGCACTCGTTGTGGCACGCCCCCACGCGACCCCATGCGCCCTCTCCGTCACACCGACCGGAGCAGGTGCGCCCATAGTGGAAGCCCCCGGGCTTGGCTTGACAAGGGGCGCTGGGTGCGCCCTCCTACACCGAGAGAGCGCTGGTGCCAGCAGCGGGTGCAAGACCCGCGACGTTGGCGTTTGCCACGACACCGCCTGGGGCGTAGGCTGCCGCACGAGGACTTGGATTTCCTCCTGGACATTCACTGTGTGCCCCGTAGTTGACCTTCTCGGGCAGTAGGGTGACACTATCATGGGTGCGTGTCCTGCAAACTCAGCTACGCTGAGCATCTGCCCGAAGTTGGCTGCCTCCACTACTGCCACGAGGTTGGTTGCGCCCGTCTTGGCAAGAGTTTCTGCCGGGGTCATCCCCCACGGCTTTGCCATGATTTCCTCCATGCTCTGCGGCACGTCGTGGGCGCCAGTTGGTATGCTCACGTCGAGGGCGCGCGAGCGGTCGATGATTCTTCATGTTGTGGGTTCGCACGTTGTGGTGAGGTAGGGCATTTCATCGTTTCCCTCGGGCATGCCACCGCTGGGGACGGGAGGCGGTCCAAAACCGGTCACCGGGACTTTGAAAATAAGGAGAACATGATAGGGCAGATCCTGCTTGGGCTCCTCGGGTTGGGCTCGGGCGCATTGACGCATGACGTTGGAGGCAATTCGCTGGTCGAGCCCCCCGCTTCTTGCACCGAGGGTCAGCGAGGGAGGTAAGGAGCCATGGCCCTCCTTGTGACAATGACAAGCTCAATGACGTGTTCAGCCCAAGCATCGTTGCCCCTGTCCATTAGGCGATGGTGAAGGACTCGCTTGCCATGAGCAGCGCTCCCTATGTGTTCAGGTCTCCCATGTGGACACAAGCCGCGGGAGGCACGATGGAGCATCCGCTTTGCCGTAGCTAGGGGAGCGAGGGGCCCTGCTATGCGCGGGTGGTACGAGTCGCAGTAGTGGTGGCGATTATGCTGGTGGCCTGGTAACGGTCGTCCAGCACGGAACCCTCGGGACCCGTGGGCCGGGAGCCGGCCATGGTGCCGGTGAAGCAGGAGTCGACAGAATTGAAGGACGTCGGTGCACCCCTACCTGGCGCGCCAAATGTCGGAATCAGGGCTCCAAAGGCCCAATAAGGTTCGAATGCTGGGGTGCGCATGCTCTCCAGTCCCACGATTCTCCGGTGATTCTCATAAGGGGGACAACGAAGACACACAATCTTTACCTAGGTTCAGGCCACCTTGCGGTGTCAAACCCTACTCCTGCTTGTGATGGATTGGCTTCACGAGGAGTTTGAGGATGAACTAGTATGGTGGTCGAGCAACCTCGCGAGGGCTCTGTTGGAAATATGCCCTAGAGGCAATAATAAAATGGTTATTATTGTATTTCCTTGTTCATGATAATTGTCTATTGTTCATGCTATAATTGTGTTAACCGGAAACCGTAATACATGTGTGAATACATAGACCACAACGTGTCCCTAGTGAGCCTCTAGTTGGCTAGCTCATTGATCAATAGATCGTCACGGTTTCATGACCATGGACATTGGATGTCGTTGATAACGGCATCACATCATTAGGAGAATGATGTGATGGACAAGACCCAATCCTAAGCATAGCACAAGATCGTGTAGTTCGTCTGATAAAGCTTTTCCAATGTCAAGTATCATTTCCTTAGACCATGAGATTGTGCAACTCCCGGATACCGTAGGAATACATTGGGTGTGCCAAACGTCACAACGTAACTGGGTTTCTATAAAGTTACACTACAGGTATATCCGAAAGTGTCTGTTGGGTTGGCATGAATCGAGACCGGGATTTGTCACAACGTGTGACGGAGAGGTATCTCTGGGCCCACTTGGTAAGACATCATCATAATGAGCTCAATGTGACTAAGGAGTTAGCCACGGGATGATGTGTTACAGAACGAGTAAAGAGACTTGCCGGTAACAAGATTGAACAAGGTATAGGGATACGGACGATCGAATCTTGGGCAAGTATCATACCCGTAGACATAGGGAATTGTATAGGGGATTGTTTGAATCCCCGACATCATGGTTCATCCGATGAGATCATCGTGGAGCATGTGGGAGAGAACATGGGTATCCAGATCCCGCTGTTGGTTATTGACCGGAGAGGTGTCACGGTCATGTCTACGTGCCTCCCGAACCCTTAGGGTCTACACACTTAAGGTTCGATGACGCTAGGGTTATAGGGAAATAGTGTACGTGGTTACCGAAGGATGTTCGGAGTCCCGGATGAGATCCCAGATGTCACGAGGAGTTCTGGAATGGTCTAGAGACAAAGATTGATACATAGGAAGTGAGGTTTTGGTTACCGGAAATGTTTTGGGCGTCACCGGTAACGTACCGGGACCATCGGAAGGGTTCTAGGGGTCCACCGGGAGGGGTCATGGGAGACGGAGGGCTCCATGGGCTAAGGGTGGAGGGAACCAGCCCCTAGGTGGGCTGGTGCGCCCCTCCCACCTGTCCCAAGGCATAGCAAAGGAGAGAGGGGGGCGAACCCTAGCCCAAATGGGCCCTAGGCCCACCTTAGGGCCGCTAGGGCAGCCGCACCCCTCTCCCCTCCCTCTTGGCCGCCGGCCAAGATCCCATCTAGGGGCTGCCGCACTACCTAGGGTGGGAACCCTAGGTGTGGGAATCCTCCTCCCTCTCCTCCTATATATAGTGGAGCCCTTGGGGCTGTTTGAGACATGACTCTCTCTCCCTCTCGATGCAGCCCTACTTCTCCTACTCCTCGTTCTCCGCGGTGCTTGGCGAAGCCCTTCCAGAGACCACGCAGCTCCACCGTCACCATGCCGTCGTGCTGCCAGAGATCTCCCTCAACCTCTCCTTCCTCCTTGCTGGATCAAGGCGTAGGAGACGTCATCGGGCTGCACGTGTGTTGAACGCGGAGGCGCCGTTGTTCGGCGCTAAGATCGGAGTCCACCGCGATTTGAATCGCTATGAGTACGACTCCACCAACCGCGTTCTTGTAATGCTTCTGCTTAGCGATCTTCAAAGGTATGAAGATGCAATCTCCCCTTACTCATTGCTGGTTTCTCCATAGATAGATCTTTGTGAACACGTAGGATTTTTTTTGATTTACTACTACGTCTCCCAACAGGCTCTTGGTGGGATGAATTTGATCTCTTGTCCCCCCTTCTACAGTGGGAGCTAATCCCCATTCATAGTGGCCTCGGTCCTCTTCCCTTACCAGACAGGTGGGAAGGGATCCCACAACGGACCAATCTGAAAGGGGACAGGAGGTACATCCTATCCCGACTAAAGGTGGTCTTCGCCTGTGAAGCTTCTGGGCATGATGAAGTGGTGGGCTCGGCAATGAAATCCGTCCTGCCGAGCTCATGGTCTCAGTCTTGCTGCACTGGAAGGGAAACCTTTAGGATATTCCTTGGGAACCCGCATACGTCCTTGCCTCCTTAGCATGAAAGAGGAAAATGTCCTCCTCTTCATCGGCTGGCGCCCGCCTGGCTTCATTCATTAGAGCCAACGTCGTCCAAGCCTCACGAGGCTGGGTACCTGCATAGAAATCTCCGCTCCTCGGGAGGCAGACCGGGGATGCCACTCCTCTAAAGGTGTCGGCATTGTTCGCCTCGCAAGGCTGGGAGCCTCGCAAGGGTCTTGACTTGGGTAGTTTGCCGCTGGGCCGTGCCGGGCCGTCGTGGTGGGCCATGCGCCGGGCCACAGGCAGGCAGGTCTGAGTATCCCCGGTCCGAGAACATTGACAATGCTAGCTTAATAGAGACATCCAAAAACTCGAAGTTCATCATAGGATGGAGAAGTGCCATAGAGAAATTGATGCATTACGTAGTTCCAGCGAGCATGGGAAGCCAGATGTTGATCAAGAGAGATGTCGTGGCAAGAGCTTCCAACCAGAACCGCAGCAGGATGCTGGCATGAAACAAGAGGGTATGAACGCAGTCATTGAGAGTGCAAAGGATGCATTCTGCCTGCCCATTTTGCTGCGAGGTGTAAGGACAAGTTAGACAAAATATAGTACCATTAGTGGCGAGTAAATTCCGAATGGCAAGATTATTGAACTCTTTCGCATTATCGGTTAGAAGAGCAAGGATGGGACGACCAAAGTGTGTGGCGACATATGAGAAAAATGATGTAAGTGTAGAAAGAGCATCAATTTTTTGCCGTAGAGGAAAAGTCCACACATAGTGAGAAAAATCACCTAATATGATTAGATAATAAAGATAGCCAGAATTGCAATGGGTGAGGTCCAAACATCACAATGAATCAACTAAAACAGATAAGATGCAATGGTGGTGGATTCGCTAAAGGGAAGACACATGTGTCTTCCGATCCGACAGGAATGACAAGTATGGTCGAGGGATCACTAGAAGAGTGTCTAGAGGGGGGGGGGTGAATAGACTACTAATAGGAAATTAAAACCTAACCTTTTCACAAGTTAATTGGTTGGCAGATTTTAATAGTTTTAGCAAGACTAGCAAGTCTATACACCCTACACATGCATGTCAAAAAATATGGCAGTGGAAAGTAAAGAAATTGCACAAGAAGTAAAGAGTTGAGACATGGAGATAAAACACAATTGGAGATGCAAGGATTTTTCACGTGGTTACGATAGGTGGTGCTATCGTACATCCACATTTATGGATTCTTCAACCCACGGAGGGTAACGGTCGTGAGAATCCACGGAGAGCTCCACCCATAAGGGTCCACGAAGTAGCCACCATGACTATTCCATAACTACTTCCGTCCATGAAGGACTAGCCTCACTGTGGGTAGATCTTCACGAAGTAGGCAATCTCCTTGCCCGTACAAACTTCTTGGTTCAACTCCACAACACGAAGTAGGAGGCTCCCAAGAAACACCTAACTAATCTAGGAGGCACCACCCTCCAAAAGGTAATAGGCTCGATAATGACGATGAACTCCTGGCTCTTGTGCTTCAAGATGATAGACTCCTCAACACACAGTCACTCTCTCACAGATTTGGCTTGGTGGAAGCCAACTTGGGGAGGCTAGAAATCAAGATCCATAAGGTTGGAGTGGAAGATCTTGACCTCAACACAAGGGTAGGTGGTTCTCTCTGAGAAAACTGGATGGGGAAAGTATGGAATAGTTCTGAGTGCTTCTCCGTCGAGTAGGTGATGGTGAAGGGGTATATATAGGCATCCCCCAAAAACCAAGCGTTACATACAAAATGACCAACTCGGTGACACCGCTGTGTTAATCTCGGTGGTATCAAAGTGACCAAAAGGTGGAAACTTTTGAATCTTGGTGAGACTGATATAGGAAACTCGGTTGCACCGATAAGGTGACCAACAGTCAGATTGTCATTCTTGGTGACGTCGACCCAACAATCTCGATGGTAGAAATATTGTGAATTTGTGTAACAGAAAGTTGGCAACCGAAACTCGGTGGCACCGGTATGGAATCGGTTGCACCGAAGTGGCTAGGGTTTGGCTGAGTCTGTCTGATGTTGAGAATCGGTGGCGCTGGGATGGAAATGTTGGTTGCACTGATTTTAAATATTTGGCATTGGATAGACTTTGGTGGGAGATTCCGTGGGTGTTTTTGGTGACTATCACTTGTGCATGTATGATCATTTTGTTCACCAACAAAACCCTACCCCCTTTTAATAGTATTGGCTTTCCTATGGACTCAAAGTGATTTCTCACAAATATAAAATATAGAGTCTTCTTGATTGAAGCTTGGACAACCTATTTCCTTGCATCTTGGGGTATCTCCACAATCCTTTTTCCAACCCAAATCTCCATGGACTATTATCTGAAATACACTAGATAAAAGTATTAGTCCAAGAGACAATGTATGTCGTCAAGAATTATCAAAACCACCAAGGGAGCATGTTGTGCTTTCAATCTCCCCCTTTTTGGTAATTGATGACAACATACAATCAAAGCTTCAAATAAAGATATGCGTGTATATAATGAAGACGTTGAGAGACACATGACTTAGATTTGCTCCCCGAAATGTGTGCAGTCCTTTAAAGGACAGTTGCTTTGGAATGCATGGACACACATATGGATGAAGGGATATAAGGAGTCATGTGTATCTTGGCTATATGCATCAAAATATATGTGAATGAGATGTGTCCTTATTCAAGACTTCACTCTTGCAAACAATATGTGCAAGAAGCAAGAGATCATCTTGACCAAGAGTATGATGCAAATACTTACCTTGAGTTCTTGATCATTCTAGTAGTAGAAACACACTTGAGAAAATAATGTTAGGAAACACAAGAGTATTCTACTAATATAAAGACAATAGAACTCAAAAGTACCAAGATATGGACAACATATAAAAGATGATAATCCTTGAGATTAATATGTCTCCAAGATTATTTAGAACTTTCTCCCCTTAGATATGAAAGTATTAGTTCATCCACTCCCCCTGAATCTCGGAATGTAGATATTGGGATTGGATAGAGTGAGAAAAGTTCTAAAGTGAACAGTCAAATAAAATAAGCTCAATAATATTCTCCAAACATGTTTTTCTCCCCCGCTTTGGTATTCTCACCTTGTTTATATAAGTAAATTTTTGATATCTTCTCTACTCCTTAATCATATCTCCCCCTTTGCATAAGCATGTAACTCTCCCTTTAGCATGAAGCTTCGTTATTCTCCCCCTTTGGCATTAATTTCCACAAAGGTCAAATTTAGGAGTAGGTACATGGATCATTGACAAGGAAGGGATCCTCGAGAACAAGGGTCATTGAAAGTAGGGTTCATAGAAAAGAACCGAGGGAATCATTGAAGGTAACTTCTCTCCCTATGGGAAATAGTAATGAGGTCTTGTTAAGTCTTCTCCTCCTTTGAGTTAGGGATCCTTGAATAAAGAATTTCTCCCCCTAAGTTTTGCTTGTTATTCTCCCCCTAAGTTTTAATAAGAAGGGATCATCGAAGTAACAGAAGAAGGACATATAAGAGAAGAAAAACAAATCGGTGACTCCGAGACAGATAGATTGGTGGTACCGAGATTTTGTAGTGTAGTTTGTCTACAATTTCGGTAGAACCGAGAAATCCGAGTCAGCGGTTCCGAGGCTAAAACAGAAAGAAAGGAATAAGGCACCAAGTTTTTGTTTTCAAAGAGTGAAAAGAAAATATTTTCAAACGGAAAGTGAAGGACATCATCTAGAGAATATTTGAGTGGTTACGAGAGATCATGCAAATAGAGAACAAGCCACACAAGATTTTTAACAAGAATACTTGATCATAGGTCATACTCTATGTTAAGCTCAAAATGGGGTTACCATTTTTCGACTAAGCCTTTTAATGTCTTCATATCACTTGACTTGCTTTAGCTCATGACTTGGAGTAAAGCCTTCTCACTACAGGAATCAGCAACTTTGTCATCCGCCATAGCGAACGGTAAATGCATGCATGGCAGACGGCAAAGGCTTTGCCGTCTCCCAGTAGGCAACCAACTGTCCGGCTGAATAAGCTCCGGTAAAGGGCGCTTTGCCGTCTACTGGCAGACGGCAAAGATGCTTAGATCTTTGTCGTCTACCAGCAGACGACAAAGACCGTGGACGGCACACGTGGCATCTTACGTCTGTTAAGGGGTTAATGGCATGGTTTGCCGTCTGCTGGCAGAAGACAAGGATGCAAAGTTCTTTGCCGTCTGCTGGCTGACGGGAAAGATGCAAAGTTCTTTGCCGTTTGCCAGCAGACGGCAAAGAAACCACATAGGCCAGCCTAGTGAAACCCCAGGTTGCATAGGTAGCTACCACGTGGCAGCTTTGCCGTCTGCTGGCTGACGACAAAGCTCTTTGCCGTCTGCCAGAAGACGGCAAAGAACTTGTATAACCCCTGTTTTTCCTATTTTTTCTTAATTTCATTCAATTTCATAGATATATATATATACACACACATTTGAAAATACTTCCAACAAGCATACCAACACATATCCAACAACAAGTTACCAACATGTATCCAACAAAAAGTTTCCAACAACATATATCCAACAAGTTTCCAACAACATATCCAACAAGTTTCCAACAACATATCCAACAACAAAGTTCATCATACACAATCAAAAAAAAAATGAAGCACATGGAGAAGAGTAGACTCCATCAACGCAAGCTTCCTCATCTAAAGGAAATCTGCAAATTGGGAAAGAAGAAAGTTAGAAGAAGAAGAAGAAGAAGAAGAAGACTAGCTAGAAAACAAGAAGAAAAAGAAGAAGAAGAAGAAGAGGAATTTGTCTTCTCTTTCTTTTCTCCTCTCCTCTTCTTTATCTTCTTCTAACTAAGGTAGGTAAAAATGCCATTTGTTAGCTAAACTAGGTAAAAATGCTAAGTGTTGGTCATTTTAGAGCTAAGCTAGGTAAATAGGTCATTTTGGAGCTTCGTAAGGTTATTATGTCATTTTTGAAGAAAATAAGCTAAGTCTATGTAATTTTGGAGCTAAACCAAGGTTATCATGCCATTTTTTACCTAAGTATGCCATTTTTGAGCTAACCTAGGTAGTTATGCCATTTTTAGCTAACTAATCATATTTACTCATTTTGGAGGACAAAATGGCAAGTGTAGGTCATTTTAGAGCTATCCTAGTTATAATCGGTCATTTTGCAGGTAGGTAAGGTTATTTTGTCATTTTGGAGGAAAATAAGCTAAGTCTATGTCATTTTGGAGCTAAACCAAGGTTATGATGCCATTTTTTACCTAAGTATGGTTAGTATGTCATAAATGAACTAAAGAAGCTCAGTATAGGTCATTTTGGAGCTAAATAGGTCATTTCTTAATCTAAGTATGCATTTTTTAAGAAAAACACTTGGGAAAACTTACCATCATCATGGAGGTGAAGGACCGGTCGGGTTTGCGCCACTGTGAGACGGAGAAGGACCGGCCAGGGTTGCGGCAGACGCAGAAGGATCGGTCGATGCTTGTCGGGAGGCACGCTGCACCAAAGATCATTTGCAATGTCTCCTTAGCATGACGCAACTCAAATGTGAATACTAGTAACTAATGACCATTCAAATGAAACTCACCGTGGGTGCTATAGCAATATGGGGCATCGATGGAGGGGTCTGACCATTGTTCTGGCACACGGTCTGCACATTTTGTTTTTACGAGTCAATCATATTAGTTAGTGATGAAACGAACATTACGTGCATGATTTGGCTAATATGCAGGAGAAACTTACCACGAGGAGCTCGTATAGGGCCCGGTGAGACGTGTCATTCCGATTCCTCTCCTCCTCCAACAGCCTAGCAGTCCTCTCCTCCATGTTCCTCTCCCTCTATGCCGCCTGCCTGTTTGCCTCCGCTAGAAGCTCCTGGGCCCTAGCCTCGATGGCGATCTCCATTGGCCGTGGACGAGGCCTTATCTTAGGATCAGAGCTCGTTTGGTGCTTCTTGATCTCCGGGAGAGTTCTAGGACAACGTGTAAGTCCATCCCCAATGACTATCGAGCCATGGGGCCTCCCGCCACCAGATATCATCAAGAGCTCTGGATCAAAAGGACTCTGGCTCGGGTTGAAGTGCTCCCCTTTCCTCACCTTCCCCTCATCTTTGTACCTCACGAGCTTGTTGTGGGAGGAGATGTTGCTGAAGCTCTCTAGATGATCGAGGTCATTCTTAGAGAATGCCTTGGCCTTCTTGTACGAGGCAGTATAGGCCATGGCATAGAGGTTGAACAACGGTGGCACCTTCTTCTTGTTTTTTCGCGCCTAAAAGAGAGTAACAAAATATTAGTTAAGGGCTCAAGCTAGCATGAAGAATGAAATTGCATGAATCATGAAGCAAACCACATACCTAGTGATCCCCGTACTCAAACAGGTTGGAGCTCCCTTGATGGTGTGGCACAGCTTTCATTTGGGCACGCTTATCCTTGGCCTTGTTGTGGTCGGCTAGCCATTTGGGAGAGCACCACTCATCCACCACTGCCACCCAATAGTCCATCCTATCCGCACACCATCTCGGGGGCACCTAAGTTAGACAAGAGAAATTTCAGTGCTATGCCTATGAATCAAATCAAGGAAACTAAGTACAAGTCCTTAAGAATAGGTAATTACCTTCATGTACTTTTCCTTACTCGGAATTTTTTTGCGGTACTTCTTCTTGGCCTTCTTAATGTTAGTCGAGGTGTAGTAGTCTCGAACAGCCTGTACCCGAGCCTCGTGCCGTAAGTTTTGAAGTAGGCACTTGCACTCGGCTACGAGAACAATAGCCGCATCCGCCTCATGTTCCTCAAGACACCTGTAGAAGGTCTGCAATCAAACAAGATAACACTGATTAGTACAATCACTAGGTGCTGTTGATTTTTAATTTTGTAAAGGAGAAATTACCCAAAACCGACGGATCACAATGTCGGCCACCGTCTTGCACAAGACATCGTCGACCCTCTCCTCCAGCGGGGACGGGGTAGCCATGTACAACTCCTAGGTCAGTTCTACCTATGGAATCTCACCCTCACCAGGCAACTGGACCTTCCCCGGGAAGTGGTGCTTGAGAAGCACACCGAGGACCTGATTGGGCATGCGGACACCAGGGTCGTGTTTCCAACCCCTGCAGTATGACAAGGCCAACACATTAGATATTAATTTGAAGAAACATGAAGGTCAAAGGTTAAAAAAGAGTAAATGCACTTACTTCTCCGCATTAGGCACAATCAACCACCTCTGATCGCGGGTCATCGGGATGGGCGGGAGCTTTGTACAACCATGCTGGTAGACCTTCTTCCCCTCAACCAGCTCACCCTCGCTATAGGTATCCTCAGAAAAGTTGTCCTCGCCACCAATAGCATGGACACTAGCCTCCGTAGTCACGTGGGACGAAGACTCTGGGACCGGAGTCTCCTGGGACGAAGACTCTTGGACCGGAGTCTCCTGGGACGAAGGCTCGGTGACCCGAGGCTCGTCGGCCCGAGGCTCGGCGACCGGAGTCCGAGACGGGTCCAAGTCAGATGGGTCCACTTGAGACGGAGAACTCCTGTGGTCAGGAGAATCAGCTGGGGGTGGCGGCGAGGAAGGCGCAGTAGCCTTCCTACCTCTAGCACCTCTCTTTGTCTTCTCCCAACCTCTCCCGATCAAAGAAGAAGCGCCCGCTGGTGTCTGCATATAGTGTACCAGTGCTCTCCAGACTTGCTGGGGTGGAATAATAGCCCCCCTCCCAGCACGCGCCGAGGAAGGAGGCTCAGAGCGCTCTCGACCCGCGCCCACCATCTGTCAACACCTGCAATGACAAAGAGTGAACGAAATTAGTTCAACATAAAAAAATTGAATACCTAATAGCATGAACTAATTAATAATATATATGTAATAATAATTGAATACCTGACATTACTAATATTAACTTCATCGTCTATATATGCTCTGAGATCAATAAATGCATAATCATCATCACTATCAGTAATGACGTGCTCCTCAACATCAATAATAAATGCATCAACATGTGGAAGACCTTATTTATGTAATCGTTCAAGCATTGACATGTCATCCGCAGCAGTAACCTCTCCTTCTTCCCTCTCTTCTAGTTCCGGCTCAAGGGTGGTGTCGAATTCACTGTAGTTGTCTACCTCAATGTTCTGGGGTGAAGTAGAGCGGTTGTTGAAACTTTTTTTTGGAAACACGAGTTTCTTGAAAGAATTCTCCTTCACATGTGTTTGGGTTAATGTGAGGTTCATAATCATCTTCATTGAGGGGAGGTTGTCTAAAATGTGACGGCACATCATAAACGACATCCCAACCATTCAGATTTGGATCCGTTTGGCAGGCCCACGGTAGATAGAAAACTTGGGTCACATGTTGAGCCGTAATATAGACATCGGGAACATCTAAATGGGTGCTTTGTTTGATTTCGACCAGCCCTATATGTTCATGAGTCCTTCTAGTCTCCTTCGACTGGAACCAATAGCATTTGAAGACTACGACGTTTGGTGGGTTTTCACCAAAGAATGTACGTTCATAAATTGCTTCAACTCTTCCATAATACTCGACCCCTCCTTCGCCGACAATGGAGACACAACAATTTGTAGACTTTCGGTCGGTTGTAGATAGCTATTTGCCAAAAGTACGAAAGCGATACCCGTTGATGTCGTATTTGTCAAATGAACGGACCTTATAGTCAAAACCATTAGCGACTTGTCTCAATTCGGAGTCCATAGACTCTGTATTAGCCTACAAGTTTAATACAAAAGGATTGTTGCATTAGCCACAAACTAGGCGAAGAAATGAAATCGTCTAATGGAAATTACCGTTTGCTTGAACCAAGAGATGAAACCGGGATAGCCGCCTCCATGCTTTGCCAGAAGCTCATACTCTTCGATGGAATCCTTTTGGATCACCGCCCCATCCGAGAATTTGGCGACGTATCGACTATATCACATATCTGAGAATAAGAGCATTTCAAAGGAATTAGAAGTTGCAAAACAATGTACCGAGAACTTACTCGATGTCCGGCCGCACTTCTGTTAGGTTGTTGTCAATACATGGCCTTTGGGTAGAAAGCGTCCAAATATCGTCATCATCGCGTCGTAGCATTCTCTGCCCAGGTTGAACTGAGCCTTTAGAGCCATTACTTGCACGATGGCATCCAGCTGACAAAGCTCAGTGTGCTCATGGAGAGGATGTTCTGAAGACTCCAACATTTCATAGAAGGCCTTTGCAGATTCCTCCATCTCATCGCCCGGATCCCGAGCATCATCAAAGTCTTGCACCATCTCTTCGATCCCGGTACCATGCTCGTTGATGCAACGACGAACCACCTCAGCTCTGGCACGTTGGGCAGACTCACCATGAAATGTCCAGACCATATAATTAGGCATAAGACCCCACTTCTACAGGTGTTTGATCATTTCAAACTCTGACTTCTTAAAGTTGTCGCAATCGACACAAGGGCACCAGGTTATTTTCTGTCCATTTGCAAATTCAACTCTCACAAACTCCTTGGTTTTTGTTATCCATTCACGAATTATGTCTTTCTGACTAGTGTGACCGGTGTACATCCACCCACGATCATGCATCTTGCCTAGCTACTGGACACACAAAAAATATATACATAATTCAGCAAACCATATTCATCAGTTAATAGAGTTTGTCAGTTTTATTACGTCGATTCGACCTAGACGCTAGTAGGTAAATATAGGTCCTAATCCCACCCGAGTATCTGTAGATTGGGTTCATTTTCCCATGCACTGCTCTAGATCCGATGCACAATTTCGGCAGCACCTCCCCGCTGTTCTCCTGATACACGTCTCGACAATAAGCAAAGAGGATGTGTACCCAAAGAACAATAGGGAAGCACTGACGATATTCTGCATTGGATCCGGAGTAGAGCATATGGGAAAACAAACCAAATCTACACATACTCGGGCTGTCCATGGATAACGTTGGACAATTCGAAAGAATCACGGTTATAAATATGCTAATGAATGCATATTTATAGATGTAACCCGTTCGAACGGGAGACACGTAGTGGTCACGCATACTGATGATTCAAGACACCTATAGCTAGCAAGTTTCATGGACACGAAGACCGGAACAGAGCACATTTTTTTAAGGGTGCTGGGGGAGAAGATGTCATTTGTGCTCACCCACGAATGGAGGGGCGGAGCTCGTTGAACGCACGGGGAGGTCGTCAAATACCAGACCCTCTCAGCAACGAAACAACTACACATTTAAATCCACCTGATCAACATAAATATGACGTTTTGTATAGCAAAATCGAAAAATATATGACCTAACTCATATTTCACAAATATATGACCTCGTTGGCCTCTGGAAGGCTGAAGAGCACCTTTTTTGGGATCAGGGTGTCAGGGATGTCGTGTCGGGGTCGGGGTGTTGGGGGTGTCGTGTCGGGGTAGGGGTGCTATGTCAAGGTCGGGGTGCCTTGTCGGGGTGTCGTGTTGGGGGTCGGGTGTCAGTGGTGTCGTGTCGGGGTCGACCCTCGACTCCTTTTCCCCTAGATCCTCGGGGTCGGGGGTCGGGGTCTTCTTCTTCTTCTTCTTCTTCTTCTTCTTCTTCTGCTCCTGCTATTCTTCTTCTTCTTCTTCCTTATTTTCCTTCTCCTCCTCCTTTTCTTCTTCTTCTTCTCCTCTTATCCTCCTTTTCTTCTTCTTCTTCTTCTTCTTCTCCTTCTTCTTCGGCGATCCTCAACCCTTGACCCCTTGGCGATCGGCGATCCTCGACCTGGTTCTGTCGGTGCCGACGCACCTCGTCGGCGATCCTGGACCCGGTTTTCCTTTTTTCCTTTTCTTATTCTCCTCTTCTCCTCCTTTTGTTCTTCTTATTCCTCTTCTTCTCCTCCTCCTCCTCCTCTTCCTCTTCTTCTTCTTCTCCTTCTTCTTCTTCTTCTTCTTCTTTTCTTCTTCTCCTCCTCCTCCTCCTTTTCTTCTTCCTTTTCTTCTTCTTCTTCTTCCTCCTCCTCTTCTTCTTCTCCTTCTCCTCCTCTTCTTCTTATTTTCTTCTTCTCTTCTTCTTCTTCTTCATTTCCTGTCCTCCTCCTCCTAAAAAAGTAACTAACTAACTAACTAACTTACTAACTTAATAGAAAAAACTAACTAACTAACTTATTTTTTCTAACCTAATAAACTAAACTAAACTAAACCTAATCTAAAAATCATAAAATTAAAAAAACAGAAAAAATAGAAAAAATCTAAACCTAAACTCACCGGGATCGGGGAGAGGAGTCGCCGCCGATGGGGGTCGAGGCGGCGGCAGGGTGCGGCGGGGGGGGGGGGGGCTTAGCGGCGGTGCATCGGTGTCGGCGGGCGGGGCCGACAGAGGGGGCAAGGGAGGGGGAGGCGTCGCCACAGGGAAGGGCGGGGCGGAGCTGGTTGAGGAGGCCGGGGTAGGGAAGGGGGCGGGGCGGGGCCGGGGCGGCAGTCGCAATGGGTTTTAGGGCGGCGGTGGGGTGCGAAAGGGGGGGCGGAGGGGCGGGGCGGCGGTGGCGGCATGGGGTCGGGGCGGCGACGGGGTGCGGTCAGGGGCTGCGGCGGGGTGCGGTCAGGGGCTGCGGCGGGGTGCGGCCGGGGAGAGAGAGAGAGACAGAGAAGAGGGGTGGGCCGTTAGGGCCGTTATGGTAGTGGCTTCTTTGTCGTCTGCTAGCAGACGACATCTTTGCCGTCCACTAGCAAACGACAAAGAGGTGGGGTGGGCCGTTGCAATAAGCTGGCCTCCATCGGGCCCCACCCCACCGCTTTGTCGTCTGCTGGCACACGACAAAGAATCTTTGCCGTCAGCTGGCAGACGTTAAAGAATTTGTTGATGGCAAAACCACCCTTTTCCGTCTGCTAGCTATTTGCCTTCTGTTTTCTGCTAGCTGATGGCAAAGCCACTCTTTGCTCCGCTAGCAGACGACACAGATGTGGCAGCCAGCAAATCTTCTTATTCAAGTAGTGTTTCAAGGATATGAGTGTATACCTTTGAGTGATGTTGATGACGGTGCTTGTAGGTGAACTTGTTGAGGATGCTCGAGGTTGATGAAGAACATTTTGAGTTGGGAGCAATCCATCTCATTCTAGTACACTTGTTACCTATTGAGATTTTGCAATAATGATCAAGTATATGTCAATGATATGTTTTTGTTGTCTTGTTCCTTCCATCATCAAGAGAGGTTGTGGATACTTGGTCAAGACAAGATTGCTTATGATTGGAGTTGGCTGCAATCTCGTGGAATGAAGTTCTTCTAAGTACCTACAAACGGTTAGATGCAATACAAGGGAGCATAGAATTCCATGGCATAAGATAACATGTTAGGAATATCATGGAAGTATCAAGAAGGCTCATGCCCTTGCAAGCATCCAAGTGAGTCTAGCTCAAGTTTGAAGCATCAATGACGTTCAACTCACTCCTCAAGTGACAAAAAGTTTTCTCATCAAGTGGCTTAGTAAATATATTGGCCAATTGCTTGTTAGTGCGAACATGCATAAGATTAATATCTCCTTTGGCAACATGATCACGAATGAAATGATGTTGAACTTGAGTATGCTTATTTCGAGAATGTTGCACATGATAATGACCAATCTTAATAGCACTTTCATTGTCACAAAGTAATGGAACATTTCTAACATGGATTCCATAATCCTTAAGCGTTTGTGTCATCCATATTAATTGCACACAAGAAGATCTAGCAGTAGTATACTCAGCTTCTGCAGTAGATAGAGATACCGAGTTTTGTTTCTTGGAGGCCCAAGACACAAGAGATCTACCCAAAAATTGAAAAGTACCCGAGGTGGATTTTCTATCAACCTTGTCACCGGCATAGTCCGAATCGGAATAGCCAACAAGGATAAAAGAAGATACCTTGGGAAACCAAATGCCAAAGTTTGGTGTTTGTATCAAGTATCTCACAATACGTTTCACGGACAAAAGATGACACTCCTTAGGTGCAGCTTGATATCTAGCACACATGCAAACACTAAGCATAATATCAGGACGAGATGCACATAGATATAACAATGAACCAATCATGAATTGATAAACCTTTTGATCAACCGGTTCATCCTCCTTGGTATGATCAACATGTCCACTAGTTGGCATGGGAATTTTCATACCTTTGCACTCCTGCATGTTGAACTTCTTTATGAAGTCTTTGGTATACTTAGTTTTAGAGATGAAAGTTCCTTCTTTTGATTGCTTTATTTGCAATCCAAGAAAGAATTTCAGCTCACACATCATGGGCATCTCATACTTCTCGGACATCATCCTTCCAAATCTTTCACTAAATTGAGGGTTAGTGGAACCAAAGATAATATCATCCACATAGATTCGGCACACAAATAATTCACCATTAACTCTCTTAGTGAACAAGGTTGCATAAATTTTACCAATTTCAAAACCCTTTTCAATGATAAACTCCGTTAAGCATTTGTACCAAGCATGAGGGGCTTGCTTAAGACCATAAAGGGCTTGATGAAGCTTGTAAACATGATTAGGTTTATTAGGATTCACAAAACTAGGTGGTTGCTTAACATAAAACTCTTCTTCAATTTCACCAATTAAAAAGGCACTTTAATGTCCATTTGATAAAGCATGATATCATGGTGATTAGCATAGGCAAGAAGATTGCGAATAGCTTCAAGTCTAGCGACGGGGGCATAAGTCTCACCGTAGTCCATACCTTAGACTTTAGTATATCCTTGGGCCACGAGACGTGCCTTGTTGCATACGACTTGACCGTCTTCGTCTTGCTTGTTCCAAAACACCCATTTGGTTCCGATGATGTTGTGCTCATCCTCGGGCTTCTCCACGAGTGCCCACACTTTGTTCCTTTCGAAGTTGTGAAGCTCTTCATGCATGGCGTTCACCCAATCCGTGTCTTCAAGAGCTTGTTCTACCTTCAAGGGCTCAATGCTAGAGATGAAATAATAATGCTCACAAAAGTTAGCTACACGAGTTTTAGAGTGAGTGATTCTCCTGGTTTGGATGTCACAGAAGATTTGGTTTAGGGGATGGTTCTTGGTCACCTGTGCTCGAACTCGGGGTAGCTTGGGCTTGTTAAACGGTGGAGCTTCTTCTTATTCTTAATCATCTCCTTCATCTTCATTGTTGTTGTCGGTGTCGTTCCCTTGAGGTGGTGGTGAAGGAGGTTGTGGTGGATCTTCATGATGTACTTACTCCTCTTCATCATCTTGCCATGTACCGCTTGTGGATGCCTCCATGTCATGTTGTGGTTCACCTTGTCGTGAAGTAGGGGCTTCCACTTGAGTTGATGAAGTACTTTCCTTCACTCCAAGCTGATTTTGTGCTTTGCGAACGAAGTTCTTAAAGATCTTTTGAACCTACGACTTATCATCAAGGAAGAATACCCACGTAAATCTGGAAAAATCATCAACTATAACTAGACCATAGGAATTTCCACCGAGACTCTTGTAAGCATTGGGACCGAAAAGATCCATCTGAAGTAACTCGAGTGGTCTCCTAGTAGTCATGATATTCTTAACAGGATGACTTCCACATACTTGCTTTCCAGCTTGACAATCACTACAAAGTCTATATTTGTCAAAGATAACATATTTAACACCAAGTATATGATCACCTTTGATAAGCTTGTCTAAATTACGCATGCCAACATGTCCTAATCTTCTATGCCAAAGCCAACCTTTAGATGATTTAGCAATTAAACAAGTGTGAGGCTTGGATCTCTTAGTCAAATCAACAATGTATAGATCACCTCTACGGATAACGGTAAAGACCATTTTATGATTATCTTGACGAAACACTTGGCAATCTACTTTCGTGAATAACACATTGAAACCAAAGTTGGCATAACACTTTGAAATCAAAGTTGGCATAACGCATTGAAACACAGTGAAAGAAGATTGTAGCCAAGAGATTCAACGGGCATAACACTTTTAATAGAGCTATCATGGGATATGTCCACCTTACCAAGACCAAGTAACTTACCCTTGGAGTTGTCTCCAAATGTTACGTACCTTCGCGGTCCATATTTTGGTGTGATCTCTTCAAACATTTCTCTATCTCCGGTCATATGATCGGTACATCCACTATCGAGAATCCACTCTTTTCCTACGGACATGTAATCCTTGAAGTTTGCCATGAGACTTAGATTCTTCATGATCTTCTCATACTCGATGTCGAACAACTCATCTTCATCATAGTAGCCATGTTCCACATTGTCATCATCAAGTGGGAAATCCTCGTCATAAAGAACAAGAGATACGTTAGGATGGTGATCATGACAACATTAAAGTTTATGAATGCGAAGGGCCTCTATAATGATATTGTTGATAGTTGTGACATCTCCTTTAGCACGCATGAGGTCTCTGAGCTCAAATAGACAATCATCAAACTTAGGATCACTAGGCGTCATTTTGTGGAAGGCAATAGTTTTAGGAATAATTGTATTTGTTCCCTTAGTTGTGTCACTGTCGACAGGAATACCCCTAGTTTCCGAAAATACGCGGTCATGCCCACATCACTTTGCTCGTCTTGTGCTTTTGCCCTTTGACCGTTTGACTGCCATTTTGAAAACTTCATAACTATTTCATACTAACTCGGAAAAATGCAAATAACATATCAAAATGTTCGGAAACACATCACCTATATGTGCATGTCATTTGCAGTCATGACAAAAGTGTTGGAAATTCCCCATCACCTATATGATTTAAAACTGATATGGAGACTTCCCAACAATTTTCTCATGAATGCAAATGTCATACACATATAGGTGATGTCTTTCCGAACATTTTGATATCTTATTTGCATTTTTCCGAGTTAGTATGAAATAGATATGAAGTTTTCAAAATGACAGTCAAACGGTCAAAGGGCAAAAGCACAAGATGAGCAAAGTGATGTGGGCATGAACGCGTGTTTTCCAAAATTAGGGGTATTCCTGTCGATGGTGGCACAACTTAAGGCTCAAATACAATTATCCCATAGTTTTATGAAGAATTTCATCAAGATTATTCAATTAATAATTTGGATATCGTTTGTCCAAATCATTCCACAAAGTATAAGCACACGCAAAATTCTTCATTTGGTTGAGCACATTTCTAGTCAAAGCTCTAACAATAAGATTAACAGTTCTAAGATTGCATAGCATATCAATTTCCTCTTCGTGTGTGGGATGCAAGGGATCAATAGGAGGCTCATAGGGGTGCATAAAAAATTTGCTCAATTGAAATTCATTAAATAGCTCAAGCATCAAAGTTTTCCGTTGACTATAGTACTCTCCATCAAGAATAGGCACTCTACAACTCAAACTCCCTATACTAGACACTTCCATCTTCCTCCTCGGTGATTAAACACAAGCAATGGATACCAATGCTCTGATACCAATTGAGGGATCACTAGAAAAGTGTCTAGAGGGGGGGTGAATAGACTACTAACAGGGAATTAAAACCTAACCTTTTCCCAAGTTAATTGGTTGGCAGATTTTAATAGTTTTAACAAGACTAGCAAGTCTATATACCCAACACATGCATGTCAACAAATATGGCAGCGGAAAGTAAAGACATTGCACAAGAAGTAAAGAGTTGAGATATGGAGATCAAACGCAATTGGAGGCGCAAGGATTTTTCCCGTGGTTCCGATAGGTGGTGCTATCGTACATCCACGTTTATGAAGTATTCAACCCACGGAGGGTAACAGTCGCGAGGGTCCATGAAGGGCTCCACCCATAAGGGTCCACGAAGTAGCAACCTTAACTATTCCATAACGGCTTCCGTCCATGAAGGACTAGCCTCACTATGGATAGATCTTCACGAAGCAGGCGATCTCCTTGTCCGTACACACTTCTTAGTTCAACTCCACAACACAAAGTAGGAGGATCCCAAGAAACACCTAACCAATCTAGGAGGCACCATCCTCCAAAAGGTAATAGGCGCGGTAATGATGATGAACTCCTTGCTCTTGTGCTTCAAGATGATAGACTCCTCAACACACAATCACTCTCTCATAGATTTGGCTTGGTGGAAGAGATGGGATTGGTGGAAAGCAACTTAGGGAGGCTAGAAATCAAGATCCTTATGGTTGGAGTGGAAGATCTTGACCTCAATACAAGGATAGGTGGTTCTCTCTCAAAAAACTGGATGGGGCAAGTATGGAATAGTTCTAAGTGCTTCTCTGTCGAGTAGGTGGTGGTGAAGGGGTATATATAGGCATCCCCAAAAATCAAACCGTTACACACAAAATGACCAACTCGGTGACACCGATGTGTCAATCTCGGTGGTACCGAAGTGACCAAAAGGTGGAAACTTTTGAATCTTGGTGAGACTAATATAGGAAACTCGGTTGCACCGATAAGGTGACCAACGGTCAGATTGTCATTCTCGGTGAAGCCGATCCAACAATCTCGATGGTAGAAATATTGTGAATTTGCGTAACAGAAAGTTGGCAACCGAAACTCGGTGGCACCAGTATGGAATTGGTTGCACCGAAGTGGCTAGGGTTTGGCTGAGTTTGTCTGATGTTGAGAATCGGTGGCACCGGGATGGAAATGTTGGTTGCACTGATTTTAAATATTTGGCTTTGGATAGACTTTGGTGGGGGTGTTTTTGGTGACAATCACTTGTGCACGTATGAGCATTTTGTTCACCAACAAAACCTTACCCCCTTTTAATAGTATTGGCTTTCCTATGGACTCAAAGTGATATCTCACAAATATAAAATGTAGATTCCTCTATCTTGAAGCTTAGCCAACCTATTTCCTTGCATATTGGAGTATCTCCATGATCCTTTTTCAACCCAACTCTCCATGGACTATTATCTGAAATACACTAGATAAAAGTATTAGTCCAAGAGACAATGTATGTTTTCATGAATTATCAAAACCACCAAGGGAGCATGTTGTGCTTTCAATGGTGCTCTACTTATTACAAGTGAAAGAAAAACTCTTGAGAATATGACAAAGTGCACCGGGATTGGGATGAGTGAGCGTGCCAAAGAGAGTGGACCGGGTGATGGGGGCGATGGAGGTGGAGGATGGTGAGTGGACTGGGTAGAGATCTTCGGGGCTGTCACATCGGTGTAGTATCATACTGGTACGGGCGTCCTTCACAAAAAACCACACTCATCACATTCAACGGTGAGAGGATTTTCACGAGCAAGGCAGCGAATAGAGACAAGGTTTTTAATGAGGTCAGGAGAAACAAGAACATTAGACATATTGATAGGAGTAGAAGTAGATGGAAACAAAGTATGACCAATATGTGTAATGGGAAGAGGGGAACCATCACCGACACTGATGCGAGTAGAGGTATTGGTAGGAAAGGAAGTGGGGAGGTTACCAGCTGAGGTGGTCATGTGGGAGGTAGCCGGGGTGTCCATGTACCAATCCCCGCCTCTGGGGTAGATGCTGGCGTGGGGGCGCAGGGCAGCGCGGCCAGGAGGGTTGGATCCCATGGCGCATGCGTCTACTGCGGGGACGCATGGTTGAAGTAGAGGGCTCCGACCGAATGGTGGGGTGGGGCCGACAGTGTTGGGTATGCCCCAAACTGCGGTGGTGGCACGGGCGGTGGTAGCATCGCAAACTACTAGTGCGGCATGAGGTAGCCCTGGTGCTGGACCAAATGAGCATCGAGAATGCTGGGGCGGTCCCGCGAACAACCGACATGGAGTAGGCGTGGATGACTCCAGTCCACAGGTTATAACTATAGGACCATGGTGGCGTACACTGCTGCTGTTGGGGGACCTGAGGTTGACCACCTGGTGTGGGTGCCCAGTGTTTCCCCTTGAGGCCTCCCTTGTCATGGTGACCGTCTCGATCGACAGGAGGGGGAGGCGTCGGTCCTCCCAGCTATGGGTACGAGAACGGCTACGAGAGCGGGAGTGGCGCTGGTGGATGTTGTTGACGAGGGGTGCCGCACGAGCTGCCGACAGTAAGGGACGTGTGGACGTCCCACACCTTCAACTGCTTCCTCCGATGTTCCTCCAACTTTAGGTACGCGATGACCTTGGGAAAGGTCGGGTTGGGGATGAGTGTGAGGTTGGCACGAACATTGGAGAATTCCTCATTGAGGCCGTTGGCGAGGGTGCTGAGGAGGAGGTCGGGGGAGACCGTCTTGCCGATGTCGCGGAGCTCGTCACAAAGACGGTTGAGGTGCATACAAAAGTCATCCGTGGAGGAATTGTTTTGAAGGAACCCGAATAACTCTTGCTGGGCAAAAACGAGGCGCTGAAGGCGGTTGTCGATGAAGAGCGCGTTAAGCTTTATCCAGACGGAGTAGTCGTCCTTGTAATCCTACACCATCGTATAGAAAAGGTCCTTCGAGATGGTTAGAAAGAACTAGTGGATGAGAGTGTCTTAGATGGACGACTACTAGGCATTGTGCTTTATGGCCTTAGAGTCAACGGAGACATCGTTGTGCTCCTGGAGATGGTACTAATGGAAGACTAGTTTGAAGTAGGTCTTCCATGGGTATTAGGAGGAGTCATCTTGAGAGATACAAATGAGAACACGCTCGTGGATGTTGAGGTTGTGGATGTCCTCTGCGAAGACAGGATCGGGGCCGGCAAAGGGGTTCAACCCGGCGGAGAGGGAGGAGCGGGAGGACATGGCAGCGGTGCATGGGAGGTAGAGGGCAACGTCGACAAGGAGGCTATGATAGTCGGGTGGGGTTGACAGCGGGAGGTGGGGCTACAACAGTCAGTGGTAGGGATGGGGGCGGCAGGAGAACTGCGGCGGCAAGAGGTGCGGCGGTGGCAAAGAGATGCGGTGGCAGCAGATGCAATTAGGTCTAGGAAAGAAGCGGTATCTGATACCATGTGGATTGTGAATGTTTGCATTAATCGTATGCCTTAGCATATATAGAGTACATGGGCAAGAAGGTCTCAACCGTATCCACTATACAAGGAAAGGATCAGGAGGTATCTATAAATTAGGAAATAATGAACAGATTCCTAGCTGCCTAATGTACATTTGATGATCATGCTCAACAGAGGAGACTGATATGTCTCCATTGTATCCACTTTTCCAAACTCTTTCGCCCTTGTTTTGGACTCTAATTTGCATGATTTGAATGGAACTAACCCGAACTGACGCTGTTTTCAGCAGAATTGCATTGGTGTTATTTTTGTGCTGAAATAAAAGTTCTCGAATCGTCATAAAGATTTACGGAGAATATTTTTGGATTTAGTAAAAAATATTGGCGCAAGAATCAACCAGAGGGGGGCACCTATAGGCCACAAGCCTGCTAGGCGCCGCCACCCCTAGTAGGCTTGTGGGGCCCTCGCGGCTCCTCTGACCTCGTCTCTAGCTCCATATAAACCTATTCGTGGAAAAAAATCACACAGAAGAGTTCATAGAGTTTCACGATACAAAGCTACCTCCACCTCCTGTTCTTCCTCGGGAGACCAGATCTGGAGTCCGTTTTGGGCTCCGGAGAGGGGAAATCGACGCCATCATCATCACCAAACCATCCTTCATCACCAATTCCATGATGCTCTCCACCGTTCGTGAGTAATCCCATCATAGGCTTGCTGGACGGTGACAGGTTGGATGAGATTTATCATGTAATCGAGTTAGTTTTGTTAGGGTTTGATCCCTAGTATCCACTATGTTGTGAGATTGATGTTGCTATGACTTTGCTATGCTTAATGCTTGTCACTAGGGCCCGAGTGCCATGATTTCAGATCTGAACCTATTATGTTTTCATGAATATATATATATATGTTCTTGACCCTATCTTTCAAGTTGTAGACACCTATCATGAGTTATGATCCGCATCCCAGGGTGACAATAACTGGGATTCTTTTTGGTGATTACCATAGTTTGAGGAGTTCATGTATTCACCAAGTGCTAATGCTTTGGTCCGGTTCTCTATTAAAAGGTGGCCTTAATATCCCTTAGTTTCCATTAGGACCCCACTGGCACGGGAGTGTAGGACAAAATATGTCATGCAAGTTCTTTTCCATAAGCACGTATGACTATATACAGAATACATGCCTACATTACATTGCTGAATTGGAGCTAGTTCTGTGTCACCCTATGTTATAACTATTGAATGACGAATGCTATCCAACATAATTATCCATCACTGATCCATTGCCAAAGAGCTTTCCACATATTTATCCTTGCCAAGTTACTTCTCCATTGCTACTATTACAATCACTACAAAACTGCTACTGTTACTTTTGCTACTGTTACTGTTACTTCCATACTACTTTGCTACTGAGTACTTTGATGCACATATTAAGTCTTACAGGTGTGGTTGAATTGACAACTCAGCTGCAAATACTCGAGAATATTCTTTGTCTCCCCTTGTGCCGAATCAATAAATTTGGGTTGAATACTCTACCCTCGAAAACTATTGCAATCCCCTATACTTGTGGGTTATCAAGACCTTTTTCTGGTGCTGTTGCTGAGGAACATAGCTCTATTCTCTGAGTCACTTGGGATTTATATCTGTTGATCACCATGAAGAATCTGAAAGATCCAAAAACCAAGATCTATCCCTCTACTACGAGGGGAGGTAAGGAACTACCATCTAGCTCTGCACTTGATTCACCTTCTGTTATAAGTAAGTTTGCGACACCACCACCTGCTAGTAATTCTGAGATGTCGCAAGTAATTGATGATGCCACTTCTTCTATGCATGATGCTTATGATGATACTTTGCTTCATAATACTGTGCCACTGGGTGAATTTCTTGATGAACAAATTGCTAGAGCCCATGCTGAAAATTATGATACTTCTGAAGCTGATGAAACTAATGAAATTGAACACTTTGAGACACCTACTAGACCTAGCTCTCCTAGATATGAATTTCCTGATATTCCCGAGGGTTTTGCTATGGAAGGAGAGGTAGCTCGGGACTTTCTTGCTTGTAATGATAGAGATGATCTTAAGAAATTACTATGTAAGTGGAAAGAAAAATCTTTGAATGCTAGATTGAAGTATGATCCTAAGTTTGCTACTTCACCTATCTTTGTTACTGATAAGGATTATGAATTATCTATTGATCCTTAGTTGATTACTTTGGTTGAATCTGATCCTTTCCATGGTTATGAATTTGAAACTGTTGTGGCGCATCTTACTAAACGGAATGATATAGCCAGCCTATTTACTCTTGAGGAAAAAATTCGTTACTATTATATCCTTAAGTTGTTTCCTTTCTCGTTAAAGGGTGATGCTAAGATATGGTTGAATTCTCTTGCTCCTGGTTGTGTGTGTAGCCCCCAGGATATGATTTATCACTTCTCTGAAAAATATTTTCCTGCCCATAAGAAAGAAGCAGCCTTGCAGGAAATATTTAACTTTGTGCAAATTGGAGAAGAGAGTCTCCCACAAGCTTGGGGGAGGCTTCTCCAATTACTTAATTCTTTGCCTGATCATCCTCTCAAGAAAAATGAAATACTTGATATCTTTTATAATGGACTAAACGATGCTTCTAGGGACCACCTAGATAGTTGTGCTGGTTGTGTTTTCAGGGAACGAACTGTTGAACAAGCTGAAATACTATTGAATAATATATTGAGCAATGATAATGATTGGACTATTCCCGAACCACCTCCGAAGCCAACTCCGAAGAGAAGAGGCATTCTTTCTCAGTCCCGAAGATATGCAAGAGGCAAAGAAATCTATAAAAGAGAAAGGTATTAAAGCAGAAGATGTTAAGAATCTATGACCTATTAAAGAAATACATGGTCTTGATAACCCGACACAGGTAGTAGAGGTAACTTCTCTTTGTAGATTAGATGAAAGCGATATTCCTTATAATAAGTCTGCTAGCCAATGCTTGGATGAGTTTGACAATTTTGTTGTTAAGCAAGAAAAATTTAATGCTTGTGTTAGTAGACAATTGAAACATAATGCTTTCATGCTTGATCTCTTAGGTGATTATATGAGTAGAACTATCAATGATCTTAAACTGATTAGTAAACATGCTTCCATGGTAACTACTCAAGTAGAACAAGTGCTTAAGGCATAGAATGATTTGTTTAATGAGATGAATAGTAGGAATAATGATCATTTTCTTAAAGTTGTGACTAGAGGTGGAAGAATGACTCAAGAACCTTTGTATCCTGAGGGCCATCCTAAGAGAATTGAACAAGATTTTCAAAGGAGTAATATTGATGTACCTATTCGCTCCAGTAATAAGAGGAACAAGGATGATGATAGAACTTTGCATGCTGCTAGTGAACCTGTTATAGATACACCTGAAAACCCAAATGATATTTATGTTTCTGATGTTGGGACACAATCTAGTGATGAACATGAGCCGAGTGGTAATATTAATGATGATGTTCATGTTTATACTCAACCTAGTAACGATAATAATGTGGATATTGAACCTGCTGTTGATCTTGATAACACACATCCTAAGAATAAAAGTTATAACAAAAGGGACTTTATTGCTAGGAAACATGGTAAATAAAGAGAACAACGGGTTCAGAAACCCATGACCTTTCCTCCTAAACCATCCAAGAAAAAGGATGATGAGGATTTTGAGCGCTTTGTTGAAATGCTTAGACCTGTCTTTTTGCGTATGCGCTTGACCGATATTCTGAAAATGTCTCCTTATGCTAAGTATATGAAAGATATTGTGACTAATAAAAGAAAGATACCGGAAGCTGAGATTTCACCATGCTTGCTAATTATATTTTTTTGTTGGAAATAAGCCCTAGAGGCAATAATAAATTAGTTATTATTATATTTCCTTGTTAATGATAATCGTTTATTATCCATGCTAGAATTGTATTGATTGGAAACTCAGATACATGTGTGGATACATAGACAACACCATGTCCCTAGTATGCCTCTAATAGACTAGCTCGTTGATCGAAGATGGTTAAGGTTTCCTAGCCATGGACATAAGATGTCATTTGATAACGGGATCACATCATTAGGAGAATGATGTGATGGACAAGACCCAAATTATAAACATAGCATATGATCGTGTCAGTTTATTGCTACTGTTTTCTGCATGTTGAGTATCTGCTCCTATGACCATGAGATCATGCAACTCACTGACACCAGAGGAGTACCTTGTGTGTATCAAACGTCGCAACGTAACTGGGTGACTATAAAGGTGCTCTACATGTATCTCCGAGGGTGTCTGTTGGGTTGGCATCGATCAAGACTGAGATTTGTTACTCCGTGTGACGGAGAGGTATCTCAGGGCCCACTCAGTAATACAACATCACTATAAGCCTTGCAAGCAATGTGACTAAATAGTTAGCCACGGGATCTTGTATTACGGAATGAGTAAAGAGACTTGCCGGATAATGAGATTGAACTAGGTATTTAGATACCGACGATCAAATCTCGAGCAATTAACATACCGAAGAACAAAGGGAACAACATATGGGATTAACTGAATCCTTGACATAGAGGTTCAACCGATAAAGATCTTCGTATAATATGTAGGAATCAATATGGGCATCCAGGTCCCGCTATTGGCTATTGACCATAGAGGTGTCTCGGTCATGTCTACATAGTTCTCGAACCCACAAGGTCTGCCCACTTAAGGTTCGGTGATGTTTCGTCAGTATAGAGTTATGTATGGTGGTGACCGAAGGTTGTTTGGAGTCCCCCATGAGATCCCGTATGTCATGAGGACCTCTGAAATAGTCTAGAGGTAAAGATTGATATATAGGAAGTCCTGTTTTGGTCACCGGAAAAGTTTCGGGCTCATCGGTAGTGTACCAGGAGTGCCGGGAGGGTGCCGGAGGACCATCGGGAGGGGTGTGTCGACCCAAAGGACCTCATGGGCTGTGGGAGGAGTCAAACCAGCCCCTGGTGGGCTGGTCTAATCCCCCGCTAAGGCCCATGTGGCTAGGGGTGGGAAAAATCCAAAAGGTGGAGAGGTGGAAAGAGTTTCCAAGTGGAAAGGAGGAATACTACTCCTAACAGGATTGGAGTAGGACTCCTCCACCACCAATTTCGACCAAACATTGAGGGTTTGAGGCTGCCTCCTCCCCTCCCTCCCTCCTATATATACTAGAGTATTTAGAGGGGAAAGCCAATCCCAATTGCCACGTGTTGTCCTCTTCTTCCCTAGATCGGTTTCTCCTCTAGATTAGTTCTGCGGTGCTTAGGCGAAGCCCTGCAGGATTAGTTCACCACCACAGCCACCACACCATTGTGCTACTGGAGAACTCATCTACCTCTCCACTCCCTCTTGCTGGATCAAGAAGGCAGAGATCGTCATCGAGCTATACGTGTGCTGAATGCGGAGGCGCCATCCGTTCGGCGCTAGATCGGAAGGACCGTGATCATGACCGCGAGACGATTCGTGATTTGATCACGGGACGGATCGTGAGATGATCATGGGATGGATCATGATTGGATCGTGAGATGGATCGTGATGGGATTGCGGGACGCTCGGCGATTTGGATCGCGAAGACGTTCGACTACATCAACCGCGTTTCTTAATGCTTCCTGCTTATTGATCTACAAGGGTATGTAGATCCACTCTCCCTCTTGTAGATGATCATCACCATGGATAGATCTTGCATGTCCATAGGAAATTTTTTGTTTCCCATGGAATGTTCCCCAACACTTTTAAGGGTGGAGTACCAAAGACATTAGGAGATCCAGGAATACCAACTATATCATGCTCTATTAAGGGGAATTATGTTAAAACTGCTTTATGTGATTTGGGAGCTGGTGTTAGTTTTATGCCTTTCTCTTTATATCGTAGACTTGATTTGAATAAGTTGACACCTACTAAAATCTCTTTGGAAATGTCTGATAAATCAACTGCTCTACCTATCGGTATTTGTGAGGATATACCTATCGTAGTTGCAAATGCTACTATCTTAACAAACTTTGTTATTCTTCATATTCCCGAGGACGACAGTATGTTGATCATCCTTTGTAGACCCTTTTTGAATACTGCAGGGAATGTTATTGATTGCAACAACGGCAATGTCACTTTTCATATTAATGGTAATGAGCATACAGTACACTTTCCAAAGAAACAACCTCAAGTTCATAGTATCAACTCCATTGAAAAAATTCCAACGATTGTTATTGAAGACTTTGCATTGCCTCTTCCTACTTTCAAGAAGAAATATGATACACTTATTGTTGGGGACATGCATATCCCCATTGAGGTAACTTAGTGTTATTCGAAAATTGTTTGGTTTCATGTTATTCGAAAGAAGTTTGTTAATAAGACTTGATCAACCTTATTGATGGATTCTTTTGATGAACATGAGATGGATGAATTTAGAAAGCACAACTCCCTATACCCAACTTTTATTTTCTGTTAGTTAGATTAAATTAAGTAAGAATGCTATTATTTTTCTGTTTTCTGAGTTTCCCGTGCAATAAAAAAGTGACCTGAAAATAAAAGTTCTTTAAATGCCCTAAAAATGGAGTGGTAATGGTTTGTTTTGGGTGCCAACATGCATATTAAAATGGTTGTGATGTAGTATGATGGGATGGTATCCTCCTTTGAATGATTCAAGTGGCTCGACTTGGCACATGTTCATGCATGTAGTTGAAACAAAATCAACATAGCCTCTATGATATTTATGTTCATAGTGATTTATATCCTACTCATGCTTGCATTCAATGTTAGTTAATCTCAAAGCATGTTGATGACTATGTCTCTCTCTACTTGGTCGCTCCCTAGTCTTTTGCTAGCCTTCACTTGTACTAAGCGGGAATACTGCTTGTGCATCCAATCCATCAAACCCAAAGTTGTTTCATACGAGTCCACCATACCTACCTATATCCGGTATTTACCTGCCGTTCAAAGTAAATTGCATGTGCCAAGCTCTAAACCTTCAAATAAACATTCTATTTTGTATGCCCAAATCGCTCATGTGGCGATTGAGGGTTGTTAGTATCTTCCATGCTAGGTGGGTTATTCTCATGATATGTGTTGATTCACTATCATTCACGAGAAACTGGCTAGTAATCGGGATGCCTAGTTCCATGCTCAAAATAAAAGAAAAATCTAATTAAACAAAACTCCCCCAGAATTGTGTTTGTATGGACGGTACCCGTGGATTCGACTTGCCGTGGAGTGTGACTGATTGGTGGAGGGGGAGTAAAAACTTTATCATTCTGTTTGGGAACCGCCTATAATGTATCTAGCATGGAAGATGTTGAAAACCTCTTGGTCATTATGTGAGCAATGAGAGCATACCGCTCAAAAATCGTTACTTATCCCTGTTTTAAAAACTCGAGCACTGGCACCTCTGCAAATCAATGCTTCCCTCTGCGAAGGCTCTTTCCATTTACTTTATTGTTGAGTCATCATCCTCTTATAAAAGGCACCAGTTAGAGAGCACCACCGTCCTTTGTCTGCTTTGCTATTAATTGATATTGAGTATGAGCATGACTGTATCTCTTTCAATGTGAATTACAATGTCTAGGCAGTCCTTGTTCTTTAGAGGTGCTCTGCATTTATGTTTTGTGGTCTCAGGAAGGGCTAGCAAGATACCATTTTGTCATATTGTATCATGATTGTTTTGAAAAAGTGTTGTCATCCGAGAGTTGTTATTATTGCTTGCTAGTTGATTCTGTCATTGATATGACTAAATGTGAGACCTAAATGTTACTGTGAACGTGGTTAGTCCATGATCTTTGTTGAAAATCTGAACATCAGATAGACGTATTTACAACAACAAGATCAAACAGAGTTTGTAAAAGTTTTTCTTTATCACTTTCAATTTATCAACTGAATTTCTTTAGGACAAGAAATGGGCTAATCTTGGGGGAGTTTATACGTCTCCATCGTATCCACTTTTCCAAACACTTTTGCCCTTGTTTTGCACTCTAAATTGCATGATTTGAATGGAACTAACCCAGACTGACGTTGTTTTTGGTAGAATTGCCTTGGTGTTATTTTTGTGCAGAAATAAAAGTTCTCGGATGGTCTTGAAAATTTACGTAGAATATTTCTGGATTTAATAAAAAATACTTGCGCAAGAATCAATCAGAGGGGGCCACCTGCAGGCCACAAGCCTGCTAAGCATGACCACCCCCTGGCCGCGCCTAGCAGACTTGTGGGGCCCTCGTGGCTCCTCCGACCTCGTCTCCATCTCCATATAACCCTATTTATGGAGAAAAAAATCAGGGAGAAGAGTTCATCGTGTTTCACGATACGGAGCCGCCGCCACCTCCTGTTCTTCCTTGGGAGACCAGATCTGGAGTACGTTTTGGGCTGCGGAGAGGGGAAATCGACGCCATCATCATCACCAACCATCCTTCATCACCAATTCCATGATGCTCTCCAACGTTCATGAGTAATCCCATCATAGGCTTGCTGGACGGTGGTGGGTTGGATGAGATTTATCATGTAATCGAGATAGTTTTGTTAGAGTTTGATCCCTCGTATCCACTATGTTCTGAGATTGATGTTGCTATGACTTTGCTATGTTTAATGCTTTTCGCTAGAGCCCGAGTGCCATGATTTCATATCTGAACCTATTATGTTTTCATGAATATATATGTGTTCTTGGTCCTATCTTGTAAGTTGTAGACACCTATTATGAGTTATGATCCACATCCCCCAGGGTGACAATAACTGGGATTCTTTCCAGTGATTACCGTTGTTTGAGGAGTTCATGTATTCACTAAGTGCTAATGCTTTGGTTTGGTTCTCTATTAAAAGGAGGCCTTAATATCCCTTAGTTTCCATTAGGACCCCGCTGGCATGGGAGGGTAGGACAAAAGGTGTCATGCAAGTTCTTTTCCATAAGCATGTATGACTATATACAGAATACATGCCTACATTACATTGATGAACTGGAGCTAGTTATGTGTCACCCTATGTTATAACTGTTGAATGACGAATTCTATCCAACATAATTATCCATCAAGGATCCATTGCCTATGAGCTTTCCACATATTGATCCTTGCTAAGTTACTTCTCTTTTTCTAGTGTTACAATCACTACAAAACTGCTATTGTTACTTTTGCTACCGTTACCGTTACTTGCATACTACTTTGCTACTGAATACTTTGCTGTAGATATTAAGTCTTACAAGTGTGGTTGAATTGAAAACTCAGCTGCGAATAGTCGAGAATATTCTTTGGCTCCCCTTGTGCCGAATCAATAAATTTGGGTTCAATAATCTACCCTCGAAAACTGTTGTGATCCCCTATACTTGTGGGTTATCCGAGACCCAAGTAATAAAGAAGAGGAGTATGGTGTGCAAATATAAGACCGAGGAAGACAACCATTTCTTTGAAGCTTGGATCACCATCTCTCTTGATTCCATGGTCGGTGCCGACTAAATTAAGGAATGTTGGCAAAGTATGGATGGTTACTTCAACAAAAATGTTACCATTCCCTCCAACCACACAATGGGGTCTCTTAGTCATTGATGGATGGTAACCCAAGAACAATGAAATCATAGGGCCGACAGTGGTGGTGGTGGCACTGGTGGTAGCGACATGAGTGGTTTTGTTGATGGTGACGACATGAGTGCGCAAAGTCTATTTGGACTATGATAGTTTGTGATCCATCGTGTGTTTATGGTTTTTTCGAATGAACTTGTCCATTCAATGCGTTTTGGCACAAATTATGGTTATGTTTGATGAATTCGATGAACTTTATTTGTGCTCTTAGCCGAGTTAGGATTTTCGCATACAAACCATGTTAGAGTTGGAATGTCATGAATTTGTTTCAATTTCTTGAGAAACATTTCAAATAATTGGTATTTTTTATGATAGGCGATCAACTAGCTAAGCAAAAGTCATTTTGCTAAAAGAATTTTGGAGAAATGGATAGAGAGATTTTTTTGTTTGACTTTTAGGATAGGGGAGTGATACATTTCCAATGTATATATATTTTGAAGTATTAATATTATATTTAAATCAGTTATTAATGGTTTTGGTACACTTATATATTATTTTTCCGAGCTAACCTATTAATCTAATCCCCATTGTGATTTCCTATTTTCTCCATGTTTTTAGTTTTAAAGAAAATCAATATCTAGGAAGGTAAAAATACCCTGATGTTTCAATATGATTTTATCTAGAATATATGTGATTTTTTGACGAAATAATCAATGCAAAATGATGCCTGAGGGCCCCACATGGGTAGGGGCGTGACCACCTTCCTGAACAATCCATGGGCCTCTCTGGGCAGTCCTAAGTCGGTTGGATCTCTTCGTCGACCAAAATAAAGGTAATTAGATGGAAAAAATTCCTGGAAAATTTTAGCTTGATTGGAGTTACGGATCTCTGGCTATAAAGGAAACAGTTCTTAGTAAAAAACTAGAACCAGAAAACAGATAGAAGAGATCCAATCTCGGAGGGGTCTCGCCCCTTCGGGAGCCATGGTGTCCTAGAACAAGTGATGAGAACCTCTCCACATATAGGGGGAGGCCATGGAGGAAGAAGCCATAGGGGATCCTCTCTCGCCTTCTCTCCAAGTGGCACCAGAGTGCCGTTGGGGGAACCATCATCGTAGCGATCATCTTCATCAACTTTGCCTGGACGAACATCGTCATCACCTTCCTAACCTATTTCTGCGGTCAATTCTACCATAACCCGCTATAATCCTCTACATGTCACATGGTGTCTTGGTGCCTTGAAGTATCATCCAATGATTTGCATTATTGCTATTGTGTTTGAGTAGATTATTGTTTTCCTATGGGTTAATTGATGAATTTCCATGATTTGTTTGAGTTGCTTGTGGTTTGTTACCGTCCTTTGGTGCCCATCATATGAGTGTGCGTGTACACTGGTGCAACGACGTGCTATAGAAATGGTTTTTACCCCGTTTTCGCAACATAGTTTTAAACCATCGCCTTGCCTATGTGCGCAAGGGGGGGGGTCCATCCCACACAATACAGAAAAATCGTCAACGATATGGAATAAGAACACAAACCTTTGGCATACGTAAACATATGCGATGTGCACATCTATCACAAACGAGAGTCGCCGGTCAACCGTTTGAGATATGTCATATTTCCCATAAGGTCCATCCTTGCTACACATGTGAGATCACATTACTATTGCACATACTATTATGTGCTAGGCCATTTACGATGTGCGTCGCATCACAAACGGTTCTTGATTGTAAGGCGTGTATGATAAGGGCACTATAAAAACGGTTTTTACTCCCTTTCCGTGACATAGTTTTAAACCACCGCCTTGCCGGTGTGTGCAAAGGGGTGGGGGTCCATCCCACACGATACAAAAAAATCATCGGTGATATGGAACAAGAACGCAAACGTTTGGCATAAGTAAGCATATGCGATGTGCACATCTATCACAAACGAGAGTCGTCGGTCAACCATTTGAGATATGTCATATTTCCCATAAGGTCCATCAATGCTACGCATGTAAGATCACATTACTATCGCGCACACTATTATGTGTTACGCGGGGATAACCCCGGGGTAGCCTCAAGCAGGCCATTGCCTTCACTTTTCAAAAACGACTATGGGGCGGGTTGTGCCCCCCATAATCCGTCTCTGTCGAGCCGATTGGCTCTAGGTGTGTCCACTAGGCCATCCCGCTCGTGGGCGACCCGCCAACCTGTGGGTCAGCACTCGTCGCATCACCACACCCCACATGACGAAGATGGGACAGGGCGACATGCCAGCAGTGCCCCTGGTACTACATGCCAGGGCACGTGTGGCTATAGTGACACCCGTCGTACAAAGGGTCAATATCCGCATGGCCACAGTGGAGGCAATAGTGTCGTTGACGCCGCCCGACTGCGACCAAGCGGACGACATAGTGCCTGCACGCCTCCAACCATTCCACTACCTGCCCCCGCGTGGCTACAGTGCGGCCGGCCGTACCGCTGACCATGGCCGTCTAGCGCAAGACGATGCCGCACAGGACGACCCGTGCCGTAGCATGACAAGCACGCGCCAATAGCGGTGGCCTGCCGGCGGGCCCTCCTCCAGCTCCTGATGGGACCCTACATCCGGCGGGCCCTACCGGCGACAAGACTCCTCGACCGGGGGGCCCCTGGCCAGCTAGAGAGGCTGCCAGCCGCCCCCCATCACCTTGTATGCATATTTTAATCTAGGGGGTGGCCTGTAAAACCCCTTGGAGCCACCCCATGCAGGGGGTCGGACTTTTACGCACCCACACACATACTCACGTAGAGAGGCAAGGAGAGCTAGCAAGCTCCTTCTTCCTTCTTTAGCCAACAGCTCCAGGAGCACCATTGTAGCCCTCTTGCTCCATAAACCAGACAAGCAGGACTAGGGGTATTACCTCCCATGGAGGGCCCCGAACCTAGGTACATCATGTGTTGCGCACTGCTTGTTCGCAATCCCGTTATCGGAGGCTGCCAGTGTCATTCGGCCCCAACCACTCTCGATAAGCCACCCCATGGCATCTGTTATGAGAAAATGAAGACAATGTGCTACACCATTTATGATGTGCTCCGCATCACAAATAGTTCTTGATTGTTAAGTGTGTATGATAAGGGAACTATCACACACATTTAGTTCTACGAGACCGTTTGTGATAGGATCTAAGAGTGCATACAATTATTCCTATAAAACCGTATGCGTAGGTTGAATCTATCCCACACGTTGCACTATTGATAAATGTTTGTGGTATATAAAATGTCCCAAATGTTCCATCCATACTACCTGTGTCGAATGAAGACCTATCACACATGTCCTTCTATGACCAACATTTACGATGCACACGACATCATAAACAATTGACGATAACAAACCGCGTGTGATAATGAGACTATCACAAACACTTGATAATAAGTAACTATGTGCGCTAGTGTTCTTAATATCACATGTTATTTCTCAGTTGATCATGTGTGCATCATAGATTCATCGCACACATCGCACATGGAGAAACGTGTCTGATCTTGACGTTGATCGCATGCATTTTACTTTCTCAAACTATGTGCATTGTAATGGCCTGCAGAGCATAATTTATCCCTAATTTAATACCTTCACATAATTTAATTTTGAAAGTAGGAAATCAATTATTTTATATCTAATCATGTTTACAAATGTAGGTTTAAGAATGAATGCAAAATTTGATTCACATGTACATATACTTAAGAACTGCAGAAGCACCGATTGGTAAATGTAGCGACCCGACCTGAAAGGTCAAGTCTCCGGTGTTTCCGTACCATCCCAAGATCATGCTGGTACACACACGGTACATCAATGTATATATCAAAGGGAAATCACACAGCAATATATTAATCAAAATCTCATTTCGAGTCCTTTATTACAATAAAAATTACAATAAAGTGGCCAAAAGGCCAACTCATGAGAATAACTAAGTCTTGCGGAAGCGTCGAAGGTAGATGAGTCCATCTGACTCCAAGGGCATCTCACTGAGCATAGAACATGTCCTCACTCCTGGTCGGAAAAGTACTCTGCAACATGATACGTTGCAGCCGTGTAGGTCAGCATATGGAATATGCCGGCAAAGTCACAGTAGAGGTGTGAAAATAATCATCTAGTCTATATGCATATATGGCAGGTGGGGTGATAAGTTTTGCGTAAAGCCAATTTATCCTACATCAAGAAAGGGGCTAAGCAAAATATTACTAAGTTGGTTGATTAATGAGATGGTTCCACCGACCAGTTCTCATACCCAAAATTGTTAATACCCACATCATCATTATTAAATTGTGTTGAGAGTTCCGGAAGTTTCAATTCCTTTGGCTCAAGTCGTCCATGACCGTGGACACGGCTAATCGATTAGGTTTTGTACTCTGCAGAGTTTTGCACACGTTCCCCACAAGATTTGGTCGCCTCCGTTTGATTTCTCGCACTTCAGGGTGTTTGAGAAACGGATGACCAAAACATGGTCTTCCAAAGGGTTTCCCTGTGACTCTGACGGTGCCCATCCTTTCCTACCGTTCTTCTACCTCTCGTAGCACCGCCTGTCCAGGGTCACCACGATATCCAACCAAGCCAGAGCCCATAATGACTTGTGGCTGTGCAGGTAAGCCTTGGGTCTTGAAGCACCCATCCATCCCTTTGTGCCTGGGTGGACCTTTCCACGTGAATACTGGCCATCTCCAGCATCACCTAGGCTAACCACTGGTTTCTCCAGGGCGCCGTTCAACCATCATCCACCCAGAGGTATGTTGAAAACTTGGAGTCTTGAAATCTTGCTCATTATGTAGGTCTTGAAATTATTAACTCTCTCAACTCCCATGAATCACACAACCAACCCCGTCTACTATTAGCATAGCAAAAGTAAAACAACGTTTCCCGGGGGCCAATGTTGTCAAAGGGGGTTGAGAGGGGTATCTACCACATGATACTACTACAATGTAACCAAATTTCCAACTAACCTATCTTGCATGCAACTGGGGAGATGGTAGAACTAATGCATATAAAACATGGGTAAAACATGATCAAAGTGACTTGCCTGATTGATGATCTTCGTACGTGAGTGACTCTAAGTAACAAGCTTCGCACTCCGGATAATCTAACGAAACAAACAATGCACTCAAATAAGCATACAACCAAAATAAGTACTCATAACATTCAGCAAAGAAGTACTAAACAAACAAGGCAAACAATGCACAAAAGTCTCTAGCAAGTAAAACACACAAAGTTTTGTTTTCCAAAGGGGATGATGAAAACACTTCTACATAATAAAACTATTTTGAAATAACAAGACAATTGTTGACAGCAAGGCAACAATAGAATATTTTACTATTAAAGTAAACAAAGTCAATTTAAGTTTGTTGGGAAAACTCTAGTAAAGTTTATAAAAGTTTTGATAAACACTATATGAATCAACTATAGTTGTATTAACAAAAGAATGAAAAACTAAACTTATTATTTATTTGTAAAACATGTTCTTAACAGAAAATAATTTACAATTAAATCTGTCTTAGAAAACAGAATTAAAACAAACAAATTAAAATTGAGTTTATAAAACTATATTATAATAATAAGCAGATTCTGTTTTTGGTTAGAACACTAATCAAATATATCATGAAAATCCTCAAACTAAACATGAAGGTAGTCCTAACTAATACCAAACAGTAGCAAAAAGATTCATATCAAAATCTATTTTCAAACTCTAGTTATTCAGATTTGAAGATTTTGAGCAAATTTGATTAAATTCAAATTTTATAGTTCAAATTTGAAATTTAAAAGTACAGGGTGAAACTACATGAAAAATGTGAACTAATGCAAAAAGAATCAACTTAAAACACTAAATAGTTTAAAAGATATAGCTAAAACAAAATTAGAATAGGTTCTGTTTTCTAAATAAAAATCAGAAAAAGGTGAAATTCTAATGGTCGGCCAGGGGGTGACGTGGCGCGATCCTACTGGCTGGCTAGCGCGGGCGTTAGATGGTTACGGGCGGACGACCGATTCTAGGAGGATACCGGTTCGGTTTTAAGTGACTTCTAATCGGGGCCGTCGGATTCGAATCGGAGGGAGGGAAATGCTCACGGGGTAAAGGTTGCCGGCGTCGGGGTTTCTCCGGCGATCCGAAGACGGCGAGGACGATGGCGAGGCGTTCCGGTGGTCGAGGAGGACGAGGAAGTGGTCCGGGCGACGGCGACAGTTCTCCGGAGTCGATTGGTGGCGAGGGTGGGGCGAACGGTGGTCGGAGGCGGTGGCTACGCTCGACGGCGAGTCCGGTGAGGGTGGGAGCTCCGGCGACGAATTGCGGCAGCTCCTCGGCAAGGTAGGAGGGGGTTTGGGGGGAAAGGATGCGGGGAGGTGTCCGGTATTTATAGGGCGCTCGAGGGTTGCGGGGGAGGAGAGAGGAGAGAGATCCGGCGAGATCCGGTCCGGCGCTCGCGGGGAAGGAGACGACCGTTTCGGGCAACGGTCGGTCGGCGTGGGACCCGGATGTCAGCGAGTGGGCGCATGACCGTTACGCGCGGTCGGTCGACCGGTAATGAATGCGCGATTTAACTGCCGTGGGCCGGCCCGGTTTAAATGCAAACCGTTACTGATTTTCTTTAATATTTTTACAGAGACATTCAAAAGCTTTTAAAGCATTCAAATCGTCTTCAAAAATAGGGGTATTATATATCAAAATTAACAAAATAATAAATGCTATTTAATGAACATTTCTATTCTGTCATTTGAACACTTTGGAAAAATAATATTTTCAGAAATTGCCTAATTGTTTTTAAATCCTTTCTGCAAATATTTTCAAAATAACTCCTGGTTATTATTGTTCAAATATATCACCAATTAGACCCTGGTGTGGAGTGTCATGTTACTCCTCTCTTATTTTGAACATTTAACCAAAATTTCAAATAGGGAAAACAGCATAGGGAAAAGTAGAAGGGACTTTCAGAAAGTCAGAAAAGACATTTCAACTATTACATACAATCAAGCAATGATGATGATAGATGCATAACTATATTAATAACATTCCAAAATGAAATTTTGGGATGTTACAGTAAAAAAGAGAGGAAAACTACAGAAGCACCAAATAAATAATGATGGAACCAAAGTTGTATTAAAGACGATAAAAAGAGAGTCGAAAGACATTCTGGTTGCAGTAAAAGATGAAGTGGAATGCACGACTCTAGGCCAATCCCTTGTGATGGCCGCCAACCAATCATTCACTATCTTCATTACGACTTCTCGATATTCATTGTAGTCTTGGTGAATTACTTTAACCTTCATTACATGTCGACCAATCATGTACTTTGCGAGGTAATCTTGAGTAATCTTCTTTGGGAACCACTTCAAAAGAAAAAGATTTACATATTGTTGTGTGACAACTCATTATGGGTAGTACTAATAGAAGGCTAGAAAGTTAGTAGTTACCTTCTTGCAGATCATTGTTGTGTTTGATAGAGCTTAAACAAATAGATTAATCCTTCATATGTTTTCCCTAACAATCGTTATGAGCTTCCTCAGTTGATGTTGGTTCATGAATATTTCATTGTCCCACACACAAAAAGGGTCCAGGCATTGATATTTACCAAGGACATATGTACCTACACGCAACAAGTCAATATTAGAAACTAAAATACAATTGCAGAATGGTGTAATATAGTACCCCCGCAAATCCACATTGTGTTACATACAAATATTTTGAGGAGTCGACATTTACTAGCTTTGGCCAAGTTTGTAGAAAAAAACATATACATCCAGAATTTCAGATACATTTCATTAGATACCTCATAATATTTACTTTCATATTGTATACATTTTGATGTGGTAGATATAAAAAGTATTCTCTATAAATTTGTACACAGTTTGCAAAGTTTGGTTGTTCAAAAAATCTATATGCACTACATTATGGAACAGAGGGAGTATAAGCCGAGGGATGAAAATAGCCTCAGTAGAAAACGTTGACCACTCCCATGGATGTCCTATGTAAGTACATGAAAAGTCATGATAAGAACAACATTCTTAACATCAACTAAATATAGCCAAGGTAAACAACTTCATCTCCAAATGATTGCTTGAATGTGTTGGTTTCACTATGCTGTTAAAACAAATAAAAATGGCAGGGGTTTCAGCTATAACAGGCTTTGGACTGACCAAATATTGTAATTCAAACATGTATGGTTGAAAATGAATAGAATGTCTTTCATGCTTAAACATCACACTGGGTAAATATTTAAAACAAGTGTTAAGGGCACGTGTTAACTACACAAGGCATAAGAGGTGGTATTGATGAAATTGAAATGCACAGTTCATACTTGCACAAAATGAACATCACATTATCAATAATAGAAATAAACAAGGCATATATGCTCACTATAAAAACCAAATATAGCCATTGAATACTTGACAACTGCTCACTACAACTAACCTAAGAACCAGATACAGAAAAACAAGGTATCTCCTTGAAAGCTGGACAAAAGCTCCTTATAACAAACCTAACAACCAAATACAGATAAACAAGGCATATGATCACTATAAACAACCAAATATAGACATTCGTGAATTACAACTAGTCAATTCATACTTAAACATGAGATAGCCATATGGAACAATACATTTTGGCATAACTAAAATAATTAAACACGACATAGTTATCGCATGACAAAAAAAGCTACAACGACAATGGGTACGACAGGGCTAGCTAGAAAAAGTATGATTTTCTCATAGGATGTTGCCTCACTCGTCATGGATGGGATCCTTCCACTTGGAATTTGTTACCGAGGGTGCGCTTCGTGATGTCGTAGATGGGTTGTTTCCCCTTGGAACAAATGTAGTGGGTTCCCTTCCCGTGGTCTTAGTCTATTAGATCTGACTTTGCAGCTAAGGATTTCAATGCACCACCATAGAACATTTCCTTCAGAAATGACAAAAGGGATCAATGGCACACAAGAATCGCAAATCCTAGACCGCGAGGCAGAGGTGATCAGCGGTGGGTCCTTTGAAGAGATTGACAACGGTTGAACTAGAGGCCTTGTCGGCGAACCACCTAACCTATGACATGGCACGCGGGAAGCCATCATTGTTGACGAGCTTGATCTCGTAGCCGGCTCTCCTGAGATACAAGAATATGCGAGCCCACTATTGGAAATATGCCCTAGAGGCAATAAATAAAGTGTTTATTATTATATATTTCCTTGTTCATGGTAATTTTTTATTATCCATGCTATAATTGTATTGGTTGGAAACACATACATACCTGTTGTGTTGGCATGGATCAAGACTGGGATTTGTTACTCTGTGTGACGGAGAGGTATCTCAGGGCCCACTCGGTAATACAACATCAAAATAAGCCTTGCAAGCAATGTTACTAAGTGTTAGCCACGGGATCTTGTATTATGGAACGAGTAAAGAGACTTGCCAGTAACAAGGTTGAACTCGGTATGGAGATACCGACGATCGAATCTCGGGCAAGTAACATACCGAAGAACAAAGGGAACATCATACGGGATTAACTGAATCCTTGACATAGAGGTTCGACCGACAAAGATCTTCGTAGAATATGTAGGAACCAATATGGGCATCTAGGTCCCGCTATTGGTTATTGACCATAGAGGTGTCTCGGTCATGTCTGCACACTTAAGGTTTGGTGACGTTTCGATAGTATAGAGTTATGCATGGTGGTGACCGAAGGTTGTTAGGAGTCCCAGATGAGATCCCAGATGTCATGAGGAGCTCCGTAATGGTCCAGAGGTAAAGATTGATATATAGGAAGTCCTGTTTTGGTCACCGGAAAAGTTTCGGGCTCATCGGTAGTGTACCGGAAGTGCCGGTAGTGTACCGGGGGACCATCGGGAGGGGTATTTCGACCCAAGAGGCTACATGGGCTGTGGGAGGGTGAATACCAGCCCTTAGTGGTCTGGTGGAAGTCCCACACAAGGCCCATGTGGCTGGGAAGAAAAGCCCAAAGAGAAAAAGGTGGAGAAAGGCAAAAGGACCAAATAAGGAAGGAGTCCTAGTCCTACTAGGATTGGAGGAGGATTCCTCCTCTCCTCCCTTCAGCCGAAGCCTAGATGGCTTGGCCCTTGGGCCAAGCCTCCTCCTCTCTTCCTATTATATATGCTAGAGGTTTTAGGGTTTTGGCACAAGAATTTCAGCCACGTGCAACCCTACCCTCTAGTTCGTAGTTTCTCCTCTAGATTGGTTTCAGCTGTGCTTAGGCAAAGCCCTGCTAAGATTACTCCACCACCATCGCCGTAGCGCCGTCACGCTGCCGGAGAACTCGTCTACCTGTCCGCTCCCTCTTGCTGGATCAAGAAGGCGGAGATCATCATCAAGTTGTACGTGTGTTGAACGCGGAGGTGCCGTTCGTTCGGTACTTGATCGGGACGGATCATGATTGGATCACGAGACGCTCGGCAATTTGGATTGCGATTACGTTCGACTACATCAACCGTGTTTCTTAATGCTTCCCGCTTAGCGATCTACAAGGGTACGTAGATCCACTCTCCCTCTCGTAGATGCTCATCACCATGGATAGATCTTGCGTGTGCATAGGAATTTTTTTGTTTCCCATGCAACGTTCCCCAACAGTGGCATCATGAGCTAGGTCTATGTGTAGATGAGATCTCGAGTAGAACACAAAGAGTTTGTGGGTGTTGATGCTTAGATTTCTTCCTCCCTTGGTCGTGTTTTGGTTCAGCAGTATTGTGGGATGAAGCGGCCCGGACCAACCTTACTCGTACGCTTACGAGAGACCAGTTCCATCGACTGACGTGTAACCTCATTGCATAAAGATGGCTGGCGGGTGTCTATTTCTCCTACTTTAGTTGGATCGGATTCGACTAAGGCGGTCCTTGAGAAGGTTGAAAAGCTACTTATGTATCACCATTGTGGTTCATGCGTAGGTGAGAATTGTTCTTGCTAGATACCCGTAGCAGCCATGCAAAACATGCAACAACAATTAGAGGACGTCTAACTTGTTTTTGGTATGTTGTGATGTGATATGGCCAATTACATGATGAGATATATGTGATGTATGAGATGATCGTGTGTTGTATAGAATATCACGACTTGCATGTCGATGAGTATGGCAACCGGTAGGAGCCATAGGGTTATCTTTCATTATTGTATGACCTACGTGTCAATCATTAAGCGCTATGTAATGCTTTACTTTATCGCTAAACGGTAGCAATAGTAGTAGAATCATGGTGGGCGCGACGACCCCGATGGCGACATGTTGATGGAGGTCAAGATGACGGAGATCATCGTGTCGTGCCGGTGACGATGGAGATCATGTCGGTGCTTTCTAGATGGAGATCAAAATCACAAGTTCATGGCCATATCATGTCACTTATGATCTGCATGTGATGTTAATCCTTTTTTGCACCTTGTTTTGCTTAGCACGATGGTAGCATTATAAGGTGATCCCTCACTTAAATTTCAAGATGAATTGTGTTCTCCTCGAGTGTGCACCGTTGCGAAACTTCATCGTGTCGAGACACCATGTGATGATCTGGTGTGATAGACTCTACGTTCACATATAACGAGTGCAAGCCAGTATTGCACATGCAGAACACTCGGGTTAAACTTGACGAGCCTAGCATGTACAAACATGGCCTCGAAACACAAGAGACCGAAAGGTCGAACATGAGTCATATAGTAGATATGATCAACATGATGATGTTCACCATCGAAACCACCTCAACTGACGTGACGATCGGACTTGAGTTGGTGATTTTGGATCATGTGACACTCAGATGACCTGAGGGATGTCAATTTGAGTGGGAGATTTAGTAATTTGATTAACTAATCTCATTATCTCAAACAATAGTCTAAGTAACCTTTGCATATTTATGTTGTAGATCAATGGCTTGCGCAGTAGCACCCCTGAATTTTAATGCGTTCCTAGAGAAAGCTAGGTTGAAAGATGATGGAAGTAACTTTGTTGACTGGGCCCGTAATATGAGGATTATCCTCACGTCTTCCCAGAAATCATATGTCCTTGATGCACCGCTTGGTGACCAAACAGAAGATATGTCATCAGAAGACGTTAAGAATGCTTGGGAGGCACGTTCTGAAGATTACTCAATAGTTCAGTGTGCAATATTGTATGGCTTAGAACTGGGACTTCAAAGACATTTTGAACGTCATGGAGCATATGAGATGTTCCAGGAGTTGATGCTTATATTTCAAAATATAGCCCGGATCGAGAGGTATGAGACTTCTAATAAGTTCAATGCTTGCAAAATGGAGGAGAATTGGTCTATCAGTGAACATATACTCAGAATGTCTAGGTATTCGACTCGTTTGGCGGAGTTGGGAATTGCCCTTCCGCTAGAGGCGATCACTGACAAAGTTCTTCAATCACTGCCACCTAGTTACAAGAGCTTTGTGATGAACTATAACATCCACGAGATAGACAAGTCAGTCGTCGAGCTGTTTACGATGCTAAAAGTCGCCGAGTCTAAAATCCAGAAAGAACATCAAATGTTGATGGTCAATAAAACCACTAGTTTCAAGAAGAATGGGAAGGGCAAGGGTAAGAAGGGTAAAACCAAGAAGGATGGCAAAGCAGTTACTACTCCTGTAAAGAAGCCCAAGGCTGGACCCAAGCCAGAAACTGAGTGCTTTCATTGTAAGGGAACTGGTCACTGGAAGCAGAACTGCCCCAAGTACCTGGCTAACAAGAAGGCGGCCAATGACAAACAAGGTATATATGATATACATGTTATTGATGTGTACCTTACTAGCTCTCGTTGTAGTGCCTGGGTATTTGATACCGGTTCAGTTGCTCATATTTGCAACTCAAAACAGGAACTACGGAATAGACGAAGGCTGGCAAAGGATAAAGTGACGATGCGCATGGGAAATGGTTCCATGGTTGATGTGATCGTCGTCGGCACGCTCTGTCTTCGATTACCATCGGGATTAGTGATGAACCTGAACAATTGTTATTTAGTCCTTGCGTTAAGCATGAACATTATATCTGGATCTTGTTTATTGCGAGACGATTACTCATTTAAATCAGAGAATAATGGTTGTTCTATTTATATGAGTAATATCTTTTATGGTCATGCACTCCCGTTTGAGTCATATTGGTGTAAAACGCATGAGGAAGCTCCATACTCATGGACTTTTGGAGTCACTTGATTTTGAATCACTTGACACAAGTGAACCATGTCTCATGGGCAATATGACTAAAATGCCATTCTCTGGAACAATGGAACGGGCAAGTGACTTATTGGAAATCATACATACTAATGTGTGCAGTCCAATGAAAGTTACAGCACGCGGTGGATATCATTATTTTCTCACCTTCACTGATGACTTAAGTAGATATGGGTATATTTACTTAATGAAACACAAGTCTGAAACGTTTGAAAAGTTCAAGCAATTTTAGAGTGAAGCTGAGAATCATCGTAACAAGAAGATTAAATTCCCGCAATCTGATCGAGGAGGTGAATATCTAAGTTATGAGTTTGGCAGTCACTTAAGACGGTGTGGAATTGTTTCACGGTTGACACCGCCTAGAACACCACAATGTAATGGTGTGTCCGAATGTCATAATCGAACCTTATTAGATATGGTGCATTCTATGATGTCTCTTGCCGATTTACCACTTTCGTTTTGGGGTTATGCATTAGAGACAACTGCATTCACTTTAAATAGGGCACCATCAAAATCCGTTGAGACGACGCCATATGAACTATGGTTTGGCAAGAGGCCAAAGTTGTCGTTTCTTAAAGTTTGGGGATGTGATGCTTATGTCAAAAAGCTTCAGTTTGAAAAGCTGGAACCCAAAGTGGATAAATGCGTCTTCACAGGATACCCGAAAGAGACAGTCGGGTATACCTTCTATCTCAGATCCGAAGGCAAAGTGTTTGTCGCTAAGAACGGAACATTTCTTGAGAAAGAGTTTCTCTCGAAAGAATTGAGTGGGAGGAAAATGAAGCTTAATGAGGTTATTGAACCTTTACTTCAACCAGAGAGTAGCGCAGCACAAAAAGATGTTTCTGTGGAACCTACGATGATTGAAGAGGAAGTTAATGATGATGATCATGAAGCTTCGAATCATGTTACTATTGAACCTCGTAGGTCGACAAGGGCGCGTACTACTCCTGAGTGGTACAGCAACCCTGTCTTGGAGGTCATGTTGTTGGACCCGTATGATGGGCCCGGATTCCGAGAAATGGTTAGAGGCCATGAAATCCGAGATGGGATCCATCTATGAAAACAAAGTATGGACTTTAAAGGCCATTCAGAACAAATGGATCTTTAAGAAGAAGACGGACGCGGACAGTAATGTAACCGTCATAAAGCTTGACTTGTGGCAAAGGGTTTTTCACAAGTTCAAGGAGTTGACTACGATGAGACCTTCTCACCCATAGCGATGCTTAAGTCTGTCAGAATCATGTTGGTAATAGCTGCTTATTTCGACAATGAAATTTGGCAGATGGATGTCAAAACACCGTTCCTCAACGGTTTCCTTGAAAAGAGTTGTATATGATGCAACCAGAAGGTTTTGTCGATCCAGAGAATGCTGACAAAGTTTGCAAACGCCAGCAATCCATTTATGGGCTGGTGCAAGCATCTCAGAGTTGGAATAAGCGCTTTGATGAGGTGATCAAAGCGTTTGGGTTTATACAAGTTTATGGAGAAGCTTGTATTTAAAAGAAAGTGAGTGGGAGCTCTATAGCGTTTCTAATATTATGTGTGGATGACATATTGCTGATTGGAAACAATATAGAAATGCTGGAAAGCACGAAGGAATATTTGAACGGAGTTTTTCAATGAAGGACCTAGGAGAAGCTGCTTTCATATTAGGCATTAAGATCTATAGAGATAGATCGAGACGCTTAATAGCACTTTCACAGAGCACATACCTTGATAAAGTTTTGAAGAAGTTCAAAATGGATCGGTACAAGAAGGGGTTCTTGCCTGTGTTACAAGGTGTGAAGTTGAGCAAGACTCAATGCCCAGTGACTGCAGAAGATAGAGAAAAGATGAGTGTTATCCCCTATGCTTCAGCCATAGGCTCTATCATGTATGCAATGTTGTGCACAAGACCCGATGTCAGCCTTGCCATAAGTATGGCCGGAAGGTTTCAAAGTGATCCTGGAATGGAACACTAGGCGGCGGTCAAGAATATCCTTAAGTACCTAAAAAGGACTAAGGAAATGTTTCTCGTTTATGGAGGTGATGAAGAGCTCGTCATAAAGGGTTACGTCGATGCAAGCTTTGACACTGATCCGGATGACTCTAAGTCACAAACCGGATACGTATTTATTCTCAACGGGGGAGCGGTAAGCTGGTGCAGTTCCAAGCAAAGCGTGGTAGCCGATTCTACATGCGAAGCGGAGTACATCGCAGCCTCGGAGGCGGCAAAGGAAGGTGTCTGCATGAAGCGGTTCATGATAGATCTTGGAGTAGTGCCCAGTGCACTGAATCCAATGACTCTATTCTGTGACAACACTGGTGACATTGCTCTCGCCAAGGAACCAAGGTTTCACAAGAGGACTAGACACATAAAGCGAAGCTTCAATTCCACCCGCGATTACATCGAGGAGAAGGACATAAATACTTGCAAAGTGCACACGGATCTGAATGTTCCAGACCCGTTGACTAAACCTCTTCCAAGGGCTAAACATGATCAACACCAGAACTGCATGGGTGTTCGGTTCATTACGATGTAAATCACATAGTGATGTGAACTAGATTATTGACTCTAGTTCAAGTGGGAGACTATTGGAAATACGCCCTAGAGGCAATAAATAAAGTGTTTATTATTATATATTTCCTTGTTCATGATAATTCCTTATTATCCATGCTATAATTGTATTGGTTGGAAACACATTGTGTGGATAAATAGACAACACTTTGTCCCTAGTATGCCTCTAGTGAACTACTCGTTGATCAAAGATGGTCAAGGTTTCCTAGCCATTTACATGTGATGTCATTTGATAACGGGATCACATCATTAGGAGAATGATGGGATAGACAAGACCCAAACTATAAACGTAGCATATGATCGTGTCAGTTTATTGCTACAGTTTTCTGCATGTCAAGTATATCTTCCTATGACCACGAGATCATGCAACTCATGGACACCGGAGGAGTGCCTTGTGTGTATCAAACATTGCAATGTAACTGGGTGACTAAAGGTTCTCTATAGGTATCTCCGAGGGTGTCTGTTGGGTTGGCATGGATCAAGACTGGGATTTGTTACTCCCTATGACGGAGAGGTATCTCAGGGCCCACTCGGTAATACAACATCACAATAAGCCTTGCAAGCAATGTGACTAAGTGTTAGTCACGGGATCTTGTATTACGAAACGAGTAAAGAGACTTTCCATTAACGAGGTTGAACTAGGTATGGAGATACCGACGATCGAACCTCGGGCAAGTAACATACCGAAGAACAAAGGAAACATCATACGGGATTAACTGAATCCTTGACATAGAGGTTCGACCGATAAAGATCTTCATAGAATATGTAGGAACCAATATGGTCATCCAGGTCTCGCTATTAGTTATTGACCGTAGAGGTGTCTCGGTCATGTCTACATAGTTCTCGAACCCGCAGGGTCTGCACAATTAAGGTTTGGTGACGTTTCTATAGTATAGAGTTATGCATGGTGGTGATCGAAGGTTGTTTGGAGTCCCGGATGAGATCCCGGAAGTCACGAGGATCTCCGGAATGGTCCGTAGGTAAAGATTGATATATAGGAAGTCCTGTTTTGGTCGCTGGAAAAGTTTCGGGCTCATCAGTAGTGTACCGGGAGTGCCGATAGTGTACCGGGGGACCATCGAGAGGGGTATTTCCACCCAAGAGGCTACATGGGATGTGGGAGGGTGAATACCAGGCCTTAATGGGCTGGTGGAAGTCCCACACAAGGCACATGCGGCTGGGAAGAAAAGCCCAAAGAGAAAAAGGTGGAAAAAGGCAAAAAGACCAAATAAGGAAATAGTCCTAGTCCTACTAGGATTGGAGGAGGATTCCTCCTCTCCTCCCTTCGGCCGAAGCCTAGATGGCTTGGCCCTTGGTCCAAGCCTCCTCCTCTCTTCCTCTTATATATACTAGAGGTTTTAGGGTTTTGGCACAAGATTTTCAGCCACGTGCTACCCTACCATCTAGTTTGTAGTTTCTCCTCTAGATCGGTTTCAGTTGTGCTTAGGCAAAGCCCTGCTGAGATTGCTCCACCACCATCGCCTCAACACCGTCACGCTGCTGGAGAACTCATCTACCTCTCCGCTCCCTCTTGCTGGATCAAGAAGGCGGAGATCGTCATCAAGCTGTACGTGTGCTTAACGCGGAGGTGCCATCCGTTCGGTACTTGATCGGGACGGATCGTGATTGGATCGCGGGAAGCTCGGCGGTTTGAATCGCGAAGACGTTCAACTACATCAACCGCGTTTCTTAACGCTTCCCGCTTAGCGATCTACAAGGGTACATAGATCCACTCTCCCTCTCGTAGATGCTCATCGCCATGGATAGATCTTGCGTGTGCGTAGGAATTTTTTTGTTTCCCATGAAACATTCCCCAACACCCACAAACTTGAAGAATTCAGCATGGCAACATAGTCAACCTCCTCGCCGACTTCCGTGGCGAGGTGCTCCTCCGGGATCAATGGATCTGCACGAACGGCAGTCACCTCACCATCGTCCGGAGGAGAGGCCATGATAGAACTCTTTTTGGCCATATGCTCCTCGGTCTCCCCGGGATATGTGGTCGGGCTTGGGCTGCGACTCTCTTGAGTAAGGGATGGGGATCTAGCGGAAAGGGACACCACATGCCTCATCTAAAAACTCAGGGCGGTGAGGGTGTATTTGGATTTGTTGTTAACCTGAACTTATGTAGCTAGGAGGAACATGCAGGCCGACTGAGATTGGTGGTGGAGGGTGGCGAAGGTGAGCTAGGATTTGAGCGAGGGAGAAGCAGGAGGGGGTCGGTGTGTGTGGACTATGGATGGGGCGGGGTGTTGTTTGCGGATATGTCAGGACTATTGAAAATTTTAGTAATGGTGGGTGGAGATGGTGGTGGTTGATGGATGGTGATGGTGGTGGATGAGGGATGGCGATGGTTCAAATGCCTCGACAACTGAAATTTAAGTATAAGGTCGTTGATGGATGAGGGAGGGTGGTGGTTGAAATAAATCTACCACTTAAATCTGGGTAAAGGAATTGAAGTGGGCAGCATCAACCAACATCGCACACGGTCCAAACATAATGGGTGTGTATACCGTAATGAAATGCCGTGAAATCACGATTTTTAGCATCCCTCAAGGCAGGTAGCTTTTTCTGATATTTCTCAAGGAAGGTTGCTGCTAATGAAGCTGGAAATATTTCTGTCCTACATTCTGGTTCATGGCACATGGTTCGTCCACATTTTCAGACGCAGATGCGAAATTCATCCTAAATTTCCACACATCCACAAACATACGACACCAACATCTGGCTAATTTTCACCACAAAATGCCCAATTTTACATCAGAATATTTGACATTAGTTCATAAACTCACTAATTTACAAACAGTTCACAAATTTACATGTAGATGAACTACACAAAGTATTCACTACAATATGGATGCATATAAACGCCGTGCCACCACTATCGTCTTGACCTTCCTCGGCTCCAGAGTTTCCAAAGGAGCTCGTCAAGTCGATGATCTCCAGTGGTTCCACGGCGGGGATAGATGGTGTTACCTCGACTGGAGCGACCGTGGGGCCTCTTGCTAGGTCAGCCGATGTCAACGAAGCGACCTTCATCGCGATGGCATTCCTAGGGCAGCCACCATCCTCGAGAAGATGTTGTGGCGTTCGTGTACACCAAAGGGACACAGACGGCCACCACTATGGCAAGGGATGCGTCCGTGGACACCTTGGTCTCCGAGATGGCCGCTATTGCCAGGGCTGCCATCGCAGCTACAAGGCTTGCACCGGCCTCCAACGCGGCTGAGAGGCATGCGCTGGCCTACTCTACCGCCTTCTGATCCTGCTCCCGCCTCTTTTTCCCCATTGCATTGGCATCTAAGTGTTCCTCAATCACTTCCTCTTCTCACTCTCCCGCCATTTCTGCTGTTGCAGATCCCTAGCCGCTTTGCAAATGGCATCCACAGATGCGATAGATTATTCCACGCCGATACTGAGACGACGCTCATCCTCATCACGCAGGAATGCATCGAAACATGATTCCTAGATGGATAGAGCAATGGCCATCCACATCTGACGCTAAAACTCGGGGTCGTCATCCTCGTTGGCCGTGGTAGATGGCGGTTGAATGTTGAGCGACATGGAGGCGAGTGCGTCAGAATCCTCTATTCCGTCATCGTCAGCCGTGACAGTTGGTGATTGGCTGTTGCCCACCTTGGCGGCCAACACATCAAATTACTCTGTCACATCGGCGTTCAACACTATTAGGATGTTGCCATACCTATCCTCATGGTTAAGCACGAGTTCCATTTGGTGTGTGTGGTGGTGGCGAGCTATCAGCGGAAAAGAATAAGTGAGAGCCGCCGCCGCCGCCGCCGCCAGGATCTTTTATAGGTCGTTGTCGGGTTTGGGTTTTTACTATGCACATTACCCCTTTGCCTTGGCTGACGCTTGCGGCTACCACTAGTGTGCACAGAGCCGATTTACAGGGCACGAACATTGCACACTGTTAGTCTGGCGCACCCATGTATGATTGGGATACAATCCCAGATAGTCATTTAATCAGATTCGTTTTCTATCTATATATAGCATCATTGGGGACACTGAGACAAAATACGAGAGAGGGTCTGAACACAACCACACCAGTTAGTTGACCAAATGTATATATATGTACGAAGAGGGTGGTGTCATGTTCAAATTCCCAATGCACAACTTTCATGTGGCACATGATGCATATGTGTGCCTAAAAGAATCGAGTGCGACCGAGAAGGGTTCATGACATAAATGTAGGGTGTCGGCCCCTCTACTATGTGCCGGAGGAGGAAAATGCTATGAACGCATGGCCTAGCTGAAACTTTGTCTCACATTTAGCCATGCATGTCTTGTCGTAAGACAAGCAAGAGAATCTATACTTTAATTTGGTCAAACCAGCACCTCTTGTTGTCGGTCAAGAGGGATATAGACCACACGCGCCCAGAATCATTCCAGTCTACTTGTTTATCGACATGATGCCTATGTACATGATCATTGCCGTGAATAACATGTCATAACTATGCGCAATTCTGTGAGTTGCCCAATAGTAATTTCTCTAACCACCGTATGCTATTTTCAAGAGAGAAGCCTCTAGTGAACAATATGGCCCCCGTGTCTACTTAAACATAAATACAAAAAAAATCCTAAATTAGATTGCTACAGATTATTTACTTTTATTTTATTTTTATTTTACAATATCTATTCTATCAAGATTTAATCCTTGCAAGTAACGAGTTCAAGGGTCTTGACAACCCTCTTTCCCGTGTTTGTTGCAAGTGTTTGGTTTTGTGTGTGTACGTGTTATTGAAGGGAATTTGCTTGGTTCTCCTATTGGTTCATCAACCTTGGTTCTCACTAAGGGAAATACTTATCTCTACTGTATTTCATCTCCTCTCCTCTTTGGGGAAAATCCCAACGCAGCTCACAAGTAGCACCAACCAAGAATAGTAGTAGCCAAGCTACGAATAACAAAGAGAAAGGTAAGGAGAAAGATAAAGGTAAGCCGAACAAAACTCTTATCCTAAGGTTGTGAGGCAACCTTCAAATTATGCATTATATTCTTCCTTCCAGCATGCCATACCTAATCTTAAAATGTCAATGCATGTGACTGACATGTTAAATATTCCTCATTTTGCTAAGTTCATGTGTGATGTAGTCAATAAAAAAAGGAGTATGACTCCGAAGGAACACATGGCTACAATAATGGAGTACCCATTTGATAACAAGATACCAGAAAAACTAGGAGACCCAGGTTACCCACAAAATCTTGTTCCATTGGCAATCTTGATATAAATAATGCTCTCCATGATGTGGGAGTAGGAGTAAGCGTGATGCCTCTAACTCTTTATCACAAGTTGAATTTATCCCAATGTATACCCACATGCATAACCTTGTAGATGGCAGATAAGTCCACGAAGAAGCCAGTGGGAATGGCTGAAAATGTTCTGTTGCAATTAGATGGGCATGTTATACCTACTGATTTTGTTATCCTTGACTTGCCCGAAGATAAAATATTATCAATTATCCTTGGTAGACCATTTTTTAATATTGTAGGTGTATCATTAGATTGCTCCGAAGGGACGTTAACCTTCAGAATTTGTGAAGAAGAAATAGTTAAATACTTCCCAAAGAAACCGAGAGCAAGAGCGAAGTATGTGCCACCACCTAAACGATTATGCATGGTAAGTAGAGAAAATCAACGACCACCTGTGACTTGATATAGTACCAAGGTATGAGGTTGAGCTAAGCAACCTAAAAACCAGCGCTTGATGGGAGGCAACCCATTAGCTCTTTAGTTTGTTAAAATTTTATCTTTGTTTTAATTAATATTTTGCTCTTAGAAATGAACTGATGAAAATTCCTCAAAAAAGTTGTTTTGACCCTTTTATTGAAGGTGAAAAATTAAAAAGATGAAGTGGAGAAAGAAACAAAGGAGGAGAGCAAATAGTGAGATTGACGACGTTTCATACGGGCACAACCGCCCGTATACGCAGTCACATGAGAACTTCAGAGAGAACGTCGACACAGAGATCGATGACGGTCATATGGGACCATCATCGAAATTAGTCAGAAGCTACCAATCTGAAGTAGATGTTCCAAATGGGGGCAAGCGCTCGCACGAGCGGTCATTTGACTCCTCAACTCCGAGTGGACAAAAGAATAGAGAAAAAGATGGCCTTTTGAATGAGCGCCAACGCTCGTTCGAGCACCCATTTGGTGCTCTACCCCACAAAAATTCAGCTAAGTAGGCTTGACGACAGCATTCCATACAAGCGTGTGTGCCCGTATAAGCGCTCGTTTCAGGTATGTAAACCATAGATCAGCAGAAATGAACATGAGACGGTGTTCCATATAGCCGCTCCTGCCCGTATGAGCGTCCGTTTCGCTGAAATTTTCATAAAATTGAGCTACCAGTGCTGGGAAGCCTTCTTCTTCCTCCTCCCAACGCCCAAAGCTCTCACCTCCTCTCTACCAAACAATATAAATAATCCTCCAAAACCTTTGTTTGTTCGCGCATTCCGTTCGTTTGATCCCGTGCATCTTCATCCCCGGTGAGTTTCTCCTCCGATCCATGGTTTATTCGTAAGTTTGGGTGGTTATTTCATGCATGTTCATATCCTAGATGAGATGCATAATATTTCCAATTACCATTGAATTTGCATGTTAGGATTCAAAGTAATAGGTTAGAATCAATCTTAGGTAGTATTAGAACTCGATCCCCACGTAAAACTTATGGTTTGTTGTTGTTATTTTTGTTATGTGTAGAAAATGACGAGTTTGGCGTTTTCCGTGGGGAAGAAGGTCAGAGGTTCGCGCTCTAAGCATGTCCGGAACGAGGGAGATGATCTATGTGCCACTATGAACAAGGACTTCTAACGTGTGAACAACCGGGGGATGACCTCCATGAAGTGGAAGTGTGACACACTCTTGAAGTCCCAAGGGTTTCACAACGACTTCGCATGGCTTGTGAACAACCTTGAGATGGGTGTTTTCAGTAACTTCAATTACCTGACATACCAAAAAATCACCATGGATCTCCTCTCCACCTTCAAGCACACTCTTGATGAATCGAGGGTGCCATAGAGTTGCTCATTTACAACCAGAAGGGTTCAACGAACTATGACACTAGAGCAGTTCTGCAATGCCTATGGTTTCGAGAACCAAGCGGTTCTCGATCCTAGGGGAGCGCCGATAGCTAATGTGCTGGGTTCATGGGAACTCATCTCCGTCAAGGATGAGCATGGCCTCTTTGGTAAGAAGGTATCAAGCATCAAAAAACCCACCCTTCGTTACTTCATGATTTTCCTTTCCAACACTATTTTCAATATGGAGAACCTCTGGGGCATGTCGAGCTATGTGTGCTCCATGGAGCACTCCACCCTGATTATCACCCCATGCCTAATTTGGGACCTTTTCTTATGCATCACCTTGGTAGGCAGCACAAGCAACCTAGGGGGACTATTGTTGTGGGAGGCATAGTGACTTAGCCTGTCGAGCACTTTGGCCTCGGTATTGACGCGATGCCGCACGTCCCAGGCCCTACAGTGCTCAACCATAGGATTATTACTAATACTCATTTCATGGGGACGGTGCAAGGGGAGAATTGTTACAAATGACCCCTACCTAACACTCACATTGTTGATGTGCACTTGTGCTTGCCACAAGCATTTAATATTTATACCAGTGATATGTGGGTACTCTCTATTAATGAGATCAGCGAGTAATGGCACACATCTAGTTTCGGGAATAATGCTCAACCCGGACCCACTCTAGAGTGGGGGGTTGTAGTAGTAGGTCCTGCCCACGGTTGGGATGCATGGGGTGATGCTCGCAGCATGCAGCTAACTTTCCACCACAGTCTACCCCGCATGCTTTATATGGTCAAACTCAAGATTATGTACCCATGTTTGAGTTTCAGAGGTTGCATCAATAGGTAGGAGGGATCCGTACGAACCTCCATGAGACCAACAACAACATCAACCAGCTCAGTGGGAACATGTATTTTCTTTCTGGCAGCCACATGCTACCGCGGGAGGTCCGTCCTCTAGTGGCCCATATCACCAGTGGCCACACATTTTCTAGAGGGGCGATGATGACGAGGACATGGACTAGAGAGTATGCCAAGAGCCTAAGCTTGGGGGTGTTGGAAATATGCCCTAGAGGCAATAATAAATTAGTTATTATCATATTTCCTTGTTCATGATAATCGTTTCTTATCCATGCTATAATTGTGTTGATCGGAAACTCAAATACATGTGTGGATACATAGACAACACCATGTCCCTAGTATGCCTCTAATAGACTAGCTCGTTGATCAAAGATGGCTATGGTTTCCTAGTCATGGACATGAGATGTCATTTGGTAACGGGATCACATCATTAGGAGAATGATGTGATGGACAAGACCCAAACTACAAACGTAGCATATGATCGTGTCAGTTTATTGCTACTGTTTTCTACATGTCAAGTATATGTTCCTATGACCATGAGATCATGCAACTCACTGACACCGGAGGATTACCTTGTGTGTATCAAACATCGCAACGTAACTGGGTGACTATAAAGGTGCTCTATAGGTATGTCCGAGGGTGTCTGTTGGGTTGGCATGGATCAAGACTAGGATTTGTTACTCTGTGTGACGAAGAGGTATCTCAGGGCCCACTCGGTAATACAACATCACAATAAGCCTTGCAAGCAATGTGACTAAGTGTTAGTCACAGGATCTTGTATTACGGAATGAGTAAAGAGACTTGCTGGTAACGAGGTTGAACTAGGTAAGGAGATACCGACGACCGAATCTCGGGCAAGCAACATACCGACAAACAAAGGGAACATCATACGGGATTAACTGAATCCTTGACATAGAGGTTTGACCGACAAAGATCTTCGTCGAATATGTAGGAACCAATATGGACATCCAGGTCCCGCTATTGGTTATTGACCGTAGAGGTGTCTCGGTCATGTGTACATAGTTGTCGAACCCGCAGGGTCTGCACACTTAAGGTTCGGTGACGTTTCGATAGTATAGAGTTATGCATGGTGGTGACCGAAGGTTGTTCAGAGTCCCGGATGAGATCCCGGATATTACGAGGAGCTCCGGAATGGTCTGGAGGTAAAGATTGATATATAGGAAGTCCTAGTTTGGTCGCCGAAAAAGTTTTGGGCTCATCCGTAATGTATCGGGAGACCATCGGGAGGGTATTTCGACCCAAGAGGCTACATGGGCTGTGGGAGAGTGAATACCAGCCCTTAGTGGGCTGGTGGAAGTCCCACACAAGGCCCATGCGGCTGGGAAGAAAAGCCCAAAGAGAAAAGGTGGGAAAAGGCAAAAAAGGCAAAAATAAGGAGGAGTCCTAGTCCTACTAGGATTGGAGGAGGAATCCTGCAATCCTCCTTGGTTCGGCCGACCCAAGGGCTGGCTCCTTGGGAGCCAAGCCTCCTCCTCTCTTCCTCCTATATATACTTGAGGTTTTAGGGTTTTTGGCACTAGATTTTCAGCCACGTGCCACCCGTTCCTCCAGTGCATAGTTTCTCCTCTAGATCGGATCTCTGCAGTGCTTAGGCGAAGCCCTGCCGGAATAGCTCCACCACCATCGCCGGAGCGCCGTCACACTGTCGGACAACTCTTGTACCTCTCCACTCCCTCTTGCTGGATCAAGAAGGCGGAGATCATCATCGAGCTGTACGTGTGCTGAACGCGGAGGTGTTGTCCGTTCGGCGCTAGATCGGAAGGACCGTGATCAAGATCGCGAGACGGATCGTGATGAGTTCGCGAGACTGATCGTGATGAGTTCGCAAGACAGATCGTGATGAGTTCGCGGGACGGATCATGATGAGTTTGCGGGACAGATCGTGATGAGTTCGCTGGACGGATCGTGATTGGATCGCGGGACGGATCGTGATGAGATTACGGGACGCTCGGCGAGTTGGATCGCGTAGACGTTTGAATACACCAACCACATATCTTAACGCTTCCCGCTTAGCAATCTACAAGGGTATGTAGATCCACTCTCCCTCTCGTAGATGCTCATCACCATGGATAGGTCTTGCGTGAACGTAGGAATTTTTTTGTTTCCCATGCGACGTTCCCCAATAGTGGTATCAGAGCTAGGTCTATGTGTAGATGAGATCTCGAGTAGAACACAAAGAGTTTGTGAGCGTTGATGCTTAGATTTCTTTATCCCTTGGTCGTGTTTTAGTTCAGCGGTATTGTGCGATGAAGCGGCCCGGACCAACGTTACTCGTACGCTTACGAGAGACCGGCTCCCTCAACCGCAACTTGTTGTATAGATGGCTTGCGGGTGCTAGTTTCTCTCACTTTAGTTGGATCGGATTCGACAAAGGCGGTCCTTGAGAAGGTTGAAAAGCAACTAGTGTATCACCGTTGTGGTTTTTGTGTAGATGAGAATTGTTCTTGCTAGATACCCGTAGCAGCCACGTAAAACATGCAACAACAATTAGAGGACGTCTAACTTGTTTTTGCAGGGTATGTTGTGATGTGATATGGCCAATTACATGATGTGATATATGTGATGTATGAGATTATCATGTGATGTATAGATTATCACGACTTGCATGTCGATGAGTACGGCAACCGGCAGGAGCCATAGGGTTGTCTTTAATTATTGTATGAGCTGCGTGTCAATCATTAAGCGCTATGTAATGCTTTACTTTATCGCTAAGAGGTAGCAATAGTAGTAGAAGCATGTTGGGTGAGACAACCCCGATGGCTACATGTTGATGGAGATCAAGATGATGGAGATCATGGTGTCGTGTCGGTGACGATGGAGATCATGCCGGTGCTTTCTAGATGGAGATCAAAAGCACAAGTTCGTGGACATATCATGTCACTTATGATTTGCATGTGATGTTAATCCTTTTATGCACCTTGTTTTGCTTAGGACAACGATAGAATTCTAAGGTGATCCCTCACTTAAATTTCAAGATGAATTGTGTTCTCCCCGAGCGTGCACCGTTGCGAAAGTTCGTCGTGTTGAGACACCACGTGATGATCGGGTGTGATAGACTCTACGTTCACATACAACGGGTGCAAGCCAGTGTTGCACATGCAGAACACTCGGTTTAAACTTGACGAGCCTAGCATGTACAGACATGGCCTCGGAACACAAGAGACCGAAAGGTCGAACATGAGTCATATAGTAGATATCATCAACATGATGATGTTCACCATTGAAACCACCTCAACTCACGTGATGATTGGACTTGAGTTGGTGAATTTGGATCATGTATCACTCGGATGACCGGAGGGATGTCAATTTGAGTGGGAGTTCTTCAGTAATATGATTAATTGAACTCATTATCATGAACATAGTCAGTAGTGTCTTTGCAAATTATGTTGTAGATTACTTGCTCGCGTTGTAGCTCCATTGAATTTTTATATGCTCCTAGAGAAATAGAGTTGAAAGTTGATGGTAGCAATATTGCGGACTGGGTCCGTGATCTGAGGATTGTCCTCATTCCTGCACAGAAGGCTTATGTCCTTAATGCACCGCTCGGTGCGCCAACCCCTCTAGCTTCATCTGTAGATGTTGTGAACATGACAGGCACGTTCTGATGACTACTTGATAGTTTAGTGTGTCATGCATTACGACTTAGAATTGAGGCTCCGAAATGTTTTGAATGTCACGGAACATATGAGATGTTCTAAGAGCTGAAATTAGGATCTCAGGCTCGTGCCCGTGTTGCGAGATATGAGATCTCCAACAAGATTCTTTTGCGTGCAAGATGAAAGAGAACAGCTCAATCGTTGAGCATGTGCTCAGATTGTCTAGGTGCTACAATCGCTTGAATCAAGTGGGAGTTGATCTTCCAGATAAGATAGTGATTGATATAGTTCTCCAAGTCACTGTCACTAAGCTACTAGAACTTAGTGATGAACTATAAAATGCCAGGGATAGAAATAATGATCCCTAAGCTATTCGCAATGTTTGACACTGCGAAGGTAGAAATCAAGAAGGAGCGTCAAGTGTTGATGGTTAGTCAAACCACTAGTTTCGAGAAGGGCAAGAGCAAGGAGGGAAACTTGATGGATAGCAAGTCAGTTGATGCTCCAGTGAAGCAACCCAAAGTTGAACCCAAACCCAAGACTAAGTGCTTCGATTATGAGGAGAGTGGTCCCTGAAGCGGAAAAACCCTAGATACTTGGTAGATAAGAAGGCTGGCAACATCGACAGAAGTATATTTGTTATACATGTTAATGATGTGTACCTTGCGAGTACTCCTAGTAGCACCTGGTATTGGATACCGGTTCAGTTGCTAAATGTTAGTAACTCGAAAAAGCTACGGAATAAACGGAGAACTAGCTAAGGGTGAGGTAACGATGTGTGTTGGAAATGTTTCCAAGGTTGATCTGATCAGCACCGCACGCTCTCTCTGCCTTCGGGATAAGTGACGAACCTAAATAAATGTTATTTGGTGTTTTGCGTTGAGCATGAACATGATTAGGTCGTGTTTATTGCAACACGGATATTCATTTAAGTTTGAGAATAATGGTTATTCTGTTTACATGAATAGTACCTTCAATGGTCATGCACCCAGTGAGAATGGTTTGTTGAATCTTGATCATAGTAATACACATGTTCATAACATTGATGCCAAAAGATACAAAGTTAATAATGATAGTACCACATACTTGTGGCACTGCCGCTAAATGTCATATTGGTATAAAACGCATAAAGAAACTCCATGCTGATGGATCTTTGGACTCATTCGATTTCGAATCGGTTGAGACATGCGAACCATGCCTCTTGGGCAAGATGACTAAGGACCCCGTTTCCAGATGGATGGAGCGGGCAAGTGATTTATTGGAAATGATACATGTTGATGTATACAATCCAATGAGTCTTGTAGCGTGCGATGGATATCGTTATTTTCTTACCTTCACTGATGATTTGAGTAGATATGGTGTATATTTACTTAATGAAACAAAAGTCTGAATCGTTTGAAAGGTTCAAGCAAATTCAGAGTGAAGTTCAAGATCATCATGACAAGAAGATAAAAATGTCTACAATATGATCGTAGAGGTGAATATCTGAGTTACGAGTTTGGCATACAACTTTAGACAATGTGAAAGTTGTTTCAAAACTCACGCCACCTGGAACACCATAGTGTGATGGTGTGTTCGAACGTCATAGTCATGCTCTATTGGAAATGGTGCTTGCTATGATGTCTCTTCTCGTTTTGCTACTATAATTTTGGGGTTATGCATTGGAGACAACTACATTCACTTTAGATAGGGCACCATCTAAATCTATTGAGATGACACCGTGTGAATTATGGTTTGATAGAAACTTAAGCTGTCATTTGTTAATGTTTGGGGCTGCGACGCTTGTGTGGAAAATGTTTTCACCTAATGAGCTCAAACCCAAAGTGGACAAATGCATCTTCATAGAATACCCTAAGAACAGTTGGGTAAACCTTCTATCTCAGATCCAAGCATAAAGTGTTTGTTGCTAAAACTGGGTCCTTTCTCGAGAAAGAGTTTCTCTCAAAAGAATTGAGTGCGAGGAAGATATGACTTGATGAGGTTGTTGAACCTTTGTTCAACCTGAGAGTAGCGCAGCACATGAATTTGTTTCTGTGGAGCCTACGTTAGTTGAAGAGGAAGTTAATGATGATGATCATGAAGCTTCGGATCAAGTTACTATCAAACCTCGTAGGTCGACAAGGATGTGTACTGCTCCTGAGCGGTACGACAACCCTGTCTTGGAGGTCATGTTGTTGGAAAACGATGAACCTACGAGTTGTGGAGAAGCGATGATGGGCCCGGATTCCGACAAATGGTTAGGGGCCATGAAATTCGAGAAAGGATCCATGTATGAAAACTAAGTATAGACTTTGGTAGACTTGCTCGTTGGACGGCAGGTCGTTGAGTACAAATGGATGTTTAAAATGAAGACAGACGCTCATGGTAAATGTCACTATTTGTAAAGCTCGACTTGTCGCAAAGAAGTTTACGACAAGTTCAAGGAGATGACTACGATGAGACTTTCTCACTCATAGTGATTCTAAAGTCTGTTGGAATTATGTTATAAGTTGCTGCATTTTTCAATTATGAAATCTAGCAGATGGATATCAAAACATCGTTTCCTTAACGGTTTACTTGAGGAAAGGTTGTATGTGATACAACCAGAAGGTTTTGTCAGTCCTAAGGATGCTAAAAGGTGTGCAAGCTTCAGTGATTCTTCTATGAACTGAAGCAAGCATCTCGGAGTTGGAATATACACTTTGATGAGGTGATCAAAGTTTTGAGTCTATACAAAGTTTACGAGAAACTTGTATTTACAATAAAGTGAGTGGGAGCACTATAGAATTTCTGATAAGTATACGTGGATGACATATTGTTGATCAGAAATGATGTAGAATTTCTGGAAATCATAAACGGTTGTTTGAAAAGATTTTTCCAAAGGAAGACCTGGATAAAGCTACCTAATTGTTGAGCATCAAGATCTATAGAGATAGATCAAGATGCTTGATGAGACTTTCAATGAGAACATACCTTGACAAGATTTTGAAAGAGTTCAAAATGGATCAGTCAGAGAAAGAGTTCTCGCTTGATTTGTAAGGTGTGAAGTTGAGTGAGACTCAAAGCTCGACAACGGCAGAAGAAAGAGAAAGGACGAACGTCGTCCCCAATGCCTTAGCCATAGGCTCTAGATTATGCCATGCTGTGTACCGCACCTAGTGTGTGCCTTGCCATGAGTCTGTCAAGGGGTACAAAAGTGATCCATGAGTGGATCATTGGACAACGGTCAAGATTATCCTTAGTAACTAAAATACTAAGGAGATGTTTCTCGATTATGGAGGTGATAAAGAGTTCGTCGTAAAGAGTTACGTCGATGCAATCTTTAACACGAATCCGGATGACTTGTAGTAGCAATCTGGATACGTATAGTGGAGCAGCCATTTGGAATAGTACCAAGTGGAACTATGGTAGCAGTGTTTACAGTTTGACATAGAGGTTTGCAAAGTACACTTGGATCTGAATGTCGCAAACCCGTTGACTATAAGACCTCTCTCACATGCAAAGCATGATCGAGCCCCAGAACTCAGTGGGTGTTAGATTCATAACAATGTGAATCACATGGTGATGTGAACTAGATTATTGACTCTAGTGCAAGTGGGAGACTGTTGGAAATATGCCCTAGAGGCAATAATAAATTAGTTATTATCATATTTCCTTGTTCATGATAATCGTTTATTATCCATGCTATAATTGCGTTGATCGGAAACTCAGATACATGTGTGGATACATAGACAACACCATGTCCCTAGTATGCCTCTAATAGACTAGCTCGTTGATCAAAGATGGCTATGGTTTCCTAGTCATGGACATGAGATGTCATTTGGTAACGGGATCACATCATTAAGAGAATGATGTGATGGACAAGACCCAAACTACAAACGTAGCATATGATCGTGTCAGTTTATTGCTACTGTTTTCTGCATGTCAAGTATATGTTCCTATGACCATGAGATCAGGCAACTCACTGACACCGGAGGATTACCTTGTGTGTATCAAACATCGCAACGTAACTGGGTGACTATAAAGGTGCTCTATAGGTATCTCCGAGGGTGTCTGTTGGGTTGGCATCAATCAAGACTGGGATTTGTTACTCCGTGTGACGAAGAGGTATCTCAGGGCCCACTCGGTAATACAACATCCAAATAAGCCTTGCAAGCAATGTGACTAAGTGTTAGTCACGAGATCTTGTATTACGGAACGAGTAAAGAGACTTGCTGGTAACGAGGTTGAACTAGGTATGGAGATACCGACGATCGAATCTCGGGCAAGTAACATACCGAAGAACAAAGGGAACATCATACGGGATTAACTGAATCCTTGACATAGAGGTTCGACCGATAAAGATCTCCGTAGAATATGTAGGAACCATTATGGGCATCCAGGTCCCGCTATTGGTTATTGACCGTAGAGGTGTCTCGATCATGTCTACATAGTTCTCAAACCCGTAGGGTCTGCACACTTAAGTTCGGTGACGTTTCGGTAGTATAGAGTTATGCATTGTGGTGACCAAAAATTGTTTGGATTACCAGATGAGATCCTAGATGTCACAAGGAGCTCTGGAATGGTCTGGAGGTAAAGATTGATATATAGGAAGTCCTAGTTTGGTCGCCGGAAAAGTTTTGGGCTCATCGGTAATGTACCGGGAGTGCCGGTAGTGTACCGGGAGACCATCGGGAGGGTATTTCGACCCAAGAGGCTACATGGGCCGTGGGAGAGTGAATACCATCCCTTAGTGGACTGGTGGAAGTCCCACACAAGGCCCATGCGGCTGGGAAGAAAAGCCCAAGAAAAAGGTGGGAAAATGCAAAAAAGGCAAAAATAAGGAGGAGTCCTAGTCCTACTAGGATTGGAGGAGGAATCCTCCAATCCTCCTTGGTTCGGCCGACCCAAGGGCTGGATCCTTGGGAGCCAAGCCTCCTCCTCTCTTCATACTATATATACTAGAGGTTTTAGGGTTTTTGGCACTAGATTTTCAGCCACATGCCACCCGTTCCTTGAGTGCATAGTTTCTCCTCTAGATCAGATTTCTGCAGTGCGTAGGCAAAGCCCTGCGGGAATAGCTCCACCACCATCGCTGGAGCGCCATCACGCTGCCAGAGAACTCTTCTACCTCTCCTCTCCCTCTTGCTGGATCAAGAAGGCGAAGATCGTCATCGAGCTATATGTGTGCTGAACACGGAGGTGCCGTCCGTTCGGCGCTAGATCGGAAGGACCGTGATCAAGATCGCGATACGGATCGTGATGAGTTCGTGGGATGGATCGTGATGAGTTCGCGGGATGGGTCATGATGAGTTTGCGGGACGGATCGTGATGAGTTCGCGGGACGGATCGTGATTGGATCGTGGGATGGATCGTGATGAGATCGCGGGACGCTCGGCGATTTGGATCGCGAAGACGTTCGACTACACCAACCACATTTCTTAACGCTTCTCGCTTAGCGATCTATAAGGGTATGTAGATCCACTGTTCCTCTCGTAGATGCTCATCACCATGGATAGGTCTTGCGTGAACGTAGGAAATTTTTTGTTTCCCCTGCGATGTTCCCCAATAGGGGGAACTCATCCCCTAGTTATCCATGCGTGCATATTTACTTTTGTTTTATTTGTTTTTGTTTTTATCATGTTTATTTCCTGTTTGCATAAAAAATGAGGAGCAAGCTTTGGTCTTGTCTTGTTAGAGTTCTTTTCATTTGTTTACTTTGAGCCTACATGTTTGTTCTCTGCTAGCCAGTGGAAATGAACAGAATGAATTGGGACTTGATTGAGGAGAAGAGTGAGCCAACACAAGAAGGTATAACATATGCATAATCCCTTGTCTCGCAATATTATTTGAGGAAGAATTTTCAGTTGACAGGTTGCACTTGAATTAGTTTCGCATGTTTGTTGAATAGCATCTAGTCATGACTCCCAATTTCATATTTTGCTAGTGAAACCTTTTGGGAAAGCATGTTTTTATTTTAATGAAAATATGAAAATTTTAGAGGTTAGGAAGTTTCAAAGAGAATGAGTACTTAAGTAATTCAACTCCACATGCTGAATCTGATTGACTTGATGACACCTATTGACGACATTATTTGGAGGGATTTTGAAGTGGTTGAGGTTATGCTGAAATTTATTCACAATACTCAAATCATGGAGCTCCAGCTGTAGGCTGGCTTCACGTCCTGTTTCTATATGTTGAGATAATTCATGTAACTACGACGCCGTCACGAACATGGAGATTGTGTAGTAAATGACCGACCTTCTCCAAGGGAGTGTGTAAGTGGTAAATAAGAGCACTAATCATTGAGCTCGAAAGAGACAACCATTCTTGATCAATAGTGCATAAAATTAAGCCACCACGAAACTCAATTGCATACAGTAAATTTTGGCGTAACCCCGTCACGGAATGCTGAGTTCCCGAAGAATGATGACACAAAAAAGTGTTTGAGAGCCATGACTAGGAGGCATTAGTGGATGTTAACGAAAAAATTGACTACTTTGCTATCTTTGATCTCCGAACTTTCTAAATGTGTTTGATAATTGAGCCTAATATGAATATCTATCTAATAGATGAACACATTCGTTTCCCTAAACACTTGGTTAGTGAAGAAAATTTGTCTTGCAAAATTATAACTAATGATATGAGACTATACGTGGTTAGGCAACGAGTTTAGATGCAACTATTCAATTGCAAATGTTTTTTTGAATGATCTTGCAGGATAAGAAAAGATGGATATGATATATTTTCTCAAGCAAATAATATTCTTTCCAAACAACCAAGCTCATTTTCACTCTCTTTACTTCTTGTTTGCTTGAGGACGGGCAAATCTTAAGCTTGGGGGAGTTGATAGCTCAAGAATTTGTAAAGTTTTTCATAGAGATTTCTACTTGGGTTCCTTGGTTTTTTGTTATTCTTTGGATATTTATAATGTTAATCCAAAAAAGAGAAGAAAATCTACTTTTACCTATGATTGGCACGGAATATTATTTTGGAAGGAAACCAAGGGAGATTGCTGGAAATCAAGTCAATTGGAGCAACTTTCCTGAAGAGAACACATCCAACAGGCGCACCAGAGTGAATGACGGTGTTCCATGCGGCCGCAAGTGCTTGCATGAGCGGTCGTATGGACCGCCAACACCTCTCCTCGTCTATACAAGCAACTTTTGTGAAGGGACTAGGTGGAGAAGAGAACCCTAGATGCCGCCACACCATCCAGAATATGAGAGGAGAGGATCTGAAGAACTAACAAGATCATCATAGTTTTGCTTCTTTAATCTCCATCATCATCATCACCTCCTTCACTATTGTAAGAGGGATTACAATTTGTAAAATCTACTCCATCTCATCTCAGATAAAGACTATTTGATACCATTTCATCTCATTATGGATCTTCCCAATATCATCGATATGGTTTTCATGGTTTCTATCTCTGTTGTGATTGATTTCCCTTTTATGATGTGTGAATAATCCCCTAGGTGTGGGAGATGTAGGTAAGTGGTAAGATTGATCTGTGCGTATTCTATATGCCGTCATTTGAATTCGTAGTATTATGATCTACTTAGTATGTTGTTATATTGTGGTGAACCCTATGCGTGTTGTCCAATTTAAGGGTCCATGGAACATGATCTCAAGACCTACACAGGTAACACATATTTTTTAGGAACTCTATGACCTCTGACGTGATAGGTGGAGATATCTATGAGAACCGAGACAATATGAGATAACGATGATCCATTGAACTTAATGCTTGGTTCCGGTCATATGACCTTAATTGTGGAAACGACCACTCCGTGGAAACGGAGAAGTAGGACCATAGAATGAAATGTAATCCCAAGGGTAGGAGTTTTGTAACTTTAGGCATAACCACCTACAGAGCACTTATATCAAATGTTATGAGTACAATACAAATTAACTGGTATTATCGTCGCACTAGCACAATTCATATATTGTTACCATGACCTATAATCTCCCCGCACCTAATATTCCATTGTAGGAAATAAAATATATTTTTATACTTGCTATTTACTCATGGTAGTTATTTAGTAGACACTTTTGAGCTCTATTTATATTAGCATATTTGGTTCATTATTCATCCATGACAATAATAGTATTGGCAAAAGATCAAGCAGTTACTTCAGACAAGAAATAGTTCACCTCGTGTGTGATAGAAGCGCCTCCATAAATACTCTCATCCTCTCTTTGTTGGGACAATTCCTCATTGGTATACTTCTGCGAAAGTTCTACACTACCATGTTCGGTTTGTACGTACCACGATCTTACTTTCCATGAGGTGAAGAGGCTCAAGAGGAAAAAGCATACTCAACCCAGGTTCACTCCAATGAGAAAGATATGTTTGCTACCTCCAGTCACAGTGACTTCAAGATAGAGCCCATGGCTAAGCGTAGTTGGGCTGTCAAGCTGCAAAACAAGCTCAAGAAGACTTCCTGCTTGTAGGTTGACATCCCTCATAAGCTGTAAGAGGCTCATGGAGATAAGAATCTTGCTCGTTGTCGCCATATTCAGATGATGAAACACATGGGCATTAAGGTTACCAGTGGGACAAAGAAGAGCATTAATCCAAAGGACCAGTGGGTCTTCACCTAAATAAGATGGACTAATGATGATGATTCAGATGCATGTCCTTCCTTTTCTGTTGCTTCTTGTGAGAGCACCCTAGTCTTTGAGGGCACTACAAGTGATGCTAAGGATTAGGGCATGGAGGACCACGAGGATGATGACAGTGATAATGACGAGTGATCTTCAGGGGTGCTAGAATTACTCTTTCCCTTTTGGGCTTCTTGATGCCAAAGTGGGGGGGATATTATTAGGAAATCAAGGGATTTTCATCGGTGGGGGTCACGAGATCGTTTTCTTGGCAATTATTATTCGCTCACGACTCCTTTTGCTTGAACTATTTCCTTTGTGTTGAGAACTTATTTGGTTTGGAGACTCTTATTATGCGTGGTGCGAGACATGATATCCCTTATTATCTATGTTGTCATGCCGTTTATGTTTCTGGATCCATATTGTTATTCGTGCCTTTACATGTTGCTCCACTTCATATTATTGCAAATGCATGCTTAGTGTATATTGTTCTAATTTGCAACCTATTGTTGGTCTATAAAATCTAGGGAGCGTTCATCCTAGTGTGAGCACTTTGCATTCCAAAAGCAATTTCAAAACAGTGCTTATATCTAGGGGGCTTCTACATTTTCAAGAACTTTTGTGCAAATCGTTGTATTGTCATCAACCACCAAAAATGGGTAGATTGAAAGTCATTTCCCACTTAAAGTGTTTTGGTGTTAATGAAAATGCAATTTGCGGACTAACCGTGGGCCTAAGGTACTTATGTATATTTTAGATGGCACAAGACGGTTGGGCACCCCTCCGAAGGAAAAAGAGCGAAGACGACATTTCTGACATATTTTATTTCTTGGGGCGTAGGAAATCCATACTATTAAGAGGGGGTCCACATCAGAAGGTATGATGGAATCAAACCGTACAAACTCATATTGCACCCACCATATAGCCTTACATTTTGAGAAGAGAGAGATCCATACCCAATATATGCAGAAAATACCCCTAGAGCAGTTTTATGCAGGTGACTACGATTGTATCACTCCCTTGTGGACTGGACAGTGTAGTCATTGCCTTGGCGGTGTACCATGGGCAGTGGCGGTTGTACTGCTCCTTGTGCGAGTGGTACTACCGCCCTCTGCATTAGTGAACCTACCTCCTGAGGGGCGATTTCCCATGGGTATCGCAGTGGTGCTCCACCGGCGTTTGCCTGGTTGTTTCGGTTTGTTGTTTCATAACTGGTACAACCAGGGTCCCAAGCGGTTGTACCACCCCAAACTTAACAGCCACTGGAGGACGCTACTGGGTGGTTTTTACCAGCCCTTGTACCACTCCAGCAACGGAGAGTAGGTCGATTCCTATTGGATTGGGATCATGGCGATACTCGGACGGTTGTTTCGGTTTATTGTGTAATAAATGGTACAACCGGGAGGTCGGGCAGTTGCACCACACTGTGTTGCAGTCGTGCATTTTTGCCTTTGGCGGTTGTACAGTCCCTCTGCATTTCTGCATATAATGGTTGAATTTGGGGAAGCGCTATATATAAGGAGGTGGTTCTTCCATCCACCTACCTCTTAGCTCTCTCTCTCTTCCCCATTAATGCCTGAAACTTATTCTTGCCCGATCTCCTTCTTTAGCCAACCAAACTTGTTGATTTGCAAGGAACTGAGGGAGGAGACCTAAAATCTACACTTCCATCAAAGTAAATTTGATTCTTCCATACATTTCTTGTGGATCTTTTTTACTCTTGCATGTTTGGGCACCCTAGACGAAAGAGGTCACCTCGAAGCCACATTACAATGTGATGAAGCTCTCTGATGGTGTTGGGAGCCTCCAATTAAGTTGTGGAGAGAGCCCCAAACTTGTTTGTAAAGGTGACAATTGCCGCCTTAAAGGGCACCGCAAGGGTATTCATGGCACCTTGCATTGCTCAAGGGCCTGAGGAAAATAGGGCAAGTCCCTAGGATGCTTGGAGTTCATCGTGCCTCCACACCCCCTCGAATGGAGACGTACCACCCCCAAAGGAGGGAACTTCGAAAACACATCCTCGTTTCCATCAGCTCCACTTGCAGTTATTTCGTCCTTTACTTTGTGCAAGTTTATATCTTGTGTTTACTCTTTCTTGCACTTGTTACTTGTGTTGCTTGTCATATAGGTTATCCAACTAGTTGCATATCTAGAAAATCTATTTAATTGTTGAGCCTAAAATTTGCAAAAAAGATTAAAATTTTGTTAGTCGCCCAATCACCATCCCTCTAGTTGAACATAGCGATCCTTTCACAGGGCCCATTACACCTATTCTGATTTTTATTTGCGACGTTTTGGACGTCATGGATGGCGCGTAATAAAATGCTGATTGAGAGTGTCTTTCTTCGACGTGCTTCTGATTCGTTCTTCAAATTCCTTGTTTTTCTTGTTGCACTAGCACCCGTTGTATGGGCAGCGTGGCCATGAGCGCCTAGGACTTATAATGGATGCGCTACATGCTACCGCTCGCCATCTATCTTCGTAGAAGGATCCATGAGTTTGCAGCCACTTGGTGGCCTTTTATGTTATTTCTTTTGCTTTCTTTGAGCGTGTCTTTGCTGCTGCCCTAGCCATCTATGTTGGTTCGGTGCATTTGAACTTGTTGTATGGGTGTTAGCTTTATTTGTAAGCAAAAACAAGGTTATTTTAAGAGTATTCTACAATTGCCTCGCTTTGCCACACCACATTATACAAGTTTAATTAAGTTCGGTTTCCAACCACACAGCTAGGCACATATGTATTTTTTTGATAAATATATGTTTATAAACTTAGTATATGAATCAAACAAACCCTTGTGCATTAACAGAATATTACCTAAATGGAGCCCGATTGTATGAGTTCGACAAATATTACCTAAATGGCAGTGCCGCACCAGAGAAAGATAAATTAAGTAAATTATCCACCTTATTGCACGTGCTCAAGTCATGATTATAAATAAACAGTGTTTGATAGAAGTACAATTCCAGATCAAGACCCTGGCAATCATCGTATTAATAATCACACCACGTGCGGCACTGCCGTTTTCGGCAACAACAGATCAACCATGAATCCTTGATCAATCTACCCAATCGTCTTTGTTTATACCGCCCGTGAGGCGGGGAAGATTAAACATTGATGGCCGGAGGAAGAAGCGGACGCAACGCATGCAGGCGACAGAATATATATCCGCACCGAATTGTGATAAAGCGCGAAATATCACTCGAGATGCCATTGATAAAGACTCCCTGCACTAGTCTCTACTGATCTGTGTCGACGATGCTAGCTTTTTCGTCCGCTGGCTGCCCACTGGTCCTGAAGGCCTCCATCCTCCTCCTGGCGATTCCCAGCTCCACGTCGGCCGGCGCGGGGCACCCGGTGCCGCAGCCGGGGCACCCACTGGCATGTAGACCGCGCGGATCGCGGGCGCTCACCTGTCAGCGGCATGGTGGTGTCGGCGAGACTCCCCGGCTGCTGAGTGTGCCGCACCGCGCCCGTGCCGCGCCGTAGCCATGCACGCAACGGCATGACCGATGCACGCTCCCAGCGCTCCCCGCCGCGTGCCGCCACATTTCCCCGCCTCCTGCCGTCCTATAAAACCCACACCACACGCGGCTATACTCTGCAGATATCAGACACCAACACAGCTAGCATTAGCGCCACCACCACCACCCATCTGCCCCATCATCATAGATCACTACTGCCAGTAGCTAGCTAGCTTGCAGCTGCTGCTTGCGCTCTGACTTCAAGGTTCTGATTCGCCTGCATACTCAAGCTAAGCTTCTCATGGCGCCGGCATCGAAGGTCATGAGCCACATCGTCCAAGACGGCGGCATTGCCACCTACGCCGTTTACGCCGCGCCGTGTGATGCCTGGTGCGGCGGGCGGCACAGGAAGGACGAGACGGACGGCGACGACGACGATGACGACTATGACTGCGCGCCTGCCGCCTGAAGTGTACGTACGTTGGTACATGGTCGCCGGCGAAACGAATCTCAAGAGCTAGTATATACTATTTGCGAAATGATCGCTGCTGCTGTGTATGCTAATTCGATCTCAAGTACGTAGGTACGTATATGCGTACGTGTGCTTATAGCTACTTACTTATGAATGTATCCCCCCTAGTATATGAGGCAGTGAGGTGTGCTTTTTGTAGCCGGGAAGTAGAGTTCGTGCCGCTTAATTAACCCACCGTGCTGGCTAAATATGCTTAATTTAGCCATGCCTAGTTACCTACTCGTATAGATATTGAAAGTACCCCTGTGTTTTTGATCGACTTGTTACTGCAATAAAACGGACATCTTGTTCAGTACATCACTACCTCGCTGTTTATTTATTTGTTATTGCTCGGCCGATCATTTCATGCTCCTAGTCCTATATACTATGTTGACATAAACTTTTGGTGCTAGCTTCACTTGGTTAATTTGCATCTGGGAGGAGTGATTCACTCCGAGTGAACAGGCTATCAAATTTCATGCTCCTATATACTGTGTTGACAAAACTTTTGGTGCTCGTTTCACTTGTTTAATTTGCATCTGGGAAGAGTCAACATGCTATCCAATTTCAGCTAAAAAAAATTCTTTCACAAATCTTCTCTCAGCAGATCAGGCTACTATAACCTCTGTTTTTCTATCTTTCTGGAAAATACGATCACTTTGCAGATTCCAGATATGATGGGTCTCATTCTTTTGAGCTTATTTATGCATTCAGTTATATGGGTATTCATGCTACGATTTGCATATAGCTAGGCATATGCTCCACTCGATCATATATATACATCTGCCCACATCCATACTTCTGCATGCCTAACACTTGAATATGTAGCTCCTAAAAAGAAAGGTAAAAATTGAGCACCACAGGCAATTCATAAACATATTATTCTTTTAGTGAATGTCTATTATATAGATGAAAATAAGCGCCACATGCGACAATGGATCAATGGGTGGGGTGTTTATTTGTACACACGTAGTGTGCGACTCCGCAGTTATAAGGCGTTGTGAGGGGTTACAGCACTGGGATTATGTATGTATTGCTCTGATCGGAATGGTTAGCTAAGTAATAGCTCGATCATTGCATGCTTCTTCGTTGCCATTTTGCGTCCATTACTATTGTAATTTTGACCGACGAAGAGTAAAAGGTAATCCAGACAGTGCATGTTAACTAAAATATCGGGGGGAAAATATGTTTTGAAATAGTAAGCTACTGTAGCTCTTACATGCCTGAGTGCTCCCAGATGGTCAGCTTGGGTATTTTACTTTCGAGCTATACATTATGATATCATCCTGTGTAGCTAACTTAATTACTTATCTATTCTCAGCTACATTGTCTTATTGCTAAGATGAGAACATGAGCATATGCCACACTATTCTACTTCCATGCATGCAGCATACTGATTGCTGAACGCCTGGTGCTTGGATATATATAGCTCCGGGGGAAAATATGAGGGAAACTAGTAGCATAGTAATCGTAACACATTGTTGATACTAGTCAACTTATACAGTAGGTGGATGAATTTGGGGTATTCAGTTTTCTAGCAATGTTTTGGGATTATATACGGTACCACTGAATGTTTAAATTGACTTGATATACGCGTATCCAAAATGACATGGCCATGATTTGTTCAACTTCCTTTTCCTCTTTTTGCAGCAAAGGTGAGTCTTGCTCTTGAATAATAGATGAATTTTTTTATATATATTTCAGCAATCATAGAAAATTTTCAGATTTCCTTTCATATTGTACACATTGCTTCCGTGATATTTTTTGCCAGAAACCTCAAAAGTAATGATATATACGTAACTATGTAAGGTCGTTGTATAATTTGTAGCATAAGTACAGTTATAAGGTCTGCCCATGTGTAAAAGAAAGTATGCTTTTACTCAAGTGCCTTCCACAAGCTCCATGAATGTATACAACTAATTAAGTATATGTTGCATTTTCTTTATGCACCAAACTAGGTTTCATTGTGCAAAAAAGTGATTTTTTTTGCCAAAAAGAACTTGTATTAATTAATCAGAAGGTTTACAATCAGCGATGCATCTGTCCTGGACATGGACAGGACCCTGGCATAACCAAACTGCTATACGCCCACCATGTCTAGCACAGTTAGCTAAGTAATTGATTAATAGAATTTTAATTGTGACTAATATGAGTAATACAAGTCTGAGAAGATTTCAGAAAGATTTCCTCAACCATGGTTATATGTGCAGATAGATCAGTAGTTCTCTGATGCACCCATACACATATATTTTACGACTGATTTTGGAGAATACACACATACACATTGATTTGCCATTTCAGAATCTGAATGGAATATACAGCTTGTTGATTGTGTGCAGATCTGCTTATTTAGAGTACTAGCCAAAAATCCAGAAGAGCAATAGCATTTGAATTTAGTGCGTTCAATCAGCATGTGCTTCCTTTCTGTTGTAGGGATGGCCGTTTTCTTTTTCTTTGTTTCTTATTTATTTTTACCTATCTATTATCAGTTCATGCATAAGCCAGGGATGTTATCCTTCTTTTTCAAAAAAAAAATTCTAGTGTGTATATACGTACAAACATTGTCTTCCTTCTCCGAGATTAATACAGTTTTCTGAAAGGACTTACACTGTACATGTCAGGTTTAAGGGCCATAGTGTATTCACCAGCCTAAGTTATTTTTGTGTAAATATTGTGCTTGCATATGTTGCAACTATACAATATACTTTTGTACTGTTATTTTTTTATATTTCTATTTGACTTTGACAGTAAGCTATTGCTAGTTTCCCTGATATTTTGAAATAGGTTTAGAAACCAAGGTAGCATATGTTTAGCCCTTAGCCTTTTTTTGTGGGTATAACCCTTAGCCTTTTCATACTTATCAGTTTTTTGCATGGTAATATGTGTCTCATTTATATCATAAGGGTCATAGTACAAGCCACGTACATAGCGGCATGACAAAATAGCAGAGCGTTCATCTTTGCACAAAGGAACATCAAACAAGAAGTAAAAATACAAACAAGGCCGGACAAACCTCTGAGCTTGACATATCATTACCTAGCAGATATAACATATGCGGCTTTGTTTCTATTTTCTATCGTATATGTGACCTCCTTGAGATTAAACATATATTGATATAGCTACATATTTACCAGTAGCTAGTAGGTATGATTTATATCATATGTTCTTTTTTGCTTCAATCATCTTGTAAGCTCATCCCATGAGGATTCACCAATGTAACTATTCAGAGTGACAATATACATTTAATTAAGTCAGTGGAATATGTGCAATAATTTAATTATACTAGAATGGTGGTTATCCAATTTTGAAATGGTGGTACAAATGATCATGAGAAAATCCAGTATTAGTTTTGAAATATCATGGAAAGTCAATATACGTAAATTGCGCACAATCTAAAAATGGACTAATTCCACATCATAATTTATTCTCACAAAAATTTACTAATTCCACATCACAATTCATTCTCACATTGACCAAAATAAATAAATACTATTTAGAAAAGAAGTCCATATAAACAGAATAAGGGGAATATCTCCAGATTGGGGTATTGCTCTTTTTATGGGGGTCGTAGTGGATTTGTTCACTTAGTTATTATCTATCATTTCAGAAATTTGCAAGTCTTCTATTTTATTGGATGGAATTTTCACTAGTACACGAGGGGGCTATTCACACGGTTCAGACCCCAATCGCGTACAGTTTTCAGAACCGTGTGCTTGAGTGCGTTGACGGTAGGGGGAGGGAAGCCCATCACTGACCATGGGAAAAATGTCTGGCGATGATAAAACTGCCACACAATTGTCAGAACTACAATCATCTGTGATTACGAGGCAATCGCCGACAATTCCTTCAGTTCAATCGTGTGTGTCGGTGTATTAAAGTTTGGGTCTTTAGTACCTCTTATTTATACACGTGCAGTTATAGTCGTACCAGCGGCAAGGCCTGTCTGGGGACTGCTGGATACAAATACGAAGGTGTCAAGAAGGCATCCAAGTCAAGAATCAAAAGACAGAAGATCACAAGCTGGGACCGCGGCAAGATCTTGCCGTAATGGCTCACGGAGCTCCGGCAAGGCTCGCACCCAGCAAGACCTCGCCAGCCTGTCACCGTTCCAGTGCAACGACCGGGCTGTCAGACAGGACTTATCCTCCCAAGTACGTGTCAAGGCGCTGACGATAAAGGGGTTAAGCGGTGCTGATGGGACGGCCTTTTTCCCTGTTCCCAAGAAGATTAGGAACAACTTGATGAGGCATTTAATGCGTCTGTCCTATGCCGTTAGTGTTAGGTATGATAACACTATAGCAACTGTGCACCCCATGCATGTACTGTACGCCATTGTTGGAGACCCCTTGGTCATATAAAAGGAGGCCCAGGGCGTTACAAGAAGGGGACTTTTTTCGAAGGAGATGCTAGCTCAGATGCATGTGTAGCGACTGTGTACTGTTCAACACATAACGCTACTGGATCCAGAGCTCAAACACTCATAATACACTAAAGCAGGAGTAGGGCTTTACGCTCCTCAGCGGCCCGAACCTGGGTAAAAATCCCTCGCGTTGCTCGTTGGATCCGCTCTTTGTCCATGTCCTTCTCCCTGCCGAACCGTAGAGGGATCCACGCGATCCCATAGGTGTTGTACCCCGACATCTTTGGCGCGCTAGGTAAGGGAGAGGGTTGCATGAACCTGATCTAGCGATCAGCGTACCAGCTTCTTCATCATCTTCATCGCCATGACCCCCCAAGAAGAAGGGTTTTATGGTGGTTGGTCCATCCACGTCCGGTGTGCCTGCTGCTACTCAGCCGGGCGACGATGTGGATGCAGGCGAAGGAGGCGGAGATCTCGAGCTTCCACGACGGTCTGGTGATCCAAGTCAAGCAAGCGGCGTCATTCGCAGCGGCGACGACAACCCACGCGCCGCTGGATCTAAGGACAGAGTTGTACTACCTACGGGCGGCGCATCAAACTCCAAAGATGGCAGGGCGCCTTCCAAGACACCCACACCAGCGCATGGGCCGTGGCCTTCTCAAGTCACGCGCGATGAGCAGCGTTGTGACGTTGGTGGTTCTAAGCGTCCCCATGGAAAGACTCCTGGGCATCACTCTCGAGATGCGAGGACCAGCATGTATGCCAAAATGCTGGTGGAGGTGGCGCGCGGTCGCGTGATCATGATGGAGCTCCTTCTAACACGGTTAGGAGTCAGAGCACCTCACATTCTTCACACCTTTCGCCGCCGACTACATCAGTAGAAACATTGGCGCGAGCAAAGCTACTCCTGAATTTTCCTCCTGCTGCGAAGAAGCTTGATGAGTGGAGAGCTACTATTCACAGCCTCGTCATCTTCGCTGATAGAGATGGGCCGCAGCGGTGGAGCCTTCGCAGTGGAGGTCCATCGAGTCAGCGCGCACCAATGGCGACAAAGCCAGAGGTGGCACGACCATGGTGCACTCTCCTCCGCGGCAGCAATAGCGGTCGCCAACTCGACAGATCGATGCCTATGGTGACGATTCAACGGCGTTGTCTGATCCGCGAACTCGCCGCGATGAACGTCAAGTCCTTCGGGAGCGAAGCAAAGAAGACGCTCGGACTACCATCGAGCGGCAGCGGGAAGCACGTCATCAATCTGATAGGGGCACAGGACCCATTGTAGACAAGCCTGTGCCAGGGTATCATGTCGATCTACCTTATGAGGTGGGTTGTCCAGCGTTTACCCATGAGCTGCGGCGAATCCAGTGGCCCAATTCCCGAACGTTCAAGCCGGAGGTCCCAGAGCAATACGATGGCAAGACTCACCCATCGGAGTTCTTGAGCATCTACACCATTGCGGTGCAGGCTGCCGGAGCTCGCAATGACAAGATACTCGCCAACTACTTCCCGTTGGTACTCAAGCCCAATGTCAAGTCGTGGTTGATGCATCTGCCGGAGATTTCCATTTCTTCCTGGGCAGATCTGTGTCATGAGTTTGTTGGCGCCTTTACCGGAGGTCACCAAGCTCCTAGCCAAGAAACTGATTTGCATCTCATCCCCCAGAAAGAAGGAGAAACCTTGCACAAGTACATTCAGAGATTCAACTGCATACATCACAACATCCCAGACATCCATCCTGCTGCTGTTATCAGTGCGCTTCATCAAAACATGCGCAACCACAGGATGCATGAAGAACTGGCGATGAACAAAGTCAGGGATGTTACCGAGCTCTATGCTCTGGCTGATAAATGTGCTCGAGCTAAAGAAGGGAGAAGACTCCCCGGCGAGGATGCTGGCACTAGAGTAGACTCTGAAGATGAAGACACCGCCGCTCCAGCAAAGAAAGGCCGATGGCGGAACGAGAAGCGCAAGGGCAAAGTCGTGCTTGACGTCGAGGAACCCGGCAACCTAGACACCACTAAGAAGACTGAAGTTGACGGCCTCGGCAAGGAGGTTGCCGGGTGCGTCTCCTGTTAGGCCTTGGCGACTGCTGACAAGCCGGAGGGCTCCGACAAGCAATACTGCAAGATCCATCGCACCAAGAGCCATGATGTCCAAAACTGCCGGCAAGTTGGGCAGCTTGCCGAGAGGTAGAAAGCTGAGTATATGAGGCAAGATAAGGAGAAGGTCCAAGATGGCGCGGAGGGGTCCGGCAAGAAACGCGGTGGCCGAGGAGGTTGCCGTGGCAAGGCCAAGCAACAGGAGAGGCCCGCTCGAGGTCGTGACAAGGAAGAGGGGGGTGACGATGGCAATGAGGAGGAGGATGAGTCCAGTCAGCACGAATTTCAAAAGGCTACATACGTCATGTGCGTCGACGGAGGCGCCTCACTACATTCTTCTCACCGCCAACTTAAACAGTGGGTGCGCGAGATTAATGCGACAGAGCCATCTGTCGAGGCTCTAAAACCATTGAGATGGTCCCACACGCCTATCATTTTTGACGTCGAGGATCACCCTGATCGCACAACTGCGGTTGGGTGTCTGCCATTGTTGGTTTCGCCAACAATTCGCAACCTCAAGGTGACAAAAATGTTAATTGACGGTGGGGCCAGTTTGAACTTGATCTCACCTGATGTGATCAAAAGGTTGCAAATTACTGATAAAGATCTCGAGGAGACAGGCACATTTCATGGGATCAACTCGGGGAGGATCCAGCCGAAGGGCAACATCATACTACCGGTAACATTTGGTAGTGACCCAAACTTTAGGATAGAGAAGATTATTTTCGATGGCGCCAAGATTCCATTGCCATATAATGGGATCCTTGGCCGCCCAACACTGGCCAAGTTCATGGCGGCATCACACTATGCTTACAATGTATTGAAGATGCCCGGGCCGATGAGCGTCATCACAATCAACTCTAACAAGAAGGATGCACTTATCTGCACCGACCAACTTTACCGGGAGGCAGTTGCAGCACCTGCCACCAAGGCACTTGCTCCTGCCGCTGAAGCTCCCGGGGGGAAGAAGACCGGCAAGACCTCTGGTACACACTCCGGCAAGCGCACCTCCTCGGAGTGCTGCGCTCCTGTTGAGGATGTGCTAGAGAGCTCCACCGACAAGAGCAAGAAATCCAAGACAGCTCCACCAGAAACTAAGAAGGTGCCCGCCAAGGAGGACGGTACGAGAAGAACTTTCACCATAAGTTCCACCCTCGACGATAAATAGGAAAGCGTGCTCATTGCCTTCCTGCGGGCGAATGTCGATGTGTTTGCATGGGAACCATCTAATATCCCCGGTGTTCCCAGGGAGGTAATTAAGCACCATCTTGCTGTATGTCCTCATGCTTGGTCCATCAAGCAAAAAGTTAGGAAGCAAGCCTTGGAACAGGAAGAATTTATTGTCAAGGAAATCAGGAAGTTGGAAGCGACAAGTTTGGTCATAGGAGTGCTCCATCCAACATGGTTGGCCAATCCAGTTGTAGTGCGCAAGGCGAATGGAAAATGGAGGCTCTGTATTGACTATACAGATCTCAATAAAACATGTCCAAAAGATCCTTTTCCCTTGCCGCGCATCGACCAGATTGTGGACTCCACTATCGGCTGTGATTTGCTGTCATTTCTTGATGCTTATTCAGGATACCATCAGATCTTCATGTATAAGGAAGACGAAGAGAAGACCACATTTATCACCCCATGTGGTACATATTGCTTCGTGCGTATGCCTTTCGGGTTGAAAAGTGCTGGTTCAACATTTAGAAGAGTAGTCCATATTGGTTTTGAGCCTTAGCTACATAGAAATATGGAAGCTTATATGGATGACATAGTGGTTAAAACTAAGGACAAAGCAACGCTCATACAAGATCCAGAAGAGACGTTTGCAAATCTGTGCAAGATCAATTTGAAGCTCAATCCTGAGAAGTGTGTGTTTGGCGTTTCGTCCGGCAAGCTTCTCGGATTCTTTGTATCTCAATGTGGGATCGAGACGAACCCCGACAAGATCAAGGCGATTGAGCAGATTGAAGCACCAAGACGCGTAAAAAATGTGCGCCGTCTTGCCGGCTACGTCGCGGCTCTAGGAAGGTTCATCTCCAAATCTGCTGAGCATGCCCTGCCCTTTCTCAAAATCTTGAAAAAGGCAGGTCCAATGAAGTGGACTCTGGAAGCGGAGGCAGTGCTGCAAGATTTGAAGAGGTACATCTCCTCTACGCCAACACTAGCCGCACCTAAACCACAAGAGCCGTTGTTGCTATACCTGGCGGCAACGAATCAAGTGGTTAGTGTTGCGTTAGTAGTGCAGAGAGAAGTCGACGAAGAAGCAGCGGTAGAGGCAGGACCACCAAGCGACAAGTCAAGATCTTCCCCGGCAGAGTCTCGTGCCGACAAGACAGGATGTGCGTAGATAAATGAAGCAACACAGAAGAAGAAGATGGTACAGCGCCCAGTTTATTTTGTCAGCTCCCTTTTGTAGGGGGCTAGATCAAGATACTCTAGCGTGCAAAAGTTGCTCTTCGGCCTCCTTATGGCCTCGAGGAAGCTCACCATTATTTCCAGGCACATGAGATCACCGTCGTCACTCGCTTTCCATTGCAACTAATTTTACGAAATCCAGATGCGACCGGCAGGATTGTGGAGTGGGCTTTGGAACTGTCAAGCTTTGGTCTTAGATTTGAAAGTACTTCAACTATTCAGAGAAGAGCCTTGGTGGAGTTTGTTGCAAAATGGACCCCGACGCCACAAGAAGAGATCCAAGAAACAACTCTCCACGGCAAGGAAACAAATCAAGAATGGATTGTGTATTTTGATGGGGCTTTCCCCCTGCAAGGCGCCGATGTCGGCGTGTTGCTTGTCGCACCCACTGGAGAGCACCTCAAATATGTAATTCAGATGCACTTTCCCTGTGAGATGTCGACAAACAATACCGCAGAATATGAAGGGCTGCTTGCCGGTCTCAGGATCGCGGCAGACCTTGGAATTAAGAAGCCCATCGTCAGAGGTGATTCACAGCTTGTCATCAAGCAAGTCAACAAAGATTATCAGAGCTCGTTGATGGAAGCCTGCATAGATGAAGTGAGGAAGTTGGAGGAGCGCTTTGATGGTCTGCAAACAGAGCATGTTCCTCGTGCAAAGAACATCATTGCCGACAAGCTGTCAAAGCATGTTGCCCTTAAGTTACCTGTGGAACCAGGGACTTTTGTGCTCCAATTGACTCAGCCATCCGTAGCATCATCAGTGAGGCAAAACAAGAGAAGGAAGTTGAATTCTGGCTAGTACTTTCCCGTAGAGCTCCCAGAAGTTGCCGGCAAGTAAGGTGGCGGGATCAACGCCAAGCTTGCCGGGGGCAACAAGCTCTGGCGGGACCTCGAGTCCTTGCCATAGAGACAAACGCTCCTGCGGCAAAAGACATGCCTTTAGTCCTTGCTATCGAGCCCAGGCTCCGGCATGGGCACATCACATTGTTCAGTTCCTTCAAACAGGAGAACTCCCCGAGGAACAGAAAGAAGCGGAGAAAGTAGTCCGTCGGTCTAATATGTATCAGTTCATGGATAATGACATGTACAGAAAGAGACCGAATGGTGTGAAATTGAAGTGCATTCCTCGGGAGGATGGACTGGAGTTGTTGGCAGAGATACATGGAGGCATATGTGGCTCCCACATAGGATCAAGAGCTCTTGTTGGTAAAGCATTTTGGCAAGGTTTCTTTTGGCTCACTGCTCTCTAGGATGCAACTGCACTAGTAAACAAGTGTGAAGCGTGCTAGTTCCATTCAAATAAACTACATCAACCAGCTCACGCTCTTCAGACAATCCCTCTCTCCTGGTCATTTTCGGTATGGGGGCTCTACATCCTGGGCCCTTTTCCTCGTGCTACCGAGGGCTTTGAGTACTTGTACGTTGCAATCGACAAGTTCACAAAGTGGCCGAAAGTGGAAGAAGTGAGGAAGGTGACAGCACAATCAGCCATCAAGTTCTTCAAAGGATTGGTGTGCCGTTTTGGTATACCAAATAAGATCATAACTGACAATGGCACACAGTTCACAAGCCGCACCTTCATGCAATACGTCCAAGACCTTGGCCACAAGATCCGTTTTGCTTCTGTTGCTCATCCGAGAAGCAACAACCAACTAGAAAGGGCAAATGTTGAAGTGTTGCGAGGACTTAAGACAAGAACTTTCGACAGGCTGCGCAAGTTCGGAAGACGCTGGATTGATGAGCTGCCGATGGTTCTTTGGCCAATCAGAACGACACCAAATTGAGCCACCGGCCAGACACCTTTCTCCCTGGTGTACGGGGCGGAAGCAGTTCTCCCCACGGAACTCATATACGGGTCACCTCGAGTGCTCGCTTGTGACGAGGTTCAGCAAGAGCAGTTGCGGCAAGATGACGCTACGCTCCTTGAGGAAGATCGTCTTCAAGCTGCTGTGCAAGCTACACGCTACCAACAAGCTTTGCGCCGCTACCATAGCCGCAAGGTTCATGCCCGAAGCCTTGAGGAAGTCAACCTTGTTCTTCGACGTGTTCAGTCGGCCAAGAATTACAACAAGTTGACGCCGAAGTGGGAAGGCCCTTGTCGGGTAGTACGAGTCACCAGGCCTGGCATAGTCCTCCTGGAGACCAAAGATGGCGTTCCAGTGAGCAACTCCTGGAATATCGAACATCTTCCTAAGTTTTATCCATAAGCCGGGGTTCCTGAGTCCCTTGACAACCATCTTTTGTACAAGTCTTGCCGGCGATGCATATAATCCTTTGTACAAAGCCAGGCGCAGACCCTGTGCGTAGTTGAATAAGATCAAGCGTTCTGCGATTCTTGTTGATTTTCATGTTTCCTTATATGCATGTTTATCTGGGACGTTGTATTACGCTTATTTTCAGCAAGTACTGACGAACTGCCAAGGTTCCATATCTCTATTTTCTCTTCTTTCTTTTTCTTAAAGGATAGAAGGTTCCCCCGCATACAAGTTTGCCGGGGGGATGATGGTATGGACACCGACATGCGATGTTTGAAGTTGACATATTGCAGAAGGAGTAAAATAACGAAAAGTTAAGTTGCAAAACTCGAAGTAATTTTTTTACTGAGAAGCTATTTTCCTTGGACGATTTCAACTTTTGTATGGAAAACCTGCACGCGAAGGAACCTTGTCATGATCGGTTGCGCCCTTACTCTATTTCGAGTCCGCTCAACAACTTAAGTGGTTGTACTGAAAACGTCAAGGTATCTTGTCGGCAGCAGCACCTCCAGCAGGCTGCTAAGGATCCTTTCCTCAAAGCGCTCGTGGCAGGGCTGCATGCACCGGCAAGTTTTCCGATAAAGCGTAGGGCGTGTACCATACAGGGAAAAATCAGACAAGAGAAATAGTGTGCATTCATCCAAAACACAACCAGCTGTATTACATTAAAAGTTGCCATGATTCTAACTTAAGATAACATTGTCTTTGTCTTGGAATGGTGGCGACAAGAATAAGTGGAGCAGCTAGTCCTTGCGTTTGACTTCAACCCTCTTGACTTGGTTCACCTTGTCGATGATGGGCGCGACAAGTTCTTCCAGCACCTTGATGTCCACATCCTTCGGCAAGCGGTTGAGGACATTGGTGAAGTTGATGTCGGGGTTCTTGTGCGCCACTTTGACGAGCACCTTGAGGATGACGGACCGACAGAGTTTGCGAGATTCGTTGGCCAGATGGAATGCTCGATCAGAATGGAGCTGCTTCAAAGCGTCAATTATGTCATCGAAGAACATGGTCAACCTGGCACTCGGAGATATCCTATCGCTGGAAGAAATCTTGAAGTTCTGCAAGCCAATGGTGGAAAACTATGCATCAAGCTTTTCCGTCACATCAACAAGGCGACCAGTCCAGATCTGCACGCCTGTCACATAGTCATTGTGTGTGGTGGAGGCACTCTTGAGCAGATCCTGCTCATTTCGGAGATCCTTGATCAGGACCTTCTCACAAGCCGTGTTGCTCTTGAGGGACTCATTCAATGTGGCCAGCTTCAGGTCCAGACCGGCGATGGAGTCATTGGCTGAAGTGAGTTGCTTGGTCTTGCAGACATGGCGACTTGTATCTCCACCGGGCTGAAGAGGGTTTTCTCTCTGTCGACCTTGAGAGTCGAGATCTCCTTGCCATGGTCCTCAAGGTCTGCCTCTAGCTTCTTCACCTTATTGTCAAGCTCGTTCTTGGTGGCCTTTGCAGCTTTGGCAGCATTGACGGCTTCCTTCAGCTTGCCAGCGTGGACTGTGACCAGAGCCTCGAGGGCTTCCTTGTGTTTCTGCTCCAGCTCCTGGGTTCGCTGTGCGACAAGCTCTTCAATTTCTTCATGCTTGTGATGAATCTTGTCGCAAGCGCCCTCTCGTGAGCGGCAAGGTCTTCTTCATAAGCATCAAGCCCGACATAGTGTTCCGTCAGACGAGCTTCTTCTGCAGCAGCCTGTGGTGAGGCGTCCTCTTGTGCCTTCTCAACATCAGACTGCTTCAAGAGGAGTTCATTCCAGCTTTCGCCCAGCTGCTCCCAACCGGTGTTCAACTCTTGGAAAGCTTTGGCGAACCAGGCTTGCATTTCCTCAATGCGCTTCTGGAAATCCGCCTCCGCCGCTTGCATAATTGCTGCCCTAGAGTTCAACTTCTCCTTTCGAGTGCAGTAGAGCGCCTGGAGCTTTTGAAAGTTATCGCTCATGGTTTGGAGGAGCTGTTCTTCCTTGGGTTGGCTGCTGGCATTTGGTTTGCCGATAACTTCGTGGCCGGCAGCAGTGGTAAATTCCCCGTCAAAGATTTCCTCTTCAGTTGGCACCCCAATGCTTGCCTTTCCTGGTATGTTGACAAACAGGTTCTCGTCAGCCTTGAGGTATCTGCTTGGAGAAGGGACTTCAGATGTTGACGGCTGATCCTCAACAGCCCCCTCTCCAGCAACTGGGGGCTCCGTAACCGGCGCAACACCTGGCGCTCCTGCGGCAGGAATGTCGTCAGTATGGTCACTGGACTCCTTGCCGGCCTTCTCAGCAGACTCCTTGGCGGGTTTTTCCTGTACGTTCTTGGTGGCCTCGTCAGCGGCAACCCTGGTGGCCTCGATGGCAACATCTCTGGCTGTCTCCTTGATGATGACATCGACATCCATTTGTTCCGTCGAAGGGAGATCTGAAAGCCAGAGATAGAGGGAACAAGATGAGACTATGGTTGAAGTTCTAGAAGACAAAAGGAAAATATATAAAGAATGACAAGTGTTCTGCGGCAAGTTGTTTACCTGCGCCAAGCTGTTGAGAGAAAGTTTCTCCTTTCCCGGCAACGTGGGTTGCTGGTGTAGGAATGCCGGTGCCTGTGGTTGCTGGCCTTTCCTCAGCAATAATAGGCTCATCAAGGGAAGCCCTTGCCGAAGATCCATCTCTGGGTGACGTAGTCGACGGAAGCGACGCATCAGGGGTGGCCTCCGATGGCTCTACTTGTCGCTGCCCTTCTTCTACAAGCCTAGTGATGTCAGTGGCCAAAATTCACGTCCCAACGCTCGCTAGTGGGAAATGAGTAACGGACTCACGCCGGGGGCGGCGTTGAGGACTGCGTCATGGGCTGGATTCCGGGTTGATGTTGATCAGCTCTGGCGCACCTGTGGTGCTTGCTGGCGGCTCATCGCTCGTTGAAGTCCTTGCCTTCTTCTCCATCCTTTGCGCCAACGTTTCTGCATCTCTGCGTGGACAGGCCAAAACGAAGCAAACGAGTTAAGCAAAGCTGAAAATTCAGAAGATAAGAGATGCGACATGATCCTTACTCTTCTTGTTCCGAGCTAAAGGCGGAGAGGTCAAAGTCAACCTCCGCCACGGTGTCCATGTGGGGAGGAGAAGGAGTGGTCCTGGGTTGCTTGGCTGCGGTAGAAGCGGAGGGTTTTTGTTGAGCTTCTTGCTGCTACGCAGCCTTGCCAGCCGCCCCCTTACCGGGGGCTGCAGCACTCAAGGAATCTTGAAGAACAGAGGCGCTAGAGGAGGCTTTCCGAAGAACACGCTTCTTTTTGGGAACTGGGGGCTCCTCGTGTACCTGCTCCTCAACTATATCTTCACCAGAAGGACCCCCGGCAACGGTGCCACTATGCTCTCCGGCAACCTCGCCTTATCCGACAAGTTTTCCCTCAGATAAAACTTCTTCTTTGCTGACTTCCCCTTCCGTGAAGCCAGCGCTGCTGGCTTCCATGGCAAGATTAGCTTCTTCCATCGTGCTGGCAATATACGCCACTTCTTCTTCAGTGGTGGGGCGGATGCGGTTTGATTCTTCTTGGATGGCTTTCTTTCACAAGTTGTGGCAGAACTATTGTGCCTGTTCTGCGGAGGGCTCTTCCCAAGTTCCGTCGGGGCCTTGAGCATTGCACACTAACATCATGGCGATGATTGAAGCCAGAGCAGAGTTATTGCGCAGAGGGATTACACCAGCCGACAACTCGTATCTCGCATCAGACCTGAACAGTCTATGGCAAAGAGCTGCGTGACCGTCAAGTTGTTGTTCAATCCAGGGCGCAGCCTCATGATGTCTTCCGCATTCCGGAACTCCCAGGCTGGTCTTCCTTTGTTCTACAGAGGGGTGATGCGCTGGCAAAGAAAATCAGCACCAATCATCTTTATTGTGAGCCCGGCAACTTTGAGGCGATGGATCCTGGTAATTGCAACTATGAGCTTCTCATCTTGAAGATCGAAGGCACTCCAGTCACTGTCGCGCACCATATTTGCTTGTCGAGGCGAACAGAAGGGCTGAGGATCGTTCTCCTGAATCCAACACCACTTCGCCCGCCATTCTTCCCACTTATCATGGAAGTCCCCGTCTGGGTATATATCCTTGTTCCATGCCCTTGGAATCCAGGTAATAAAACTAGAAAGGGCTTCTCCCCTTTGGATGCGGGGAACGAAATAATGGTGGAAGAGGGCTGTATTGGGGACTACTCCGGCAAAGTTTTCACAAAGATGGGCGAAGAGTGACATGCATGTCACGGCATTCGGCATAAATCCAAGAGATGGAAGCCGTATGTATACATGATGTCATTGAAGAAATCAAAAAACGGGGGACAGAGCCCGTAGTAAAAGTAATCGGTGAAGAAGGGGAATTTATTTGGGCCACCCTAAGAGGAACCTAGACTCACACGAGTAGCAGGATAAGCCTTCGTCTCCCTCGCCCACATGCATTGGTAGCGCTCCTTCAAGGCGCTCGTGTCGAGCCGAAGTGAAGACGACGCTGTAGTTACGGCCGCTCCGGCACGTATCCCAGGTCATGCACTTAGCGTGCGTCATGGGGAGGTGCAGTAAGCGGAATGATTATGACCGCGGACTTCTGCCACAGGTGCTCGTGCACTATTTATGACTAGCCCAACAATGCCTCGCACCCGTGTGTGGCCTAGGCCCGGGGGCTCCTGTCGGTGTACTAAAGTTTGGGTCTTTAGTACCCCTTACTTGTGCATGGGCAGTTGTAGCCGCACCAGTGGCAAGGCCTGCCTGGGGACTGCTGGATGCAAGTACGAAGGTGTCAAGAAGGCATTCAAGTCAATAACCTGAAGACAGAAGACCACAAGCTGGGACCCTGATAAGATCTTGCCGGGATTGCTCACAAAGCCCCGGCAGGGCCTGCACCTAGAAAGACCTCGCCATCCTGTCACCGCTCCAGCGCAACGACCGACCTGTCAGACATGTCTTATCCTCCTGAGTACGTGTCAAGGCGCTGGCGATGAAGGGGTTAAGCGGTGCTGATGGGGCAGCCACTTTCCCTATCCACAATAAGATTAGGAACAGCCTGTCGGAGCATTTAATGTGTTTGTCCTATGCCGTCAGTGTTAGGTATGATAACACTGTAGCAACTGTGCACCCCGTGCATGTACTATACGCCATTGTTGGAGACCCCTTAGTCATATAAAAGGAGGCCCAAGGCGTTACAAGAAGGTGAATTTTTTTTAAGGAGATGCTATCTTAGATGCATGTGTAGCGGCTGTGTATTGTTCACCACATAGCGCTCCTGGATCCAGAGCTCAAACACTCATAATACACTAAAGCAGGAGTAGGGTTTTATGCTCCTCAGCGGCCGAACCTGGGTAAAAATCCCCCACGTTGCTCATTGGATCTACTCTTTATGCACACCCTTCTCCCTGCCAAACGGTAAAGGGATCCACACGCTCCCATAGGTGTTGTACCCCGATAGTGTGCAATGGAGTAACTATGACTAACGATTACTTACCGTATATCGTTTGCGATGATACTAGTCATCGCACATGTTACATGCCAGATGAACATATTTGTTAAACAGTCTATAGCAAATGTAGTATTTTAAAAATCTCCAGGACTGCAATTGTGTATTACACAAGTTATCTGCCAAAATGTGTGCTTTAATATGTCCATAGCATGCCCAATTTTAACTAAATTGTTTGTATTGTAGTTTAGCAACGCACACGGTTTGTTTTACAGAACCGTGTCCATTGGCATGAATAGCACAATAGTTCTGGGCCTTAATTTAATAGTACAACACAAATCACATCAAATTTAAATTTAATACATGTATTAAAAGAAACACATCACAATTGCTCATGGGATGGATAATGCATAGAGGATTAGAATAAGTACACACGGGACACGAATTTATCTAGGTTCATGCTCTCATGGTGAGGTAATACCCTACATATTGCATGTCTGATTGTAATGATTGTGCTTGTCTCATATGGGAGGTTGGATCTGTTGGATGCCGACTTAGGAGACCCCTACCTCCTCTTACATAGGTGGATGAAGGATAGGGTTACATGGTCCCAAGTTGGTTTACATGGCTTGTTCCCCAAGTTATCTACTAGAGTACATGTCTTGTGGAACAAGTAATGATATATCCTTTTAAAAGAGGCCTGCTAGCAGGGTAAGGGGCCTAGGCTATAGTTGGGCTCCGAGGCCGTCCTTGGTGACCAAATTCACCAGAGGTCGGGACCCCCGATGTATTGTACCATTAGTATCCCCCCAGCGTGTGTGAAATTAGAGGCTTTTTTCTTTGGGAATGAGAACCCATGTAGGCTCTTGTTATTTTGGCAATACTCGTCGCCTGTCTTCATGAATCCGACCTCAGAAATACTCGGGCTTGCCTGGTGTGCGACCTCCTAGGCACCCTCAGCTTATTGTTTCGTTAGTAGCTTGGCTCCATTAAGGTTGATGTCGAACTGGATATGTCAACTTGGAGTGCTTGGTGAGGTCTTGAGGCAGTCCTTGGAATGGAAGTGATCTTGTGTCGGCTCGCCCTAAAGAGGTTGAAACCACACGAACTGTCAGGATCCTTGCCCCTAGCAGTAAGTCAAGGACAACCTTACATGGATACGACCTTCTGTCTTCTTTGTTGTTGGAGACATTCGGCCTCGCGGTAAGTCGACTTCAGAAATGGCGATCAACTTGATGACGGGGAGGGAGCTGGTGTTATTTGTGAGGATTGGAGCCCCGAAGGGTAGTCAGGAGCTCGTCGTGAAGAGTGCCTAGGGTGTCCAACCTCCTGGTCTTGTTTTTCCATTGAAGATGGTCAAGCAGAATACTTTGTCTTCTGAAGTTGTTGGGAAATGTAGTAGATAATTAAGAAATCGCCCTACAATGAACCAGGAAAACTATGAAGTTACAATAGTAGTTGGGATCACGATCATTACC